>JAJJWX010002951.1:0-617820 GCA_023529315.1 Papaver bracteatum | reverse complement strand
GTTGAGTCATTGATAAAGGCTCACATGTTTAATCTAATAAACTCCTTTATCTGGTTAGATCAATCTAACTTTAACTACCGAAATAGTCAAGTATAAATTCACACTCAATAAAAATAGATCTCAAAGAGATATATTGAGAATGCCGATCTCACGCAACTAATCAATCGAATAAATCTGATTCTAGTTGGATCCCAACAGATCAAGGTTTGTGCACGCAATTCACAAGATACAAAAACTAATAAGAAATCTTCTTCATCTTCTATAATCTTCAATAACCTGCACAACAACACTTGAATCTCTTGTGATCAATCAAGCATAGAATGGAGTCTGTTAACAATGGATTATCACAAGATGTCTATAAATATAACAACAGTTCTAAAGATCCCGTATATACTTCGATCTAGTTTGAGTGAATCTTATATCAGAATAGAAGATTCTCAAGAATAAACAAACTAGGTGCAATCAAAGTTTCAACAACTGTTAGTCAATCAAATCAATCGAAAACTAATAACACTTGAAATTATCTAGTTTCCCACCAACAGTACTCGTAGAGCTTCTTGATCCCACATAAGTCTTTAAACGATCGGTTATAAGTGACTTCACCTAATTAGGATGATTTCCTCTCCGAATAGACGGCTCCACCAGAAACAACAAGAAATGAAGTTTGCCTGGCTCTTAGGATAGTTTGCTAGAAATGCAAACTTAGGTATTTATAGACCAAGGATATTTGGACACAAAGGAATTTCCAAAGCCGAAAGTATTCTCAAGATATGTGCAATAACTCTTATCATTTTATTGTTCAAAGATATTCCTTGGTACTCAAGGTGATCCAGTTCCGAAATAAATTAAGAATCTTTTAATTAAGGTTTTTGTTTTTATATGCTTTAATTACCAGCAATTAATGCATAGCTCTAGAAAATAAAAATTAGTAATGTGCATTTACTAATTGGAGATTTTCTATTGAGAGATTTCAGAAATATTTGACAAGCATTTATTGGAATTAGGAAAACTGAATTTTCCATTTATTGCACATCTTGAGAATATTTTCGGTTTTGGAAATTCCTTAGTGTCCAAACATCCTTGGTCTATAAACACATATGTTTGGATTTCTAGCAAACAATCATATGAGCCATGCAAACTTCATGTATTGTTTTTTCTGGTGAAGTCGTCTATTCAGAGAGGAAAGTATCCTCATTAGGTGAAATCTATTAAAAAGTTTGTTTTTTGTTTTGTTTTTATATTCAAAATCTAACATCATCTATTTTATCCCTTTAAATTTTTTGTCCGTTCTCTATCTTCTTTAGATACTTAACATAATTTAAATCTTGAAATAGATGTCATGATGATTGCATTTTTTTTTTCATGTTGTGAGTATATAATTGTTCTTGATTAAAAATAAAATAAAAAAATAAAGTAATTATTTTCTTTAATGTCTATTATATATATATATATATATGCTTGCTTGCTTGCTTGCTTTCCGTTTTATTTGGTTTTATGTTATGCATGCTTGCCGTTTTTGCTTTAATGCCTATTTTTTTAATGCATATATTATGCTATAATCTTTATTACATACCATATATTATGCTATAATCTTTATTGCATACTATATATGCCTGTTTATATCTTTATTACATACCATACTAGGTCTTAACCCGTGCCGTAATAGCACGGGAATTATACAAAATTCTAGATAATTATGTTAGATTTTTTACCGATAACAGTGAATTTCTAGTTAAATCCTCCTGAATTTTTAAACGAAGCCCGAAAAAGGAGCATCCCGACGCTTGAATTAATAATACTTAACTGAAACCAAGTTTAAGCCATTTATGTTATGTCGAAAAAGTAACGCAATTCACCTATGAGCTTCTATATTAGTCCACAAAAATTTCACACCATATAATTGAAAGGTGGTTGAAGTTGGCTGTGAAATTCGCTTGTAGACCCCTAACGTCTAAATAGGATAGTCCATTGAAACATGAATTCAAAATGTAAGTGAATGCAATTCAAAATCCTAACATTTTTACTCTATGCATATTACAACGGAAGATATGGTGATTAATTAATGATTGATTAGTATCACATATTTATACTAATTGTAAAATGCAATTCAAAAGTATAAAAATCTAATACACTAAAAGGATCAATAACTGATCAATACGCTTGCCTAACCCAAGTAACATCTCTTTGACATAAATTGTTTAATGTTTATAATTCCTCGTATGGGAGGAAATATTGGTTTTGGAAACTGAAATTCACAATTTATATGCTCAAAAAAATGGAAAGTTTCACGTGGAAGTAATTTTCTTACTCTGGTTATCGGTTTTTACAACAAAACCTCGTAAGCTTCCCTTTTTTAGAATTCATACCCGGCCAACCAAGCTAAAGAAGATTCCCCGTATTAGCAGGGAAAGCTCAAGTTATAGGAGTTTACTGAATTCACTTTGTTAGATCAAACTTTCTTCTCTTATGAATTTACTTGAATTATTTAGTGATCAAAGGATAGGGAAAAGCATTCTATCTGGAGCTACCGTAACTTGGGCTCATCATGCTATACTCACGGGGAAGCAAAGACGCGCATTGTAATCAAATCTTTGTGATGATACTACTGAATACAAGAATAGTGGAGAACATAGACACTTCATCATGATACTTCGCAAAGTATAAAATTGGGAAAGAAAATCAAAGTACTTTACAATGGTTTTACGCTAAATCAAAATATCAGTACATGCGTATAAGTTCCCCTTTTTAGTTACATTGTTACTGAACCCAGTCAATGTAGTGGTCATGGTTCTTGTATCTCACAAAAAAAATTTCTCTATTCTTAAAGGTCGATTGCTAAACTGACCTATCCCTTTCACATTTCAGATATTTCTTCTCTCATCCAACACAAAATATATAACATTATTGAGTATGAAGTTGTTATCTATGCTTACTCATGGTTCCTGGATTAGAGTTATTCCTTCTTTTTTTTAAACCATCTCTCCAAAAAATAGTATGATCATACTTCGATATAATGTAGGAGAAATATGTGTAGGAGATATTATGTTTCTTAAGAATCATAGAAAAATCTCAAGTGATTGAAATATTCACAGTATATGAAAGGATTGTGTTGGATGCGTGGTAAAGATCAAGAAATCCTTTAATGGCATTGATGGTAATTAGTTGTGTCATACATCATTTTTTTCTTTAATTTTCATTCTTGTTTTTTGTGTTTTCCTAGGTGGACATAATTCAAAAGTCATTTCAAAATTGTGGAAAGGCCTATAGGACACATATTGATTTCCTAAACAAAAGGTAACAATAATTGAATGGGTTGATCCTGAGAAAATAATTAGGTTATTAAGAAGACCAATAAAATTGTTACCATTTAGAGCCACACTAAATCTATTCGAGTCTTCCTAATCCCCTGTAGAACCAATAAAATTGATATAATTGGAAGAGTCAATTTAGCTTTCAATCTAGAAAATAATCCTAGAGCACCGAATACTAAAATATAGCAGATAGATATGCAAATAGAGAATTCGATATCAAAAACAAAAATTTACAGTGCGTAAAACGCTTAAGCAACCAAATTGAAAAGTGAAAAATTAAAAAAAATAAAAAATAAAACGCAGTATTGCAACACTGTGGAACGCCGACCTACTTTAGTATTAATTCCTATTCAGCAATGTCAGATACCCTAGCTAGATATCCGTGTGTGTATGTACACGCGCGATCATTTTGTAAACATCAACCAGTTTCCAAGTTATAGTGTGTAACCAGAATAATCTTTTAAGTCTTCTCTACGTCTCTATCAAGATAAAACAAAAATGATATTCCCACTAAAGTTTAAGCATGATAGAAAGGAAACATTGTTACTTAAGAAATTCTCACCTTTCTAGACCAAAAAGTTCTGAATATATTGCAACCCAAAATCCAACACCCTTCAACAACCAAATTTTCATAATCTACAAATGAAAAACTACAAACACCCCTCAATTTTTAACAATGAGATTATTCTAATCAATTAGCATATGTTTGGAAATGTATACTTTCAGTTAAATATACAAAAATTTAAATATCAATAAAATGATTGAATCCCTAAAATTCATACATGATGCAATGTAAAAAGAAAGTGTTTTCTTAAAAATTGTTATCTCAGAATAGTTTGATTGGTCATAGATATATGTTTAGGTGGAAGAAGATCGAAAGAACATGGATAGAAGATTGAGCATAAATATGTTTTTGGAGTTTTCCTCTCTCTCCTTCCCAATTTTATTTATGATTTTTGTTTATTCAAAACTGGGGGATTAGATTTTGTGTGCGGGAAAGAGAATCAATTGTTCAGTTTTATGGGAAGATAGGTTTGTTATTTTCATCCCATCAAATTTTCTCCGTTTTGATTTTGACTTTTGAGGTGGGAAGAGGAAAATATATAATGTATTATTTTTCAATTAAAATGTCTATTCATCGAATCGACCACAAGACCGCTCTTTATCTTGCCTAACTTAGTCAATCTTCATTTTGTAATACATAACAAAGAAATATGGAGAAAAGATGACATAACTAAGGTATTATTTGTGCTGTAACGGTACAACTTAATGATAAGTAATTTTTTGTGACTTAATTATGCCGCTCATCTATAGATATTCTATAACGTGATATTCCGGTATATTTTTTAATGTTCATGTATTTTAACTAAGTTTATTTTATCATTAGGACGATCAAGCACATTTTTAACTTTATAAAGTTACCCATTTTGTGGAAAAACGTGACTAACATAATCTACTACCACATGCTACCACTCATTTCTACACCACCAGCTTCGCCCACCTCTCACTTAATTTTAATCACCAACATCATGTATAAAATTTAGATTGAACAAACTTAAGTTCTCAATTAATTTATTCGATTATATATTTTCTTGTTATATTCCCTTTTATATTGTAATCAATTTTATATTTTAATAGTAAAAACACAGATTTATACGATCAGGTACTAAAGGTAGCAAGGGTACTATTTGGGTGATCCAACAGTCATGATTATTGTTTATTATATGTTATGTTAATATCCTTGAAATTTTTGGTATCTGTCTTAGTCAATCGTGCTAAAAACAAACGATTACATCTTTCACAATACAATGCTATCCATATTGTAAAAACACATAAATAATATCGTCGAATACTACTCACCCATATCCACCACCATAAAAACCACCTGTTGCCAAAATTTCTTCCACCAACACAAATGTTACCTCCAACACCACTCGACCGCATCCACCACTCATTAACACCCGCCGCCGTTTATACCACCCCTACTTATTCCACCACCACAAATAATTTTTATTATATATATTATTTATTAATGAAATATGTATTTGTTAGAGTAATTAAGGGAAATAAAACAAATTAGTAAACCAATCATTATGAACAACTAATGAGACAACACTAAATAATAAAACAATATGTATTTATTAAATTAATTAAGGGAAATAAAAAAATTTAATAAACCACTCATTATGAGCAACTAGTGAGACAACACCAATTAATGAAACATTTATAGTAATACTAAAGTTGAACAAACCACGGCCGTTGATTTATCCTTTTCCTAGACAAATCTGAACCACCACTTACACAGGACAAGTTAGCCAAACTGTGCTTTATACTCTTGACCAGATCTTAACCCGTGCCGTAACGGCACGGGATGTTTTGTCTGTAATACAATATTGTTCACATTCCTCTTGCTTCATTTTATTCGTGAGTAGTTATTTTGATATTCAAATAGGTTTTGGGAAACAAAATGGGTTACCTGATCTTTTTATTTTTTTTACTTAAGCATGTTATTCCAATTTATTATCTGGACGGAGTAATAATGTTGTGCCAACATGATACTAAAATAAAAAATACAGTAAATAAAAAATTTCCCCATTTATTGTTCCATCATATTATAATTTCAAACTTCAAAAAGAATATTTCATCTAACAATACATATACCTAAACTGCCAATCCAACTCCATGATGTTTATGAATACGTTTGTTCCGAAATTATTGATAATAAGGCTCTAAGGAGTAAAGCAAAAACCCATAATATTTTCCCTACTATAGATAAACACTATTTATTTATTTTTTGCAAATGTGAGAGTTATAAAAATGAAGAACCCTTGGATATTGGAAGGCTGAGATATACACATGTGAGTTGAAAAAATAAACTTATAATAGTAAATCAAAACATGTGTAAGATTCTTTCTCAATCATATTGATAACATAAAATTGAAGAAATTCGTGGATAAAAAGATTTCACACCAACTATGCTAAGTAGTGCATGAATGACGTTCTCACATCTAGTGTTACTCAAGTAATTTGGAGTTTTAAATAGAATAATCATATTGATATTTGTATCTTCAAGGTAGAGCCGACACAAACTTCCGTCGCCTTCCGAAGAAAAATTAACCTTCCGAAGGCACAAACTTCTCACATCTAGTGTTACTCAACAACTAACCTTCCGAAGAAAAATTATTAGTTTCAAGGTAGAGCCGACACAAACTTCCGTCGCCTTCAATGTATACAACACACATTGGGTTTAATCGGCCTTGAGATTAAACAAATGCCCCAACATTAGTCAAATAATGTCTACAAATACGGGATCGAAACAAAGTGCTAATGGGAAAAATGAGAGACTAACATAAGTTCTACAAATAAAATACCCTATATGTATCAAAGTTTGTTAACCAAACATGTATTCAAATTAAAAAGTCATCAACTTAACACAAAAATATAAAAGAACCCAAGTTAAATCAATACTTGCATAAACAAAACTTATAAGAGAATTTTGTAATTATTAAATACCTTTAAAATCACTATTAGATATTTAATTAATTCCTCGTTAAAAACTACTGTAGGACGAAATCACCAGATTAATCTGTAGAAATTTCACTGGATATGTAGCAATTTAGAAAAATTTACACTGGTGGTGATGCGTTCCATCTAAGTGTTGTTCGATTGATTTTTTTTTTTTAGAAGGTTTCGGTTTTCATTGGAGAAACCGAGAGGGAGCGTTTCATTATATTCCTTATCATTCAGAAATCCAAGACCAACTCGCCCTCTGCTTACGGGATCTCAATACAACCTTAGATTTATCTATTGGACGGAGAAACCTTGATACTAAATATGTAGTTTTTAGTGTTATTTATTATATAACGTGACATCCAAATGTTTTTTTCTTCTTCTTAATTTTCATGTATTTTAACCGAGTTTATATTAGCATTAAGACGATCAACCACATTTCTAATTTATAGTGTTATCCTTTTGTAGCAGCACATAATTAACATAGTCAATTACTACTCGTCAATACCGGCTAGTACCACAAACCACCAGATATCACTTCTTTCTCCACCACCACCATTTTCCATCCCTCGTAGAATATTGGGCACACTTATAACTTTTAATCCCACACGTCATGTATAAAGTTTAGATTTAACAAACTTAGGTCGTCAATTATTTTATTCAACTATATGTTTTTTTTTAATACTGAAAATCATGCGTACGAACGGTTACCAAAGATAGAAGTGGTACCAAAAACAACCATTTTGTCTTATATGATTTGGTATCATCCCAAAAGTATCTGTTATCCGCCTTTTTTGATCGTGTCAAAAATAACCAACTATACTTTTCACAATACAATGTTACCCATCATGTAAAAAAAATTATTATTTTTGATTCAAAAAGAAAAAACCAATACCACCGCCATTAAAACCATCCAGCGCCACTATTTATTTCACCAAAACTAATGTTACCGCCTCCACCACTTAGTAACACCTTCCACCGCTTCCACCACTTACTTCTTCCTCTACTGCCACCACCACCACTAATATCTATCGAAATAATTTTTGTCAAAATTATTATTTAGTGATGGAGATATGTATTAATATTAATTAAGGGATATTTATGATGTAAAATTAATGAATCATTTATCATGAGAAATTAATGAGACATCAATTAATAAAACACTTATACTAATTAATATTTAAGTTGAACAAACCATGACCATAGATTTATCTTCTCTCTAGACAAATCACTTATACTAATTAATAAAACACTTATACTAATTAATATTTAAGTTGAACAAACAACCACTGTTGATTTATCTTTTCTATCAATTCCAACCAAGGTGGAACAATGGTTAGAGGCCACTCTTATGACACAATAGGACATGAGTTTGAACCTCCCCGTTATAATTTTTGAAATTCCATATCTTGACTTGAGTATTCATTTTTAATTCATAATATTGGAATGAACACCACGTGTGCGACTTGTAGGGTGTGGCACGAAGAACCATAGCCTTTGATTTATCTTTTCAAAGGATAAATCCTGACCACCACTCATATAGGCAAAGTTAGCTAAACTCTGCTTTATACTATTGATATTCTTGTTTGTATCTTTATTAAATTATATTTCTTTTTATTTTTTATTTGTATATGCTTTATTATGATGTTATGAAATCGTGTGTGTCAAAGACTGATTTTACGTGTATGTGTTAGAGCAAAACATAAAATAGTTTTCAATCTTCTATAAGTGTATGGTTTTTATTTTGTCATCACATGTATTTACTTTTTATTTTATTTTATTCACTTAATAATATATTAGAACCACCAGTGTTGTAATGTTAAATTATGCAATATGAGCTTTGTATTATTAAACATATCCATATTATTTGTTTGCAAATTTTGTCAACCTCTATATTGTTAAAAATGGGTTTTGATGTTAATTGTTGACGGTTGATAAGTATTGTCATCCATTAACGGGGCTATGGTTTTGTTTGGACCTTGACATGACCATGACACTATAACTGAAAAGGAATTTGGTCACCAAACGGTTCCCCCTGTTTAACCATGAAAAAAATTGGTTAGCAAACTGATTGTTTTTTTTTAACAAGCGGTTTGCACCTTTAAAAAAAACATAAAGAAATTTGATTTTGGAATTATTTATTTTAATATTCTTTATCAAGGTCCATTACATTTAGACCCCAACTTAACTCAAAAACAATATTTTGGACTAAAAAGTACTTGAGCACCATTATTGTGTTTTGGGTGTGGAAAACATTTCTTTGCGAAAAAGAAATATATCCCATATCAAAACCTCTACCAATGACAACGCACCGTCTAAAAGGTGGAGCTATATATGCCCTTGTGTTTTCTAAACACATGCATCCCAATTTTTGTAGAAGAACTCACAAAAGGTGATATGAGTCAGAAAATTTCCATTTTCTCTACTTCATCCATGATACTAACGAACCAGTATATGTTGAAGTATGGCAACGAGAGAACTATCTTTAGTAATCCATTCAACCTAAAATAATTGGTTGACACATGTAGTGAGATTCTCTTGGCCTGTTGAGATAAAGAAATTTCTCAAATTAAGCTAAATTTAGAAAAATTGAAAATGGAAAGAAACCCGAAGTAATGAAGGTTAGACGTACTGACTCATATAAAACAAGTGAAAAAGAGACATATATATATCATGAGACAAAGATTTTTTTCCTCGATAGTAATGATACCAAAGTACAAGTATCAACTGAATATGGGATGAAGCAAGATGTAATTATAGCTTTCACCAAAAAGTTGGGAATGAATCTTCTTACCGGTATTGGTACAAGCAATGCAATGTGGGTACCATAGTAGCAACCAATTTCCATAGGAAGGTAATACTTTAGACATCAACTTTAGTGACAAAAAAGAACTTTACCTGTCCAATTGATTATTTAATTGAAATAGATCCAATGTATGCTCTTATGGAATGAAAAGTACATCATTCCCACAAGACATAAATTCTCTAAAGAAATTGAGATATATCTGGATGAAATGTAACATATATTCACTCTAAAATAACTGAGTTGAATCCGTAATTTGTTATATAATAAGGCCACACCACTTATTAAATCTCTCAAGACTTAATGTCTAACTGATAATGGTTTTTCTTCCACTAATTTAAGGAATATACACTAGTTGTTGAACTAATTCCTTATAATATGACTAAGATGATTTGATCATTGAGCGAAGCACTATTCAAAATTTGTTTCCACGATGTAACAAAGTCACAAAAGCTCTATATGTACCGAGAGCTTATCACCTTGTTAAATTCCAAAGAAACCCATGAAAATGGATATCATATGGAAACTCACAGTAATGAGAATGTAGTTGATTGCATCTTTTATAACCTTGTAGTTGCAGGATTTCCTACAACACACCCCTTATCAAATCTTGATAACAATTCCTAGATCTACATATAAAAATGGTGATAAAAATACACAAATTATAAATAAACACCAAGATTTTTACGTGGTTCGATCAACGTGATCTACATCCACGGATCTTCACTATAAAAATTTGTAACTATATTAATTTACATTTACAATCTCCATTAATGGAGTTCTTAGAAGAATTCTAGATCTAGTTTTGGGGAAGAAGATGATAAAGAAATTATATTTTCTCTCTCTAAAAACCCTCTCTGCAAAATATCTTTCTCTCTCCTCCTAAAATTATCTCTCTCCTTTCTCTCTCCTGCTCTCTTCTTTATATAGGTATTTACATTGTGGATGACAGCTCATTGAAAACTCACATTCCCCCTAATTTCGGATCTGAACTCTTGCGGTAATATCGCAGCAACATCATTGTCATTTCTCGCAGGTTTCTATAATATCTCGCAGGATTTCTCTTGCTACATTTCTTGCGAGATTTCTCTATAAAATCTTCACGTCTTTCTTCATATTTTATCCTTTGTTGCGTCGTTTTGGTAATCAATCTGCGACACTTTCCGTGTGTGGCAGAAATCTTTGTAAGAGCGTTGTTGTTGCGAGATTCTGCTCCTACATTTTGCCTCTTTTTTCTTGAATATTGCTTGAAGAGCAATCTTTAAGAAAAAATTCGTTGTTGTAGTAGTCTCTGATTTTTGTTGACAAAGGAACTAGCGAAAGAATACCAAACTTAAAAAGTATATACTTGCCTCTATTCTTTTGCGAAGTTCTGAAGCTTTGAGAGATAATTAAAAGTATCATCTTTTGAACTACACGAAGTATGAAGAATGAAGTATGCGAAGTATCCTTGAAGAAGTATAAGAAGTACTCAATCCTCAAAATATAAGAAGTATCCGCTCTTGAATGAAAAATATTGCCTCTATTCATGCGAAATTATTTCTTCATTTTTGGTGATAATTCTTGCCCATTTTGGAAATGATTCTTGCCGAGAAGATAAAGAACATAAAATATTTTCTTGGTAATCCCTAACTGCCTCTGTTCTTTATCTATGAAGGAGAATCCTTGAGAAAATGTTAAATGATTAAATTGCTTCTTTATTCTTATCTTGCCTCTGCCTCAAGTGATAATCACTTTAATAAAATAATCATATTCTGCAAAATAATCACAATCCCTGCGAAATTCTGGGTGAATCTGTGAATTTATGAATGAGTCTGCGTGATTATGAATAACCTTGCTAATTTCTGAATATTTCTGCGGTTTTCTGAACATTTATGCGAATCACGAATAGTGCTCAAATAGTACTGTGAATTATGAATAGTTCTGCGAATAGTGTCGCGAATTATGAATAGTGTCGCAAATAGTCTGCAAATAGTGCTGTGAATAGTGTTGCGAATAATGGATCAAAATATGAATAGTCCTGCGAATTTTCAAGGTATTATTCTCATTTCGCCGCGGTAAAAGTGATGTAGCGTTTGTGCCTCATTTTTCTGGATCATTGTATCTCATTGTTATTTTCTCCACTTTTTCTTCTGCAATATATTTATCTTCGCAAGTTTATCTGCGTTCTCTCTAGTGGTCTTATTTTCTTTGTGTACTTCTCTCTTTCTTTTTTGCGATTATTTTCTGCGATAAATTGTAATTTTCATTCTATGCATTCCCATACCTGCCTCTTGTTATTGATCTGTAATGAAATAAGACTAATATAAAGTCATTAGCAATCTGTTATATGCTTGTAGGTATAACCTCTCTTGTGGTCTTATTTTGCCTTCCTAGTTAAAGGTCTTATTATGCCACTTGTCTGCGACAAGATCGCAGGACATTCTTACTTTCACATGTAATAATCCATTGATCTTGCCTTATCATTTATTTTGATCTATGCGACAATATGATAAATCTAAGCCATTTTGTGAGATTAATCTCTCTTTGCTTTTTAAGACTTATGACATTGCCGTCTTTGCGATTTATATCCTCTTATTATTGATTTCATTTATCTCATCTTTTGATCTTATCGCAAAAACCCATTGATCTCATCTTATCATTTAGTTTTAGGCTTTTCGGCCTGTTATGCGGCAATATGATGGGCCTAAATATTCTTGCGAATATAAAGTCCCATGACATTGTCGTCTCTCCGTCACGCGACAATATGACGGGCCTAAATATTCTTGCGAATATAAAGTCCCATGACATTGCCGTCTTTTTTGATACACAGCTCTCCTAATGGAGGGTATCGCCCTTATCTCTCCCCTCTGTTGCCCCTTCAAGGATTATACATCGGCCATACAAGACTAGCACTTTCCCATCCTAGTTCGCCAACAACCAGTTGTTTTCGCAGCCTTGTCCTTTATGCCTTATATGGCTTATAGTTACAAGACTGCACCCTAAGTGGGGTTTTCTTCGGGACGAACACATCGTAAGCAAAGACTTTCCGTGGATGGCCAGGGTAGGTTCATCCATCCCGGGCACCCACAGCTCAACTGTGTACCTCGGCGCCTTGATCATACGTTGCATTCCTTAGGAGAAACTCTCGGGCGCCCAACCAGGGTATAACCTTATATAGTTGGGAATCCAAGTTATCTCTCCCGGATGGATTTTCTATAATACCAAATCTCCATGACTAGGTTCCAGCAGCGGTATAGCCTTTCCCATAGTCATGCAAAGAGATACCCCCCTTATGACGCACTTTAAGGACATTGCCTCTTACTTTAATAGAATCCGCGAACTAGGGTGTACGCCATAAAGGTTCGTCCCATTCTTATATGTTTTTAGGCGATTTGCGCCCGTCTTATGCATTTTCATTTCTCTCTTGCGAAATTTTATTCGCGTCTTTTGCGATAATTTCGCATTTCTTTATTCTTTCATTTCTTGCGATAATTCCGCCATCTTATGCAATTGCATTTCTCTCTTGCGAAATTTTATTCGCGTTTCTTGCGATAATTTCGCATTTCTTTATTCATTCTTTCATTCATTCTCATAATATCATATTTGAAGTAAATTCTCTGTAAAATATTTTGAAATCTTAGAAATCTTTGCGATAATTTAACTTTTTGTAGTCTTTGAAATTTGTAACTTTTTGCGATAATTCGCAGACATTTTTATGATCTTTTGAAATCAAAATCTTTGAAATGTTTTGAAATCTTAAGAATTTTAGAAATCTTGCGATTATATCGCATTTTGGAAATTAAATAAAAAATCTTTTGTTTGTTGTAAGTAAAATATTCTAAGAAAAGGTACTTAGCTCTTATGTGAATTGTCTGAACATCTCGCAACAAAAATAATTGTGAAGAGTGAGACTTGAACCCTTGATCTACTTCCTGCATTTTCTCACACCATACCAACTGTGCTAACCTTCTCTTGCGAAATAATGAAAGATCTTGCGAAGTAATCAAAGTCTAACTGTTCTAGAGACAATTCTCGCAAAACAAAAATAAGCATGCGTGAGATGAGAATTGATCCTGCGACCTATTGCTTACATTCATGCCTCTCAACCAACTGTGCTAGCTCTCTTGCTTGCGAAATTTATCGGCGAAATAATCAAAGGCTAACTTGCGAAATAACCAAAATAAACTTGCGTGAAGTAAGAATTGATCCCGCGGCCTATTGCTTGCGACATATCACGCTAAACCATCTGTGCTAACCCTTCTCTGCAAAATTTATCTGCGAGATTATCATTTACTATATTCTGCGTGAAATACACTTGCGAAATTATCAAATATTGCGTGAAAAAATATGTATGTGTTGGGACTTGAACTTGCGACCATAAACTCATTAATTTCGCAGATTACCAACTGTATTAGCTCTTGTTTGCGAGATAATGAAACAATGCTGCGAAATTATCTATTTTTTCACCCTTTGTAAAAAGAAGAAAATTATGCTCGCAGGAAAATTCGAACCTGTGACCACAAACTCACATACTTGTTCTCTGACCAACTGTTCAAGAATCTCTTTGCGACATTTAACGCAGAACTTTTTTACTTATTCTTTTATTCTCCGCTGAAAATGAGAAGAAAATGAAAAATATGTGTTTTTGCGAGATTTGAACCCTTGACCTCTTTGTTATTCTCGCAGACTTGAACCATCTGTGCAAACTTGTGCTTGTGATTAAAATTGTAGCGTCTACCTCTTATCTTCTTTTCGTCTTCCCTTAATTTCTTTCACAATTTGCCTCTTGTTTTCTCTCCTGATCAATAAATCTTCCACTGAAACCTTGGTTTTCTTTCTTAAATTCACCACAACAACTAATATTTTTTTTCTCTTAGTCTTCTCATGTCTTTAAATTGTTGATGATGATTACTCTCTGAAAATGTAATTTCTTCCATGAAATTTCCATTTTAACCCTAATTTTTTTTTTTTAGATCTAAAAATATACATGAACAGTAGCTAATCTTTCTTGGAATTTTCTTGAAAAATCATCCTTTTTACATAGTTTTGCATCTTCGTCATTTTCTTTTATGCTCTTTCACTGTGTTGTCGGTGTTTGCTTGAAGACACAATCTTTCCGTTAGATAATTTCCTCTCAAAAAATTTAGATCTCACGAATTCTAACTCCTCATAGACAATTTCTTTGAATCTTCTTAAATCTATCAAATAGTAGTCCCTGTTTCTAGCGCCAAAATATAGTTGCAGGATTTCCTACAACACACCCCTTATCAAATCTTGATAACAATTCCTAGATCTACATATAAAAATGGTGATAAAAATACACAAATTATAAATAAACACCAAGATTTTTACATGGTTCGATCAACGTGATCTACATCCACGGATCTTCACTATAATAATTTGTAACTATATTAATTTACATTTACAATCTCCATTAATGGAGTTCTTAGAAGAATTCTAGATCTAGTTTTGGGAAGAAGATGATAAAGAAATTATATTTTCTCTCTCTAAAAACCCTCTCTGCAAAATAACTTTCTCTCTCCTCCTAAAATTATCTCTCTCTTTTCTCTCTCCTGCTCTCTTCTTTATATAGGTATTTACATTGTGGATGACAGCTCATAGACAGCTCATTGACAACTCACATTCCCCCTAATTTCGGATCTGAACTCTTGCGGTAATATCGCAGCAACATCATTGTCATTTCTCGCAGGTTTCTATAATATCTCGCAGGATTTCTCTTGCTACATTTCTTGCGAGCTTTCTCTATAAAATCTTCACGTCTTTCTTCATATTTTATCCTTTGTTGCGTCGTTTTGGTAATCAATCTGCGACACTTGCTGTGTGTGGCAGAAATCTTTGTAAGAGCGTTGTTGTTGCGAGATTCTGCTCCTACAAACCTTTAATGAATGTGGAAGGAAGCATATTCTTAGAGAAATTCATGAGTCAATTTCTAAATCACTAGTATTTGGATTATTGAATCCATATTGACCCCGACAAAGAGATATTGGGTATTAAATCATACAGACTTTGGCATAACCATAAAGCCACTTAGGTTGTGACATGATGATCGTTTTGAAAAGACTCATACGTACATTACTTTATTTGGGTGAACGAGACAACGGAAAAAAAATATTGACATAATGCGAAGTGGAGGCATATCTCTCAATAAGTGTTTTCTATAGTACTAGATGCCCCCCCTGATCGCTGTCGTATGCGTCAAAAATAATTTACACTTTCTTACTACTCAAAATATAAATATAGCAAGGGAAAGAAAGGATCGATCCCACAGAGAGGTCTAGGTTGTCAAATTGTTTCGGTTTCCTATATAAAACACCGGGTGATTTTCTGATTTTTATTTAAGCAAAAGTAAAATAAAAACAAACAAAGAAATAAAGCACACAAATCAAGGTAGTGAGAATATTGGTTAAGGATTCATCTTCATTCACAAATATGCTTTTTAACAATAACTAGAATTTATATTTAATCTCAACTTTTATCAAAAGCCCTAGAATACCTTGATCGCAAGAATATCCCGCAAATTCCCTTTTGTCATCAACAAACACATTAAAAGATGCGAATATGAATTCTATCTAAAAGAACAACCTAACGTGTAAAAGCACTAATTAAGTTTAATTCCAAAGATGCATTAAGTTCTATGAAATCAGGCCAATCAAAGCAATCGAACGTGGAAAACGCACTAATCCAATTTAACAAAGGTCACGAATCACTTGTGATTATTAGGATGTATCACTACAAGCAATCTTCACAATTATGCTACTTGTATTCAAGGAATATCACTTTTTCGTATAATAAACCCTAAACTAGCAATAGATATGATTATGAATTCTACCAATTTGCAACTTGACAAAATTAACATTCAATCATGCAACCCTATTTTCAGAGAATCGTGAACGATAAATATGAGACAAAACTAATATATTGAATCAAAGAATCATATTATGTGAAATCTGATTATTCCATAACCAATAATAAAATTAGGTATTCATATTCATGGAGTTCATAACAAGGAGAAAGAGAAACCCTAACATGTTTACAAACCCTAGAAACAAAAGTAGTAGAAGAGATATAATATCCTTGTCCAATTAGGATACTTAACCTCCTCAAAATCCACCAAAAACCCTAATTTTCACGTCCATAGAAAGCCCAAAACGCATCTCTCATTTCTCTTTTCGCGCAGGCCCAATAAGGCCCAACAGAAAACCTAATCCAAATTGGTTTCACCATTTTGCTCATAACTTCTTCATACGAACTCGGAATGACCTCATTCTTTTTGCGTTCTTTTCGCGTTTGAATTCTCTTCGAGATGGTGATAAGAATTCCTTGATTGAAATGATTTAAAATTGGTCTTTGGCCCTTCTTCATCAATAACACTTTACTTGTTTGCTCCTTTTAGCACTTTGTAGCTCCTAATGGCTAATTTCTCCTTCTTTTGCTCCAAACGACTCCAAAGCACCTAATACACTCAAAAGTAAGCATAAGATACATAATTCACACTAAAACTCGCAAAGAAAGCATAAATACTAGATATAAAATTAGGTGTTTATCACACCTATCAAATTCCCCACACTTAGACTTTGCTAGTCCTCGAGCAAATCAAACAAAACTAATATACAACAACTCCGTGACGTCGAGGCTACGGTTAATTTTAGCATAAATAACAAGCCTTTAAACCCCTAGGTGTCCCTAGTGGACGAGTTATAGTCTCGTGAAGTTTTACTAGATATATACAAAACCTATATTTCCAACTCCGTCTATTTGTGACAAATCAATGAACGAATCCAAAATGACTACAGGAGGAGGTACCTTGCAAATTCAATTCAAGTATTAGTAAATAAACTCTAATTAGATAGTCGAACAAGCCACAATACTCGGAAACTAACAAACCACAATCACAATGAAAATATTAAGAAGATGGATATAGATGTAGATGTTGGCGAATGTTCACAAGTGATCGATGTTTCCCATATCTGTATGAAGGTCACTGCCAAGATGAACCTATTCCTATTAGATTGAGATATTTGGTTTGAATTCTACATCAACTCACTGGAATATACAAGGGAACCAGGAGTGACTTTATTCAACCAATATAATACTTTTTTTTTCACTTTTTTTTCTTTTTCTAGACAACATGATTGGATCAAACTGGATCCAAGCGCATGATTCTTGTCAGCAGATTACACGATAGTTCCCTTGGATCCTGCATTCCACGCTTTTTTAGGTGACAGAGACAGGGAGAACATACACATATTGTTATCCAAGTGTCTTTTTATTCCGTTTGGTCTAATTGGTAGGTCTCTTTTTTTCTTTTCTTTCTTTCTTTTTCCTTTTTTTTTCTTGCAACTCAATTACTCTATTCCATCCTAGCAGTAATAATAAGTCGATGTTTAGTGACCCACCGAAACACTTAGAAAACAATAGATAAATATGGAAAAAATAAAAAAATAGAATGTGATATGGTGATATTCCGAGATATGGTAACAACTATCATTTAATTTGTGATTTCTGAGCTATGTTCATCCCTTTTAGTTAATTGGTTCCTCAACTCCTGCATTCAAAATGGTTCCATCCACTAATGGTGTCATCCTAAAGGCACAAGTTTCTAGATTTCGGAGTTCAAAACGCACAAATTTTTTTCTTGGTTTTTTCTATTTTTCTGTTTTTTTTTTTTTACTAAAGGCATAAAACAAACTAAAACAAACTATACAAACATATAAATGCTGCCCCACACTTAAACTTCACATTGTCCTCAATGTGTAAAACCGAAAGTGCTGAATTCTGACATAACAGCAGATAAAACGCAAAAACTGTGCAAATTGGTAAGGAAATTGGAAAAACTCCATTTCACAAAAGTTGTTCATATACGTGTTTTATACACAGTGTCAAAATTTCACAGTGTTTTGAAAAACGGTCTGACAGTTATGGTCTCTGGACTGAACTACGCGCATTCTGAAATTTTCTGACGAAAATGTATTCGTCATAATTCTCTTCTAAGATAGATTACGGACTTAATGAAATTAAACATGGGGATGAAAATATGATATGAAAACAATAAAAAATAAATAAATAAAACAAAAATAAAAAGCAAAAAGATAAGAGATACAAAACCGGGGGGTTGCCTCCCACTAAGCGCTTGTTTTAAAGTCGACGGCCCGACGTAGCTTCTTGTAAGATTCATTCCCCATATATTAGCAATCGAAAAAGTTGGGGATCCATCCATAGTACCTGTTTTGAAAACACTATCTCCATACAAATATTAGTAATATAAAATAGAAACGAAGCTATGAACCGATAAAAGCTTCCCCCACACTTATTCTTGTCCACACTTGGAAGTGCATAAAGAATATAGAAGTCGGGTACTTATACGATTTCTTGTTCCAAAACCTGCATAGTATGAGAATCAAGTTTTTCTAATGGAGGAAATCGAGAAACAAAGTCATTCAACAATGTTTTCGAAGCACATATATTCAAACCAATAAGAGGTAAAGGAGAAGAATCAATATGCAAAGGGTTAGACAAACCTTGCACAATCTCTTTTATTACGGCATCCTCTTCATCCTTGAAAAACTCAAGTGAATTACTTACCTCTTGTATATCATGCTCCTCTATCAAACCTTGCAACCATTCTTCATCCGTTTCTGCCTTAACCAAAGTCTCGACATAAACATCATCATTACAAACATTCACAAGTTCAATTGGGTCTTCCACAATATTGGTCATAACGGTTTCATTCTCAACATACTCCTCGTTGTTGTAAGGCACATACTCTATTGCGGATCCAAATTTCACTATGAGGAACTTTTTTAGAACACTCAAAAATGCTTCATCCTCAAGCTCCGCCCTTTGAATAGTCTCTTGATCATTATTAATATCAATGCTTGAGCAAGATGCACTAGTGTCATCATATTCCTCTCCATATTCATCTTGATCCCAAAAAGATTCCATTGTACACTCCTCATTGTTGTCACCACGAGTCGTTTCAAGCAATGTATCATAATCACCGTCACTTTCATAGTTAACATAAGGTTCTTCGTCGCTGATTTTAGTGTTTCTAAACTCTAACTCATCCTTTTGAATAGGTGAATGCTCATTATTAAGATCAAGAGTTGAGTTAGCTACACAATTATCAACACAAGTGCCCAAGGATTGGCCTTTTTCAACATTAGCATCAATCAAATATTCATCACAAACCATATGCACATTAGAATTATACATATCTTCCTTACATTGATCAATGCCTCTTCGCAAGTTAGAAATACCTTCACGAAGTTCTTGGAGTTGCTCGTTTGTAGTCTCTTTTTCTTTTTGAAATTCTTCTTGTAAAAAGTTGGAAACTTGATCTATAAAGTTAGAGACTTTTTGTTCACGAGCATAAGAATCCTCCCATCCTTGTGGTTGTTCACACACATACCCGCCATAAGGTTGTTGAGGAAAACCATAAGGTTCCATGGAATATTGGTCATCACCAATGAATTGGTTTTGATTATACCCCTGGAATTGGTAGTTGTCATATTGTTGAGGTTTTTGAAAACCGTATCCATTGTTCCAATATGCTTCGTCCATAGAAATTGGTACCTGAAATAAGATTCTCAAACCAAGGTTAAAAACTAGAAAATAAGAAAAACAAAAATAAGACTAAAAACAAAAACAAAACAAAAATAAGAAACCAAAAACAAGTGACAACCGTTGCCTTCCCGTCAACGGCGCCAAAATTTGATCGATGCCGTATGCGTCAAAAATAATTTACACTTTCTTACTACTCAAAATATAAATATAGCAAGGGAAAGAAAGGATCGATCCCACAGAAAGGTCTAGGTTGTCAAATTGTTTCGGTTTCCTATATAAAACACCGGGTGATTTTCTGATTTTTATTTAAGCAAAAGTAAAATAAAAACAATCAAAGAAATAAAGCACACAAATCAAGGTAGTGAGAATATTGGTTAAGGATTCATCTTCATTCACAAATATGCTTTTTAACAATAACTAGAATTTATATTTAATCTCAACTTTTATCAAAATCCCTAGAATACCTTGATCGCAAGAATATCCCGCAAATTCCCTTTTGTCATCAACAAACACATTAAAAGATGCGAATATGAATTCTATCTAAAAGAACAACCTAACGTGTAAAAGCACTAATTAAGTTTAATTCCCAAGATTCATTAAGTTCTATGAAATCAGACCAATCAAAGAAATCGAACGTGGAAAACGCACTAATCCAATTTAACAAAGGTCACGAATCACTTGTGATTATTAGGATGTATCACTACAAGCAATCTTCACAATTATGCTACTTGTATTCAAGGAATATCACTTTTTCGTATAATAAACCCTAAACTAGCAATAGATATGATTATGAATTCTACCAATTTGCAACTTGACAAAACTAACATTCAATCATGCAACCCTATTTTCAGAGAATCGTGAACGATAAATATGAGACAAAACTAATATATTGAATCAAAGAATCATATTATGTGAAATCTGATTATTCCATAACCAATAATAAAATTAGGTATTCATATTCATGGAGTTCATAACAAGGAGAAAGAGAAACCCTAACATGTTTACAAACCCTAGAAACAAAAGTAGTAGAAGAGATATAATATCCTTGTCCAATTAGGATACTTAACCTCCTCAAAATCCACCAAAAACCCTAATTTTCACGTCCATAGCAAGCCCAAAACGCATCTCTCATTTCTCTTTTTCGCGCTGGCCCAATAAGGCCCAACAGAAAACCTAATCCAAATTGGTTTCACCATTTTGCTCATAACTTCTTCATACGAACTCGGAATGACCTCATTCTTTTTGCGTTCTTTTCGCGTTTGAATTCTCTTCGAGATGGTGATAAGAATTCCTTGATTGAAATGATTTAAAATTGGTCTTTGGCCCTTCTTCATCAATAACACTTTACTTGTTTGCTCCTTTTAGCACTTTGTAGCTCCTAATGGCTAATTTCTCCTTCTTTTGCTCCAAACGACTCCAAAGCACCTAATACACTCAAAAGTAAGCATAAGATACATAATTCACACTAAAACTCGCAAAGAAAGCATAAATACTAGATATAAAATTAGGTGTTTATCACACCTATCAAATTCCCCCACACTTAGACTTTGCTAGTCCTCGAGCAAATCAAACAAAACTAATATACAACAACTCCGTGACGTCGAGGCTACGGTTAATTTTAGCATAAATAACAAGCCTTTAAACCCCTAGGTGTCCCTAGTGGACGAGTTATAGTCTCGTGAAGTTTTACTAGATATATACAAAACCTATATTTCCAACTCCGTCTATTTGTGACAAATCAATGAACGAATCCAAAATGACTACAGGAGGAGGTACCTTGCAAATTCAATTCAAGTATTAGTAAATAAACTCTAATTAGATAGTCGAACAAGCCACAATACTCGGAAACTAACAAACCACAATCACAATGAAAATATTAAAAAGATGGATATAGATGTAGATGTTGGCGAATGTTCACAAGTGATCGATGTTTCCCATATCTGTATGAAGGTCACTGCCAAGATGAACCTATTCCTATTAGATTGAGATATTTGGTTTGAATTCTACATCAACTCACTGGAATATACAAGGGAACCAGGAGTGACTTTATTCAACCAATATAATACTTTTTTTTTTCACTTTTTTTTCTTTTTCTAGACAACATGATTGGATCAAAGTGGATCCAAGCGCATGATTCTTGTCAGCAGATTACACGATAGTTCCCTTGGATCCTGCATTCCACGCTTTTTTAGGTGACAGAGACAGGGAGAACATACACATATTGTTATCCAAGTGTCTTTTTATCTTCATATTTTATCCTTTGTTGCGTCGTTTTGGTAATCAATCTGCGACACTTGCTGTGTGTGGCAGAAATCTTTGTAAGAGCGTTGTTGTTGCGAGATTCTGCTCCTACAAACCTTTAATGAATGTGGAAGGAAGCATATTCTTAGAGAAATTCATGAGTCAATTTCTAAATCACTAGTATTTGGATTATTGAATCCATATTGACCCCGACAAAGAGATATTGGGTATTAAATCATACAGACTTTGGCATAACCATAAAGCCACTTAGGTTGTGACATGATGATCGTTTTGAAAAGACTCATACGTACATTACTTTATTTGGGTGAACGAGACAACGGAAAAAAAATATTGACATAATGCGAAGTGGAGGCATATCTCTCAATAAGTGTTTTCTATAGTACTAGATGCCCCCCCTGATCGCTGTCGTATGCGTCAAAAATAATTTACACTTTCTTACTACTCAAAATATAAATATAGCAAGGGAAAGAAAGGATCGATCCCACAGAGAGGTCTAGGTTGTCAAATTGTTTCGGTTTCCTATATAAAACACCGGTGATTTTCTGATTTTTATTTAAGCAAAAGTAAAATAAAAACAAACAAAGAAATAAAGCACACAAATCAAGGTAGTGAGAATATTGGTTAAGGATTCATCTTCATTCACAAATATGCTTTTTAACAATAACTAGAATTTATATTTAATCTCAACTTTTATCAAAAGCCCTAGAATACCTTGATCGCAAGAATATACCGCAAATTCCCTTTTGTCATCAACAAACACATTAAAAGATGCGAATATGAATTCTATCTAAAAGAACAACCTAACGTGTAAAAGCACTAATTAAGTTTAATTCCCAAGATGCATTAAGTTCTATGAAATCAGGCGAATCAAAGCAATCGAACGTGGAAAACGCACTAATCCAATTTAACAAAGGTCACGAATCACTTGTGATTATTAGGATGTATCACTACAAGCAATCTTCACAATTATGCTACTTGTATTCAAGGAATATCACTTTTTCGTATAATAAACCCTAAACTAGCAATAGATATGATTATGAATTCTACCAATTTGCAACTTGACAAAACTAACATTCAATCATGCAACCCTATTTTCAGAGAATCGTGAACGATAAATATGAGACAAAACTAATATATTGAATCAAAGAATCATATTATGTGAAATCTGATTATTCCATAACCAATAATAAAATTAGGTATTCATATTCATGGAGTTCATAACAAGGAGAAAGAGAAACCCTAACATGTTTACAAACCCTAGAAACAAAAGTAGTAGAAGAGATATAATATCCTTGTCCAATTAGGATACTTAACCTCCTCAAAATCCACCAAAAACCCTAATTTTCACGTCCATAGCAAGCCCAAAACGCATCTCTCATTTCTCTTTTCGCGCTGGCCCAATAAGGCCCAACAGAAAACCTAATCCAAATTGGTTTCACCATTTTGCTCATAACTTCTTCATACGAACTCGGAATGACCTCATTCTTTTTGCGTTCTTTTCGCGTTTGAATTCTCTTCGAGATGGTGATAAGAATTCCTTGATTGAAATGATTTAAAATTGGTCTTTGGCCCTTCTTCATCAATAACACTTTACTTGTTTGCTCCTTTTAGCACTTTGTAGCTCCTAATGGCTAATTTCTCCTTCTTTTGCTCCAAACGACTCCAAAGCACCTAATACACTCAAAAGTAAGCATAAGATACATAATTCACACTAAAACTCGCAAAGAAAGCATAAATACTAGATATAAAATTAGGTGTTTATCACACCTATCAAATTCCCCCACACTTAGACTTTGCTAGTCCTCGAGCAAATCAAACAAAACTAATATACAACAACTCCGTGACGTCGAGGCTACGGTTAATTTTAGCATAAATAACAAGCCTTTAAACCCCTAGGTGTCCCTAGTGGACGAGTTATAGTCTCGTGAAGTTTTACTAGATATATACAAAACCTATATTTCCAACTCCGTCTATTTGTGACAAATCAATGAACGAATCCAAAATGACTACAGGAGGAGGTACCTTGCAAATTCAATTCAAGTATTAGTAAATAAACTCTAATTAGATAGTCGAACAAGCCACAATACTCGGAAACTAACAAACCACAATCACAATGAAAATATTAAAAAGATGGATATAGATGTAGATGTTGGCGAATGTTCACAAGTGATCGATGTTTCCCATATCTGTATGAAGGTCACTGCCAAGATGAACCTATTCCTATTAGATTGAGATATTTGGTTTGAATTCTACATCAACTCACTGGAATATACAAGGGAACCAGGAGTGACTTTATTCAACCAATATAATACTTTTTTTTTTCACTTTTTTTTCTTTTTCTAGACAACATGATTGGATCAAAGTGGATCCAAGCGCATGATTCTTGTCAAAGGATTACACGATAGTTCCCTTGGATCCTGCATTCCACGCTTTTTTAGGTGACAGAGACAGGGAGAACATACACATATTGTTATCCAAGTGTCTTTTTATCTTCATATTTTATCCTTTGTTGCGTCGTTTTGTTAATCAATCTGCGACACTTGCTGTGTGTGGCAGAAATCTTTGTAAGAGCGTTGTTGTTGCGAGATTCTGCTCCTACAAACCTTTAATGAATGTGGAAGGAAGCATATTCTTAGAGAAATTCATGAGTCAATTTCTAAATCACTAGTATTTGGATTATTGAATCCATATTGACCCCGACAAAGAGATATTGGGTATTAAATCATACAGACTTTGGCATAACCATAAAGCCACTTAGGTTGTGACATGATGATCGTTTTGAAAAGACTCATACGTACATTACTTTATTTGGGTGAACGAGACAACGGAAAAAAAATATTGACATAATGCGAAGTGGAGGCATATCTCTCAATAAGTGTTTTCTATAGTACTAGATGCCCCCCTGATCGCTGTCGTATGCGTCAAAAATAATTTACACTTTCTTACTACTCAAAATATAAATATAGCAAGGGAAAGAAAGGATCGATCCCACAGAGAGGTCTAGGTTGTCAAATTGTTTCGGTTTCCTATATAAAACACCGGGTGATTTTCTGATTTTTATTTAAGCAAAAGTAAAATAAAAACAAACAAAGAAATAAAGCACACAAATCAAGGTAGTGAGAATATTGGTTAAGGATTCATCTTCATTCACAAATATGCTTTTTAACAATAACTAGAATTTATATTTAATCTCAACTTTTATCAAAAGCCCTAGAATACCTTGATCGCAAGAATATCCCGCAAATTCCCTTTTGTCATCAACAAACACATTAAAAGATGCGAATATGAATTCTATCTAAAAGAACAACCTAACGTGTAAAAGCACTAATTAAGTTTAATTCCCAAGATGCATTAAGTTCTATGAAATCAGGCCAATCAAAGCAATCGAACGTGGAAAACGCACTAATCCAATTTAACAAAGGTCACGAATCACTTGTGATTATTAGGATGTATCACTACAAGCAATCTTCACAATTATGCTACTTGTATTCAAGGAATATCACTTTTTCGTATAATAAACCCTAAACTAGCAATAGATATGATTATGAATTCTACCAATTTGCAACTTGACAAAATTAACATTCAATCATGCAACCCTATTTTCAGAGAATCGTGAACGATAAATATGAGACAAAACTAATATATTGAATCAAAGAATCATATTATGTGAAATCTGATTATTCCATAACCAATAATAAAATTAGGTATTCATATTCATGGAGTTCATAACAAGGAGAAAGAGAAACCCTAACATGTTTACAAACCCTAGAAACAAAAGTAGTAGAAGAGATATAATATCCTTGTCCAATTAGGATACTTAACCTCCTCAAAATCCACCAAAAACCCTAATTTTCACGTCCATAGCAAGCCCAAAACAAATCTCTCATTTCTCTTTTCTCGCAGGCCCAATAAGGCCCAACAGAAAACCTAATCCAAATTGGTTTCACCATTTTGCTCATAACTTCTTCATACGAACTCGGAATGACCTCATTCTTTTTGCGTTCTTTTCGCGTTTGAATTCTCTTCGAGATGGTGATAAGAATTCCTTGATTGAAATGAGTTAAAATTGGTCTTTGGCCCTTCTTCATCAATAACACTTTACTTGTTTGCTCCTTTTAGCACTTTGTAGTGTAAGTACTGAATATCGCAAGATAATAGTTCACGAGTATCGGGAGAAAAGAGTTATAAAATGTTACGATGATAGAAGAAGCGCAGAGAAATATGAAGTTTTGCGAGGATGGAGTAATTTTGCGAGTATGAGTTGCGATACTTCGTAACTCATGTACAAAATTGTATAAAGTTTTAATATAAATAGGAGTTCAAATGTAAAATTCGGGAGGTTCTTTTAGTGAGTGTTAGAAAATATTTAAGGAAAGAGAATAGAGAAAGTTGTAACTATTCTAATTCCATTTAGATACTTCTTTGTGATCAATTGAGAACATTAATAAGAAAATTGTTATTCATCATCAAGAACTTCTTGAGTTTTTACTAATTCTATTGAGGGTGTAGTTGTAGGTTATTCTGCAACTACATAATTGGCGCTAGAAACAGGGACTTGAGAATTGTGGTAGCCTAAATTTGAGGGAATTATGGAAAATTTTAAGATCAAATGAAGTCAGTAGATGGAGATGGCAAAAAAGAAGAATGTAATATGATCACAAAGATAATGATTGATGAATTTCATAGTAATATGAAGGGAAAAATATACAAACGAGATTGTAGAGGAAGAAAGATCATGGAGGAAGAAAAGATGACAACTTTAGAAGAATGGGAAAAGCAGAAAATCCAAATGAAGACTTGAACCACACTTCACCATTGGTGATCACATTGCCAATCATGCTAGAAGATAAGAAAGCTGAAGAAAAATGGAAATTAAACCGAATTTTGGTTGATACATGGAGTTCTGTTAATATTATATTCTATCATGCACTTAAGGGGATGGGAATTAGAGATGAAGAAATCATAAATTCAAAGTGTCTTATTCATGGATTAGGGAAATCTACAACAAAATCTAAAGGAGAAATCGTGTTGCGAGTATTACTAGGAGAAATCGAAACACGTGTAATCTTGTGTGTGATAGATATGGAATCTCCATATAACATGCTGATAGGAAGGCCGTGGATTCATGCGATCAAAGCTGTTGCTTCAACATTACATCAAAAAATCAAATTTCCTACACCAAATGGAATTCAAGAAATAAAAGGAGATCTTGATAGTGCAAAATTTTGTTATCAAATTGAAGTAACACAATGCGGAGGAAGAGCAAGAAAGAAACAACTTCGTAGGAAACTTGCGAAGGAAACAAGAAAAGAAGAAGAATTACGAGTGTATACAATAAGAGCAAAGGAAGGGAGAGGTATACCAAATGAAATTCCAGAAAAGAAGGGGAACCAGCAAAAATAATTAAAGAACCAACACCTATGGGGGAGCAAAGTCCAAGCTATGTTGCAGCTGAACCAACTAAAGAAATAAATATTGGAAGTAAAGAAGAGCCTTTATTCTTACGAATTGGAACTAAGATGGATGAAGAAGAAGAAAAAAGGACTATTGATCTTTTGCGAGAATATAAAGATATCTTCGCAGGAAGTGTAGATGAGATACCAGGGAATTGATCCATCGGTGGCATGTCATAGATTGAATATAGATAAAAATATAAGACCATTCAAACAAAGAATAAGGAAGATATCACAAAATTATCATGTACAGATAGAAGAAGAATTACAAAAGATGTTGGATGCAGGGATCATAAGGAAGCAAAATATCCGAATGGATTGCGAATATGGTCATTGTTCCGAAAAAGAATAAAGGAATAAGAATTTGCATAGATTTCACTGATCTAAACAAGGCATGTCCCAAAGATAGTTTTCCATTACCAGATATACCACAAATGGTGGAATCAGCTGCAGGTCATGATAGAGTCACTTCACTTGATGGATATAAAGGGTATAATCAAATATCACTCGCAGAAGAAGATCAAGAACATACTGCCTTTTTTTGCTCCAAGGGGTTTGTATTGTTATGTGAAGATGCCATTTGGTTTGCGGAATGCGGGTGCTACATATCAACGTATGGTTGAAAAAGTGTTCGCGAAGTGGATACATAAAACTTTGGAGGTATATGTAGATGATATGTTGATAAAAAGCAAGGAAGCTAAAGACCATGTGCAAGATTTGAAGGAAATATTTGAGAAAATGAGAAAATTCAACATCAAATTAAATCCTGAGAAATGTATAATTGGGGTTTCATCTGGAAAGTTCTTGGGATACATAGTATCGAAGGAGGGAATACAAGTTGATCCAGAAAAGGTCCAAGCAGTTCGTGACATGCCAACACCTGCAACGGTAAAAGAAGTACAAAAACTAAATGGACTCTTGGCTTCACTTGGGAGATTTATTTCGCGAATGTCAGATAAGTGCAAGCATTTTTTCAACATACTTAAGAAGGGAGCAAAATACAAATGGACTGATGAATGTGAAAAAGCTTTTCAAGGAATCAAATAATACCTCGCAAATACATCTATACTACAGAAACCAGAGAAAAACGAAGAATTATTGGTATACCTCGCAACAACTCCATATGCTCTAAGTGCGGTTCTGTTACGAGCAGACGCAGGAGTAGAAAGGCCCATTTACTACATTAGTAAAACCTTTAATGCAGCAGAAAAGAACTATTCTAAAATGGAGAAGTTAATCTTAGCCTTGGTTTATGCATCATTCAAGTTGCGAATATACTTTCAAGCACATGTAATAAAAGTGGTAACCAAAGTCCCAATTGAATCAGTCATGAAGAACACAAAAAGGTCAGGAAGAATAGAAAGGTGGAATGCACAAGTAAACCATTACAAGATAAAATACGAAGTGTTATCATCGCAAAAATCACAAGTTGTCGCAGATTTTTTGGAAGAATTTCCTTTGGAAGAAGATGAAGCAGTAGAGGAAATGATGGATGTTGAAGAAGAATTTGGAAATCCAAAAGACTTGTTAATAGAGCCTGATAGATGGGAAATTCTGGTGGATGGATCATCCAATAGTGAGGGAAATGGAATTGGAGTCGTGTTGATTTCACCAGAAGGAGATAAAACAGCATTCTCATTCAGACTAGAATTTGCATCCACGAACAACGAAACAGAGTACGAAGCTGTAGTGCATGCATTAAAGATCGCAATAGAAAAGAAGCTTGAAAGTATAAGGATAACAAGTGATTCACAATTAGTGATTTGTCAAATTAAAGGGGAATATACCACAAATGAATCTTCTTTGAAGAAATACAAGAAACTCGTTGAGGAATTATCTGCGAAGATACAAAAATTAAAATGGAGACATATATCAAGAAAATATAACCGTCTCGCAGATGCTTTTGCATTTATTCCAAGCATGATGACAAATCCAAATACAAGAAATATCCAAATACAAACAATTCAAAACCCATCAGTGGACAAAGAGAAAGAAATTGAAGAAGTTGTTGCGATGGAAGTAGAAAGAGAGTTATCAAACAACATCGCAGATTGGAGAAAAGAAATTCATGAATACCTCGCAACAGGAGAAACATCCAGGAACAGACTAGAAGCATATAAACTAAAGATTCGTGCAACAAACTATGAGTTGCGAGAAGGAATTTTATACAGAAAATCTTTTAGTGGACCACCTCTCAGGTGCTTAACTCGCGAAGAAGGAGAAAAGATATTGAAGATGTTATATGGAGGAGAAGCTGGCAATCATAGTGGGGGAAGATCTCTAGCATATAGAGCAAAGATATAAGGATATTACTGGCCTTATATGCATACAGACGCAAAATTGTTCGTACGAATATGCAAGGAATGCCAACGACATGGTAAAAGAATTCATGCACCAGGGGCTACATTAACTTCTTCAACAAGCTGCTGGCCTTTTGGTAAATGGGGGTTGGATATTGTTGGACCATTTATACCTGGATCTGTACAAAGGCGATACTTGATAGTTGCAACAGATTATTTCACGAAGCTCGCAGAAGTAAAAAAGCGATCAACATATTCGTGATAAAGATGTTTTTACGTTTATATTTGAGAACCTCATTTGCAGGTACGGGGTTCCAGCACAACTAGTATCTGATAATGGAAAACAATTTGAGGGACAGAATATAGAGATGTTACTCAGTGCTTTTAGAATAAAATGTGGGAAGTCAACCCCGTTATATCCACAAGCTAATGGACAAGCTGAAGCAACAAATAAAACAATCGCAGATACAATCAAAAAGAAATTAGAAGGACATCTCAAAGGGTGGTGCGAGCAAGTACCTAGCGTAGTCTGGGCATACAATACAACTAGAAGAAAAGCAACTGGAATGTCTCCTTATTGTCTAACATATGGAGTAGAAGCAGTATTACCCACAGAGGTTGTAATTCCAACAACAAAGAAAGAAGCTTGGGAAAGAAATTTAAGTGCGGGAGTAATATTAAGAGAATTGGATGATTTGGAAGAAAAAAGAGAAAAGGTGTTGCACCATATGAGGATTTATCAGGAACGATTAGCTCGAGAATACAACAAGAGATTCATTGAACGTGAATATAAACCAGGTGATTTGGTCATGCGAGAAACACCTCGATATCAAAAAGAAAATGGAGGGAAATTAGCACCAAAATGGGATGGACCATATGTTATTAAAGAAGTTGTAGGAAGCGGAGCTTATCGGCTGATGGATCCAGAAGGGAGAGACATGGGTTTGAGGCTTGGTAGACCTTGGAACAGACTATATTTGAAAAGGTATTATCCATAAAACTCATGAAAATTTTTACGAATATTGTTTGCTCGCAGGAAATTGGAAAAAGTTACGAATTTTCAAAATTTATATTCCGATTAAAATTTCATTAATTTGCGAATAAAAGACCGCAATATGTGATCAGCCTCCAAAAAAGAAAGAGAGTCGCAGAAAATTTTATACAGGAAAACCTTTGTGGCGTACACCCTAGTTCGCGAAGCTATAATTCGTAAGAGGCAAAGTCCTAAAGTACGTCATTTAAGGGGGTACCTATAACGTGGCTAAGGGTAACCGGAACACCACCAAGGGCCCTTAGTACATGGTAAAAATTTTGGGGTACAACCCAATAATGGGGTACCTATCCGGGTTATACACCTTGGATTCTCACCTAATCTAACGACATTACGCAATATAAAATGCGGTGTAAGAAGATTTAGGCTGGGCGACTAAAGCATACTGTCTTTCCCAAGAAGTGCAGAAAACGATCAAGGCGCCGAGGTACACGGTTGAGTCAAGAGTGCCGGGTGAGGTTGAACCACATCTGCCATTTTTGACAAGTCTTGGCAAATGATGCACTTGGCCCAAAGATACCCCATAGGGTGCAACCTCGTAACTATAAGCCCTATAGGCAAAAAGGATAAGAGGTTGCGATCAAAAGCTGGTTGTTGGTAGAACCGGATGGGAAGAGCTAACCTTGTATGGTTGATGTACGCTTCCTTGAAGGGGAAATCAGGGGGAAGATAAAGGGCAGCACCCTCCATTAGGGAGCTGATAAGTGCTATAAGACGCAAATGTCACGAGGCTTCTTGTTTGCGAAAACATAAAGGCTTGTCATATTTGTGCAACAAATGAAGTTCTGCGAGCCTTCTAAAAAAAAAAAAAAAAAAAAAAGAAAAGAAAGAAAGAAAAGAATAAAGAACTCGCAGAACATAATAAAGTTAAGATGAGATCAATGGGTCGCTACATGAAAGTGTAGAGACGTCCTGCGATTTCATCGCAAGACGGCAATGTCATGGGGCTTTATGTTCGCAAGAATATTTAGGCCTGTCATATTGTCGCAACAATTCCTGAAGAGGCTAAAATACTATACAAAGAAGTTAAGATGAGATCAATGGGTTTTTGCATGAAAGTGTAAGAACGTCCTGCGATTTCATCGCAAGACGATAATGTCACGAGGTTGTATGTTCGCAAGAATGTTCAGACTTGTCATATTATCGCAAATAATTAATACAAAAGAGGTGGCAAAATAAGACCTTTACTTAGGAAGGCATGATAAGACCACAGAAATTAATGAAATTTATTGCATCAATATCATTGAAGAAATTATACAAGAGTATACATTATGAAGATCTGAAAAAAAGACAACTTTGTCAATATCATTGAAGATATTTTACAAGAATATACATCAAGAAATTTTGAAGAGAAGACAGCTCTGGCAATATCATTGAAGAATTTTACAAGAAGTCCTATCAAAAAAGACAACATCATTGAAGAATTTTAATGAAGACTTAACAAAAGATGCGATTTTGATAACAATCAAATACAGATAAGTTCATATTCGTAAAAGTTTACGAGAATTACATACTTCTTATACTTCTCCATATATTGAATACTTCCCCAAAAAGTTGAATAATTCTTATAATTCTTCAAGAATATCTCATATTTATTATACTTCTTCAACGGATTATTAATTTTGCGAAGGTTAAGTACTTATTATACTTCTTCATACAATGAGTAATAATTTTTATACTTCTTCATATATTGGGCAATTCTTCATAAATTGAATGCTTCTAATACTTCTTATACTTTTTATACTTCTTAAGGGTATTTCATATTTTGTATACTTCATACTTTCTATACTTCAAAGGGAGATTTATTATTTACTTCGCAACATTTCGTAAAACGCAAAAGGCTTATATTTCTTATACTTTGAAGGGAGGATTTTTTATTCATAATCACAATAAGAAGAAAATTCGTAAGATAAATTCAGAAGGATATTCTAATACTTCCAGCGGTAGTTGATCATTTGAAGAGAAATAATAAGGGGAAAGGGAATACTAAGCTAAGTCTTTAAGATATATTATTTCTCTCCATATGATCAAGTTATGCGAATAAGGGAAATAAACATCAAAGAAAGATTAATTCAAATTATGCTTGAAAAATAAATTGTTGGAATGATTAAAAGCATAATCAAGAAGAAAGTGTTGTATGGAAAAGTTACAGAACAGATATACAAAAGAAAAAAAAAAAAAAAGAATGAAGTTATTCTTCAGGTGATCTGTTCCCATCAAAATGATCTTCTTCTTCAACTTCACTATCATCTTCAACTTCACTTTCAGAAATTTCCAGATATGGAGTATCTTCATGAATTTCTTCAGAAAGGAGCATATGGTACTTCTTGAGAGGAATTTCATTATCTTCGCAAATCTTGCGAGTCATCTTAGCTCGAAAACGCTTGACATATAAACTATGGTTATCTTTGGGAAATTAGAAGTTTGAGATCTCAAGTCAGAAATTTTCTTATTACGATTAGCAAGGAGAGTTTCCAGATTATTATTTATCTTCGCAAGATTTTCTGCAGCAAGAAAAGAAATTAAGGAATTGGTTAGCAAATTATGAAGGAAAAGTAACCAAAATAATTATCATCGCAAAGAATTTACCTTCTAGTTGCTTCTTATCATTACGAAGAGAAGAAATTTCAAGTTTTAATTGATTATTCTCCTCAAGAAGAGAAGAATTATCAATTGCGATGCTCGCAGATTGTGAATTATCTTCGTGATGAGATATTAATTCTGCGTTATCAATATTTAGATCTTCTATTTTCTGACGGAGACTTGAATTTTCAACCTCTAACTTCTTACAACGATTTAAAGTTTTCTTCTCAGCAATACAATGACGTCTTTCCCAATCAGAAGCAGCTGCACAACTAACTCTTCCAACCTAAACAAGAAAAAAAGGGGTTAGAAATCAATAAAATAAGGAAATAAACAAGGAATAGAGAAGAAACTTACCATGCTGCCTAAAGCATATAATGAAGCAGGAGAGACGAATCTTGAAATTCCTTTGAGGGAGTTATTATCAATAACAGTAGGAACTTTACAAGCCTTCGCAATAAGTTTGCGAGCATTCGCTATAGGATAATTTCCTAATCCACGAGAAGAATGGAGGAAAGCCTCATAAATGCTAACCATTGCTGAGGCAAAAGTTTCTGGGATACTATAATCTTCATTCCCACCTTCATCAACATCATCATCATCTCCTTTGTCAGAAAGGGTATCAGAATTAGAACTAAAGTCCTTCTCAGAAAATTCATTATCTTCATCACCAAGATCTTCCTCAATGTCCTTATTATAAGAAATTACATTGGAATGGGATTTGGTTGAGAGTATCTTCTTTTTCTTTCTCTCGTAAATAATATCTTGAAGTTTTCTTTTTCCTTTGCGAAGAGCATCATCTTGACTGTCAGAAGCTTGAGAGACCTTCGCAGAATGAAGAGTTTGTTGCCTCGCAGTAAGCCTTTTAGAAGAAGTGGAACTTTTATTTTCACTTGCAGCAATCTCAGGAAGAAGTGGAACCTGTAAATTCAAATAAGGATAAGAAACAGAGGCAACAATATATTGTTTATAAAAATACAAGAGTGTTTCTTACCTCATTTGAAATTAAAGGGTAACAAAAATATAAGGAAGTGGAAATACATACATTTCTAAAAACCCAAGGTTGATAATAGCGGTTACGAAGATTCGCAGGAAGTTCTACTATCCCAGTAATATAAGAACCTGATAACATTAAAGGGTACTTATACCAATCTTCATCATTAGAACGACGAGGTGTCTTATTATTTCCTGAAGCATAATCAATATCGTGCATGAGAAGATCATATGCTGCGATATTAGCTTTACGATGAAGACGAACACCCCAACGATTATCTTCTTTCCTCGCAGGAATTAGTGTGTAATTTTTGAAGAAACCCTCAACTGTATAATTCGCAGCAACAATTTCTATATTCTCAAACCCATGTTTTCTAAGATCAGTTGAATATAAAGATTTCCCAAAAGCAGCACGATTTGCGAATTCAACTAAGAGGCGAATGCAATCACCAGTCAATTGATAAATGGCACAAGAAAAATTGGGGTGGGAAATAATTTCGTAGAATAAAGGAAAGTTAACATCATAAATAGGAAGAGGAAGACCTGCGAGGATTTGACCTCGTGAGATTAAAACTTTCTGATCATCCCAAACATAGTTGGTAAAGAGCTTCACACAGAGAGAAGACTTATTATCATAACCTTCAATCTCAGAAAGAATAAGGTCTCTATCAGCAAGTTCCGCATTAAGTTGTTCAATAGTTTTCTTCTTTGGTGCCATTGAATATAAGAGGGAAAATAGGAAAAATAGAAGAGGTTGCAGAGGCAGAAGCGGTGAAGAAGATGAGTAAGAGAATAAAAAGCAAAAACAAAGGATAATATTTATAAGAGAGTTTGATGAAGATAAAAATTCATTAATACGAGTAAGCGTGAACGGTTGAAAAGAACGGTTACGAAGAAACGTGTCAGAAAGATAAGGGAAAAGTAAAAAGACGTGTTGCGAATCTGAAGGGTGGTAATAACTACACTAAATTTACGAGAATAGGGATTCTCATGACATTTCTTCTTCAAAGAATTGACATGAGAAGAGGCAAGATGTAAGTACTGAATATCGCAAGATAATAGTTCACGAGTATCGGGAGAAAAGAGTTATAAAATGTTACGATGATAGAAGAAGCGCAGAGAAATATGAAGTTTTGCGAGGATGGAGTAATTTTGCGAGTATGAGTTGCGATACTTCGTAACTCATGTACAGATGTATAAAGTTTTACTATAAATAGGAGTTCAAATGTAAAATTCGGGAGGTTCTTTTAGTGAGTGTTAGAAAATATTTAAGGAAAAAGAATAGAGAAAGTTGTAACTATTCTAATTCCATTTAGATACTTCTTTGTGATCAATTGAGAACATTAATAAGAAAATTGTTATTCATCATCAAGAACTTCTTGAGTTTTTACTAATTCTATTGAGGGTGTAGTTGTAGGTTATTCTGCAACTACATGTAGCTCCTAATGGCTAATTTCTCCTTCTTTTGCTCCAAACGACTCCAAAGCACCTAATACACTCAAAAGTAAGCATAAGATACATAATTCACACTAAAACTCGCAAAGAAAGCATAAATACTAGATATAAAATTAGGTGTTTATCACACCTATCACCCCCCCCCCCTTTCCCATGAAAAAAAGATTGACATAATGCGAAGTGGCGGCATATCTCTCAATAAGTATTTTCTATAGTACTAGATGCCCCCCCCCCCCCTTTCCCATTGTGATTTTAAGTAAGAAAGCATATCACTCATTTTACAAAGTCTCCAGTAAAACAGGATCGAGACCATCCTAAGATGCAAATGGAAAACAACCTATATATTATAAAGAAAACAAGGTGATCTAGAAATATATCCTCGCAGAATGCGGACCATTATAGTGACTTATGGCTCTGGTGGATGCTTCCACACTTTGGACTAGTTATAGTTCCCAAGAAAATTTGCGTTTGGAAAACTACTAGCACATATTATACATGTAAGGGCTCACCACCCCCTTGTAAATGCTAGATAGTACACATCAAAAGGACTCGATGGTTATTGCATATTTAATAGGATCAATGCAGAGCATCCTATACCTCATGGTCTCGCAAAGGATATCATCAAAGGTTACAGATGATGTCTAAGGAATGGTTATGCGTAGATACCTACCTTTAACTTATTGGGGGATATGCAATATTAAACGCACCTTTACTTAAATTCGTTTTAGAACCCAAATATTAGTCAACATTTTCAGCGTACCAGTTGGTAACTGATGGTTATTTTCAATGATGTTGTAGTAAAATGATTCGTTCAAGACTTGTGAAAGCAGATTTTTAGACTTAATTTTAATGCAACAATATAACAAACTCAAAATTGAAAAGTGTTGTGAAAATTGTGGAGAGACTGGGGCTAGGATTCCGCTATTTACCAATTCCAAAGTGATACTAATTACAATCATGCAATTTCACACGTTCAATTTGATTCTCAACTATTGCAAAAGTAGATTTTTTAGAAACAACAAATGTTAATCCAAAGCATGGGATATCAAAACCCTAGGCTAAGCATATTCCATCAATATAAAATACAATTGTTTAACAAAAATCATAAAATCTATTTTCAATCTAGGCAAATAATCATAATTAAAATTGCACAAATTAAATAATTAAGAATTACCACTTTTTCATTAGCAAGAGAGCTTCCTCCATCGCCCCAAGGATTGGGTTTAGCCCATCATTGTGTAAACTTTCTCAAAATATAGATTCATGCTCAATAATTTTTTACAAAGATGAAATGGAGAGAAAATGATGAAAATCGGGTGTTTGCAACGTTTATAATTGTTGCAAAACACTGTTACAAAGAACGATAACAAATATGCGTCACTGCTCTATAGCTCTGCGATCTTACAAATGGTCCATATACCTTCCCTGTTTTGTTAATACATGCTAATCTCGGTCCAAATGGTCGAAGAAGTTAGAGAAAATCTCGCCCAAATCCTGTCAGAATTCTTCGCAGATGAAAGCTCTATTTTTCCCGCCAATACTTGTTTGAACGAGGGAGAAGAAGGTGTCCCCCTAACCAAACCGGGGGTGCGAATAGCAGGTGCCTAACTGAGGATGCCCCTTATCCAAAATGAGGGTGCCTTTAGTGATTTTCTCGGGGTGTCCAAATAACGTTTTTTGAGCAATATTTTGCATACAAGTGTATCTCTCCAAAAACACCTACACAAACATAAAAACACCATAATTAGTATAAAAATCAAGACTAACAATAGAGACACTGAGGACAATTCAGACACAAAAATGTGTCTAACAGTAACTGGATATAAGCCTGACATCCGTATTCTTACGCATTTTTGGTTGCACAATATATGTGCCATTACGAGTCAACATTGTACTATGATGGGTCACAAAAACGATTAGATAGTTATGTTGGATATTTACTCCCAACAATTATCCGCATATTAAAACCTTTAGCAGGAGATCTCTTAGCGCTAGATTTGCTGGTTACCACTTTAATGAGACAGTCTTCCCATCGTTAGGGGGAGATAAGAAAAAGTATTTTCTAAGGGAACGACAAGAATTATCGTGGTATATTCCCACTGTGTCTCATATTGATTCTTGTACTCCACAAATGTAAATGTGAAGTGATAAAGAATATCTGACTTTCAGAATGTATACTGATGTTGCTAAAGTGATAAGATCACACATACCATACACAAGGTTATAAATCCTCAATAAGTGATATACACCATAGACTAAGGCGTTACAACTACACTCGGTGGAAGTATGGTTGAGGTCGTGGCTCCATAATGGAAGTTGGAGATACCACTTGGTTCGATAAATCCTCACCTAGAAAGGAAGTAGGTGAGTAAGGCACAACTTATTATATCATGAGAAATCATCTCATAAGATTGTCTCTGAATATGTCCATGTATCAAACTGGAGGACGCTCCAAAGTTTAATGATTATAGAGAACAATGACATCCCAAGTGGATTATGAGAATGCGCATGAGTCAATGGAAAGATCATGCGAGCATATTGATGATTAATTTCTTATACACTTGCTAAAGGAAATATAGAAAAATGATATCGAACCATGCACCTTATTGCTTAATGTCAACGAATAGCATATTTGGCTTATACAATCCAAGTAGAACTTGATTCTTTGACAAATACATAGGTATTTGGTGTGGTAGTGCTAACCAACCAAGTGTAAAGCCTATCAGACATACATGATTATTTGTCATTGAGCATAGTGGGAAGAATAAAGTCTCAAAGTATCGAGGCTCGCCTTGTGGTGCGAGGTTTCTCACAAAGCCCTAGGATTACCCTCTTGTAATGAACGTTATAGTGTTCTGCTACTTAGTTAGATTGTTAATTTCCAAAGGACTTGAAATGCAGCATATGTATGTGGTTATTATGTATCTCTGGAAGAATCAAGAGATAATAGATATTTACAAAAGTACTTGATAGACTTTTGTTTCCCAAATCAAGTGACTCTAAACCACATAGTGCGTTTACAGTTAGATATAACACTCACTTATAGATTGAAGCAATCAGGCGGATGTGTTATACCCGTCTAAGTGACTATTTCATTTGGAGGGGATAGACAAGGTATTTTTTCCCTTGCGTATTCACATGAAAGTTCCTGATTTGGAATTGTAGTTATATATGTTGATGGTACAGACATGATGGGTACTCTTGATGTAATAAGAGACCTTAGAAGCTATTTGAAATTCTAATTTGAGATGAAAAGTCTGGGGAAAGCTCGACCGAATACTGAGCTTTTTGTATATTATTCCACCAGTTTGCATATGTCTAAACTTGTCAGGCAATTTAACAATGACATGTATCCTGATAGCACTCCCATGATTAGTCGAGTTTCAAATGTAAGTAAGTGACCATTCGTATAAAGGAAGATGACAAAGATGTGTTGGGAGATGAAATTCCCATATCTAAGTACAATATACGCATTGTTGTACTTAGTATAATAATGTACTCAATTCAATTTAAAATCCTCAGGGAAATTGTTAGCTAGATATAGCTCAGCGCTAACGCAACGTCATTGGAATGGTATAGTGAATGTAATCATGTACTTAAAAGTAACCATTGACATAAATTTGTTTTATCCCCGCAAAAACATAAAAAGGAATGCTAATGAAAGTGCAATCCAAAAGTTGTTGATTATGAAGGAATAATAATCTATTCTCCAACGAAAGTAATCAGGGGGAGATATGGTAGACTATTTTCTAAGTCATTACCAATATTCAGTTTCGAAAAATACATGACTAAAGCAACTGTCTGGAACAACTATGAAAATAATCAGGGGGAGGATCCAAGGATATGATGTAGCCATATTTTACTTGGAAATTGAAGTTGTGTTGAAGTCTTTTTCCCTTCGGTCGAGAATAATTTTTCCCAAAGGGTTTTGTTACTCGACAAGGTTTTTAGCGAGACAACACTAAAAACATCAAGCATGTTGAACGTTGTAGACATAAAGGTTCGCGTTGATATGACTGAAAATATCTGAATCAAAGAAATGAAACACGATAGTCCGTTAAGCAACATAACTTCCAGAATCAACAACAGGGTCTTATAAACATTCAAGTCACCAAAGTAATGTATGATAGACTCTTTTTGACTGTATTAAACTAATGAAAATTGTCTGACATCAGGGGGAGCATCTAATGGTGTGTTGGACTCTTTTCCTTCACCGATGTTACTTTTTCCCACATGGTTTTGTTGCTCGGCAAGGTTTTTATTGAGACAACAACAAACACCGGGAATTAATTTCCCAACTAAGTTTATTGTCTTTCCCATGAGGATTTTTTGCCTTAGGATTTATGAAGCAATTAATGAATTTCAACGAAGAAGCGTGATCATCTGCAAGGATCACCTTTACTTGCATATGTCACGTTGTACTCTTTTCATTTCTTCACGATTTTATCCCACTGGGTTTTTCCTTGTCAAGGTTTTGATAAGGCAACATATTCGAGTCAAACTAGGTTCTAAGTTTTCTTAATATTGTACTCTTTTTCCTTGTCAAGGTTTTATCCCTCTGGATTAACCTGGCGAAGTTTCAACGAGACAATTAACTTAGATTCGACGATCTTTGAAGAACGTATTACATGTGATGAACTACATGTAAAATACGAGACAACATGTGAAGTACTACATGTGAAGAGTTGTACCAAGGTTTTTCCCCATTGGGTTTTTCCTTGTCAAAGTTTTAATGGAGCAATTGTCTTAGACACAATAGTCATCAAGAAGAGAAATAAATTTGAAGACCTACATTTGAAGCACTGTATGTGAAGTACTGCATATGAAGTTCTATTGGACCGCACAAGAGGGAGTGTTGTAGGGCTTTAGCCCATGGATGTGCGCCCAATTTAGTAGCTAGGATTTATTTCTATCATTAGTACAAAACAAAGCTAGGATAAGTTAGCCTGTGTTAGTGGTGGTTAGGATTTGTCCCGACAAAGATAAATCAAGGGTTGTGGTTCTCCTGACCACCCCCTACAACTCGCATGCGTGGCATTAATTCCAATATTATGAATGAAAAATGAATACTCAAGTCAAGATATGGATTTTCAAAAATTATAACGGGGAGGTTCGAACTCATGACCTATTGTGTCATAAGAGTGGCCTCTAACCAGTGTTCCACCTTGGTTGGAATTAATAGAAAAGATAAATCAACGGTGGTGGTCTGTTAAACTTAAATATCATAATTGCTTTATTAATTAGTGTTTCACTAATTGCACATAATAAATAATCTATTCATTATAAAGTGTTTTATTAATATGTGTTTCATTAATTACTCATAATAAATGACTAATCATTTTTTAATTATAAATGTTTTCTTAATTAATTATAATATGTATTTCTATTAATAAGTAATTTTGATAAATAATATCAATAGATATTTTTGGCGATAATGAGTAGTAGAAAATGTGGAGGCCGAAAGATTAGTGGTGGTTAAGGGAAGCGCCAAGCATAATTATATTTATTTTTGTTCTTTTATCATAAAATGGGATACGAAGTCTATTTTTCACACGTATCCAACTTGCCAAGAGTTTGTTCTCCCTCTTTCCTCAAAATTCTGGCTTTGCCCCTAGTTTGTGATGGAATAAGTAGTGACAGTGAGTGCTGGTGAGTAGTGATGGACAATATTAATTTTATGTTGTCGTTACAACATCGATAACATCGTAGTGTGGAAGATGTGGTTGGTTGTTTCTAACACTTTTGATAAAGGAAGGTACCATATATTTCCGGGATGATATCATACAAGATAATATTTTCATGATCGTAGTTGGATCACCCAAATGGTACCCCTGTTATCTTTGGTACTATATCATATAAATCATGATTTTTTAATGTTAAAATAAAATTGATTGCAATACAAAAAAGAATATATACACGGAAAAAAAATAATGAAACCAATCAATTGATATTATACTATATTATTGTATATATAATTTGAGTAGAAATTGCTGGCCTCACATTCAAAGTTAGACCAAAAGCTGAAATTGTATAGCTTCTGCCCCCGGCCAATAGAAATCAAGAGTTTTGCATTATATTCGGACATATTTCCATGCGCAACAAACACAAAAGGTGATACTACCTTATCGGTGATACTAAAAGCTAACTCCAAACCCTAATTCTCTTCTTTTCACTCCGATCTCTGGAAGAAAAAAAATGGTGAAAAAGCGTCGAACCCATCATGTGTATTTTGTTCTAATTGTTGTTTGTTCTTTTTTTATTTTGCAGAAACGTTTTTTTCACTCAAAAGAAAAAGCAATAAAGGTAATCACCCGTTCTATTTCTTTTCCCCTTTCTCTTCTGCTTCTCTTCTTGGTTCACTCATTCCTTGATTTTAAAAGTTGTTCATGTTATTCTTAATTAGGTTAACATTTTTTTTGCAATTCTCCATACTCATCAAAAACCCAAGGTGACGAGTACCCTGCTCCACATCTAATAACCAAACCCTAATTCACTTCTCTTCCCTACCCCTCCCGCCTCTCCTAATAATCTAAAAAAAAAATGGTGACAAAACGTCGAGATATATGGTCTGCTCCTAAACCATCACTGACTCAGCCATAGAAATCCACTTAGGTAGCATGCACGTATTATCCAACAATCAAGGTAAGTAATAGGGCCATCCTTCTAATAAATGATAATTTTTGTTATTCTCTCATTGAACATTTTCTTTTGATCGGGTATTGTTTATTTGTTCTACTATCAATGGAGATGCATAGTTGCCACTACTGATACAATTTATGATTTGGATTTCTTAAGTTTACATGTTATTATCTTTATTGTCTACCGCAATAGCAACATTGTCGCCACTACCAAGGGCCTAGGCCACCTCGATCACCTTCATTTCAGGTCTTGGTATACCCTAACTATATGCACATTTTATATGTTTCTTTTATTTGAATCCAAATTCATATTCTCTTTTGATTTGATTTTAGTTAAGTTTTTGATCTTCTATATTTACCAGACATAATTAATGAGGAAAACATTTCAAAAAAATAACATATATCAAATCAGTTTATTTGTCTCGAGCTCTCTGAACTAAGTAGTGCAGTCGTAAAATAAGATATCATCATTCTCATGTTTTGTTAAAAAGTGAATTATTGAACTGATCAAATTTATATCGTGTGTTATCCTTTTTTATAACTCAAAAAGAATTCAGCATTGTGATCTTCGAAATGGTGTGTTCTTCTAAGTGGTGTGTCATGTGTCTGCCGGTGGTACCCTTTTCATTATTTTCCCGGTGAATTTTCAAGTCTAACCGCATATTAGAATATACGTTGCAAGAAATATACAAAGAAATGGTGCAGTAATAAGTGTTGCGTCTGAGTGTTTGTGCACTTATTTAAATTGACAACACTTTGGAAACCATAAGATTTGTTTGCATATATGTATGCTTCACTGCAGTACAAAAACCTTGAAATGCTTTCAGATTACGGATTTTCTGATTGAGCGTGATGCAGCAGCATATGCATTGTGTGGTTGAATAAATAAGCAATTAGAGAAGTGTGTAGGCTTCTTTTTTCCCTTATTTTGGTTATGTATGTAGGATCTATGACTTGAAAATAAACTATATGCTTGACATTCTCTCGAACAGACTGTATAGGGTGGGGTGGATCCAGTGGATGATATGCTTACCTGAAGGCCTACCTTGAGTTCTTCTGCAACAGATTTTATTTATTTGATTCTGTGAGCATTCAATGTAATTTTTGAACCGGCTAATCTGATTTCTTATCAAGCTTGATTGTTCAACTAATCAAACAGTTTTGAACTCTTGGGGAAGATGCATGATAAAAACGGTGTTGTTCATATGCAGGTACAATCGTCAATACAACGAAAGAAGCAGTAGCTAGGATTAAGAGAGCTAAAAAAGACACAATACACAACAATGAAGGTATTCCAGTCATTCTCTTTTGTCTCTCCCGCTTAGGGATTTCCATGGTAACTAGAGATAGAGTTCTTATTCCAAACACTTCAGTTGGGTTACTCTAAGTTCAGTCTAATATTTTCCCCGGTAAGTTGCTTATGTATATTTGTGAACAGAAGACAGTGAAATTGTGCATATTACAGTCTGTCTTATACTGCTATATGTGGTTGGTGGCATCGAGGAACTTGCAAAATTTCTAAATCAAGGTAAGGTTGTATTTGAAGGATGAGCTGCACTGCACTGCACTGCACTGCACTGTGCACTGCACTATCAAAGTTTGTTTTTCTTATCCTTTATATTATAGTGGCCTTCTTTTTTGTTGTCTTCGCCTTCTTTTTAGTTTGTTTTCTTCTTCTCCTTTAAATATAATATCCTTCTCTTTTGTTGTCGTCGTCTTCTTTTAGTGGAAAAATTACATTGTTATGAAGTTAGAAATGGATGCTTGGGATACCACATCCAATTTATTGCACTATTAAAAGCCTCATGCTTTATCCGGTGATAATATGTTAATGGTTAATTGATAAAAAACTGGCAACAAAATTGAAACTTTATAAAAAAAAAAGTTTCTTTCGAACAAGTTGTGTCTCTAAACCTGTTTGATTTGGTAGCTTAGGTTTTCAGAAGTGTGTGGTGACTCTGGACAATGTTCGTTAACACGGGATTTTAACTAAAATGATGTAAATCTTATTATGTGAAGCTGAATTAAATTGGTGTTGTACCTTTTTTATTCTTTTAAGAATGGGAATCTCTCAATAGTGGTCAGAAGTTGAAAATTAATAATGCCTTTATTTTTTGGTTGTAGTGCTAATGCTGGTTTTGTTTACAGTCGGAATTTTGATCAACTGACTCTTGGCTAAATTTATCAAATATAGCAAAACTGCCAAAGAGTGATCTGTTGGGAGTGGATTCAGAAGGTAAGTATGCCTACATAAATTTGACAAGTTTACGTATGTGACATTCTCTTAAAGAACAACAAGATTATAATGCTATATTTTCTAAAACATGGGTATATTGTACTTTTTCGGTATGTTGGCGTCAGCCTACAGTAAGTAAGAACTACATACAAAACCATCTGTTTCTATTCATTACTATTGAATATCCTTACCAGATACTTGCTTCATGTTACATTGGGACTAATGAGCAATGTAACATGAGAGGAGGAGTTGGATTTAATGACCACCAAAGACGTTAACAATATATATATAGTATGGTAATCTCTTCTATTAACCTTCCATGTGATACTGTCCTGCATGTACCCATTTTTCATTGATTTCGCAGGTAGGTATTCATTCCAACCCACTGTTGCCACACTATATTTTCTGATTTTCTTTTTGATTCAGGTGACCAGTTAGTATCCCATAAGCAGTTGATTTCATTTGAGCTCTTTTTGTTTGTGTACAGCTGAGAAAGGTTATGTCCTTTTTGTTTGGTCCTCATTTGACTGTTAATTAAAAACTTAAAGCAGTTGTAATTGTATCCCAAATCATTTTTGGTAAAGCTATGATATATAATGTGATCAGAGTAGTCACATGTTTCTTTTGTAAGGAAATTATACTTGACCTATCTATTTTGTACACTTTTCTAAAATCATGATGTGTAAGGAGAAAAAAGTTGCAAGTATTATTTTTGAATTGGTTCTGCAGGACATATATTTATTAAGACTATATTAATAAGCATACCACACAACTCATATGGACAGAGAGACATTACCAATGTATAATGAAAGAGCAAAGTATAAGCATCATTGAATTTTAATCCATGATTTAGCCAATGATGTAACATTTATCCTACCAACATCCTACCAACCACTAAGATCATTAATTCTCTGGGATACGTAACTTGAGGCCATGTAACGCAGTAAACTACGTGTCAGTTGTCAACTTCAAAGTGCTTACTGAATATTGGCGAAAGGTCGTCCCAAACAGGTAGGCCGACATGCTAATACTCTGTGATCTCTACAGTTTCAGCTCATGTAATAATCCTATTATGCTAATACTCTGTGATCTCTACAGTTTCAGCTCATGTAATAATCCTATTAATTGGGACTAAATTTTCTTCCAAAGTGTTTCAGTTACGGCTACAGCTATCCGTGCTGCTAGATATCAGATTTTCACACAATTAAAAAGACCTGGCTCTACATTTTCAGCACAAATAATAATTCAATTAACTTAACCCCGTGCAATGCACGGGGAAGACACTAGTATTAATATTATAAAAAAATATATAATTGATAATAAGTGATACAAAGCTTTTGGTTGGTAGCCTAACAACAAGCTGGGATCCAACTCCCCTTTGAATAACGATGCCTAACCTATGAAAAATGAAACTACCAAAGCCACTACTAGCATCATTGCTAGTAAGGCAATTCTTCAGACGCTTGAAGAAACCCAAAGTATCTTCGCCAAGTTCCCCTAAAATAGAAAAAACAAGGACGCCAATTTTGTTCAATCTAAACCTCATACATGGCATTTGTGATTGAAAATTAGAATTGCGTCCAACAACCTACATGGGGTGGGCGGCAGTGATGGTGGCAGTGGTGGAGTTAAAAATTGACATTGAGGAGGCCTACTTTAAAAAAAAAACATGTAAACTTTGGTGGACTAAACCAAAAATATATATGGACAAAGTACTATTTATAAAATAAACTAAAAAAATCATGTAGTTATTAAGAATTTAATGGGTTAGAGCCAGGTTAGTCAACCCTTGGCTCTACCCCTAGGTGGTGGTGGATAAAAAAAAGGATTCATATGGTTTTATGGTGGTGGTGGGTATTGGTGAACAAAAACATATTATGCTAATTTTGTAATGCCACAAGATATGTAACATTATATTATAAAGTATAAAATGTGGTTGATCATTCTAATGTTCAAATAAACTCGATAAAACATATGTCCATTTAAAAAATTGGTGCAATCAATTGCCATGTTATGTAATAACTAAACGAACGACACGAATCAAGATTAGAACAAATGAAATTATTTATTATCGATTTGTCTATGTAAATAGTGGTCAAGATTTGTCTTTGGCAAAGATAAATTTATCGCTGGGGTCTGTTTAACTTAACCATTTTTAAATACTTTATTAATTAGTGTCTCATTGATTGTTCATAATGATTAATTAAATTTCTATTATAAATGTCCCTTTAATAATCTAACATAAATACATAATTTTATTAATAAATAATTGTACTAAAAGATATATTAATTCTAATGGTGGTAGTGGAAGTAGGGTTAGTATAAACGGTGGCAGGTGTTTGTGAATGATGGAGGCAGTAACATTACTATTGGTGGAAGAAATAGTGGCAGTGAATGGTTTTTATGGTGGTGGGTGTTGGTAATAGTAGTGGATAATAATAGTTTTTGCTTTTTAGTGAGTTTTATTGACCGAGTAAAAAAACATCTTCACAAAACATGCAACATTGTATTGTGAAAGATGTAATTGTTTGTTTTTAGCATCATTGATAAGGACAAAAATCAAATATTTCGAGGATGATACCGGAACATATAAGACAATATGATTATGACTGTTGGATCACTGAAACGTTATCCGTATTATATAAAGGCAATTGGTGTGCCCGCGTAAGAGAACATTATCGCTCTCTCAAGTAATATTACATTTTTTTCCTGAAAGACCATCAATGTCGAGTTGTTTCGCGACAACTACCTACAAAGACAACAATTGTTTGAAAATATTTGTTTGTTCATCAAAATCATCATAAAAAACTCTAAATCATAAATCTAAATTTCGCCTCCGATGTTTATAGAATATTTTTTATATTTAACATTCTCAAATCATGCGACCTCTTGATTAGAAATCAACAATATCAAATTACAGATCAATATGTATAGGTTTCATTCACTGAGTTAGAAGGTAGAGTAGATATAGATGGGTAGATCACACAAAGCAGAACATGACTGAGAATACTTCAATAATTTTGTCAAGAAATAAGGTCAAAAATTTATGATTAACTTTCTATAGGACTAATTAGATCGGCATCGATAGGAGCCGACTAAAATATGGATTAATAATAATTTCCACGTAAGACAATTTCAAAAAATAGTTTGGCTAACTCTGCCTATGTAAAGAGTGGTCAAGATTTGTCCTTCCTCAATTGCTATGTTATGTGAGAAGAAGGTGATATCTAAGATTGAGGTACAATTCAAATCCATTAGATTCATACTATTTACAATTGTACGCCTTGAATTTTTTTTTTGAGGTGTTGTTATTATTATTACAGGTAAGGGATACATTGACTACACTCGCGAAAATAGCTCACTTCGTAAATGATTGGTGTTGCATGTGATGCCTAGAATGCAACGATGAATATGAGGAAACAAGGCACCAGAAGCAGTGTCCGGAGTATTTTGGATATAGTAACTTAGACCAGATGAAATACTTATGTTCTTTTTTTTTTAGTTTTAATTTCCACAATCTATTTATTTAAGAAAAATGAACATTGCAAATACATAACATCAACAAAAATTGGTCAGATTCCGTTTGATAATAATGGCTACCGATGATCCGGAAATGGCAAAAGAAAGGCATTGTTGTAGAAGAATTGTTGGGATATACGATGGATTACTTGATACGAATGAAAGAGGTATAACTATTTCGATTCTGAAATCACATAAAGTTCACAGTAGAAGATGACACCAAGTTTAAAGTTAGTAACAAACATAATATGGCTAACTAAAATGTTAAAAACAAACATGATATATGAACTTAGAAAGCTGTGGGACTTGAAGTGACCAATTTTGAAAACTACAATCTTAGAAAGCAACGATCCACAATACCATAAGTTTTTTTTTTTATAAATATTCAATGTAGAAGATGTCAACGTTTGGTAAAGGATCTATTGATAACCTATAAATTTGAAATAGGATCAGGGAGTACAATATGTGTTCAAGGTTCTTTTTGAGGTAATATGTCGCCAGATTGTATTCCAAGTAAAGGTAGGAACATATGGAAGTGACAAAATGTCCAAGACTTTTGAAGTTACCAAAGCCTTCGATAAGACGAATTGTTGGGCACAATACTTTGTTGAAGATTTAATGGCAGAGGTTTGCATATATACAATCCCTTCGAAAAGGTAATTGATGCACATTTTAAAAATTGTCATGTGACGGGTGTTGAAAAATTACAGGAAAATCATGTCACATTGGAGAGTTTGTATCATCCGTTCGATGCAAAAAAATATTATTCTCTGCCTATTTGGAGGATCAACAACATGACCATGATAAATGAGTCAGCTGGAGTGAAATATGAGCATGTGGAGATTTTTATGGATGATATTGATTAGTTGATTTCACTGAGATGAGTGTTGTTGATGACATATTTCCAAAAAATATTTAAACTTCCATGTTCATGTAGAGCATTATCCCATTATAAGTAATGAACCTAAATAAAAAATTGTCTGGAAGTTAAGATTATATTTCTTTCGTTTGAGCAAATCTCCGGCGGTAAAATATTAAAGGAAAAAAACAAGAAAAAAAGAGAGGAAAATCCCGACTATTTTTATGACAAACCCATATTAAACCATAAGGAGTTGATAAGTATTCGGGACACAAATTATACGATATATTAAAAACTAGATTTTGTGCCCGTGCTATGCACCTGGCGGACCCGAAAACTATCCACCGTCATTTTTTTCCTTCTTTTAATCATATTTTTCGTTTGGTGTGATGTGGCTCTGCCTCGCCCTGTCGTATGTTTTTTATTTGGTGTCACGGGGCTTCCCCTTGCCTCGTCGCGACGCATTTTTGATTTGGTGTGGCTAGGCTTTGCTTCGCCACATCCCAATGCATGCTTAGGATTTTATATTGCTTAAATTTTTTTATTTAGTGTGGCTCAGCTTCGCCTCGCCCCGATGCTTAAGGAATGCAATAAATTTCTTAGTTGTATGGAAAAGAGGAACCCAATGGACATATTTAACATCCCATAACAGTTACCTTCTAGGAACAAAACTGGCATGTAACCATATTTTTCTGTTAACCATGTAACCATCTTTTTTTGTTAACCATATTTTTGATTTGGTGTGTCGGACAGTCCCGTCGCGACACATTAAATAATTCGTTTATCTTTTTTTTTTTCAACAAAATTGGCATTGTAATGAATTTTTGATTTAGTGTGGCTGGGCTATGGCTCACTGAAAGAAAAATGTTAGCCTTAAAATGATGCTAAAACATAGCAAAAGTACAATCAACATTACAAACTTGAATAATAATATTATCTAGATAAATATCCTTAAAATAATTTCGTGTTATGTTTGAGTGTCATTGTCATCAGGTGCAAAAACTGGCTTTTCGTTCCCCAATCCTGTCTAGGATATTAAATGCTACCATGGTAACATCGGAGACCTTCAACTTTCCCATTGCATCTGCACGAAATAATTCGGTCAGATACACACATTGCATAAATAACTGAAAGGTAATGCAATCGTTGCTTATATAGAACATGGTGCCACCCACTTTGTTCGATGCGCTTTGAAGCCTATGAAGTTGAACTTGCGTTATGGAAATCCATCTTTACTTTAGTAAATTTGTTAAGCCAAGAATTTACGGTAATACCTGAAGCACCCGACACCAGTATGGGAGATTTGCTACAGTGACATAAAATGAATTGTAGATGGCACTTTGGCGACAACTGTTATGCCTTTTTTAAAAGTCTTCCCATACATAGTATATAGAACTTAAGTCTCCCAGAAGTCTGGATCTGAAATGTAATTGTTGCACACCAGTTAAGTTGTTGAAAGGGAATCCAATGAGCATAACCTGTGAATGCAAAAATTTAAAATCTATAAACAATCTCAACTATCGATTTAGTCTACATTTTCCCCCTTATTCCTCCCTTCTCCAGATTAATACATACCCATTGGACCTACATAGAACTGACAATGATTGACGGGGCTAATACCCAGCTGTTTTACACCTATAGAACTACTACTAAAACATCCAAAATAATTGTACTTGTTTAGAGAATATACCTTAGATGACAGAGAGAAATGTTTGTATGATAGGTGGAAACATTAAACAGACCCATGTTTGTCGAAAACCACTTTGGCATACACTATTCCCTGATATTTTATTTGTAGGGTTGAGACCAAACATTACCAAAAGCAAAAGAAGAATAAAACGACACAGATACAGGGAATATAGGTACCTTGGGTTACTACCATCAAGAAAAACGTAATCTATTTTTTTTTATCATGATTCGGATACAAACATTCAATTGAGGCAAATGAAAATCTATAAAGGAGAACATGGTATAGTGCATCTTTGCCGGTGTATTTCCTAGGCATTATTAGAGAGACAAAGATGGGAGTAAGATCACATTTTTGTACAATAGATTAGTGATAGGTGTCTAAAACACCTAATTTAATATCTAGTATTTATGCTTTCTTTGCTATTATTTTTGTAAATTATGTATCTTATGTTTGCTTTTGAGTTTTATTAGGTACTTTGGAGTCATTCAGAGGAAAAGAGAAGAAATCGTTCAATTGGAGCAACAAAGGGCATAATAGTCATTTCACAGGTAAACACTATCCGGAGCCAAGATAAAGTTAAGGGGCAATTCCATTGGAGGAGCATTAAACACAGACCAGCTGAGGATAAGGGGCTGCCAAGTGTTGGGTGGTCCTTAAGCTTTGGGCGTCTAAATCTACCTCCGGGTTACCCTAGTAGAATACATTCTCTTCTTTCCCAATTATACTTTCATTCACGGATTCACCCGGCTGCTGTGAAGTGAGAACTTGGTTGAACAAGAGATGCAAACAGAAATGGAAGAAATGATTATGTTGTGGTGATGCCGAGTTAGGGTTTCTGTGAACTCTGCTGCTGCGTTCAATTGAAGACGATTGTGGAGAAATTGAAGATCTGTTCATGAAGTGAATCTTGGGTTTTTCCAGTTCGAGTTCTACACGAATTAATAGAAATTGGAGACGAGTTTGGATCTACAACAAGGGTTTGAGAAGAATTTCTATATCTCAGAAGATTTGAATGCAGAGTGGAGGTAGTGGTGACTGAGGTGCTTCTCAGATGGCATAAGAAGAGGTGGAGATGGCTTGAACTGTAGAGGGTATAGGTTATGCTTTGATTGATGAATAATGGCTAGGGTTCTGAGTCTGAGATGGAGTATTAGCTGAATTTGATGAGGGTTGTTATGACCAGAATCAAGAATGGGTTTTGAGATGCTGTAGATTTCCATAGGTATGGTTGTTGTGGATTTGGAGTTCTTAAGCTGAAGGAATTGAACCAAGAATATGTGATGACTTAAGTGGAATTTATAGTGGTTACAGCTGGAATTGGTGCTGGTATTTGCAAGAACAACACAGGGTATGAGTTGCTTTTGTGTAGAAGTTATTGAAACTGAAAGTGGCATTTGATTAGTTGGAGCTCTGGTGCAATGGAGTTACAGTGTCATAACAGTGGGTTGAGAAGAACTGGTTTTGTGCTGGTGGAAGTATCAGTCAAGACTGGGATTACAGGGCATTGGTGGTTGGAAGCATTGCAGCTGGAGTTTTGAGATGGGTATCAAATTGAAGGGATATGAACTGCAAACAGATGGGGTATGTTGATGTGCATCTGATGGAATTCAAATGGGTGCAGTGGTTGAGAAGCTGGTTCTGAAATGACAAGGAACTGGAATTGCAGAAGTTAGCTGTAGTGAGTTGAACTGAACTGAAGATGGTGTTGATGGTTGCAAACTCAGATGGAGCTGAGAAATTGCAGCTGGATGGAATTGGAGTTAGGGAATGGACTTGTGGCTGTTGTGCAGGGATAATTGACTGATGAAAGGTGAAAGAATGGGTGTTGTGGTTCGAGAGGGAGAAGATTGAGAAGCTACAACTGGTGGAACGGAGCCTGAGTTGCAATGGGAATTTACGAGCTGTTTTATCATGTAGTTATGCAGGTGTCAGGTATTGGAAGCCAATGGTAGCGATGAGCATATGGAACTGAGCTGAAGATGCACTGAAGTCGAATGGTTGAGAGGTTTGTGTAACTGGCCAGTAGTGGATTGCAGGTTGGAGTTTGAGAAGATGCTTGGAAATGGAATGGGATCGTGCTGCTGCTGATATTGCAGGTCTGGAATGAAATGATGAATCTGTGAAGACTGAAATGCAGGTGCTGAGATGTAGAGAATAAGCAGCAGTTGCGAGACTTGTCTGGGTTGGTGGTTTCAAGAAGATACAAAATGAATTCAAGATGTACTGCTGTTTGTGGGGCTATGGCACTGGTGGATTGAAACTGTGGCATGGAGCATTTGCAGGTGGAATTAAAGGTTGAAGGGTAACAGGTGCAGGTCTGGTGAGAGTCAGATGGCAGGTAGATGAGACAGTGGTGAGTTTGGAAGTATTTGGCAGGGAATGATGGCAGAGATGCTCGATAGGTCGTAGCTTTGTGTGTGAGATGTGCATTATAGGGTTTGGAAAGGTTGAGGTGATTGCACAGTCTATGAAGCTGAGACAATGAAGCTACAGGTGCTGTTGGATTGAACATGAGTCGTGGGAGAGCTGATAAGCTACATGAATGTTGCAGGTGGAGTTAGAATTGGAACTGAAATTAAGCTTGGAATGAACGAGCTATGACTAGATGAGTAAATTGCTTGGGCAGGTGGTATGACTGAGACATTAGTCGGAGTTAGTTTTTCCGGCGACCGGATTCCGGCGCCGATTACCGGATTCCGGTGATGACGTCAGCACTCCGACGACCAGTTTTGGACCCGAAAATTCCAGAGATATATTTTTCATACATGGGCTTGGTGGACTGGTAGATGGACGTGGACTTGAAGATTTTGAAGACTTTGACCTATTTTTGGAAAGCAAAGGGCTATAAAAAGAGAGTTTCTACAACAAAGATAGGGTTTTTTATTCTATTCTTGGAGCTTTTGCAGAGAACTACTTCTAGGGTTTGCTTTCTTTTATGTTTCATCTATTTTCTTTGAATATTATGATGATGAACTCCATGAATATGAGTAGCTAAATACAATAATTGGTTATGGGATAAAAGTTGATTTCTTCAAGCATGTTATTTGATTCTATGAATTAGTTTTGTCTCAATTTTATCGTTTATGATTCATCGTTTTTATTATCATATGATTTGAATGCTAGTTTGGTTGAGTCCGGAATCAGTTGGATTTGTTTTCATCTCTAAAGCTATATTAGGGTTTTCAATACGTAAAAGTTGTTATCTCTGATTTTTAGTAGCATCTTGTGGTTAATACTTGTAGTGATACATCTTTTTAATCACATATGAATCATAACCTTTGTTAAAACGAATTAGTGCTTTTACATGTTTGTTTGCATCGATTAGTCTTATTTCATAGAACTTATTGCTCTTAGGGAGTTAAATCTAATTGTGCTTTTACACTTTAGGTTACTTTTTAAGAAGATTTCATAATAGCATCTTTTAATGTTGTTTGTGATAAAATCAGGAAATAAACGGGATATTCTTGCGATCAAGATATCCTAGGACTTTTGATAATTGAGAGATTAAATACCAATTCTAATCATAGATGAAAAATACATGTTTGTGAATGATACTATCCCTTAACCAATATCTTCTCCTTATTGATTATTCCAATTATTTACTTTGCTTTATTTAATTTAATTTAATTACTTAGATAAAAACAAAAACACACCTTGGGTTATTTGGTTACATAAGAATCTGAAAATTGCATAACAACAATCGCCTCTCTGTGGATACGAACTATTTCTTATCGAATACTATATTCATAATTAGTAAAGTGAGGAAGTGAATTATTTTTGACGCATACGAGACGCATCAAATTTTGGCGCCGTTGCCGGGGAGGCATTCGGCTTGTTATCTAGTTTTTAGTTTCTTTTTATTATTTTTCTGCTTGCATACTTGTGTTTCGTTTTTTTTGTCTTGTTTGCGAGAATTGTTTTTCAGGTACCTAATCTCTGGCTTCTAAAGATTGGAATTATCCAAGGTGTGGGATAGCTACTCGAAAGGGAACAATACTCCAACCAAGGCAAGGCACAACGGAAGAACACAACTTGGAAGTAGAACACGAATCTCTTCGGCAAGAAGGAGAGGAAGTAGAACACGATATTCCTTTTGAAGAAGAAGGAGAAGGAGAAGAAGCAATGGGTGACGCTGCAAATCGTTCACTTAAAGATTTAGCTTCTCACAAGCTGGATATACAGCCGGGTTGCATTCAAACCGACTCCACTTTTGAAATCAAGTCGGGACTTCTTAGAGAATTACCAAAGTTCCATGGCTTGGTGAATGAAGATCCAAACAAGCATCTTATGGATTTCCACACCATTGTCATGGCTATGCTCCCAGCAAATATGGAGGCGGATGGTGCTATGTTGAAGGTTTTTCGATTCTTATTGGAAGGTAATGCTAAGGATTGGTTATACTACTTGCCTTCCGGGAGTGTTACAACTTGGAATGGGCTCAAGAAACTCTTTCTAGAGAGATATTTTCCTGTATATAAGGCTACTCAAATTCGCAAGGAGATTTGCGGAATGAAGCAAAATGTCGGAGAATCGTTATATGATTGTTGGGAACGATACAAGAGATTGGTGGCAAGCTGTCCTCGTCACCAATTTAGTGACGCCATGATCATCCAATACTTCTATGAAGGACTCCAATCAAGTGATAGGAATCTTATCGACGCAGCGGGTGGTGGTACACTAGTGAGCAAGACGGTGGCACAAGATAGAGAGTTGATTGAAAACATGGCCGCAAACTCTCAACAATTCTTGAGTCGTGGTTCATATGTGCTTCTTCGGCGAGTCAATGAAGTGAGCGAGGTGGAGGAACTTCGTCAACAAATGGGAAACATCACAGCAATGCTACAACAAGTTTCAGCCGCGGTGATACCAAGTTCTCATGGGTATGAAGACGTCAATGAGCAAGCTAATGCGGTTTTTCCAAATCATCCAAGATGGTATGATCCTTATTCCAATACTTACAATCCGGTATGGAGAGATCACCCCAATTTTAGCTATGCGAACAAGCAAGGAGCGGTTCAACAACCTACTTTCAACAATTCAGGTGGATTTCAACCTCAACAACAACCATTCCAGCCGCGTCAACAATTTCAGCAACCACAACAATCAATGCAAAATCAAGGTTCCGATATCGATGCAAAGCTTCAAACAATGATGCAAGGCATTTCTTCTATGTTTAAATATAGCCAACAAGAAACCAAGAGTGCGATCAGGGAATTGCAGACACAAATGGGTTCTATGGCTACTGAGTTGAACCAATTGAAGGCAAAAAATAGTGGGAAACTCCCTTCTTAACCTATCAACCCAAAAGAAGGTGTCAATGCGATTACGTTGAGAAATGGTACACAAATTGTGCCACCCGAAGTTACTGATTCGGGCACGGTGGAAGCACCAAAGGAACCTGTTTTGGAGGAGAAGAATGAGGATTCTCATCAAACTTCTGAGGTACCTATTCCTAACTCTAAAACTCATATTCCTACTTATGTTCCTCCTTTACCTTTTCCTCGCAGATTTGCAAATTCTAAGAAGGAGGCACTAGAAAAGGAGATTTTAGACGTTCTTAAGAAGATTCATGTGAACATACCACTCATTGATGCTATAAAGCAAGTTCCAAAGTATGCAAAAGTGTTGAAGGACTTGTGTACCAATAAACAAAGGCTCAAAGGTAATGAAGTGCTTAGTGTGGGGGAGAATGCTTAGGCGATCTTACAACACAAACTCCCACTGAAATGCAAAGACCCGGGCAGCTTTGACATTCCTGTCACAATTGGTACCACTAAATTTAACAAAGAAATGTTAGACTTAGGTGCATCCATTAATGTTATGCCTGCATCTATGTATAAGTCACTTGATTTAGGTCCTCTCAAAAAGGATGAAATTGTGTTGCAATTAGACGATCGCTCTAATGTCTACCCAATGGGTATTGTTGAGGATGTTTTTGTGCAGGTTAATCAACTAGTATTTCCAGCAGATTTTTGCGTCTTAGAGATGGATGAAGGTTCACCGGACTCGTCTCTTCCATTGCTACTCGGGCGTCCCTTCATGAAAACGGCAAAGACCATTATTAATGTGGATAAGGGAACACTAACTATGGAGTTTGATGGGGAAGTAATACGTTTCAACATTTTAGAAACGATGAGATATCCTAGTGATGTCCACTCTTGCTTCTCCGTTGATGTTATGGATACATTGGCACAACAAATGTTTGAATTGAATGGTGAAGATGCTTTGAAAACCGTTATAACTACATCCATTGATAATGGTGTAGAGTGTGGTATTGAGGTTAAATAAGCCCTTGGTGATCTCAACTCACTACAAGGATGCCCGGAAACTCATAATATCTCTTTTATTTCTTTACCATGCAGTGATAAAAATTTTTTACCCTCAATTGTTAAATCTCCAAAGTTAGAGTTGAAACCTCTTCCTAGTCACCTAAAGTACTTGTACTTGGGTGACAATGAAGAGTTACCTGTGATTGTTTCTAATGAGCTTAGTGAATTACAGGAGCAAAAACTTCTAAGGGTGCTAAGGAAGCACAAGACGGCCATAGGATGGACAATTGCCGATATCAAGGGTATAAGCCCTGCCGTTTATATACACAAGATCCGTTTGGAGGACGATGCAAAGCCTACAAGGGAAGCGCAACATCGTTTGAACCCACCGATGATGGAAGTTGTGAAAAAGGAGATACTCAAGCTTTTGGAAGTGGGTGTTATCTACCCCATATCTGATAGCAAGTGGGTGATCCCGGTACAGGTTGTACCAAAGAAATCAGGTGTGACCGTAGTGGAGAATGATGAGAATGAACTTGTCCCAACTCGTGTGCAAACCGGTTGGAGGGTTTGTATTGATTATAGGAAATTGAATGCCACTACTAGAAAAGATCACTTTCCATTACCTTTTATTGATCAAATGCTTGAACGTTTAGCTGGACACTCTTATTATTGCTTTCTTGATGGCTATTCAGGTTATAATCAGATTGTGATAGCGCCGGAGGATCAAGAGAAAACCACTTTCACTTGTCCTTTTGGTACTTTTTCTTATTGAAGGATGCCTTTTGGCTTATGCAATGCTCCATCTACTTTTCAAAGGTGTATGGTAAGTATATTTTCAGAATATGTTGAAAACATAATCGAAGTATTCATGGACGACTTTAGTATCTTTGGTGATTCATTTGACCTTTATTTGAACAATTTGTCACTAATCCTTGAACGATGTGTTGAAACAAATCTTGTGCTTAATTGGGAGAAGTGCCATTTTATGGTAACTCATGGCATAATTTTAGGCCATATAGTATCTTTTAAAGGCTTGGAAGTTGATAAATCTAAGATAGACCTTATTCGTGCTCTAACCCCTCCAACTACGGTGAAGGAGATTCGTTCTTTCCTTGGTCATGCAGGTTTTTATCGTAGATTCATCAAGGATTTTTCCAAGATAGCATCACCACTTTGTACCTTATTGCAAAAAGATGTGGTTTTTAACTTTGACGAAAAGTGTGTGGCGGCATTCAATCGTTTGAAAGAACTTTTGATTTCAGCCCCTATCATTAAACCACCGGATTGGAGCAAGCCTTTTGAGCTCATGTGTGATGCAAGTGATTACGCGGTTGGTGCGGTGCTTGGGAAGCGTGTGGGAAGATACCGCATGCTATTTATTATGCTTCTAGAACGTTAAATGAAGCCCAACAAAACTACACTACCACTGAAAAAGAGTCATTAGCTATTTGATAGGTGTAGAATACATCAAATTTACTATCTAAGAGTTTATGCTTTCTTTGCTATTTTTCTTGTAAATTATGTATTTTACGTGTGTTTTTGAGTTATTAGGTACTCTGGAGTCACACAGACAAAAAGAAGGAGAAATCACCCAAATTGGACAAAAAGGGCAAAATCGTCATTTCATAAGGCGAGCACTATCTGGAGCCCAACTATGGTTAAGGGGCTCTCATTTAGGGTATCCCTTATCACTTAGCAGTGGATGTTACTATCACTGGATAGCCCTTATCCAAAGGAAGGATTGGCTTTAGCACCCAGTCAGTGGGTGGTTTTAATGGTGGGTGTATTATTGAACCCATATACCCACACCCGTGGGGCATACCCATCCGGACCCGAACCCGGATCCAGACCAACTCTCATACCTAAACCTAAAATCGAGTATAGACCTCTCAATCATTACTCATTCTTTGAAATTTAGAACATGAAGAAAAGGCTGCAGCGGCTCATGAACAAATCAATAGAAATCGAGAGAGAGAGCAACAGAGCTGTGAGGAATTGATACGAAGTGAAGTTATCAAGCAGACAGAGTTGGTGGAAGCAATTTAGAGAGACGAATTGAAGCAGCTACGTGAGAAATCAAGAGAGAAATCGAAGTTCAAGAGCTGAAGTAGATCGATAAATCGAATAGGGTTGTTGGTCTGTCGATGAATCAGAGATGGGTTTTGACCTAATTGATTAATGGTGAAGTCTCGATTCAAAGAATCATAACAGAAAATATGATGCTCAAAAACACAGAGAAGATCAACGAGAGATGGGTTTGTGGAATTAAAGCGGTGGTGCTTGTTGATTGGTTCAAGAGATGAACTCGACAGAAATTGGGTTCGGAATTTATCTTTGCTTGTGTTTCTTGTGAAAGAGGGGAGGTAATGTGTTGATGTTACAGAGTTAGAAAGTTCAGTTGCGCAGAACTGAATTGGTGCTGGTAGTTGTATTGAGCAAGAACAACACGGGGTGGAGTTGATGCTCTTATCTCGGTGGTTGTGCGGTTTTGAATTGGAGTGATGGTCTTCTCATTGCGGTGAACCAGATTTGACAACAGTACTGGTGGTGGTGTTGGATTAAATGGAGATGCAAAATTATGCTGGTGTTGATGCTTAGTGGTGGAGTTGAATGTGGTGGTTGCACAGGAACTGGTGGTGTGTTTGAGGTGAAGCTACAGCTAATGGGTGGTAAAACTGGAGATTCCAAGTGATGGATGGAGGAGCAGAACTGGTGGCCATTCTTGAAGGGGTTTAGAGCTTCAATTAGAGATTTTCATGAGTTTGGACACATGGATATAATGAGTTTCTGAATTGGTGAAGATTGGAGTGCTGTTACACAGGGAGATGATGAAATGAATTGGAGTGGAGTTGGTTCTGTGTATGTGAGTTACATGGGATAGCTATAGATTACAGGGATGGAGTTGGTCTTGCAGCTCAGATATAGTTGTTGTGCAAGTGCTAGGAGAAGAAACAGAAGGAGATTTGCAGGTGGAATGGCTATTTTGTGGCGTTGAGATGGACTTACAGTGGGGAATGAATGATATGAAGTGCAGGAATGTGCACAACCATCATGGCTGGGTGGCAGAGAATGCACGGCCATCTTGGCCGTGCATAGCAGTTGGCAGAAATAAGTTGGCACCCAGAACCCGATCAGGTAGAGTTAGCTGGCTGATTTGGTTCTGACTCAGTGATTCTCCTTGACCCGATGACTAACAGTTGACTCCTTTGACCGTTAGTCTTAACGGTTGACTAACGGAATATACCTTGACCGGAGGAGAATTTTCAGGTAGTCGGCGGCGGCGGATTCCGGCCTATTTCCGGCCAAAAAACCCAGTTTTCCGGCGAGCAAAAGTTGCAGAATTTTGTGTGGATTTCTCTCATGGGATGTGAAGAGTTGGACTTGGAATTGAATGAAGAATTCGGCTTGGATTTGGAAAGAGGAGATGAAAGATTTGAGAAAGGCTTGGATTTGGAAATTGAGCTACAAAAGGAAAGGGATTCTATTCCTTATAAGATATGGAGAACATTGAAGCCTATAAATAGAGAAGAACTTCTACACTTCCATAGATATAGATGCACTTAGATACACACATCTTTTACAATACATTGACACACTGATACACACACAACACTTCTCTTTTATTTATTCTTTGTGTGAACTTTTTAAGCATGAACTAATTTTATTGATTGAGGATGAATTCCTAGTTCTTAACATGTTTTGAGTTTTGTTTTAAATCTACTTTGAAGTTTTCACATGATTATCGTTTGTTTTTACTAATAGGAGTGATCTTAAAGACATTCATGATTGATTGATAGATTATCTAGGTGTACAACTAGATTGATTTGTTAGTCTAATCTAAAGCTAGTGTAAGTTAGGGGATAAGTAATCGTTTCTTGACTTTTCACATAAGTAGCAAACACGAGACCTTGCGGAGGGATTCCGTGGAGCAATTGTGTGTAAAAACAACGTTAGCAAGTGGACCTTGATCTAAGAGTTTAACTACTAATATCAACCTAATAAATTCATAAATCTTAATGCGTTTAACTAAATTACATCTTGAGTGATCTGCTACTAGGTGGTTTGGTGAATAGAATCTGGTAGTCGATAACTTCCGTATCCGGTGATATAAGGGATTTTGGGGTTAGCACTGATCTAGCTGCTATACCTATGGTTGGTGATAATTTGTGACTAATAAGAAGTGGAAAAGAACATAACTTTAATCATTGTTTTGCAGCGAAGAAGGATTCCTTGATCTAATCTCTCTTATTGATTTCCTTTTAATTGCTTTGTTTATTTTATTTACTTTCTCAAATTCTTAATCAATACCCCCCTTTGTGTGACAAATTTACAACTAGAATCTCGTGCTCCTCGTGGGATCGACCTTGACTACCCTATATTACTTGTTAATTAGGTAGTGAAATATTAATTAATTTGTTGTGGTTACGACACGCATACAAATTTTGGCGCCGTTGCCGGGGAGCATCGGATGATTTTAGTTGTTTTCTTTTTAATTTTTGCTTTATTCTTGCTTTGTTGGATTCTTTATCTAACTTAGTTTTTGAGAATTGTTTTTCAGGTACCAGTTTTCCATGTATGGTGGACAAGAGCAAGCATATTTCAACAATCAATACGATTTTCAACCTCAACATCATGGCAATTTCCAACCATCCTTAGGATACAATCAAAATCAATCTTTTGGCTATGATCAAAATCCTACGGAACCTTATGGATATTCTCATGCATATCAACAACCTTATGACGGGTATGTAAGTGGACAATCACAAGGATGGAAGGATAATTATGCTTCTAATACATTGTTTTCTAGTAATGTGCAGACGGAGAGTTGGGAATATACTCCTCTTCATCGTGTGTTTCCTTCACTTTTTAAGGATATACAATCTAGAAACTCTATACACGGTGGTAAGCGTGTTAATGTCCGGAAACTTGCACAAAAGTTATACAAATTGGAAGATGATGGAGATTCGGAAGAGATTGTTGCCGAAATTAGTAAGACCATTCATATTGAACTTAAACGACGTCGGGATAAATGTTATGAAACCGATGAAGATTCTTATTATGGTGATTCCGATAATGAAGATGATTGTGTTGAAAAGGACCAACCTTTGGAGACTTTTGATGACGCTAATGTAGATTACTCGAGCCTTGATCTTAATAATGATCAATCACCTATTCAAAAGGTAGAGCTTGAGGAAGATGCATTTAGTGCTTGGAAAAAATTCCTTAGGGAAAATTATGAGTCCGCAAAAGTGTATGAAAGTTGCAACCATGAGGAAGTTATTCCAACTCCGGATCATAATAACGATCCTTCGCCTATTCAAAAGGAGGAGATTGGGTGTGACTTTCCTATTGTTGTAAACGGTGTAACACCCTCACAAGAAGATCTTACAATTTTTACCGACGAAAATCACTTTAGTGAATGGCCCGATTCCGATGATGAAGATGTTGAAGAGGTGATGCTCGATAATGAAACCGAATTGATTGAATTTGTGGAAGACCCAATTGAACTTGCTAATGATTATGATGATGCCGAGACTTTGGTTAAGGTAGAAAATGATGAAGAATGGTTGCAAAGTTTGATAGAGGACCACGATATACAAGAGGTAAGTAGTTCACTTGAATTTTTTAAGAATGAGGAGGATACTGTAATACAAGAAATTGTGCAAGGTTTGTCTAACCCTTTGCATGTTAATTCTTCTCCTTTACCTCTTATTGGTTTGAATGTATGTGCTTCGAAAGTATTTTTGAATGACTTTGTTTCTCGATATCCACCATTGGAAACACTTGATGCTAATACTATGCAGGTTTGCCAAGAGGAATGCATGGAAGTTCCCAAATTCTATGTTCTTTATACACTTCCGAGTGTGGACAAGAATAAGTGTGGGGGAAATTTCTATCGAGCTATAACTTTACTATTATTTTCTTGTGCTAATATTTGTATGGAGTTATTGTTTGCAAAACAGGTACTATGGGAGGACCCCCAAATTTTCCGATTGTTAGTATATGGGGAGTGAGTCTTACAAGAGCCATGTCGGGCCGTCGACTTTAAAACAAGCGCTAAGTGGGAGGCAACCCATCGGTTTTGTATTTCTTATCCTTTTATTTTGCTTTTTATTTTGTTATTTATTTTGTTTCATATCATATTAATATTTCCCACCTTGACTTTACTAGGAGGATTCAATTACATTGAGGACAATGTAAGGTTTAAGTGTGGGGGAGTGGCTACGCATATATTTTTGCATAAAAAAAAAAAAAATTGCATAAAACTTTCAACTTTTAGAGATTTTTAGAATCACTAGCATACTTCTAGGTATGATTACATAGAGAATTCTGACCGACATAAATGAACTTGGAAGTGTTAGGGAACTACGTTCGATTTCTTGCTTGTTAGAGTGTTAAATAATGGATTTAATCATGCCGGTGATGCAAATTTGGTGCAGGGAGAAGTGCGTTATTAGAGTTGCTGGTCAATCATTAGTGGAGACTACCCATTTTCATATCATGAGAGGCACCGACCAAAAATTCTTCCTTTACTAAAGAGATTCTTTTGAGTGTGTGTCACCGTACGTTAATTCCGGGTAGAATGGTGAGCTACCCAATTTCACACCAATTTCAGCACTATTTTGATCTCTTGAGTGCTAATCTTTGTCAATCATGAGGGTGACGTTTATAGATGAAAGCTACCTTCTTGTAGTTCGATTTGCAGTTAGCACCATTCTCTCGCTCGACAACAACGGGTCCATAGAAACACCATAATCATCAACAACAAGGGAGCGACATCAAAATCTACAAGGAAAGTTGAAAAGGTTCAAGGTTTGAAAGCAACAATGGAACAAGAAAAATAGCATAATTTTATATCAAAGTTGAAGACTTAAAATGCAATGAGGTAATTCCATATCCAAGTATTAAGACTTATTTACAAAAGCGAAGAAAGTAAAAGGGGAGAATTATTGAAGTTTATGATTTCAAGACGATACAAGTTGTGAAGAATCAAGCGGTAAAGTAATTTTCCACGGCCATGGTTTATTTTATTTTTCACTTTGTTTTGTATTTTGTTTCTCTTGTCTAAAAAAAAAAAAAAATATATATATATATATATATGAGACAAGAGAAATATCTATTATTGTTTTGTTATTGAATAAGCCGTGGGGAAGGGAAATCTATAAGGAAGTTTCAAGCGACAAGGAGCTTAAGGAAAAAGGTTACAAATTGTTAAGGATCTATGAAGTTAAAGAGTTTTATCACCAATAGTTGAAGCCGAAGACCAAGAAGATGAAGACAAGCAGCGGAAGACGTTTCTATTGGATTCCGTGAGAGTGGTGTTATCATAATTGGCAATCGGATGTGAAGGTAAGTAAGTAATCTCATCCTCGATATAAGTGGTTGATTTCCTTTCTTAGAGATCGTTAGAAAAATGGTTTTTCAAAATGTTAAAAGATGTGGGTTTTTCAAAATTTCGGAAGTTATCCTTCCTACCATTCAACGTGTTGCAGGAATTCTATCTTCATTCCTACCTGCGCACATGTGAGACCCATAAACAAGCCGTATTTTTTAGTGCAATTATCATAAAACCCTTTTAAGTGAGGCAGAAGTCGAGGTGAAATGCTTATTGATCGTTTCTCAAACATGTGTTCTCTCATTATGGTGTGGTTATTTCTCACTCAACATTTAAGGATGAGAATATGTTCTTTAGTATTTCTAACTTCTCATTACTAGCATGCAGAAACTCTATGTCTTCATAGCTCTTTGAATGCTTGGGAAGCTAGAACGCTTTGAAGTTGTAAGTTTGATTTGCTCGAGGACTAGCAAAGTCTAATTGTGGGGGAATTTGATAGGTGTAGAATACATCTAATTTACTATCTAAGAGTTTATGCTTTCTTTGCTATTTTTCTTGTAAATTATGTATTTTACGTGTGTTTTTGAGTTATTAGGTACTCTGGAGTCACACAGACAAAAAGAAGGAGAAATCACCCAAATTGGACAAAAAGGGCAAAATCGTCATTTCATAAGGCGAGCACTATCTGGAGCCCAACTATGGTTAAGGGGCTCTCATTTAGGGTATCCCTTATCACTTAGCAGTGGATGTTACTATCACTGGATAGCCCTTATCCAAAGGAAGGATTGGCTTTAGCACCCAGTCAGTGGGTGGTTTTAATGGTGGGTGTATTATTGAACCCATATACCCACACCCGTGGGGCATACCCATCCGGACCCGAACCCGGATCCAGACCCAACTCTCATACCTAAACCTAAAATCGAGTATAGACCTCTCAATCATTACTCGCTGCTGAAATTTAGAACATGAAGAAAAGGCTGCTGCGCAGCAGCCATGAACAAATCAATAGAAATCGAGAGAGAGAGAGCAACAGAGCTGTGAGGAATTGATACAGAAGTGAAGTTATCAAGCAGACAGAGTTGGTGGAAGCAATTTAGAGAGACGAATTGAAGCAGCTACGTGAGAAATCAAGAGAGAAATCGAAGTTCAAGAGCTGAAGTAGATCGATAAATCGAATAGGGTTGTTGGTCTGTCGATGAATCAGAGATGGGTTTTGACCTAATTGATTAATGGTGAAGTCTCAGTTGCAGAATCATAACAGAAAATATGATGCTCAAAAACACAGAGAGATGGGTTTGTGGAATTAAAGCAGTGGTGCTGTTGATTGGTTCAAGAGATGAACTCAGATAGAAATTGGGTTCGGAATTTATGCTGCTGTGTTTACTGTGAAAGAGGGGAGGTAATGTGTTGATGTTACAGGAGTTAGAAAGTTCAGTTGCAGCTGCAGAACTGAATTGGTGCTGGTAGTTGTATTGAGCAAGAACAACACAGGGTGGAGTTGATGCTCTTATCTCAGGTGGTTGTGCAGTTTTTGAATTGGAGTGATGGTGTTTGCTGCGATGAACCAGATTTGACAACAGATCTTGGTGGTGGTGTTGGCTTAAATGGAGATGCAAAATTATGCTGGTGTTGATGTTTAGTGGTGGAGTTGAATGTGGTGGTTGCACAGGAACTGGTGGTGTGTTTGAGGTGAAGCTACAGCTAATGGGTGGTAAAACTGGAGATTCCAAGTGATGGATGGAGGAGCAGAACTGGTGGCCATTCTTGAAGGGGTTTAGAGCTTCAATTAGAGATTTTCATGAGTTTGGACACATGGATATAATGAGTTTCTGAATTGGTGAATATTGGAGTGCTGTTACACAGGGAGATGATGAAATGAATTGGAGCTGGAGTTGGTTCTGTGTATGTGAGTTACATGGGATAGCTATAGATTACAGGGATGGAGTTGGTCTTGCAGCTCAGATATAGTTGTTGTGCAAGTGCTAGAAGAAGAAACAGAAGGAGATTTGCAGGTGGAATATCTATTTTGTGGCGTTGAGATGGACTTACAGTGGGGAATGAATGATATGAAGTGCAGGAATGTGCACAGCCATCATGGCTGGGTGGCAGAGAATGCACGGCCATCTTGGCCGTGCATAGCAGTTGGCAGAAATAAGTTGGCAACCAGAACCAGTCAGCCGAGTTAGCTGGCTGATTTGGTTCTGACTCAGTGATTCTCCTTGACCCGATGACTAACAGTTGACTGACGATTGACTCCTTTGACCGTTAGTCTTAACGGTTGACCAACGTAATATACCTTGACCGGAGGAGAATTTTCAGGTAGTCGTCGGCGGCGGATTCCGGCCTATTTCCGGCCAAAAAACCCAGTTTTCCGGTGAGCAAAAGTTGCAGAATTTTGTGTGGATTTCTCTCATGGGATGTGAAGAGTTGGACTTGGAATTGAATGAAGAATTCGGCTTGGATTTGGAAAGAGGAGATGAAAGATTTGAGAAAGGCTTGGATTTGGAAATTGAGCTACAAAAGGAAAGGGATTCTATTCCTTAGAAGATATGGAGAACATTGAAGCCTATAAATAGAGAAGAACTTCTACACTTCCATAGATATAGATGCACTTAGATACACACATCTTTTACAATACATTGACACACTGATACACACACAACACTTCTCTTTTCTTTATTCTTTGTGTGAACTTTTTAAGCATGAACTAATTTTATTGATTGAGGATGAATTCCTAGTTCTTAACATGTTTTGAGTTTTGTTTTAAATCTACTTTGAAGTTTACACATGATTATCGTTTGTTTTTACTAATAGGAGTGATCTTAAAGACATTCATGATTGATTGATAGATTATCTAGGTGTACAACTAGATTGATTTGTTAGTCTAATCTAAAGCTAGTGTAAGTTAGGGGATAAGTAATCGTTTCTTGACTTTTCACATAAGTAGAAAACACGAGACCTTGCGGAGGGATTCCGTGGAGCAATTGTGTGTAAAAACAACGTTAGCAAGTGGACCTTGATATAAGAGTTTAACTACTAATATCAACCTAATAAATTCATAAATCTTAATGCGTTTAACTAAATTACATCTTGAGTGATCTCCTACTAGGTGGTTTGGTGAATAGAATCTGGTAGTCGAGAACTTCCGTATCCGGTGATATAAGGGATTTTGGGGTTAGCACTGATCTAGCTGCTATACCTATGGTTGGTGATAATTTGTGACTAATAAGAAGTAGAAAAGAACATAACTTTAATCATTGTTTTGCAGCGAAGAAGGATTCCTTGATCTAATCTCTCTTATTGATTTCCTTTTAATTGCTTTGTTTATTTTATTTACTTTCTCAAATTCTTAATCAATACCCCCCTTTGTGTGACAAATTTACAACTAGAATCTCGTGCTCCTCGTGGGATCGACCTTGACTACCATATATTACTTGTTAATTAGGTAGTGAAATATTAATTAATTTGTTGTGGTTACGACACGCATACACTATTGTTTTTGCTTCGGAAAAGTTTTGCTCTTATCTAATTGGTACCAAAGTTGTTGTCTTTTTAGATCATGCAACACTTAGGTACTTGCTTACAAAGAAAGAGGCGAAACCGAGGCTCATACGATGGATTTTACTCTTGCAAGAGTTTGACATTGAAATCAAGGACAAGAAAGGAATTGAGAACACCGTTGCGGATCATTTGAGCCATCTTTCTATAGACAAGGAAGCTATCCCGTTGCGTGAAAGTTTCCCGGATGAGCAACTTTTCTCAATTGCATTTGCGGAACCATGGTATGCGGATATTGTGAATTACTTGGTGTCTAAACAAATCCCAAAGAACTTGTCACGTGCTGAGAGGGACAAACTTAAGAGGTTAGGGAACCAATATATATGGGATTATCAATACTTATGGAAACATGTCAGCGACCAAGTAATAAGAAGGTGTGTTCTCGACTCTGAATTTAACTCTATCTTGTCTTTTTGTCATTCCTATGCTTGCGGAGGACATTTTGGGAGTAAAAGAACAGCTCACAAGGTACTTGAAAGCGGTTTTTATTGGCCAACTTTATTTAAGGATGCACATATATTTTGCACAACTTGTGATAGGTGCCAAAGAACAGGAAATCTAGGTGCCCGAAATCAAATGCCACAAACTTTTATTCAATTTATTGAAGTTTTTGATGTATGGGGTATTGATTTTATGGGTTCTTTTGTCAACTCCCATGGGAATTTTTATATCTTACTTGTTGTTGATTATGTCTCGAAATGGGTGGAAGCTAAAGCCACCCCAACTAATGATTCTAAAGTGGTTTCAGATTTTGTGCAAGCTAACATTTTTGCAAGGTTTGGAATTCCAAGAGCCATAATTAGCGATGGGGGTTCTCACTTCAAAAACAAGTTCTTACAAGGATTGTTGAAGAAGTACAATGTGTCACACAAGATGGCAACACCTTATCATCCCCAAACCAATGGACAAGCCGAGGTGTCGAACCGAGAGGTGAAATCCATTCTAGAGAAGACGGTGAATCCAACAAGGAAGGATTGGATCATGCGACTTAATGATGCTTTGTGGGCTTATAGAACCGCATACAAGACACCTATTGGGATGTCTCACTTTAGGCTTGTGTACGGTAAGCCTTGTCACCTACCCGTTGAGATTGAACATAAGGCGTTTTGGACTATTAAGCAATGCATTTTGGAGTTAGATGGTTGTGGAAAACAAAGGAAGTTACAACTCCAAGAGCTAGAGGAGTTACGCAATGATGCATTTGAAAGCTCGCGCATTTACAAGGAGAAAACTAAGGCATTTCATGATTCTATGATTTCTAGAAAACAATTTTGTGTTGGGCAGAAAGTGCTTTTGTTTAATTCTCGCTTACAATTATTTCCGGGTAAATTAAGGTCACGTTGGATCGGACCTTTTATTGTTACTAATGTGTTTTCTCATGGTACAGTAGAAATTCGTAGCATAGCTACAGGAAAGGAGTTTAAAGTGAATGGACACCGGTTGAAACCATATTATGAGAACTTTACTTCCGAAGTTGTGGAAGGTGTGAACTTTGTGGAGGCATTCTCGCTGGAGGAGTCTTAGTGAACAAGGAGAACGTCGGGCTGACGACTTTAAACCAAGTGCTAAGTGGGAGGCAACCCACCGGTTTTGTATCTTTATCCTTATCTTTTTATTTTTTATGCATTTGCTTTTATCTTTATTTTCTTATTTTTGCATATCATTTGCGGAATTTCCTACCTTGAACTTTCTTTGGACGATTCAATTTTACACTGAGGACAATGTAAAGTTTAAGTGTGGGGGAGCATTTATATGTTTGTATAATTTGTTTTAGTGTGTTTTATGCTTTAAAAAAAATCAGAAAAATAGAAAAACCAAGAAATAATTTGTGCTTTTTGAACTCCGAAATCTAGAAACTTGTGCCTTTAGGATGACACCATTAGTGGATGGAACCATTTTGAATGCAGGAGTTGAAGAACTAATTAACTAAAAGGGACGAACATAGCTCAGAAATCACAAATACCATGATAGTTGTTACCATATCTCGGAATATCACCATATCACATTCTATTTTTATTTTTCCATATTTATCTATTGTTCTCTAAGTGCTTTGGTGGGTCACTAAACATCGACGTGTTATTACTGCTAGGATGAAATAGAGTGATTGAGTTACTAGAAAAAGAAAAAAAATGAAAAAAAAAGAAAGAAGAAAAACAAAAGAGACCGACCAATTAGACCAAAACGGAATAAAATGACACTTGGGAATAGCAGTATGTGTGAAACGTAGTCCCTGTCTCCGTCGCCTAAACAAGCACGGAATGCATGATCCAAGGCAACTATCATGTACTTGCTGACAAGAATCATGCGCTTGGATCCAGTTTGATCCAATCATGTTGTCTAAAAAAAAAAAATTGAATTGAAAAAGTGAAAAAGTGAAAAGAAAAGAAAAAGTATTATATGTGGTTGAATAAAGTCACTTCTAGTTCCCTTGTATATGCCAGTGAGTTGATGTAGAATTCAAACCAAGTAGCTCAATCCAATAGGAATAGGTTCATCTTGGCAGTGACCTTCAGATAGATATGGGAAACATCGATCACTTGTGAACATTCGCCAACATCTACATCTATATCCATCTTCTTAATATTTTCATTGTGATTGTGGTTTGTTAGTTTCCGAGTATTGTGGATTGTTCGACTATCTAATTAGAGTTTATTTACTAATACTTGAATTGAATTTGCAAGGTACCTCCTCCTGTAGTCATTTTGGATTCGTTCATTGATTTGTCACAAATAGATGGAGTTGGAAATATAGGTTTTGTAGGCATACCTCTTGTAAACCTTCACGAGACTAAAACTCGTCCACTAGGGACACCTAGGGGTTTAAAGGCTTGTTATTTATGCTAAAATTAACCGTAGCCTCGACGTCATGGAGTTGTATGTATTTGTTTTTAGTTTAGTTTTGTTTGATTTGCTCGAGGACTAGCAAAGTCTAAGTGTGGGGGAATCTGATAGGTGTCTAAAACACCTAATTTAATATCTAGTATTTATGCTTTCTTTGCTATTATTCTTGTAAATTATGTATCTTATGTTTGATTTTGAGTTTTATTAGGTACTTTGGAGTCATTCAGAGGAAAAGAGAAGAATTGTTCAATTGGAGCAACAAAGGGCATAATAGTCATTTCACATGTAAACACTATCCGGAGCCAATATAAAGTTAAGGGGCAATTCCATTGGAGGAGCATTAAACATAGACCAGCTGAGGATAAGGGTCTGCCAAGTGTTGGGTGGTCCTTAAGCTTTGGGCGTCTAATTCTACCTCCGGGTTACCCTAGTAGAATACATTCTCTTCTTTCCCAATTATACTTTCATTCACGGATTCACCCGGCTGCTGTGAAGTGAGAACTTGGTTGAACAAGAGATGCAAACAGAAATGGAAGAAATGATTATGTTGTGGTGATGCAGAGTTAGGGTTTCTGTGAACTCTGCTGTTGCGTTCAATTGAAGACGATTGTGGAGAAATTGAAGATCTGTTCATGAAGTGAATCTTGGGTTTTTCCAGTTCGAGTTCTACACGAATTAATTGAAATTGGAGACGAGTTTGTATCTACAACAAGGGTTTGAGAAGAATTTCTATATCTCAGAAGATTTGAATGCAGAGTGGAGGTAGTGGTGACTGAGGTGATTCTCAGATGGCATAAGAAGAGGTGGAGATGAGCTGTTCAATTAAGATGGAGATGGATTGAACTGTAGAGGGTATAGGTTATGCTTTGATTGATGAATAATGGCTAGGGTTCTGAGTCTGAGATGGAGTATTAGCTGAATTTGATGAGGGTTGTTATGACCAGAATAAAGAATGGGTTTTGAGATGCTGTAGATTTCCATGGGTATGGTTGTTGTGGATTTGGAGTTCTTAAGCTGAAGGAATTGAACCAAGAATATGTGATGACTTAAGTGGAATTTCTGGTGGTTACAGCTGGGAATTGGTGCTGGTATTTGCAAAAAAAACACATGGTGTGAGTTTCTTTTGTGTAGAAGTTATTGAAACTGAAAGTGGCATTTGATTAGTTGGAGCTCTGGCGCAATGGAGTTACAATGTCATAATAGTGGGTTGAGAAGAACTGGTTTTGTGCTGGTGGAAGTATCAGTCAAGACTGGGATTACAGGGCATTGGTGGTAGGAAGCATTGCAGCTGGAGTTTTGACATGGGTATCAAATTGAAGGGATATGAACTGCAAACAAATGGGGTATATTTATGTGCATCTTATGGAATTCAAATGGGTGCAATGGTTGAGAAGCTGGCTCTGAAATGACAAGGAACTGGAATTGCAGAAGTTGGTTGTAGTGAGTTGAACTGAACTGAAGATGGTGTTGATGGTTGCAAACTCAGATAGAGCTGAGAAATTGCAGCTGGATGGAATTGGAGTTAGGGAATGGACTTGTGGCTGTTGTGCAGGGATAATTGACTGATGAAAGGTGAAAGAATGGGTGTTGTGGTTCGAGAGGGAGAAGATTGAGAAGCTACAACTGGTGGAACGGATCCTGAGTTGCAATGGGAATTTACGAGCTGTTTTATCATGTAGTTATGCAGGTGTCAGGTATTGGAAGCCAATGGTAGCGATGAGCATATGGAACTGAGCTGAAGCTGCACTGAAGTCGAATGGTTGAGAGGTTTGTGTTACTGGCCAGTAGTGGATTGCAGGTTGGAGTTTGAGAAGATGCTTGGCAATGGAATGGGATCGTGCTGCTGCGGATATTGCAGGTCTGGAATGAAATGATGAATCTGTGATGACTGAAATGCAGGTTCTGAGATGTAGAGAATAAGCAGCAGTTGCGAGACTTGTATGGGTTGGTGGTTTCAAGAAGCTACAAAATGAATTCAAGATGTACTGCTGTTTGTGGGGCTATGGCACTGGTGGATTGAAACTGTGGCATGGAGCATTTTGCAGGTGCAATTAAAGGTTGAAGGGTAACAGGTGCAGGTCTGGTGAGAGTCAGATGGCAGGTAGATGAGACAGTGGTGAGTTTGGAAGTATTTGGCAGGGAATGATGGCAGAGATGCTCGATAGGTCGTATATTTGTGTGTGAGATGTGCATTACAGGGTTTGGCAAGGTTGAGGTGATTGCACAGTCTATGAAGCTGAGACAATGAAGCTACAGGTGTTGTTGGATTGAACAGAAGCCGTGGGAGAGCTAATAAGCTACATGAATGTTGCAGGTGGAGTTAGAATTGAAACTAAAATTGAGCTTGGAATGAACGAGCTATGACTAGATGAGTAAATTTCTTGGGCAGGTGGTATGACTGAGATAGTAGTCGGAGTTAGTTTTTCCGGCGACCGGATTCCGGTGATGACGTCAGCACTCCGGCGACCAGTTTTGGACCCGAAAATTCTAGAGATATATTTTTGATACATGGGTTTGGTGGACTGGTAGATGGACGTGGACTTGAAGAGTTTGACCTATTTTTGGAAAGCAAAGGGCTATAAAAAGAGAGTTTCTACAACAAAGATAGGGTTTTTTATTCTATTCTTGGAGCTTTTGCTGAGAACTACTTCTAGGGTTTGCTTTCTTTTATGTTTCATCTATATTATTTGAATATTATGATGATGAACTCCATGAATATGAGTATCTAAATACAATAATTGGTTATGGGATAAAAGTTGATTTCTTCAAGCATGTTATTTGATTCTATTAATTAGTTTTGTCTCAATTTTATCGTTTATGATTCATCGTTTTTATTATCATATGATTTGAATACTAGTTTGGTTGAGTCCGGAATCAGTTGGATTTGTTTTCATCTCTAAAGCTATATTAGGGTTTTCAATACGTAAAAGTTGTTATCTCTGATTTTTAGTAGCATCTTGTGGTTAATACTTGTAGTGATACATCTTTTTAATCGCATATGAATCATAACCTTTGTTAAAACGAATTAGTGCTTTTACATGTTTGTTTGCATCGATTAGTCTTATTTCATAGAACTTATTTCTCTTAGGGAGTTAAATCTAATTGTTCTTTTACACTTTAGGTTGCTTTTTAAGAAGATTTCATAATAGCATCTTTTAATGTTGTTTGTGATAAAATCAGGAAATAAACGGGATATTCTTGCGATCAAGATATCCTAGGACTTTTGATAATTGAGAGATTAAATACCAATTCTAATCATAGATGAAAAATACATGTTTGTGAATGATACTATCCCTTAACCAATATCTTCTCCTTATTGATTATTCCAATTATTTACTTTGCTTTATTTAATTTAATTACTTAGATAAAAACAAAAACACACCTTGGGTTATTTGGTTACATAAGAATCTGAAAATTGCATAACAACAATCGCCTCTCTGTGGATACGAACTATTTCTTATCGAATATTATATTCATAATTAGTAAAGTGAGGAAGTGAATTATTTTTGACGCATACGACACGCATCAATTAGCCTCCATGTAGGGAGCACAAAGATTTATCCTACTTAGGAAAAGAATAATTGAGAGCATATATAATACACTCTTATACTTGCTTTTAGAAATATGAAATTAATGTATACATAAATTTGTGTACATATATCATTGTCGAATGAACCTAATAGTTCACGGTAACTCTCATGTTTTTCGCAGGATTAGGTACAATTCAGAAGAAACAAACACACACCTATTTACGGGACCCTAGATAATGGTTCATTGTCCACAGTAGATATCCACAACTAAAGTAATCTTTCCACTTGAATCTCTGCCACAAAGATTGTTGATACCACCATAGGATCATGAGTATCTTATACACGGTGTCAGATGAAAAACAAAGTTGTCCAAGTCCCCACTAACCACATATGTGGAGTTTTCCTTAATGTGTTGAATGTGGGCAGGATAAAGTAATAGTAAAACATTTGGGAAGAATTTTGCCAATATAGAAAATGCAAACCAACCACAAAATCTTGTAATCAATTGTTACATGATTATACTAAAATCGAAAACCTAACTATGGTGGTAGGGTAGGTTGTACCTAGTTTGTGGTGGTGTTTGTAAGGAAGAGGTGCGCAAGGTACCCAAAGAACCCATCAAGTAGCAAAGAGATAACAACTAAGAAGACCATCCGAATGTATTTGTGTGTTATATGCACTCAACACCCCCTACCATAACCAACAAATCACTTGGTGAAAAGGAATGGGAAAGGAACATAATATATTGATTCAAATTATGAAATGACTGGACAAAGTGTAGAAACTACAATGCAAAAATCCTTACATGTACAACATGGGAGCTAGGTTATAGAATGGATTTTCAAAAGCCATCATAAACTGCAAATAATAAATAAAGACAGGTGATTAGATTAGCATTAAGCAGTCGGAACTATAAGTTAAGCGGTCGGAACTGTAAGTAATTCAAAGGCCTATTTAAAAGGGAAAGCAACCCTAAATTTAAATAGTCCACCAGCTAGCAGATCAATAAAATCCAGTATGAGTTTCAAATCTGACAATGGAAAGAAAAAAACTCAAAATAAATAAGATTAACAACGAAAACAGCTTGTAGTTAACTCAAAATACATAACCAACGAAACATATCGGTACGGTTACCGATTGAACAAATTATTTTTTTTGGTAACAAATCAATAAAATCTAAAAACACCAAAATCTCAAATCTCAAACCCTAACATACATGTTTCAAATCCCTTTGCAACAACTCTATATTCAACTTGAGGAAAAAAAACAATAATATAAAGGAAGAAATACCATATCTTAGCGCCATCATCGGTCAATCGATTTGAATCTTGGTACTTAGTCATGGTCATCACCGAAAGAGGTTCACAAAAAATACCCTAAAGTTGCATATAAGTATTCTGGTTTAATTGGGGGCCATCAAATTTTATTTGCACCCCAAAATTATCAGGGGCCTATTAATACGACTATGAAAATACTATTTTACCCTTACCTAAAACTAAAAATTAAAAATCAGTTAACCTTAATTAGGCTTCTCTTCTTCTTCATCTTCCTCTCCTCCCTGTTCTCTTCTCCACCACCACCACTATTAATGACTATTTTGAAGATTTTTGTTTTCTTCAACTGATTCATCGTGTAATCGTCGCCAAAAAATCGAAACCCAAGAAATCTATGGCTCCAATTAAACCCACCTTGTATTCGATTTTTTGTTGTGTTTTGATTGTGAAAATGAGTTTGGTAACTGAAAAGTAGCAGTTACAGAGTTAGGGTCGTTAGTCTGTAAATAAAAATCCCTAACGACTTTTGATATGCATGCGGATTCTATGAAAAATCGTTAGGGTATTAGGTTGAAGATGACGACCCTCATTCTGCTACTTCAAAAATTTCTGCCCTATAATACAGTCGTTAGTGTTAAAGGTTGAAGATGACGACCCTGTTTTGACGACCCTTTGTTCTTGGTTAACGACTCTATGTAAAATTATTAAATGGTGGGTTAGGGTCATCAGTATATCAGAATATACCTATGACGACTCAAACACACAAAAACTTGACTTTTTATACAGAGAGTTTGGATTCGAGAGTCGTCTGGGTATTAAACGAATCAACTAACGACTCTAGGTGAACATTATAAACAGTCGTCATGGTTTAACACACCACCTTGACGATTTTTCATCACCATTAAAAGTTGTAGGTTTGAGTCGTCCACTTGAGTGTCAACAGACTGACGACTCTTTAGAGTCGTTGGTGTATAAAACACCCGACTATAACAACCCTCACTCTGAGTAGTTCCTTAGTGACCATGAATCGACCACTTGGAGCACTATTCAGACAATTTGAAGAGTATATCAAGTTTACCTGATTATTTTAATGGAGGAAGCCATGAAAAATGGTTGAAATGAAGATCCTAGTGCTCATTTCTAAAAACCTAGTTTTTCCTCTCAAAACTCCTCTTCTTCTTCTCAAAACATAAAACCCCCCAAAAAAAAATCCAAAAAATTTAATCCCAAAATCTGATTTTTATGTAAACACAATTATCACACTAATCAACTTCATTAATTCTTAATACCAATCACTCAAGGGCATTTTAGCCATTTAGAAAGTTTTTTTTATAAGGGGTGACCCGAATTACAAATGGGAGACCTTTTTTGTCATCTAGTGACGCCCCCAATTAAAACGGTTGGCCCCCAATTAAATAAGGATACGTATCTGTTGGATTTCGGTTCCTGGTGTTGAAGATGGAAACAGAGCAAGTCTTACGGTGGAATCCAACCTATTCCAAGTGTGGAAAATCCATGGAATGTCAAGTATAATGGCTTCTAAGTTGGGTTTTTCCACAGAAAATCCAAGCAGGGTTCCATGATTTGGTGGAATGGCCCGTAGAATCCATGGAAACGCAAATAAGAATAGCGTTTCTACTGTAGATTTATCTCCATTAAGAATAGCGTTTTTTTTATCCGTAGATTTAAACTGAGTTATTGAGAATCTAATGGCTGAGAAAAAAGCTCCATTAATAATAGCGTTTCTACTGTAGATTTAGCTCCATTAAGAATAGCGTTTTTTTTAGCGTTATTAAGAATGGCGTAAAACGCTATTAAGAATAGCGTTTCTACTATTCCACCATTACAATTGCGCTTCCATCCACAGTTCCAAGTGCTGAAGTGGCGTGGAAGATGGAAGATGGATGGATTCCACCATAAGACTTGCTCTAAAAGGAGGAGTTGAAAGTCGGAATGGAGGAGAAAACTTAAGAGCTAGTAGAACTGATGCAGTTAGTATTAGCTAAGATCGGAAACGGATGTATTATATACCTAACGGACGTGAGTAACGTCCAGTTAAGTATTTGGTGTAAACCAAGTGTAAGTAATTAGTAACCTGTAAATCTTCACATAAGTGTTGTATACCCATGTTTTCGCTAACAGTGTTACAAACGGTCAGTTAAATACAGGGTGTAAACAGAATGTAATTCATGGTTTAATGTCTCGACCAATAGAGTCTTTCCAAGTGTCCTCACCAGGTTTACTAATGCCCAAAGCTTTTATCTAATTTAATTTAAAGGGAGTGTCACACTCACCGTGCAACGTGGAAGCTTATATGAATTAGCATTTTAAAGGAAGGGAGATGAACCAACATCATGGCCCGTGCCGTTATGGCACGGGTTAAGGGCTAGTTTGTATATAAAGTACAATACATGTGTAACGATGGGTTATTATTAATTTTGTGTGTTTCTGAATATTCACAGTCCAAAATGCTGATGCTTGACTGATCCACTGATTGATGAATGAGTTTTCAGTAGCTTAAGACGTGAAGAGCTTGAAGGGGGCGATTAGTCAGGCGGAGCTGACTTAGTAAAAATGAAAATTTCTGTTGTTTCTTTGATTAATTGTGTTCCTAATCTAAGCTTTTATGATCTAATCCCATATTCTTCTTATGATTCTAATAGAATTTTTTGTTTTTTCTTATTTAATTTTGATGTTTTAAAACTTTTTTTAGATTTTTCTTATTTTTTTAGGGTTTCAGAACAATTTCTTTGGCTAGTTTAATTTGATTTCATTTCTTGATACAAAACTGATGGATTGATTCTTTAAACGTTTTCCTTTTGTTTAGGGTTTGTTTTAGAGATTTTTCTAACGTTTTCCCCTATTTGTGTTTCATGATAGGTCATGAGCCAGTGGAGGTAAGGTCTTAGACTCATCGTTTTATTATCATGAGAATAGTTAAGCGACAGTGATTAAAGGGTTGTCAGATTTGGAAGTGAAGGGTTTTGGCTCAACGATTCGGTTTTCTCAATCTCTCTGGCTCTGATTTTTGTGAGATTAAGTCTATATTATTTGAGATTCTTGATTAGACGGTTCAAGTTTAGATATATGATATTATTTCAAGTTACTATTGTTAATATTTGAGATCCTACTGAGTGTAGGGATATGATGCTAAACTGAAAAGGAAATAGAATGTTATTTTTCCTTTTGAGGTTTTGGAGATTTATTCTTCTTTGGTTATAGTTATAGCCTCGTTTTAGCAGCTCTAATTCAAGTTCATAGAGAGGGTGAAGTCTTTATCCATCCAGAAGTCTATCCATAATATGATTCAATTCATTAAAAGCAGTGTTTTGGAGTTTTAATTTATATTTTAATGATCATTAGTGGGAATCTTTTTTTTTTTACTCTGCCTTTGAATCTGTTCTCAAGGGTGGCTACTCAGAAGCAATTCAACACTTGGAAATTCTTTCCCTTATTCTGATTCAGATGATTTTCTGTGCATGGAGATTGAGAATATTGCTCAGCTTGTGCTCTGACATTTACTGCTTGTTCATTAAAAATTGTGTTGTCATTTCTTTATTGCAGGCAGATTAATCTGTTTCTCTTAGTTCTCAATTAGTTTTCAGGGAGTTTTGATTGGTTTTTTTGAGATGTATTTCTCACTGTCTCTTAATAGCCCTGTCTGAGGAGTTATTTCATAGCTTCATGCTCAAGCATATTTTCTTAGGCATGCTTATTCTGTTCAATTGCTATTTATACCTCATTTATGCTCTTTTTCTATATCTTCATGCAATCCTCTGTCATCCTGAAAGTTGTTTAGAATCTAGGTTAGAACTTGAACTTTGTTTTCAATTATAGCATTTCCAGCTGATCAAGTGAGAATTATTGAGTGTGATGAGGATGTTGAGGAATTCCCCTTTAGATTTGCTGCTTTGCTGTGTGATGATTCTCGTAGTTATCTCAAAAATTCTGTCAAGCATCATCTTAATAGGGCTTGGACAATTGAATCTAATGACTTTCAACTGGCCAAGGCTTATGTTCAAGGCATGGAAATGAGAAATCTGTTTGTGGTGATGTTCAGAAAGGGTCAAGATAGGGACATTGCTTTTAAATCTAGGCCTACTTTGCTGTTTGGACAACTTTTTGCAGTTCAACCTCTTGGTGGCTTGGATTCGATTTTTGATCTTACTTGGGATGTTACTCTTATGCCTATGCCGATTTATATTCACTCTGATCTGGTCAATGGTGGGAAGGTTAGAGAAGTTTTTGATCAGCTTGGTACTTTTGTGGCAGCAATCTCTCCAGCTGGAAATTGGTATGAAGCTAATATGATGCTTCCATTGAGATCTCCCCTCACAAGGAAGGTGGTATTTAACACCAAAAAAAGACCCTATTACATGACAACTTTTTATCCTAAGCTTCCTTTTAGAGCTTGCAAAAAATGCTTTGTGTTGTATCACTGTGAGGCCAAATGCAGGGAATCCCAGTCAAGAATCTTTGTCAGAGCCTTGCCTTCGCCTTCTCATTTTGCCTCTCATGTTGCAGTCACCAATGTAAGATCTCAATCTGAGACAGTTGTAAGCTCCAAAGCTGGTGAGTCGTCTAACAACAACCCTCCGGTGGATCAATCGAAGCCTTCCGCTTTCTCGGCCTGCCTTAAACCTTTGGGTAGTATTGGTAACAAAGCCTCCTCTTTTGCCCCTATTGCTACTTCAAGTACCTTTCCTGCTGTTTATTCACTGGTTATTAGAGATTTGTCATCTGATCAAGCTTGCCCTGAAATCCCCTTGATTTCTTCGGGTCCTCCTATGCCGGCTAAGTCTACCCCGCCTTTTATCTCACCTTTTGACACTTTCTCCCTTGGTAATAATGAAAATGTGATAGATAGAAAAGGAAAGAGACCTAGGACTGTGTTTGAGTAAATTTATTTAGATGCTAGCAATTACTCTTCACAATTAGTTGGTGCTCAATCCCCTTTTTGGCCATCTCTCTCATCACCTCCTCCATTTTCCCCTCCAGAGTCTTCTGGTTTTAACTTGGGGAGTGTTGGTTTTTCTGCTAGTCTTAGCTCTTCGATTAGCAATGTTTTTTGGGCCTCGTCCAACTCCTCCTTTTCGCATTCTTTGGTAACTACTTCGAGATTTTCATGTACCTCGGTAGCTGGAGTGAAATTTTCGGCCGGAGGTTCTTTGTCTCATCCTTTTGATCAAGAACTGAATGCTTCCCCTCGTTTTGGAGAAAACAATGGTGGGTTAGTATTGGAACCAATCCCACTTGCAACTCTACCGCCGGAACCGATTATCACTGATGAAGAATTTGAGAATGAAGTGGACCTCATGATGATGGATGATGCTTCTTTGGCCGGTAACCCCTCCTTGGCTCATGACCAAGTAAGTCTTTCAATCTTATCTTGCAATTTATTACCTGTTTTAGCTGTCTGTGCTTTATTTTTTCCTGCCTGCTCTTTGTCTTCTTGAGATAGCTATTGTCTCTTGGTTAGTTTTATTTTGTTTCTAGTAATTTTTAGTTTGAGTTTTTAAATATGAAATTCTTATGTTGGAATATGAATGGTTGCTGCTCTAATAAAAAGTGGAGACACTTACTGAGTATATTTAGGAAGTATAAGCTAGATGATATATGCTTGCTTGAAACCATGGTTGATCAGGACACTGTGGAAAAATTTACTCACCATCTGCCTTTTGATGCTTGGTCTATTATTCCGTCGGTGGGAAAATCGGGAGGTCTAGCTTTAGTTTATTTTGTTAACTCGAATATTGAAGTGCTTGGTTCCTCTCTTAATATGATTCATATTTTGTGTGATATTACTCCGGCTATCAAAAACTGTGTTGTTTCTTTTATTTATGGGGTTTTATCGGTGTGTGGCAAGAGGAATTAGTGGAATTTTTTAAATGATATGCTAGTTAATAACAACCCTTGGTAACTAGTTGGTGACTTTAACTTCATCTTACATAGCTCTGAAAAACAAGTTGGTAATGCTGATGGTTCATTTCCGCCGAATTTTGTTAGAGAGAGTTTGATTAAGATGAATATGAATGAAGTTTTTTCATTTGGAAATCCTTTTACTTGGTGTAATAGGAGATTCAAAAATCCCTCTGAGTTGATTTTTGAAAAGTTGGACCGTAGTTTTATGAATGATAAATGGATTTCAGTTCTTCATCACACTAGGGCTACTATTCTGGGTAGGATTTATTCGGATCACAGTCCCATTATGGTGAATTGTTTCCATTTTGAAAGGAAAGTAAATATTCCTTATAATTTTTTTAAATGTTGGCAACTTAACCCTGACTTTAAAGAAGTTCTCACTGGTTCCTGGGCTCATAATGTCATTGGTTCTCCTTCTTTTGTTGTAGTCAATAAGCTGATCCATGTGAAAAAATGATTTAATCAAGTGGAATGTAAACTCCTTTGGTCACATTAAGACCACCATAAGTAGATTAAACGCTGATATTGAAAACCTTCAAGCTTTGCCCTATTCCCCTCAAATTGGTGGGTTTATTTTGTACTATTCAAATCAGCTTGATTATTGGTATGAAATTGAGCATTGCTTCTTCCAGCAAAAGTCCAAAATAAATTATGTTATGCATTATGATAAGAATACTAGTTTTTTTCATAACACTGTGAAGCTGAGGAATATGTACAATACCATTCACACTATTAGAGATGACCAGGGTCAATGGATTGATGATAAAGAACAAGTTGCTGGCTTGATTACTAGGTACTTTAAAATAACTTATTCTACCTCCAATCCTTGTGTTCAGGATATTCATAATGCTTTAAAGTTTGTCTCCCCAATAATTACTGAGGATCTTAATAACTCCTTGATAGCAATTCCATCGGCTCAAGAAATCAAAGCTACTGTTAACATGTTGGCTCCTTGGAGTTCTCCAGGCCCGGATGGTTTCCCTCCTGGTTTCTTCAAGGATAACTGGGAAATTGTGGGTGAGGAGGTGGTCACACATGTGCAAAGTTTTTTTAGAAAAAAATTTCTTCTCAAAAAATTGAATTTCTCCTTTATAACTTTGATCCCTAAGATTAAAAACCCTGCATCTCCTCATAATTTCAGACTTATTAGTCTAGCAAACTGTGTGTATAAAATTATCTCAAAGATTCTTACGAATAGGTTAAAGCCTCATTTAGATACTCTCATCTCTCCTTACCAAACTGCATTTGTTGCTAATCGTCAAATACATGATAACATTGTTATCATTCATGAAATTTTGCACTCCTTTAAATCAAAAAAGAAGAAATCGAAAAATAATTACATGGCCATTAAACTTGATCTCTCGAAAGCTTTTGATAGACTTGAGTGTCCATTTATTATTACTGTATTTAAAAAATTGGGTTTTTCGGATGTTTGGTGTCAATTAATCTTTCAGTGTATTAGTACTGTGTCTTACTCTGTTTTGGTCAATGGGTCGCCAAGTGAATCCTTTTTGCCTTCTCAGGGAATTCGGCAGGGAGATTGTCTTTCACCGTATATCTTCATTCTCTGTATGGAGGTTTTATCTCAGCTTCTCTCTAGAGATGAGAATGATAAGTTGATTCAGGGTTTTAGATTTAGACAAAATGGTCCCTCAATTTCTCATCTTTTTTTTGAAGATGATTGCATGTTGTTCTATAAAGCGTTCGTCACCTATGTTAAGAATATCATAAAAGTTATTAATATCTTTGCTAAGGCATCAGGTCAGGCAATTAATTTTGATAAATCTGGTTTTATTACTAGTGGGAAGATGCATCATAGGCATATCAAGATTCTTTCTAAGTATCTTAATATGAAATATCTTAGTAGTTCTGAGAAGTATCTAAGTACTCCCTTATTTATTGGCAAGAACAAAACCAAGTCGTTCTCCTTTCTCATTGATAACTTCTATGCTAGACTTAACTCGTCTAAAAAATCGAACTTAAACATTGCTGGTAGAACGGTGGTCACAAATCATGTTCTTTCCAGTTTGTCTGTTTATCATATGGTCTGTTTCCCTCTACCTAAAACTGTCACCAGCAAAATAGATTCGATTCAAAAAACTTTTTGGTGGGCCAAAAAGAATCCTAAGCATGCTGCCTATTTTCGATCTTGGGATGATATTGGAAAATCTAAACTAAGTAGAGGTCTAGGTATTAGGAATACCTATGGTACTAACAGGGTTTTCATTTGTAAATTGGGTTGGAGAATTTTTCAGAATCAGAACAATTTACTTTCTACATTACTTAAGGATAAATATTTTCATAATCAAAACCTTCTTGAAATTGATAAGGAAGCTGATTCGGCATCCTGGTTGTGGAAAGGCATTATAAAGGGGTTGAAGTTTATTAAGTCTAATACAGTGGTTAAATATGCAATGGGGCCTCCACTCACATTTGGAGGGATTCCTGGATACCAGGACTTGCTTTACCTCCCTCTCATGTGAAGCCTAGCTGCATTACCTATACTTTTGTATCTGATCTTATTGACTATCAGAATAATAGTTGGAATGGTTCTCTGCTAAATCTTTTATTCTCCCCTGAGGAAGTTATTAGGATTATGTCTATTAGAGTAAATGTGTTAAAATCAGACTCTCTGATGTGGGAACATAGTAGGAACGGAAAATTCACTATCAAGTCTGCGTATAGAACTTATATGAATGATATTCCATCGTCGGAAGACTCCATTTTTTGGAGGAAAGTCTGGTATATTGAATGCTTGCCGAAAGTTAAGTTTTTTATTTGGAAATTTTTTGCACATATGCTGCCTGCCAACTCCCTTTTGCAGCTTTACAACCCTCATGTGAATGCTCTCTGCTCCTTATGTAATGCTCATGAAGAATCTGTGATGCACCTTTTCATCAACTGTCCTGTAGCCTCGCGTATTTGGTTTTGTCTTTCCCTTCAACATATGGTTTCTGCAAATTTTGAATGGATTGATGAGTTTTTCTTATATTGGCATCAGTCTTGTCTGGGGCTGTCGCCTTTTTTAGTTGGTTGGCCTAGTGTGGGTGCAATAGTAATGTGGAGTATCTGGAAATTGAGGTGTGATGTGATTTTCATGAGCGCTTCTTTAGATATGAACAGAACTATTGTTGATATCAAGAGAATGCTTAACTCCTACATGTCACCTCAGCGTAGGAATGTGAATTGTGCTTCTACTGTCAAAATTTCTCAGTCTGAAGTTGAAAACTTTATTTTTGTAGATGGGTCGTACAAGGAATTTAATCTTGGTATTGGTGTTATTTGGTGTGATACAGCAGGAAATGTAAAGAAAGCGCGTTCGGACTTTGGTTTGATTCAAAATGCTGTGGAGGCTGAAGTAGCTGCTCTCTTTTTGGCCATCTCTTGGGCAAAAGAGATGAATCTTATCAAAGTGGTTTTTATTAGTGATTGTCTTCAACTGGTGGATTTTGTTAACGGCTGCAGCTCTTCTGTCGACTGGAGAAGCCTAGACCTTTTGGAGCAATGTCAGATTTCAATTTCTAGTATTGCTTCTTTTAAAGTTTTGTGTATAAAGCGGTTGAATAACCCCTTAGCAGAACGTCTTGCGAAACGGGGTAGGAAAAATAAATTAAAGGGTTTATGGTTTTCTCTTCCAAATTTTCTTGATGAACAGTTCAGGAAGATTAAACTGGATGTAATTTGTATCTCCTTTCTGGTTTAATGAATGGTTGTGCTTGTAGCGAAAAAAACAATACCTGTGTAACACATACTATCTCTAATAAATGAAATGGGTGCTTAGATTCCCGTGAAATAGGATTATGCGTGGGTAATTTGGGTGCGGATGTGTTGCTGTGTTTGACAGAATTAAGCTTCCATGCGTTGGTTGAGTTGTTCGGTTGATGATCTTCCATTGGAGCAGAGTGGAAGAGGAGAGAAAATATTAAGAAATTCAGGTATTGAGGGACTGTTTGGTTGGCTAAGTGAAGGTTGATGAATCCAAAAACCAGAAAATCGAGCTTGGAGGTGTCTCTTGACAAGTTGATAGTACTGAAAAAATTGTTGATGTTTGATAGGTGTGATAAACACCTAATTTTATATCTAATATTTATGCTTTCTTTGCGAGTTTTAGTGTGAATTATGTATCTTATGCTTACTTTTGAGTGTCTTAGGTGCTTTGGAGTCGTTTGGAGCAAAAGAAGGAGAAATTAGCCATTAGGAGCTACAAAGTGCTAAAAGGAGCAAACAAGTAAAGTGTTATTGATGAAGAAGGGCCAAAGACCAATTTTAACTCATTTCAATCAAGGAATTATTATCACCATCTCGAAGAGAATTCAAACGCGAAAAGAACGAAAAAAGAATGAGGTCATTCCGAGTTCGTATGAAGAAGTTATGAGCAAAATGGTGAAACCAATTTGGATTAGGTTTTCTGTTGGGCCTTATTGGGCCTGCGCGAAAAGAGAAATGAGAGATGCGTTTTGGGCTTTCTATGGACGTGAAAATTAGGGTTTTTGGTGGATTTTGAGGAGGTTAAGTATCCTAATTGGACAAGGATATTATATCTCTTCTACTACTTTTGTTTTCAAGGGTTTGTGAATATGATAGAACTTCTTCTTCTTCTTGTTATGAACTCCTTGAATATGAATACCTAATTTTATTATTGGTTATGGAATAGTTGGATTTCACAAAGCATGATTCTTTGATTCAATATATTAGTTTTGTCTCATATTTATCGTTTGCAATTTTCTGAAAATATAGTTACATGATTTGATTGATTGTTTTGTCAAGTTGCAAATTGGTAGAACTTCTAATCACATCTATTTAGGGTTTATTATACGTAAAAGTGATATTCCTTGAATACAAGTAGCATAAATATGATTATAGTTTGTAGTGATATATTCTTATGATCATATGTGAATCGTAACCTTTGTTAAATTGAATTAGTGCGCTTTCCACGTTCAATTGCTTTGATTGGCCTGATTTCATAGAACTTAATGCATCTAGGGAATTAAACTTGATTAGTGCTTTTACATGTTAGGTTGTTCTCTTAGATAGAGCTCATACTCGCATCTTTTAATGTGATTGTTGATAACAAAAGGAGATTTGCGGGATATTCTTGCGATCAAGGTATCCTAGGGCTTTTGATAAAAGTTGAGATTAAAAATCAATTCTAGTTATTGTTTTGAAAGCATGTTAGTGAATGAAGATGAATCCTTAACCAATATCTTTTCTATTTGATTTGTTTGCTTATTTCTTTCTTTGCTTTTATTTTACTTCTATTTTATAAAAATCGAGAAAACCCTGGTGTTATTTATATAGGAAACCGAAACAACGAGACAACCTAGACCTCTCTGTGGGATCGATCCTTTCTTGCCCTTGCTATATTTATATTTTGAGTAGTAAGAAAGTGTAAATTATTTTTGATGCATACGACAACGATCAATGTTGAAATTGAACTGTCTGCAACTTCAATCTTCAATGTAAACAGAACTAGAGCAAGAACACAAACCCTTCAGAAGTGATATGCGATATTGGTTTTCCTTGACCTTAGTCAACGGCAGCGGCTCTCTTGAGTTACAAGCTTGTTTCAATTACTTGGAATTTACTTATATTCGGAAACAGAATTGGGGATTTTGCGAGTTATTTTTCGAGGGTTTTATTCTTCGGTATCTTAAAGGGTGTTTTTTTTTATAGGTTTTGCGAGGAGTTGAATTTGTTCTTTCTGCTGATTGATTGAGGTAATTATTGCTTTCTTCAGTTTCTTATTTGTTTCTCTCAATGTGTTTCTTATTTGTTTCTCTCAATGTGAAAAAGTTTTCCTTTTTATAGACTGGCAATTACACATCACATGTGAACTATTTCTCATTTTGCTAGATTAGTTTGCATCAAAGAATTCCAGCGTTTCAGTTGTTAGAAGCAGAAAAATTGATAGATGCTCGATATTTTGATTACATATTGCTAAGATAAATCTGGTTAAACCAAGAGTTTATTGACGTCAAATCTACAAGATCTGACGATACTGAAGCTGGTAGATCAAAGATGATCTAGCAGCACGAGATCAAAAAAATTTCCTTTTTTTTTTTTTTTTTTTTTTTTCTGTAATAGATTTGGATTCTTGTTTGCTTTATCAATCAAATTAATGCGTTAGGGTTTAGAAAGATAATATAGATTCTGTGCGTGGTGTGTTTCCAATGTTGTTAACTATCATTCGATGATTAGCAGCGAACAAAAGAACCCTAATTTTGTTTTAGTGCCTCTTTCTCTCTATGGATTGTATTATTAGGCCGATCGAGCGAAGCGAGGGAGGACTCTATATATGGTGACTTTGTGTCAAATGGGACATGATTTTCTTTTCCAATTTCACAAAAAAGATTGGATTTGGTTCAACGATGAAAAGACTTCATTGCCCCTCTAAATAAAATTTTACTTTTTTTCCTTTAGATATTTTCGTAAATAAACCCAATAGGAAGGGCAGTAAGGTATTAAACATTTTTGTAAATAAATGAAAGAGGAAGGGCAGTAAGATATTAGATATTTTCGTAAATAAACCAAAAAAGAAGGGCAACTAGATATAAGAGCCAAATTTTATTAAAATTCCTTATATATCCTATTTTTTTAGGGGTATAATTGACAACCAAACTTTAAAATAACATATCTAAAAATCCATGCCTTGGAATTTTACAAATTTTATCTCGTTGGAAAGCTAATAAAAAAACCTATCCAACGAGCACAAACAACAATATCAAATTTAGAATTTTTACGAAAAAATCAGAGGTATTTATCATTTTATGCACAATTTTGAAAATAAATGTATATTTATTATGCATAAAGAATACATAATACTCTATGTAACCATATTTTGGTTTATTCATCAACTAATTTTCCTTTGCAACTAATTAAACGATGTACTCTCCCCGTTTCAAGAAAAGTGATACTTTCACTTTAGGCACAAATTTTCTTTTACAGTCCGATTACAATAGTGTTTCTTTTTTTCTTCGGTCGGCCCTCCCCACCGTATCATCGGTCATCTAGTTGTTTAACGTGGTTTAAGTTTTGGCTGGATAATAACTGGTACCAAATGATGAGTAGCAAAGTAATCAAGTATAATCCAGAGATTTTGTATCTTTATTGAATTCGTGAATTGTGGGGTCGATTGTTTTAAACTTTGGGGATAAGGGTATCCTACCGTGAAAAATTCTCGTAGGGGTTGCAGTTCAGTGGCTAGAATGGGGACATGGTATGATTCCCATCATCCACTCCATTACTGTAGGTTTCTTTAGCAAGGACACTTCATTTAGTTCTATAAAACATGAAAAATAGATACTATACATAACAAAAGAGGAGAAGAAGGAACATGGATCCCTTTAATTTCAATAGAATTCTAGATTAGCCGTTTTTATCTTCCACGGAGAATACATGACATTAACCTGACCCCATCTCCTGTTTCCCCCAACACGGACCATATAATTGTTATACAGCTGTAGGTTATTTTTTTTTGACGAGGGAAGGGCAAATTTAAATAAAAAACAAAGATGTCACCAAGAGTGACACCAAAGATACAAAAAAAGAAAAAAAGAAAAAGGAAAAATAACAAGCCCACGAAGGAGCAAACACAACACAAACCCAAAGAAAAGTTCAAACCTAAGCTCCAAAAGAAAAAACTTAGGATCCTAGACAAACCAGAAACCCAAGAGAAACTGGTTAAACATCCCAACTAATTTGATCATCTACTGTTATGAAGCGCAGTGATTGAGAAAGCATAATTATGATGTACGAGATATATCTGTTCTGCTGTCTGTTCGTTTGTTATTTACGTTGTTTGAAAGCAATTATTCGGTTCCATGATTCTATTTGTTATGTTAAGATTTTCTAGGATTTCTCTGTAATATATATCTTTTTTATTAGGTACAAAATTGATTTGCGAACATGGCAAGAGGCACCACTGGATGGTACTTTAGTAAAACTGAGATAGATGATCATTCACCTTCAAGAAAGGATGGGATTGACTTTGAGAAAGAGTCAGAGCTGCGAAAATTATACTGTTCATTTCTTCAGGACTTGGGCATGAAGCTCAAAGTGTAAGCATTACTGAAAATGTTAATACTTTCAGTTAGTATAGCTAATTGTTATCTACATGGAGTTCTAATTCGTGTTAGGATTATGCAAACTGATATCAATTTTGGGTTTATAACGCAGACCACAGGTTACTATAGCAGTTGCAATGATGTTATGCCATCGGTTTAATATGCGTCAATCTCATGTAAACGGTGAATGGCAGACAATAGCAACGGTGAGCATGTTTCTTTCATGCAAGATGGAAGAAACACCACGCTTATTACTGGACGTTGTTGTTGTGGCGTATGAGATTATGTATAGAACTAAACCTGTAGCCGCAGAAAGAATCAAACAGAAGGTGTGCTGCATTTGACTATGTTAATTTACGTGCCTGGTGCCATTCCCTTATTGCATTTCTTATTGCCTTTCCCGTTCGCGCGGTGCTTTGCACAGAAGCACGCACGCTCGCTCGGGCGTGGGCGTGGGTGTGGGTGTGGGTGTGGGTTTACCCGACCCTATCTTTTTGCTGAAATGTTTTCCACACGTTTCTCCCACACATGTAAAGAATTTTATTCTTTGCCTTCTCGGTTTTGGATTTCCGACAGCCTCGAGAAGCATCTTCATTCACGCGTGTCACACGGTGCATTTGACACCTGTGCCTCGAAGAGAATCTCAAAATTTTGAACGCGTGTACACTGTGCTTTTCACTTCTGATTTTTACCTTACTTTTGCAACGTTCGAGATGCGTGAATCACGGACAGTCTGTCATGCTTTGGATTCTCTTCCAACGTTCGAACATTTTTCTTGCTATAAATACGAGTTGTAAACTTCATTTGTAAACCATACTTTTCAGAACTCTTATCTTCTGAAATTCTTCTTCTACTCTTATGCTTTCGAAACAATTTTATAAGTTTACGAAACATAAAATCAAGTTCTTATCTCGAAAAAAGTTGTAGTTTACTGAAACATAATTTTGTAAAACTACTTCTTTGTTTACGAAATTTTGTTTACTTAATATTAGTTCACGAAAACTTTGTTTACAGAAACATAAATTAGTTTTTACATTTCTCTCTAAACTGGTTGTTGTTTCGTTTTATGTTTTTGTTTTTCATTTTTGCTGCCAAGTTCTAAGGGTTCTCTCTGTGTATGCTACACATAGAGGAGAACTAACAGTAGTTGTATCCTGGAGGTAATTTGTTAATTGCTATAGCATCTCAGAGGAGTAGCAGGCAATATTACCTTTAGCTCAGCGTATCTCATACGTGCCTCTACTAAGTTTTTGATACTATCATCAGTGCATCTCCGGTATAACAATAACACAGCAGTGAGTGTTAAGTATTTTTCTCATGTTTTTTGAGTTGTTTGTTACTATTATCGAGTGTAATCTAAGTATTATTTCTCAGTTGCATACGCTTATTGTAATTTAGTTCCAACAATCTAAAGGTAATATTTGCCTTATTGTAATATTGTAAGATTGTGATATTGTAATTGCTGTAAGAACATGGGAAAAAAATACCGTAGAAAGACCACCAAAGTTCAGTGGTAAGGACTTTAAGAGATGGCAGTATAAAATGTTATTCTTCCTAAACGACCAAAGGTTAGATGGACTTGCTTTAAATAGACCCTCCAGAAGACTTCATCACCGTGGTAATGAAGATAAACTGGAAAGGTGGAATAGGAAGAATTACTCGTGCAATAATCATATTCTTAACTGTCTTGATGACTCTTTGTACGACTTCTATAATGCAAAAGAAAATTTTAATGCTTTTGACTTATGGGAAGCTCTTGAAGAAAAATATCATGCTGAAGCTGCTGGTAGTAAGAAGTTCTTGATGGCTAAGTTCTTGGAATACAACATGACTGACGAAAAGCCCGTGGTAGAACAGTTCGTCGAACTTCAACTCCTCATCAGCGAGATTCTTGCTGAAGGCATGACTTTTGATGAAGCTCTACAAGTATCGGCTGTGATTGAAAACCTTCCACCCTCATGGAGCGAATACAAGAGGAGGATGTGACACAAGACTCGTGAAATCACCATGGTGGAGCTTGGAAAAAAGATCCAGGTTGAGGAGCTCATGTGCAGCAAGGACAAGAGCATGATGCTGAGCAAAAACATGTCCAACAAAGCACATGTTCTGGATGATAAAGCTGCTTCAAAGAAAAGTCCTGGAGAATCCAAAAAATGGGTAATAGACGTAACAGACGTCGAAAACCCAGAGGTAACAATTTTAAGCCTAGGGGTGGTGTCACTAAGCACACCATCAAAGGCGACTGTTTTAATTGTGGTAAACCTGGACATATGGCTAAAGACTGTAAGGCCCCTAAAAAGAACAAATATGATCCAAAACATAAAAATAAGGCAAACATAGTAGATGATTCTGGATATTTCACTGGCATGGTGTCTGAAGTCGACCTTGTCTCTAGTGTGACTAATGTGAGAGACTGGTGGCTTGATTCTGGAGCCACCAAGCATGTCTCAGAAATTCAGAATGCTTTCTCCTCCTATGTCATAGTAGGAGATGATGAGAAATTGTTCATGGGAAACTCTTCCACCGCGAAAGTGGTGGGGAAAGGAAAGGTCGAACTCGAAGCTAACTTCAGAAAAACTCTCGCATTGAATGACGTATTTTACGTCCCGGACATATGCAAAAACCTTATCTCGAAACCATCTTACTAGGAAAAGGTTTTAAGATTGTTGCTTGAATCTAATACTGTTGTTATTTCTAAGCATGGTGAATTCGTAGGAAAAGGTTATGTTACCGATAACATGATTAAGCTTAGTGTATCTGATTTGAAATTGAATGTTAATGCATCTTCTTCTGCTTATGTTTGTGTCTCTTCACATGTTTGGCATGATAGACTTGGACATGTTAATCTCAAATCTCTAGAAAGACTTGCTAATTTAGGTTGCATACCAAAAATAAACTTTGATAAAAATCAAAGATGTGAAATCTGTGTTGAATCTAAATATACAAGAAAACCGTTTAATAAAAGGATTGAACGTAAAACAGTTCCTTTGGAACTAATACACTCGGATTTAGGAGATTTGAAATCAACACCAACAAGAGGTGGTAAAAAATGGTACATCACTTTTATAGATGATTACTCACGCTATTGTCGTGTTCATCTTCTCGAAGTAAAGATGAAGCCTTAGAGGCCTTCAAATTTTATAAAATTGAAGTAGAAAACCAAAAAGGAGTTAAAATTAAAACTCTTAGGTCAGACCGTGGCGGTGAGTATGTGATACCCATAGGTGAGTTTTGTAAACATAATGGAATCATTCATGAAACAACTGCACCATATTCACCAGAATCGAATGGTGTAGCTGAAAAAGAAAAATAGAACACTCATAGATATGGTAAATGCTATGTTGACAAGTTCAGGGGTTATCTTCGAACTTGTGGGGGAAGCTATCCTCTCTGCTTGCTATATTTTGAACCGAGTTCCATTTAAAAAATCTGATAAAACTCCTTATGAATTGTGGAATGGTAAACAACCTTCCTATGCATACTTTAAAGTGTGGGGGTGTTTGGCCAAGGTGGCCATTCCTCTTCCCAAGAAAAATAAAATAGGACCTAAAACAGTCGATTGTGTTTTCTTAGGGTATCCTGAGCATACAATTGCATACAGGTTCATGGTCATCGATTCTCGACCATAATAACATTGGTCGAACACCATATTGGAATCTAGAGATGCTGTGTTTTATGAACACATATTTCCTTTAAGGTCTGGACCTCGGAAAAGGGTCCATGATGACCTCCCGGATGTTCCATCGACTAGTCAAACTCCAACTTTGGAGTATGAGACTGAACCAAGAAGAAGTAAGAGGGTTAGAACTGAAACAAGTTTTGGCCCAGATTTTTTGACTCTTACGGTAGAGTCTGAACCCCAAACCTACAAGGAAGCTATGAATTCTCCAGAAGCTCCTTTCTGGGAAGAAGCTTCATTAAATGAATGGGAGTCCATTCAGCAAAACGAAACTTGGGAGCTTGTAGACTTGCCTCCTGGAAGTAAAACCATAGGTTGCAAATGGGTGTTCAAAAGGAAACTTAGAACATATGGAACTATAGATAAATATAAAGCTAGGTTGGTAGCTAAAGGCTATAGAAAACAGGAAGGATTAGATTTCTTCGATACTTATTCACCAGTCTCTAGAATCACCTCGATTAGGATGTTGATTGCTATAGCTTCAATTTATGATTTTCATATACATCAGATGGATGTTAAAACTGCATTTTTATATGGTGATTTGAATGAAGAAATTTATATGGACCAACCTGAAGGCTTTATTGTAAAAGGTTGTGAAAACAAAGTTTGCAAGTTGAACAAATCTCTGTACGGTTTAAAACAAGCACCTAAACAGTGGCATGAAAAATTTGATCATGTTATGATAACTAATGGCTTCAAGGTTAATGAATATGATAAATGTGTTTACATTAAATCTGTGAATGATTCATATGTTATTGTATGCCTATATGTTGATGATATGCTCATATTAGGCAGTAACCTTGATATTATTAATACCATTAAAAGCATGCTTAGAGATAATTTTTACATGAAAGACTTAGGCCATACTGATGTAATCTTAGGGATGAAAATCAGAAAGATGTCTGATGGATATAGTCTTAGTCAATCTCATTATCTCTGAAACCGTACTAAAGAGATTTAATTATGAAAATGCTAAACCTGCATCTACTCCATTTGATCCCACTTGTAAATTGAAAAAGAACAAGGGTAAGGGTATTGATCAACTTGAGTATTCTCGCATTATTGGTAGTCTTATGTATTTGATGAACTGTACAAGACCTGATATTGCTTACTCGTGAGTAGATTAAGCGGTATACTTGAAACCTGTAAGCGGGATCACTGAATGCTCTCTTCAGAGTTTTACGTTACCTGAGAGGGACCTCAAACTATTGCTTAAGTTTTGGGAAGTATCCTGCTGTACTGGAAGGGTATTGTGATGCCAACTGGATATCAGACTCAGAAGAGTGCAAGTCTACTAGTGGGTACATCTTCTTACTTGGAGGTGCGTGTGTCTCATGGAAGTCTACCAAACAGACATGTATAGCTAAATCCACTATGGAGTCTGAATTTATAGCCTTGGAAAAAGCTGGAGAGGAAGATGAATGGATACGATGTTTCCTGGGAGGAATTCCACTCTGGCCCAAGCCGGTGTCTTCAATCGCAATCCACTGTGACAGTAAAGCTGCTCTTGGTTGCGCAAAGAACAATGTATACAACGGGAAGTCTATACATATACGAAGAAGACATAAGACGGTGAAACAACTACTCTCTACTGGTATTATCTCGATAGACTTTGTAAAATCCAAAGATAATCTTGCAGATCCTTTGACGAAAGGCTTAACCAGAGAGGAAGTTAAATTTACATCGAGGGGGATGAGACTTAAGCTCATAGAATAAATCACCATGAAGGATACTCAACCTTGTGATTGGATTTCCAAGATAAAGGTTCAATGAGACAACTAATTTATGGTGATATTGGGAAAGCACTATATTTGTCCCTCCCTATGGTGTAACCGTGCGATAGTGCTGCCTGCAGAATTTTAGGATGATCTTTTGCGATCTTAATGGGTTCCATGGATTTGATTAAAGCGGGGTGTGGCAGGACACTCTTTATGGACTCACCTTTGTGGATGTTGGAAGTGGGGCCGCTTCCTATGAGAATTTGAGTTGATTCTCTAGAGACATTCATTAAGTCCGGGATTTTATCCCACGGCCAAAATGGGCACAACCGCAAGAGCTTGGAAGCTGTTTTCTTCGGTTGAGGCATCAAGTGTGGCTGTTATTTCTGAATTGCATTCGTTGTTGGCGGTTAAAGACATTGCGTTCACCGTATCAACAAGCAGTTCAGGTAACCTCTCACTAAGTTAAGGTTCAATCTTTGGGACACCTTAGCCTATATTGTTGCCTTATGTTTTCTCGTGTTTTATCGACATGTTTTATTATTCATGTGGGGGATTGTTAGAAAAAACAATGTTTTGTTTTAATCAATAAATGCATGGACCATGTTTTGATCCCAAGACCTATTGCTCCATAGATGTTTTTTCATGTGAATGAATAAAACATTAGTCCCATATAGACTAAAAAACTTAGAGTTTTAGACTTAAATACCATTGGTTTAGCCTTAAGGGCATGGCACTTTGGGTCTTTAGACCTTTGTGTATGGGGAAATCCCTAGACTATGGCAAGGTTTCCATTCCATTATTGCATTTCTTATTGCCTTTCCCATTCGCGCGGTGCTTCGCACAGAAGCACGCACGCTCGCTCGGGCTCGGGCGTGGGCGTGGGAGTGGGTGTGGGTGTGGGTTTACCCGACCCTATCTTTTTGCTGAAATGTTTTCCACACGTTTATCCCACACATGTAAAGAATTTTATTCTTTGCCTTCTCGGTTTTGGATTTCCGACAGCCTCGAGAAGCATCTTCATTCACGCGTGTCACACGGTGCATTTGATACCTGTGCCTCGAAGAGAATCACAAAATTTTGAACGCGTGTACACTGTGCTTTTCACTTCTGATTTTTACCTTACTTTTGCAACGTTCGAGATGCGTGAATCACGGACAGTCTGTCGTGCTTTGGATTCTCTTCCAACGTTCGAACATTTTTCTTGCTATAAATACGAGTTGTAAACTTCATTTGTAAACCATACTTTTCAGAACTCTTATCTTCTGAAATTCTTCTTCTACTCTTATGCTTTCAGAAACAATTTTATAAGTTTACAGAAACATAAAATCAAGTTCTTATCTGAAAAAAGTTGTAATTTACAGAAACATAATTTTGTATAACTACTTCTTTGTTTACAGAAATTTAAATTAGTTCACAGAAACTTTGTTTATAGAAACATAAATTAGTTTTTACATTTCTCTGAAACTGGTTGTTGTTTCGTTTTATGTTTTTGTTTTTCATTTTTGCTGCCAAGTTCTAAGGGTTCTCTCTGTGTATGCTACACATAGAGGAGAACTAACAGTAGTTGTATCCTGGAGGTAATTTGTTAATTGCTATAGCATCTCAGAGGAGTAGCAGTCAATATTACCTTTAGCTCAGCGTATCTCATACGTGCCTCTACTAAGTTTTTGATACTATCATCAGTGCATCTCCGGTATAACAATAACACAACAGTGAGTGTTAAGTATTTTTCTCATGTTTTTTGAGTTGTTTGTTACTATTATCAGTGTAATCTAAGTATTATTTCTCAGTTGCATACGCTTATTGTAACTTAGTTCCAACACTTGTCAAGTAAACTTCATCTTCCGTGGAGGTTTGTCGTGCTAACCTTGTTGAACCATCTCATTATCTCGAGTTCTGTGTTGCATAAATCCAACTTCAAACGTCATTCTATAATGTGATTATGATCTAACTGGCTCCTTGTACATATGATTAAGATCCGTTCCATTATGTGTTCCATTATGTGCTGCTCAGTCGATTTTGTAATTTTTAGTTGAATAAGCTTGTTTACTTTAGTCATTTGCACTATACTTTTTTTTTTTACTCAAAAAGGGCCATATATAAAAAGAGATCAAAGTTACCATAAAGAAGTGGAAACCAACTGTAGGTGATACAAGTTTACATAGCAAACTAAAAATAAAAGAAGAAACAAAGGATCAAAACAGATTCCCTAAACCGAAATTAAGATATGCCCAACACTCCATTCCAGTTGTTTAACAAATCATTTATGGAGATGTTCTCAAATATCTTAGTGCCTAAAGACCAATTGAATAGCAAGCACTTTACTTCATTTAAGAGTTGGTTATAGTGATTGTATTTTCCTTGAAATAATCTTCCATTCCTTTCCTTCCAAATTACCCACCAAATTGCAAAAGGAATCATACTCCATAGCTTGTGTTTTCAAGTATTACCTCTCTTTCTATTCCATTCCCAAATGGTTTCCTTGACATCCTCTCTGAACACCCAAACCAGCTTAAAGCTTGTGAAGAATCCAGAATGCTGGAAGTGATGAGAGTATTACCTCTCTTTTTCTTCACAATGCAGGAAGAGATGAGAGTTAGACTCAGCTGCTTTTTTGCACATGATGCATCCATTAATCACAATGGAGTTATGCAATGAATCAAGAGTTGGTGTTGCACTGTAACATAAATTCCAAGTGAAGAATAACACCTTTTGTGGAATTCTTGGGTTCCATAAGCTTTTATGAGGAAATGAGATGAATCCAGCCACTTCAATAGCCTCATAACAAGATTTTACCGTGAAACTTTTACCTGGATTCCAAGACAAGTAGTCATCACCAGCCTCGGTTAAATTTGGAGCATTGATTTGTCCCAGCAGATCATCAATCATTTCCAGCTCAATTTCTTTTAGGTTTCTCTTGAAATTGAAGTTCCAGGCACTGCCATTATCATTAACCTACACCATTTCCTTTATAGTAAAATGCTTACTTCTAGATAACTTATACAAAGAAGGAAATAGGCCAGCTAAATACTGAGTACCCACCCATATATCGTTCCAGAAGGAACATCTGTTACCGCTTTGAATATGCAAAGTTGAAAGTTGTTGAATTGTTTTCTTTGATTAAGAATGCCAGACCACAGACTTCTTCCCACTGAAGTTTTTGTATCATTCGAAAAAATTCCTTCAATAGAACCACCAAACTTTTGATGCACAATAGATCTCTAGAAGGCATTTTTTTTTCTTTGTTGTATCTCCAAATCCATTTTGCATGTAAGGCTCTATTCATTAGCCTCAACTTCTTTACTCCCACACCACCTCTTTGTTTTGATAAGGAGACCTTTTTCCATCCTACCCATCCTATTTTTTTCCCATTACCCTATAGAAAGCTTCTCATTGTGATTTCCGTTTGTTTTTCCACCACAGCCGGTAACTGAAACAGTGATAGGTAGTAAATGGGGAGGCTTGAAAGGACATGCTTAATAAGCATCAATCTCTCTCCCTTGGACAAATATCTTCTCTGCCAATTGCTCAATCTTTTTTGGAACTTTTGCAAAATTGCATCCCAAACTGTTACTGACTTTAACTTGCTACCAAGAGGTAATTCCAAGTAATTAAGAGGAAACTGCACTATTGGATAGCCAAAAATTGATGCAGCAGTAGCAGCGAAATGTGCATTTCCTACAACAACCAAAGCACTCTTCTGAAAATTCATTTTTAAACCTGAAACCATTTCAAAAGCAATCAAAAGGTTTTTCCGGTTTGAGACCTGTTCTTCACTGTCATCTAAGAACATTATTAGGTCATCTGGAAATTGTAAGTGATTAATTGTGTCTCCATCTGCAGAAGGTTTGAATCCCTGGAAAAGTTTTAACTCAGCTGATTTTTGTATCATTAAGGATAAAACTTCCACCACTAATAAAAATAAGAAGGGTGACAAAGGGTCACACTGTCTTACCCTTTTACTGCTTCTAAATAACTCAGAACACCAACCATTTAAAGAAATAGAGAATCTCACAGAAGAGATGCACCAATGGATCCATTTTCTCCAAAAGTTCCCGAAACCAAATCTTGACATAGTATAATCTAAACAGCTCTAATTTAAGTTATCAAAAGCTTTTTGAAAATCTACTTTAACAATCAGACTTGGAATATTTGATCTTTCTCTTGCGTCTATCAGTTCTGAAGCTATAAGAATGTCGTCAGTAATTTGCCTTTCATCAACAAAAGCACCTTGAAACTTAGAAATAATTGAGGGCATTACAATTTTCATTCTGACTGCCAAACATTTTGAAATTATTTTGTAAATTCCTCCAATAAGACTAATTGGCCTTAAATTGTTCATGTAAACAGATCCTTCAATTTTTGGCAGAAGTGTAATATTTGTGAAGTTCAGTCTCCAATCAAGAAATCCAGTTGAGTGAAATTCATGAAGAACATTCATTACCTCAGTTTTGATTATCTCCCAAGAAGCTTTAAAGAATTCCAATGTGTAGTCGTCAGGACCCGGAGACTTATTTGAACCAAAGCCTTTGATGACATTACTCACTTTTTCTTCAGTGAAAGGTCTCTCTAGCATGATGCTATGTTGAACCGATATTGAGGGAAGCTGCAGCTCATCAAAAGTTGGTCTTAGAGAGTGGTCTTCTTTGAACAGATCCTTGTAGAACCTTTTTTCCTCTGTATTGATAGCATCTTTGTCATGACTCATGGAGTTATTTATTACTAGGAAGTTAATTCTATTAGCTCTGTATCTAAATGAAGCATTTTTGTGGAAAAATTTAGAGTTTCTTTCACCATCCATTAGCCATTTACCCTTTGATATTGCATGCCATTTTCTTGCAAGATTTAAAGAAGCAGATTTATGTTGTATTCTTGAATTCTCTCTTTCAGCAAAATCTTCTTGAGATAACCCATTTATTTCTTCTAAACTGTCCATCACATCAATCAGATTCTCAAGTCTGTCAACCTCAGCCTGTAAAGAACCAAAGTTATCTCTTCCCCATTTTTTAATGAATAATTTCAATCCTTGCAATTTTTTTGCAAGAATATAGCTTGGTTTACCAGTGAAGGTTAAGTTATTCCACCATGTTTTCAAGCAATTTAAAAAATCTGAATGAGATAAGTAGTAATTTTCAAATCTAAAAGGAGATTTGAAAGAATTACCTCCATTGCAACTTAGAAGAATAGGTGCGTGATCATAAATAGTTCTTTTGAGTCTTGTTTGCACCAACCCTGGACATCTCTCTTCCCATTCCATGGACATAACAAATCTGTCTAATCTCTGCAGAAGAGGAGATCTCTGAGAATTAGTCCAAGTGAATCTACCTCCTGTCATTAGGATATCTAATAAATTTTGGGAGTTAAGAAAGCTTTTGAAGTTCTTTCTGTTTCTTTTAGCTCCACCAGGTTTATTTCTCTCTGCCTGACAGAGAATTGCATTCCAATCTCCCTTGATACACCAAGGTCCATGAATTATGGAGTGAATATCTTCTAATTCTTGCCAGAATTGATCATAGTCAGCCAGATCAGAAGCACCATATACTGAGGTAAAGAGCCAGGTGAAGCCATCATTGATATTTATAAATTTTATAGTCATAGAAAAAGCTCCCAAAAGTGTATCCTCCCTACAAACCTCACCTCCATTCCACATAGTAATAATACCTCCAGAGTTCCTTTCCGAAGGTAAGAAAGCATAGTCGCAAGATTACTTCCCCACAAAGACCTTATTAGCCTAGTTTAATTGGGGGCCATGGAAATTAATTAGGGGCCATTTGCACCCCAATTTTTTTTCGGGGCATATTAATCCGATTGTGAATATACTGTTTTACCCTTTACAAATATTTTTTTCAACTAACGACTCTTCGTACGACATTAACGACAGTTTAGAGTCGTCAAAGAATTGAGCACGTATATGACGACTCTAAACTGTCGTACATTAACTACGCTTTTTAAATCCTAACGACTGTTTATAACGACACTACAAAAACGTTAACGACTGTTTACAGTCGTCCTTTAAGTAATAAAACAATAACGACCCTTTTAATGGGTCGTCAGGGAATTGATTTTTTTCTTGGCGACTCTAAACTGTCGTACATTTCTTCCATTAATGAATCGTCAACAGTTAAGAGTCGTCACTGTTTACAGTCTTAACATTAACGACTGTTTAGGGTCGTCAATGAAAAAATTCAATACCTTGACGACTTTTCACACTGATCTGGGAAACAAAATGGACTTAAAATTGCAGACAAACAATCTGAAAAAAAAAGTTAAACTCTAATTAAGTAAGATTATCATTAATTAATTAAATTTTAACTCTAATCACTTAGGGGCATTTTAGCCATTTAAAAAATATTTTTATAAGGGGTGACCCAAATTGCTATTGGGAGACCTTTTATGTCATCTAGTGATGGCCCCCAATTAAAATCCTTGGCCCCTCAATTAAACCAGGCTTATTAGAGTATCATTCACAACTTCCATTTTTGACTCCTTTTTTTTTTTGAAAATAAAGTTTATATTAAAAGAAAAAAGCCATCCAAAAACAGAATAACTGGTCATCTAAGACCCATCACATGTGAATTACATTCTCCCAATCGTTCAAGATTTGTGAGCACTGTAAGAAGCAAAAATTATCTTTATTACAGCTCCACAAAATAATCGTCTGCTTAGCGTGAATAATTATTTCGTAAATCGTCTTCCGTCTTCCTCCGAAAACAATGATGTTTCTTTCATCCCAGATAATCCAGATCAGAGCATAATGCAGTATACTCCAAATTTCCCCGCATCTTCCTTTCAATAAATTCATGTTCCATGCCTGAAAAAGTTGTAAAACCGTAGCTGGAAGGGGCCAAGACACATGAAAAGCCTTGATAAAATAGTCCCATAATTTAAAGGTAGTTGCACAATGCATGGAAAGATGATCAGATGTCTCTTCCTCCATATTGCACATAACACATTTCGTACTCTTGATTTGCATTCCTCTATGAACCAACATGTCTCTTGTAGGCAAGGAGTTATTAAAAACATCCCATAGCATGAAACTCACTTTATGGGGTATGTTTTTTCTCCATAAGAATTTACTGTAATTGCAATCCTCAAAGGTACCAGATAACTTATCATAGCAAGCTTTAGTTGTAAAATTATCGAAAATTCTAACCTCATCCTCCTCTTCGATCAGAGACGGAACAACCCCCAAATCTCTTCTTAAAAGATCCCATTCCATACTTTCATTAGCATTCAGAGAGTATTTGAATCGCCCTTCCCATCTTCCTTCACTAATCATCTCTGCCACGGTTTCCTATTTATTCAGCGTCGCCTTATAGATCACTGTGAACAGATCTTTAAGAAATTCATTTATAAGCCATTTATCAATCCAGAAATGAATCCCTTTACCGTTACCCAGCTTGAAACTTAAGGAATCTTGTATGTCCGACACTAACCTTGTAACATTCTTCCATAAGCTTTTACATTGAGGAGCCCCATCATTAGCTGGTAATAACACTTCATCAACTACTTTAGACTTCTGTTGAACCAATATTCTCCACAGAACTTTCTTTTGGCAATAATAATTCCAAATCCATTTTATTAATAATGCTTTATTAGTAGTCCTTAGCTTTTAACTCCCAGTCCACCCAAATGCTTAGTCCTACAGGTCTTCGGCCATCCAACCCATACCATTTTTCTCTTGTCTTGAGTAGAACCCCAAATAAAATTTCTCATAAGCGACACCATTTTCTTCTCTACAGTCACAGGAAGGTTAAAAAAAGAAAGATAATACACATGTAAGCAAGAGAGACGATGTTTGATAAGAACTAGCCTTCCTGCTTTGTTCAAATATTTTCTCTTCCATGTAGCTAACCTTTGTTCCATTTTCTGAAGTACCGAATCCCAAATTGATACACTTCTTGAGTTACAACCAATCGGCAGGCCAAGATACTTTATGGGAAGCTTTTCTATTTTGCAGCCTAACTCTTTAGCAAGCACTTCCAACACTTCATCAGAACCCACGCTCACCATTGTGCTCTTTTCCAAGTTCATTCTCATTCCTGTTAAAGATTCAAAAATAGAGAGGATAATAAAAAGTCTCGTGACTCCTGAATTATGCAAATGGAGACTTTATTTTTCATTATCGCTTGACGAACTGCCTGAATTTTTAGATCATCATTCAAGCCTCTAATATTTGAAGACATGATGTTAAGATCCATTTGGTAATTCAATCCCAGAAGCCACCAAAGAATCTTGAATAACTTCATCTTCATATGCAAAATCGTAATCTTCTAATCCATCCAGGTCTTTAAAGATATTTTTGATGTTACTTTCCTCTGATTTATTTTGATTAATAAGAAGATTCTTACAAACATTGCGCGAGTAGATGTTGTCACAATTGATACCCAATTTTTTATTAAAATATATGTGGAATTCCACCATTTTTTTAATTTCAGTTTCCTTTGTTGTATTGACTGAGTTGGTGCATTCAATTCGCTCTGTATCAGCTACACCCGCGTCTTTCGAATTATTTGAATTTTCAAAATTTAGGTGGGATTCCTTTTTGGTGTAGTTCGCCCGATTAATTGACAAGGAACCAAAGTAAAAATGTGAACCATTGACTCCCCCGTCTGATTGACACGCATGCAAGATAGAGCGGAGTGAGTTTTGTTCAGCATTTTCATTTGACTCAGAGATCCATGAATCATGCACTGGTGAAAACCCTGATTTACACGCAACCGAGACAGCCAAGTCACAATGATTCACAGATGCTAAGTGTTGTATGTCTTGGGAAGAAACACCCTCCAAGTGCCACAAATTATGACCTACAACCTTCCTATTTTTCTTTCTTACCGTTATCCAAGGGTGTGGTTCAGTTGAATTTAACATTAACCCCGAGCCAGATGGGTGATCTTGTGTTGTGTTATTGGAAGATGAACTGCCCCTTAGCAACAATGTAGGTACCGGTGAAATCTGTGGCGCGTCCATTTTCTTTTTTGAATTCAAATTATTTTGCCTCATTTTCGTAATTGAAGGGGTAGTCTCAGATGAGGAAGTACCTTTTTCTTGTGGAGCCGAATTAACCTTTTTCTTGTGGATCCGAATTAACTTTTTGTTGGCCCGACTCCATAATGACAGAACTTATTTGTTTTTTGATGTCGTTATCAAGAATGAAGTCATCCTGAATCCATTCAATACTCAGCCAGATACCCTGAAATTTAACAGCAGCAGGGATTTTATGAAGATCACAGATAATCTTAACCTTACTGCTGTTAATTTTGGACATCTTAGTAGTGGACGGATGAATGTTTATCACTCTGCCCCAGGGAAGGCAAATTGACTCGAAAGTACTTCTGCTCCAGAGATGTAGTGGTAACCCCCTTATGCCTATCCAATGTTGTTCAGTCGATGAAAATTCCCCCCTGATATAAGCATCTTCCTGTTGCCATTGTTTAATTGTGATTTGAGACTTGCCCACATTCAACGATTGGGTAACAGAAAACACAGAATAGAGTTCCTGAGAGTTCACCCTGAAGAAAGCCAGTTTTCCGTCGATATTGCAAAGATTAATTTTACTCCATTTATAAAATTTTGAAATACCTCTTGCAATTTTTGCCCACCCAATGTTGTAATTTTGAATTGATACCGCCAAACCCCAAGTGTAGAATTCATCATCTGTGGATTTAATTTTTGTGTCAGAAATGGGAGCATTTGGTTGCCATCTATTCATTGAATCCAGAGATTTGTTTTGTTTGTCCGAGAATGTTTCTTCATTAACCTGAGTTTTCTTTGCAACAGACGACTAGAAACTACTCCAGACCGCACCTCCATGGACACTTGGTATGCATACAAATCTCTGAATAGCATCCGAAGAAGTTCGAGTGATTTTTAGATAGGTACCATTTTTGTTAGATAGCAGTTCCAAAAGTATAACAATTTGATTGAATCTTTTGGACCACTTCTGGTTCTTTTTAGAAATCACTTTCACGGCTTCTAGTGTAGAACTAAAAACCCACTGAATTGCCTCTTTCGATATGAAGATCCAATTTTGAAGACCTTTATATCTCTCCAAAAAATTTAACTCTTTAATCTTTCCTTTGGTGGTCCAATCTAACTCAAAAGATTTTGATTCTAGAAGAATTGTTGTAGAAGATTTCATAACCATGGAAGATAGAATAATCCAACTTGAGAAGAAAAAACTAAAGCTGTAAGAACTGTACTAACCAAAAAAAGAGCATCCCACATTTAACCACGAAGAGGAGGCTGAGATCGAAGAGAAAACAATTGTGTAGATGTTCATTCGAAGTGCACACAACTTTCATCAAACAAGAAGAGTGCATAAAGCTTTGTCACACAGACAAGCAAAACCCAAAGAAGAAGCACATGATTAGTTGCTTCAAACCTCCATTGATTTCGAAAACCATCAATATTGTTCGGAAGAAAACGAACCCATTTGGAGATTGAATTTTTGTGCTCAAGATCCAATTAGTTCGGATTGTTGTGAAGTTCATTCCTACTCCTCCATAAGCAGTGGAATCTGGCTGCAGGAGGAGTACACTTGTATTAATTTGGCTTTGATTATGTTGAAAAGTTCCCTTTTCTGAAAAATGATTTGCACTATACTTTTGTTTCTCCATTTTATTTCTGCAACTCCTGACAAAAGATAAGGCAGCGCACCTTTCCTTGTATGTTCGCCAAACAAATTGACGTGCAACAGTCTTGCAGATGAAACCTGTTGAGAAGATAAAGTCGCTAGACAAACTTCTTAGGGTTTTCAGAATTACAAAATTTGATTCATAGTTTCTCAGATGCAACTGAGAAGCTTTTAAAGAGAATTCAAAACTGTTACCGGGAATATCAGGTACATAACGTACACTGACTGCCACCTGACAGTTACCTCACATCTTCTCACACACACATTTCACACACATACTAATAAGAACTAGATACTCTAACACCCTCCCCCCCTGCAAGATCAGGTTCTAGTGAAACCAAGAACACTGAGCTTGAGCCGCAGAAGAGATAAACGAGCAGTGGACAGAGCCTTAGTGAAGATATCTGCTGTTTGATCCTGTGTAGATAGAAAACGAACATCCAAGGCTTTAGCAGAGACTAGCTCACGCACATAATGAAAAGAAATCTCAATGTGTTTCATGCGATTGTGAAATATAGGATTAGTAGTCAAGTATGTAGCACCCATGTTATCACACCACAAGACAGGGACTCTCGGCAATGAGAAGCGTAGCTCAGTAAGAAGTGATTGAACCCAGACAATTTCAGATGTAGCATCAGCTAAAACACGGTACTCAGCCTCAGTGCTGGACCTGGACACCGTTTTCTGCTTTCGAGATCACCAAAAGATCAAGTTAGGACCAAGGAAAAGAGCCATACCACCGGTAGATCTTCTATCCTCCATATCCCCAGCCTAGTCATCATCAGAGTAAGCCTGTAATTTTAATGTTGTAGCTCTCTTAAATTGTAAACCAAATGAAATGGTGCCATTCAAATATCTTAAGATTCTCTTGACAGCTAACAAATCTTCATTTGTGGGATTCTGCATATGTTGACAAGCTTTATTGACTGCAAAAGAAATGTCAGGCCTAGTGAATGTGGCATATTGCAGTGCTCCTACTGTACTTCTGTAAAGAACAGGGTCCTCAAAAGGAGTAGTATCACCAGCAGACTTAGTAGACACTACTGAAGTGGATGTAGATTTGGCAGCATTCATTTTGGTCTTGAGAAGCAGATTTGTAATATATTATTCTTGTGAAAGTAAGATACCTGATGAGTTATGAATTGCTTGAATGCCCAAGAAAAAATGAAGTAAGCCCAAGTCTTTAATGGCAAATTTTGTACTCAGAGCATGAACAAGAGTGTCTATTTCTTTGGATGAGCTCCCAGTTATTAAAATGTCATCCACATAGATAAGAATGTAAATTGCAGAAGAATTGGAGACCCTGTAAAATAGAGAGGTATCTGTCTTTGAAGGGAGAAAGCCATGAGAACACAAGAACTTGCTTAATCTCTCAAACCAAGCTCTGGGAGCTTGCTTTAAACCATATAAAGACCTCTGAAGTTTACAGACATGATTGGGCAGAATTTTATCCTTATAACCAGGTGGTTGAACCATAAAGACCTCCTCATTCAAATGGCCATGTAAAAATGCATTCTTGACATCCAATTGCCTCACCTGCCAATTCTTATAGAGAGAAATAGATAGAAGTATTCTTACAGTAGTGGGTTTAACTACATGAATAAAAGTGTCCTGATAGTCAATACCCTCAACTTGATTGTATCCCTTATCCACTAGTATGGCTTTATATCTCTCTATTGAACCATCTGCTCTTCTTTTAATCCTAAAAATCCATTTGCATCCTATAACATTGTGAGCATCTGAAGCCACAACTAACCTCCAAGTGCCATTTTGAAGTAAGGTTGTAATTTCTTCATCCATTGCAGCTCTCCATCTGGGGTCCTTACAAGCTTCAGAATAACAAGTAGGTACTGTGATATCCTCACACACACTCTAAACTTCAGAAGTATAGATTCTTGGTTTAGGTTTGAAGATACCCATTTTGCCCCTGGTTTGCATGGTATGAGCATTGGTAACTGATGATGTTGTAGGAATGGGAGGAGAATCAGGTACAGGTGCAACAGGCACAGATGCAGTGGGTAAGGAAGAAACATCAGCTTCATTAGAAATAGTAGGTGGTAGAGTAGAAGTATTGCTGACATGGATAATAGATGGAGTGACAGATACTGTTGCAGAGGTTTCAGAAGAAGAAAACAATGTGGCATATGGAAATGTGTTATCATCAAACTTTACATCTCTGGAAATAATAATCTTTTTGGTACTTGGATTGAAACACCTGTAGCCCTTATGCATAAGACTGTAACCAAGAAAAATGCATTGAACTGATCTTGGTTCTAGCTTGTGATGGTTGAACTTTCTTAAGCATGGATAGCAAGCAGAACCAAATGTATGTAAGAATAGATAATTAGGTTTAACATGAAATAAACATTCCAGAGGTGATAATTGATCCAAATTTGGTGTTGGCAATCTGTTAATGAGGTAATTAGCTGTTCCAAAAGCATAAGACCAAAAGGAGATAGGTAATGAAGCATGATTTAATAATGCCAAACCAGTTTCTACAATATGCTTGTGTTTTCTCTCTGCTGTGCCATTTTGTGCATGTGCATGAGGATAAGAGACTATGTGACCAATCCCACAAGAAGTTAAGAAAGTAGATACATTTCTGTATTCACCACCCCAATCAGATTGAATAAACTTGATCTTTCCATTAAGTTGATTTTCAACAAAAGTTTTGAACTTGACAAAAGCATCAAGAACTTCAGATTTATAAGCCAAAGAATACAACCATATGAACCTACTGAATGAATCTATGAAATAAACATAGTATTTATAACCATTAATGGAACACAGTGGTTATACCAATACATCTGAAAAGACTACATCTAGGGGACCATAGACTTTATTAGAGCTTATACCAGTAGGATAAGGAAGATCATGACTTTTAGCTGTCTGACAGGAGGAGCAAAGTGTGGAGGTTAAATGAGAATCAATGACTTCATGTACTAAGGAGAGAACATGCTTGAGTGTTTTATAGGCAGGATGTCCAAGTTTGTTATGCCATTGTGTTGAAGAAGAGATCCCAGATGAAAGAGCTTGCTTTAGTTGTGCAGTGGTGAACTCCATGTGGTATAAGCCATCTCTAACAGGACCATGAAGCAGGACTTTGTGGGTAACCAGATCCTAAAAAATTTATCAGAGTAGAATTCAAAATAACAATTATTCTCCTTGGTGAATTGAACAACTGATATCAAATTCTTAGTGATAGAAAGAACATGAAGAACATTTGAAATGGTAAACTGTACATAATCATTGTGTAAAGTGGAGGAACCAGTATGAGTAATATGCAAACCTGAGCCATTTCCAACTCTGACTTGATCAGTGCCTTGATATTCAGAGTGTAAGTTCAAGTTGGATAAATCAGAAGTGATATGATGAGTAGCTCCTGAGTCAGGTATCCAACCATAAGAGGAAGAAGAAGAAGCAAAATCACCATTGTATGCTGCAAAAGCCTCTAGTTCAGGACACCAATATTCAGCATAATCATCACCATAGTCATTGAAAGTGTAGTAAGCTTGCATAGAATTATCACTTTGGACATATCTGTATCTGCATTCTGGAGCCAGGTGACCAGGTTTCTTACAGAGTTGGCATTTAACATAGTAGTTGTATCTTGGTGGATAAAAATTGGATTTATCATGTCTACCACCTCTATTACCATATCTGAAACCTCTAAAACCTCCCCTGAAGTTACCACCATGTCTGCCTCCTCTAAAACCAGAATGATTACCTCTTCCAAAATTACCAACAGGTGGAGAACTTGACCAATTTGAATTACAAGTATAAGAATAAGGAGGATAGTCAGAGTGTTGAGGTGCATTGGGTGAATATGCATTATGTGGAGATGCATTCTGTGAGTTAAAATTTGAGTGAGTATATTGAGAATCGAAAGAATTAGGTGCTGAGGTAAACTTTTGGTGTTGCTGAGTGATATTAGCAGAAGCAGTGTTAAGATCAAGGTTAGATTCTACAATAACTCTAGCTTCTTCTGATAATAGTAAACCTAAGAGCTCAGATGAAGTTATGAGGTTTTCATTCTTCAATTGTTGAGTACAAATTGAAGTTTTAAAAGCATTAAACTCAGGAGGTAAACCATGTAAAATATGAATCACTAAATCCTCATCTGAAATTGGTCTATCAATTTGAGCTAATTGAGTAGAAATGGAACGAGCTCTATTAAAGTAAACTAGCATGGAATCAGAACTCTTCCTCAATCCAATCAGATCAGTTTTAAGTTGTAAGAGGCGAGATTTGGTGGTAGAATTATAGTTTTGTTCTAATCGAGTCCAGATCTCATGAGAATAAGTGCAATCTAGAACCTGAGAGTGTATTTCTTTAGTACAAGCAGAGAATAACCAACATAAAATAGCAGAATATTGATTTACCCAATATTCATATGCAGGATTAAAGACAAATTCATTTTCAGGATCATTATCAACAAAGCCAGCAACACTTACAATGGCAACACCAGCAGTAGACAGTTTGCGAACATACTTGGATGGAAAATGAAGCGATCCATTCAAAAATCGAATAAGATTATATCTACGCAATAGTGGAGCGATCTGAGATTTCCATAGAGAATAATTTCTAGCAGATAATTTCGATGGAGGTTTGAAGGTTAATGAGATGTGTTTATCAGTTGTTGCCATGGAAAGTAATTTTGTAAGTTTTAATTTGAAATTAAATTGAGAATACTGTATTTGATACCATGTTGAGAAGATAAAGTCGCTAGACAAACTTCTTAGGGTTTTCAGAATTACAGAATTTGATTCATAGTTTCTCAGATGCAACTGAGAAGCTTTTAAAGAGAATTCAAAACTGTTACCGGGAACAGCAGGTACATAACGTACACTGACTGCCACCTGACAGTTACCTCACACACTCAAAACTCACATGTTCTCACACACACATTTCACACACATACTAATAAGAACTAGATACTCTAACAAAACCCCACCAAGTTCAAAGACGAGCTATATCATGTGCAGGATCGCATGTGTAAATGATATGTAACAGTGTAAGTACTAATCTTCCTTGATACCCTTTTTTTTGTTCCGAGTATCGTGAATTATGGCACGTATAGCTAGAATGCGAAAGCTCTTCCGAAATGGTGGGGATGCTACTTCCCAAAAGATATTGTGGCATAGCCGCGAAAGGGTTCGTGTTATTCTCTGAAGAGTGTCATATAGCCATGTGTGACCTGAAGGGCAGATGGGATCCTCCACAATTTAAAATCTAACCCTCAATTCACTTTCGGAGAAAAGGTGATTCCGTGATTGTATAGAAGCGGTGCAGTGTGGTAACTTTATGAAAGCTAAACAAAAAGACTGAAAAAGTGTGGCTGCGTTGGAATTACAGGGCTGTCACTGGCTATAGGCCAGTTAGGCGACGGCCGTTTCGGTAGGGTATGTTTTGGATCCTTGAGAAATTATTGACTTCTTTTTTTGTGAGTTGGCAGTTATGGAATATTAAATAAATTTTATTTTTATAATAAAAATTAAGCTCCGGATGCATCGAGTTTGACTATAACAACTTTCTTTACTCTTTTTCCATTTGTGGGAATTATATAATTGACCCTCCTTTTCACGTGCTTCAAAATTACCCTTATGAAGCAACAAATATACCTCTCTCCATCCAAAGCCCATCAGGGGTCCATTAAGGATTATGCAACATTATAATTATACCCTTCATATATATTTATTAATCTAAAACTAAGATTCAATTATCAACAGAAAAAAATCAACGGAAAGAAAAACAGAAAAGAAGAGAGATAGTGTTGCATTTCTTCATCAGCTGAAAAACGAAAGCAAATTCGAAAATCTTTTGCGAAATCTAGGGTTTTAATCTGCATGAAAAGCTTCTTCTTCTATTTCATCGACAACAAAAATTTCTCAGATCTGAAAGCAGTTTCTTCATCAACAACAGAAAATTCTCGATCTGTTTTTCTTCAACAAATTGGTAATGGTGATTCGTGATTGAAGATGAGTAGAAATTTATTTTATATTTGCATGTTCGATTGGTAGTTTCTAAATCTTCATATTTGATTTCAGTTTTATTCGTATCTTCTGTTGCAGAGATCGAGATTTTGGAAGCTTGATTCTGTGTGTTTGATTCTATAGGATTGATTGGTTCATTTACATATTATTTGAATTCGAGATCGTTATTCATCTCTGAAATAGGTATTCTTCAATCTCCAATTTTTGGTTTTTGAATTTTTGTTGTTTTATTTAGATTGTCTCATGATTCAATGTTAGGTTTATAATTCATGAGTTTTAGCTTCAATGTACTTTGCATGAACCAGTTCTCGTTTTGAATTATTCTGGAGAATTTCATAGTGTTGATGAATTAGTAAGAGAATTATTTGGATAATACTGAGTGTTGAAGAATTATTTTGAGTATACTGAATGTTAATGAATCCGTTTTGGTATAATTAGAAGTTAGAAGTTAGTGTAATCAATAAGACGTTAGTGTTGATAAACTCAGTTTACATATCTAACGTTCGACATTGAATATATCTTGCGCACCCGAGTGATGTGACGTAATTTGAATTTGTAGCTTAGGTTATGTTTAGGCTTTTTCTTATGGTTTGCAGTGATTTTTTTAACATGGAGCATGTATGTTCATGTAGTATTTCATGTTGCAGGTTCACATTTGCACTGATTGCATACTAATGCGATGCAAAGTAACACACATGATGTTGTTTATGCTGGTTTTTTTTGTTGTAGCAAAATCCTTGTTGTTGACATAGTTTTTTCATTTGTTGACATTGAAAATTTGTACAATATCCAGATTATTTGTATCGACATTGGTTGTTGATGTTGGTTTGTTGGATCAACTTTCATTATTGATGCAAATAACCTGGATAAATTTCTGATTATGGTTGTTGATAGCTGTTTTATTAGATCAACATTGGTTGTTGATGCAGATTTGTTGGATCAACTTTCATTGTTGATGCAATAACCTGGATAATTTCCTGATTATGGTTGTTGATGCAGATTTGTTGGATCAACTTTCATTGTTGATGCAATAACCTGGATAATTTTCTGATTATGGTTGTTGATAGATTTTTTTTATTGGATCAACATTGGTTGTTGACAGATTATGGTGTCAACATTGGTTTGTTGATCTCAAATTTTGTTTTAGTTTTTAGGTTTTATTAGTTTTGTTGATATGTTATGATTGTTGTAGGCCAAAGATGGTTGTTGCAAAGTTCACTTTATCCAATTTGACCGTATCGCGTGCTATTTCGCAAACAACTACTGTCAGCGAGATGATTAGTGTGGTGAAACAATAGTGGCCTTATGTCCCTGAAAACCTCGTACTTTTTGGTTACACTGTAGATGAAATTTCACATATGATTAATCAGGATTTGGAGTTGAGGTTTTTCATTCACTACTGCATCTCGAAAGGGATTGATGTGTTGAAGTTTAACATCCAGTTTAAAATTTGTGTTGATTCCGTTCCTCCTTCTTATTCTGTGTCTCCTTCTTCGTCATCATCAAGTTGTGTTTCAAACAACGATATAGCTATTGTAGAAGATTTGAAGGATGATTCATCTTTGGTCAAAAGGGCCCCCAAGAAGTCAGATGCTTGGGCCAACATCTTAACAGGAGTAGGGAAGGTTTTTGAAAGTAAAAACGATTGTCGTGATACTGTTAAGAAGTATGAATTTCATAGTGGTTACAAACTTGACGTAAGAGTGACAAGAAACGTTACACCGTGGAGTGTAAGAACAAGAAAAGTCAAAATTGTAGTTGGAGGTTTCATGCATCTCTCGTTGCCAAAACTAAAGGTGTGTTTCAGTGCAAGAAGTTTTTTGGAGAGCATTCATGTGATTTAACTTCTTCTGATCCAGCAAAAGTCAGGATGACGAAGTCTTTTCTGAAGGATATCTTAATAGATGAATTTCGAGAATCAAAGAAGAAGAAGACTACAGCTGATGTCAAAGATCTGATCCATCTAGAATATGGTATTGATCTCACGTATAGTCAGGCATACCATGGTTTACAGTTAACTAAAGAGTCTCTTTGGGGTGATGACATCAAGTCATATTCAGACTTTGTTTGGTAAAAGACTCAATTGAACGTTATAATCCTGGAAGCTTCGTCAACTTTGAGTATAATGGTGTAACAAAGCAGTTCAAGAGGTTTTTTATTTCTTTCGAAGCTTCCATTACTGGTTTCAATAATTACTATCGTCCAGTGTTATTTATTGATTGTACTTTTCTCACTAGGAAGTTTAAGTGAGGTCTTATGGTTGCTTGCGGGAAAAATGGTAACCAACGTATGTTTTTTATTAATTTGTTTCAACTTTCGTTGTTGAATCACACAATATAGTCTGATATGTCCCTGGATTTCAATTCTATGGATCACATAACTTTTGTTCATCCCATAATTATTGTTGTTGATCCTATAACTTTTGTTGTTGATCCATTATTTCAATTGTTGATCCCATAATTGTTGTTGTTGTTCCCATTTTTTTGTATCAACTTTTGTTGTTGGTCCATAATTTCAGTTGTTGATCCCATAACTTCTGTTGTTAATCCCATAATTCTTGTTGTTGCTCTCATAATTTTTATTGTTCACACCCATAACTTGTTCATGGATTTCAGTTATTGTGTGTCACTTTTTAATTATTTTTTTTTGTTTGTATTTTCTAGAGATCTATCCAGTTGCATTTGGAATTATACCTTGCGAGAATTGTGAGAGTTGGGAATGGTTCCTAACCAACTTGAAGGGTATTATCAGTGAAGATCGTCCACTGACCATCATATCAGACCGTGGAGATGGACTTTTGAAGCATGTCCATGTGATCTTCCCAAAGGCTTATCATTCGTACTGTTTGTACCACATGAAAGGGAATATTCAGGTTCCAAAGGGCAAGAGTAGGCAAACTGCTGTGAAGTTGTTTGAAGAGTGCTACACTGCATTAACAAAGGAGAAATTTTATGCTGCTGCCAAGAGTATGAGCAATCTGAAGATGGATTCAGTGATTGATTGGATGGTAAAGATTCTATTCCATAACTGGGTTGCTCATGCGTTTCTAGGAGAAAGGTTTGGTGAGAACACATCGAACATTGCTGAGAGTTTTAACAGTGTGATTAAGCATGATAAGCGGCTTCCAGCACTTGAGCTTATCGATTGTATTCGTTCTAAGGTAATGGAGTAGAACTACAAAAGGTTGGTGGAGTCTAGTAAGTGGACTGCAAATATTACTCCCCGGATGTAGGTTAGGCTCAACAAGAGGGTGACTGACTGTCGTTTTTACAAGTTTCGAAGATCAAGTGATAAAGTTTTTTAGATCATTTATCCTACTGGAAAGCACACAGTCGACTTGGATGCTAACACATGCACTTGTAATTGGTGGAAGAAGCATAGTTTCCCTTGCACCCACTCGATGAAAGCGATGTTGCGGATTGGGCCAAATGAACCTTATAAGTACATCATTCCATATTATACCATAGAGTACTATAGAGGTGTGTATGCTCGTCCTATCTATACTATTCCCGATAGTGAGAGGCCGCCTAAAATTAATGAGGAAGGTTATGTGTTGCCTCTCAATGGTGGTCTAGATTCAGCTGGAAGCCCAACTACTTCAAGGTACAGGGGTTCTTGAGAGAAAGTTCGCAAGAAAATAAAGTATGGACAGTTTGGGAGACTTGCCTTCCACAACCATCGTAGATGTCACAGAGCTCCTTTGGCTCCTCGTGCTCCAGTGTTTCGCAAGGTGTCTAATTCTATGATGATCAACTTTTTGAGGAGGATGTTGTTCTGAAGTTTTTGTTAATGATTTCCTATTTTTATGAACTTTGTTTTTACCTTTTTATGCTAGTTCTTGGATGATCAACATGGATGTTAGTTCTTTTTATGCTTTTCCTATTTTTCTTGTTGGATTTGTTGTGTTTTTAATGACATACATTTTGTTTTATTTTGTTTATGAATGTTATTCTTGTTAGTTTATGTCAGTTTGCAGGTTCCAGGTTTACTGTTTTTTTTACAGGAAAAAGTACTATGTAAAGAATATCAACATATCAATGTTGATCCAAATCATGGGATCAACTTCCATTGTTGATCCCCCATTACTGGATCAACTTCCATTGTTGATGCTTAATGAAAATAAAAAAATTGCATGGTTACAAGTTAACTCCATTAGATGTGCATACCTGCAATCTTTACTACCAACATTCATTCACTTGAAGAGAAACCAATCACTTATTCATCAAATTTTTGTTGACCTATTGATTTTTTGGATCAACTCCCATTGTTGATCCCAAAAATGGATCAACTTCCATTGTTGATGCTCAATAAAAAATAAAATATTTCATGGATTTATATGTATATATAAGTTAACTCCATTAGTTGTGCATACCTACAATATTTACTACCAACATCCATTCACTTGATAACAAAACCATCCATTCAATGTTTTATAGATGGATAGAAATCAGTAAAGCAAACTAATAGTAATATTAATTCATAACAAACTAGTACTAAACATATCATCCAAATTGTTTCAGAACATAAAAACCTTCATACATTTCTTTACAGTAACTATAAGATGTCTTTTCAAACTAACTTCCAATTAGCAGACCTACATAGATTAACTAAATTACTTACCATCATATGTTAAACTACACCTAAGATGTTTCTTTTTCAGAGCATGAAAAGTGTGTTTGCACTAATCTAATATTTCAACAGAATCTTGTATATTGAGTACTTCTTAGACTGAGTCCGGTGTGTCAGTAATTTCCAAAGGTGGTTTCCATGCATCAAATTCAGCTAACATCCTAGCAGCCATCTTCACTCTCTTCTTGTTTATCTTGTCATTGTAGATGCTCTTATCATCTAGATCCCAGCAGTTCCCACGCTTCACCAAATATTTCATGAATAAGCATATGTGGATTGCGCAGTCCAAACCCTGTTGTTGTGGTACATGGTAATGGTCTAAATCTGTAGTTACTGGTCCATTTGTCTCAACATCTTTTTTTCCCAATTGGTTCAAGACAACAGTCAATGGTTGTACTATGACATTGTATTGGTCGTTGTATCCTTTTTTGTGATATATGGTGTTGAAATTAACCATCTTCCACCTATTAACCTAAGCAGCACCCAATGGAATGGTTTCCTCTGTCTGTCTTGTAGACATATTAGTATGAGCAGTAATGTGTCATCTCCTTCGACTGGGTAATTCTTCCTTAAGTTTTCTGGAATCCTACATTCATCCACTTTCCTTGCACCATGAAACTGAGGAGTTTTCTCAAAACGAAAGATATTTGTTCAAGTGAAAGGATTTTCATGACCTCAAGGAAAATAATAAAAAATATGAAACTGGCGTGTGATTGACCACGACACGTCCGGCCGGTCAGTGGGCCCATGCTCCCAGCGCCTTGGTCAATTTTTAATTATTTATTATTTTCCTTTCGATTTTTCATAGGTTCATCGTCTCGTCGTATTTTGAAATACTTGTTCGTACGGTGATTGTTAGTGCATCGTCGTTGAATACACTTGCACCATTTAAATCGGGGCTTACTCGAAGGTAGCACAGATTCTTGTGTGTTGAATATTTATTACTAACCCATGGAATTCTGCTAGGAAGAACCATGGTTTGCATTAATGAAATACTGCGAAAATATTTGAATATTTTCGGAAATTCAGTGGATGAATTCAAGAATTAGGAATAATTAAATTATGGCTCTATACTAGTAGATCAAGCTATCTAGGAGCATTAATTATCCCGACATGAGCTTGCTGGAGCTTCATATCCTTTATATAGTCAGGGTAAACTCGTTGTTTGTATCCTGAAGACGTTATCACTCTATACTAGCAGAGTAAGCTGTCTAGGAGCCGTCCATCTTGTGATACTAGATAGAAATAATTACTGAAGTGTTCAGTATTCATGAGATATGCCGTTGCCTAGCCGTGAGACTACATATCTACATGTACTCTGAGAGAAAGTATTCTCAGTCAGAGGATTCGATGAGAGATTCGTGTCTCAATACTCACGTCTGACTGTTGGATCAGAGGTTCGTATAATTATGGGTTTACGATTTAGCCTTTATCGAAAATCCACCATCTACATTAAGTCCCCTGCATAGTGAGGAAAGCCTTGTTCCTCAGTCAGCATTGAATGGTGATTTTCCGGTCATAAACAATATAAGTAATTGAATTTAGTCGTAAGTTAAGACATTACCGGATTTTGATAGTACGAGCAAACCATGACTTGAATGAAGATCCCAATGGCATGATGGAGAATCGTTTAATGAGCATAGATTGGTGTTGAACCGCTGATCCTGATGACGGGACCTTGGTCGTTTAGGATTTGCGGGCCGGGCCCAAAAAAGAAATCCTTATTTTAGGAATAAACGCTCGTTTGTTCGTTATTTTAAGGAACAAACAAAATAGACCTGAGTCTTATGGTATAAAATTTTGTCTATGAGATTTCACGAAAACCAAAATTTTATCTTTGTGAGATTTCACAAAATGGAATAAACTCTCGTTCCAAAGGTGAATGCTCGTACGAGACAAAAGTTTTTTTTTTAAAGACGTGCGTTTGTTAATAAAACTTTTGTCTATGATCTTTCATGAAATTTTTTATTTTCAACATGTGAGCGTTCACAAAATTTTGAAAATATACTCTCGCTTCAAAGACAGATGCTCGTGCGAGGGAGCAAAATATATAGATATATTTTTAAATTTACGTGAGTTTCACGTTAAATATATGTATTTTGTGATATCAATGTTTTGATTTTGAACAACTGTTGAAAGTAGACAATTATACATGGTGAAATAATGTCTGTATGTGAGTTTTCACAATTGTAAGATGGAAGTCTGTCCAATTTTTGAAAAACCGTTCACACAGTAAAGAGTTACATGGGTTGTTCACGATTTTATGAAAGATTTTGCAAAATCAAGTTTTGATTTTAAACAATTGTTAAAAGCAAACAATGATGTTTTCATGAATTTCGTGATTTTATAGTGTATGCACACACGGTAGAAAATCAGTGAATGTTCACATGAAGGGTTATGTGAATTATTCATAATTTCGTGAAAAGTCAAGTGTCATACTTTTAAGTAATGGAGTTTCTCGTCTTTGTAGGTTTGAAGGAGCGAGCAAGATTTTCGAAATTTTACGTTATTATAACTAAGTTCGTGAAACCGTAAATAGGTAAGAGTTGAGAGTTACTATTTTGTAGACGATGATGTGAGCATCCTAATTGCATGATTCATTGTTTTGTCGAATCCTGCGCTTTGTATGAATGATGTGCTGAAATAGCCACTTTGCAAGAATGACTAACTCCAAGGATGATACTTCCAAAGACGGTGTTTCCAGAGATGAAATCTCTACGGATGAAACTTTAATAAATGGTACTCCTGGGACCTCTGAGTGATGGTGAGAGATCCTTCATACTGAGTTGTACTTCTGCTTATTTCATTATCTTTACCACAGGATGATCGTATAGTGAAATCACGGATAAATGTAGATCCCACATAAATGGAAGAAATTCTATGGGAGTAGAGAACCCAAGGACTATGGGATGTTAGCAAATGACGTGTAGTCCCCAGCCGTTTCTTTGGTGAGTTGTTAGCGCTCCTTGTGTCATGACTTTTCCCTGCCCATGTAATTAGGATCACGATACCAAGGTTCGTTACTTCATTTAGACTTTTTCTCCATCGATTGACGGCCTTCAATTTGTTCTCGGGATTAAAATCCAGCACTGATGAAGAAGTCAATGTAAGTATCTCTTTCGTGCAGGCGATCGTGGCATCTCCCTTCTTTGGGGCATGGGAATATGGAGAATTCCAGACATCCCGAACCAAGTGGAGATAACGGCGTTATCAATGGAGATTCCGGCATTGTCGAGCCTTCAAATGATTTAGAGACTCCCTTAGTAAGTATATATCCTGTAATCTCTTCATAGAAGTATGAAATTGCTGATTTGTGAATGAATGAATGAGGATCCATGCGAGTATGCGAGTAATTTCGTCGAAATACGTCACCAGAAAATTTCAGACTTCAGCCTTTGATAGAAATGCTATAGAATCTTCATACGAAGTCGGATTTTCTCGGTCTTCCCATGTACCCTTATGCCTAGGAAATTTCCAAGCTATATCAAAGAAGACTTTTAAGTTTCAAGAATGTTTAGGGGCCGAAATCGATGAAACGGTAAACTTCCAGGAGACCTTCAGAAAATTTTCAGCTGCCATGTGGTCCAATGTTTTGGCCACAACTCTTCGCTCGTTTTTCCAATTACTGTGAATTTTGAATATGTTGTAGAATACATCCATACGAAGATAATGGTATATGACCCATCCCTATATTTTTCACCAATTTCTCTTAGCTCGCTTCTTTGTGCGGGACATTGTAAGATCATCTCAGACGAGCTTGTTGTAAAATACTCCTGTTGTGTCTTAAGACCATTCGCTTGTATCTTGAACGGTTGGTGAAGGATTTTAATGTCATTGATTCATTTGAGATCAGGAACCCTGGATTGATACATGAGCATGGTGGTGCTTGCAGTGCCATCTTCTGTCAGTAGTAGAAACATCACTTCTGAAACCCTGGTCACGGGACCATAACTGAGGTTGCTCTCAAGAGGGGGTGATGTAATGACCATGTTTTTATGTCCCGGTGGTAGCATTATTTTTATGATGAATGATTAGCACATGAGAGTCTGGTTCCACGAGTCTTGGACTGTGAAACTGATCGTCATGATCAGTGGACCGTCAGTCCCCAGTATTTTGTTAAATCTATCCTTTTCGTTTTCTCTTCTTTTGGCAAGACTTAGATAGAGGACCCGGGTGGAAAATTGATGTGAATACCCAGGTGGTAGAATTTGGAGGTACCTTGATGAAGAACTTAGAGAAAAGACCTGGTGGACATCGATCAACTGTAGAGGTTATGAATCCCGTCCACGAATTTCTGCTTACATGTAGTATGCTCTGGAAGCTTTTGGAACCTCACACGACGTCAGAAGCTTGACCTCAACTTTTGAAGCTAAGATACTGAGTTATTACATGATAGAAGAATCACTTAATTTGGAGTTGTAGAAGTCCGTCAACGAAGTGTGCATATTTGCAATTTGTAATCCCGTACAAATTTTTCAGGTTTCGTAGACCTGACGGTAAAGTCCATATCTTTCATCTCGTATGTCCTATTAATGCGCCCTTTTGGTATGTTGTAGAAAATACATAGAAGAACATATTTAGTTGAGGAAGCATTGTCCTATTCCTCACCCATTGGTACGTTTTTGCAAACCCATGACCTGAAGTGTGTTGTATCTCATTTGTACATCTTGTAGAAGACTTTGGATTATGTCCCCCAGTCGTGCCAGCTTTGGGAAGACTTTCATGTGAGCATGTTATCAGGTCTACACATCTTGATATGAATCATTGGTTCTTATAGAAATCCGCTTCATGTGTAACACTTCAGATAATGATTAGTTGATGAAGCCCTGAGGATGTTGCTCCTGAGACCATCGTTGGTGCTGAGACTATGAATGATCACGCTCCAAAGATACCTGTCGATGCTGAAATCATGGATGGCGTTCCCCTAGAGATCATTGTGGATGCTGATACCACGGTTGAAGTTGCTCCAAATACCGAAAATGATAGAACCATGATTATAGATATAATCCTTGCTCCTTCATCCAGTGAGCCTTTTACATTCACGAACTAGTTGATGAGTTGAGCGTCCCTAAGATGAAGGTGTACTGAGAGTTCAACCTGAATGCTCCTGAAAGCATAAATTTAGCATGAACTAGCTTTGTCAGTGAGTCGATGTTGTTGCTGTAGATAGCATCAGCAGTTTTCATACTGGATGTGATTGGTGAAGAGAGAAAGTTCCTCAACCATGCAGGGGATTGTGATGTAGAGAAATCTCGTTGATGAAGTTTCATGGAATCACCTCAGGTTTCCAGTGTGTGTTGAAGGGGTTAGTGCCATCCATGTACGAATGATGTTACATCTGCTTTAGAAGTATTATCATGGGATAATGAAGACTTATCGATTGTAGTTTAGTAACACTGTGATCGTGCTGGTGTTGAATCAATGTGTCATCGTCTAGATATTTGTGCTGAAGTTGTACTCTTTGATTGGGAGTACAATTTGATGGCTTCTCAGATGCTTGAGCGTTGAAGCGTATACTCCTCAAGCATCAAATGCCTTAGGGGTTTTATTATCTCGGCCCTGGAGTTTCTTTTGTTGATTCAATATCCATTTCGTTGTGGTCGACACTTGTGCAGATATCAGAGCCTTCTGATTTTGTGGAACACATGGACTTGCAGGAGAAACTCCCAAAGTATTTTTTGCCATGTTTGGACATCATCTCAGTAATAAATGTTTTAGTGCTTGATTCGGAGAAACGTCAGATTCAACCACTTGGTAAAATACTAATGCGGTGAAGCTACCATTCATAACATCTTGTAGAGTTGCTAGCATAATTAAGTCCCCATGATAGGATAGAATGTGAGGAAATAAATGACATAGAAATGGAATGAGACTTGCCTGAATGCGGAACCTCTTGATGAATGTCTATGCATCTTTTTGCAGGTTCTTGCTTCAACCTCGTCAAGATTTGAAATTCCTCAAAGTACTCTGATCATAGAATGTCCGTCGAACCTTCTGGATCAGAAATTTCTTCATTGGAGAGATGTGTAACTAAAAGAGCTTTGTAAGTATCCATCTTTTCAGCGTGGATCCATGCTCACCTGAAGGACACGTCATATCCTGGATCTTCCTGATTATGCGAAACTTGGTTTCTGTCCAGGTTTGACTTATGTTCACTTCGAGAGTGATGTAGCCATGAGTATTTCCGAGCGCTCCTTCAAGGTCTCTAATTGAGATGGGAGCATGAGTAGCTTCTTGTCGAGTGATGCCTGCGGCTCTGAGGGTTTTCAGTGGAATGATGTTGATGGCGGTGCCATCATCGATCAACGTTCTTCCAAATTCGTTTCTTTTGAGATTGACTGTAATAGGCAGTCCCCAGTTATACATATCTTGGTCTGTGGCTGGAGGCTCAAGAAGTATTCCCGGAATGGATTTCTTGACACGATGTGGTTCAGTGCTGTAAACATGTCTCTCCTTTATTCCTTCGACAGATAGAGTAATTCTACAGATTTTATCGAGCATTGAACCGCTTCTTTGAATTCAGAGAGCGTAACGTTCTGAGACTGGAGAGGATTCTTGTGTACTCCTGGTATTCTCCATTTTTTCTTCTGTTGGCTCTTTCCTGATGAACGATAATTTTATCGCACCATCTTGAACCCAAACTTCCAGTAACTCGATCACTCCTTCATGAGACGAGAGAAGTTTAAGTCTCTCCGATCATTTCCCGTTCGATGTCGGGTCGAGGTTTGTGCAAGATTAGTTATCCTTCCGTGATGATTTTTGTAGGATGAAATGTTGGATGTCGCATGTTTGAGTAGAAGCTTTCCTTTTGCCTCCTTGAGTAACAATGTTCATGGAAGGTTGGACACTGTACTGTTTGTTGATCAGGCGTCGGCTTCTCCGAGGTTCCTCAACCTTGTAGACTTTGCTCAGTAAAGTAGGTATAGTAGTCGCTGATCGTTTGGCTGCTTCATGAATTTCTGAGATAGTGTGGAACCGGAGGTTTTTCCACGAGGTTCTGTAGACCGAGATCATTCTGTTGATGCACAAGTCTACAAGTTGCTGCTCTGTGACGTTTGGGTCGTGGCAGTCCAAGGCTTGAACTGTGAACCATTCACATAATCATCAGGATGTTCGCTGCTCCTTTGAAACATCCTTCCTAGATTAGAGAGAGTGGTTTGCTCTTACACGAAGAAGTATTTTCTTTATAAAACATTAATCATCTCTCTCCAATCGGTGATACTTACCGGTGTGATATTTTTGTACTAGGTGTGTGCTCTGTATGTCAGAAACTTTGGAAATTCCTTCAGACGAACGACATGTTGGGCTCGTGTTCGCCCAATAATTCTAGAAACCGAGAAATATGTTTTTGAGTATTGCATGTTCCATCATAAAGAATGAATTTGGAGCGGTATAACCTTTGGAAGAGGAATCATATGTATGGAAGTAGGATATGAAGGTTGGAGAAGATGGACAGATGATGCCTTTTCTTTTCCTCGATCCTCAAAAGTGCTCCAGGACTTCACGAGTGATGAAACTTGTGGGTTCCATTGCTGGAGAGTCATCTACAGCTTTTCGGAATTCTTCATCATGTACAACATGGATTGGAGGTATTTCAAGATCAGCAGTTGAAGATGTTTCTTTAGCTTTTCCTTTCTCGCGTTGAGGCTGAGTTCGTTCAGATGCAAGTTTGTCTGTGAGATTTTTGAGATAAGCACACAACTCTTTCTGTGTTGCAGCTATGTTAGTATGAACCTTCATGAGATCAACTATGGTAGGCTAATTTCCTCTGGTTCCTTTAGGAGATCAACCGAAGAGTGGATTGTTGATGGCTCCAGTGTCGTCACTTGCATGGGTGATCACTAAAGCATCAATGATTGGAGGAGTATTAGTAGCAGGTTGTGATGGAGGTGTGGTATTATCGGTACCACTATATCTTTCAATATTAGGGTTAGGTGTTGAACCTTAGTTGGTAACTGAACCAGACCTAAGATCGACCATCTTTGCGAGAACTGAGATTGCAACCGAGAGAATGATCTCCCACTGTGGTCGCCAATCTGTAGATGGGGGAAAACGATTTTCTAATTTTTACAAAATTGAGGAGACGACCGTACGGAGGGGAATCCTACAACCAAGCGAAATGTTCAACCTCACACAGATGCACCGCTGCAAAGGGGGTGCTTTGAATTCGAGAGATCAATATGTAGTACTCCGGCCTAAACCAAGACAATGGCTGTTCCAGAGTAAATTCGGTCATAAGAGAGGATGGGTCGATCTGTAGGAAAAAAGCTGAGAAATATGTGGAATCAATGGTAATCAAAGATTGTAGGCATGTTGCGAATTCTGAATATGATAAGTTCTGAATGTTTGAAATTTCTCAGTTGAGAGTAATTGCTCAATTGATAAGTTGTTGATCTCGTGTTGTCTGTGAGACGTGAGATCGTTGTTATTCTCGTTGTTGTTTTTTCTTGTTGTTTCAATCATGATTCAGAGACTTATTTATATTTCTGGAATTGTAGACACCATGATCCCATGAAGTGTGACAGTTTATAAAATCAAAGAGTGGAGAAGTGGAAATCGTGTTTGAAACCAGTTGTTCATCGTGCAGAGACTTGGTTGATTTTCCATACACTACTTTGTTAACTCCTTCAACGGATTGCACGACTTGCTCACATTCGATCATGTGTTTGAACACACGTGTCGTAGACCGCCAGACCAAAACCCTAGTTGATATCCCCCCAAGTGACATGATTGGCATCTCGTGGTTAGTTTAGTGAGTTGTTGACTTCATGATTTCATGGGACGATAAGTCCATGTATTTACTGAGTTGAACATGATTTTGTAAAATATTCTGAAACTCATGAATTGAACGTGGGAATGATTCTCACGTTGATAGATGAGGCGAGCAAGTATTGCTCTGATTTGTTGAATATTGATAGTTGAACCAATATTCCTTGATTTGAGCAAGTATTGCTCATCTGATGAATTATTGGTAGCGTGACCAAAATAAAATATTAATTAAAATACTGGTAGTTGAACCGAGTATAATTAATAAGAGTACTGATCATGAGATCGTCATAATTATTAGTGTTTGAATCTGGAATTATGATCCTTGGACTCAGAAACCCTAATTTGATCAATTGATGACCAATTGATGGTTTATTTGAAAATTAACTATAGAATGAAGGAGAAGGGGCTCCATGGGACAGTGGGTCGACCATGCAACTCCCATATTCTCATGTGATCAAATACCAAGGCCTCTTGAAGAGTTGGTGATTCGTTGATGAAAGAATGATTAAATGCTGGTTTAATCATTTATTCGAAAAATGCTCGTCTAAGCCTTAGGTAATAAAGCCTAATTAATTATGAAGAGATGAGGGACTGACCAAGGGGTCATGAAACCATCCCTGGGTGGTCACGGGATCAAATGATGATCGTTTCATGAAGTTCCCAAAATTATTTGGAAGAGCTTTGGACCTAATACGTGCAATTGCGCAAATTAAGTCAGATCGTGAAAATACATGGGACCGGCTCCTTGCAAGCCAAAGAACCAACCTTGGTCAGTAAAGGTAACATGATCACATCGCCAGGGTGTTCGTGTCTCAGTCCTGAGAATTTTGATATTTTCTGGCGTGCAGTTGAGCATCCATTTGAGAAAATATGAAGAAATCAGGTTTTTTTTATGAAACCTTCAAAACTTCATGAGATGAAGGCAAAATAATAAAAAAGTGAAGGATCATGAAGTGTGGGACCGTCCATAGCCAAGGCATGGCCGGCCGGCCAAAGGGCCTAATCCCACACGTTTTTCCCAATATTTTATAATATTTTCAAGATTTTAGGGAAATATGATAAAACCAAGGAATTTGTTAAAACCAAGGAGTTTTTGTTGAAATCAAAGAGTTTTGTTGAAATCAAGGAGTTTCCATGAGATAAGGAAAACATGAAAAATAATAATAATAAAATAAGGGACGTCTGAGACCGGCTTGAGCATGGTTGGCCGGCTAGGGCCCGGTCCCGCGAGTTTTCCCTAATTTTATGTATTATTTCATGATTTAAAGGAATTTTCATAATTTGAAGGAAATATCATGAAATAAAGGAATTTCATGGGATTATGGAAAGATAAAAAAATATAAAAATAATAAAATGAGACGTGTGGGGCCAGCTAGGGCTTGACCTGTCGGCTAGGGCCCCATCATACGGGTTTTCCTAATTTTATATTATTATTTTCATGGGATCAAGGAAATATCATGAGATTAAGGAGTTTTCATGAAATTAGGGAAATAATAATAAACTAATGAGGAACCATGAGGTGTGGGGCCGGATGGGATTAAAACATGGCCGGTTGGCCAATAATCATGTCCCACAATATTTTCCTTAATTTTATATTATTTTTTTGGTGTGAGAGAAACACCATGAAACTGAGGAGTTTCCTCAAAACGAAAGATATTTGTTCAAGTGAAAGGATTTTCATGAACTCAAGGAAAATAATAAAAAATATGATAAAAATATGATAAAAAAATAAAACATGCGTGGGATTGACCACGACACGTCCTTCCGGTCAGTGGGCCCATGCTTCCAGTGCCTTGGTCAATTTTTAATTATTTTTTATTTCTCTTTCTATTTTGCATAGGTTCATCGTCTCGTCGTATTTTGAAATACTTGTCCGTACGGTGATTGTTAGTGCATCGTCGTTGAATACACTTGCACCATTTAAATCGGGGCTTACTTGGAGGTAGCTCAGACGCCCATGTGTTGAATATTTATTACTCACCCATGGAATTATGCTGGGAAGAACCATAGTTTGCAGTAATGAAATACTGCGAAAATATTTGAATATTTTCGGAAATTCGGTGGATGAATCCAAGAATTTAGGAGTAATTAACTTATGGCTCTATACTAGCAGAGCAAGCTGTCTAGGAGCATTAATTATCCCGACATGAGCTTGCTGGAGCTTCATATCCTTTATATAGTCAGGGTAAACTCGTTGTTTGTATCCTGAAGACGTTATCGCTCTATACTAGCAGAGCAAGCTGTCTAGGCGCCGTCCATCTTGTGATACTATATAGAAACAATTACTGAAGTGTTCGGTATTCATGATATATGACGTTGCCTAGACGTGAGACTACATATCTACATGTAATCTGAGAGAAAGTATTCTTAGTCAGAGGATTCGATGAGAGATACGTGTCTCAATACTCACGTCTGACTGCTGGATCAGAGGTTCGTATAATTATGGGTTTAGAATTTGTCGAAAATCCACCATCTACAGCACCATTCTAGGTGAATCTTGTGTATTTTATTGAATTGCCTCAAATAAATAAAGTGAGGAGGTTTTTTGCACTCATCACTTCTTAAACGGCTTTTCCCTTTGCAGGGTGACAACACAAAAAAATACTGTTTTTATAATTTTAGCCTTGAACTAAAATCCACCATCAACATTAAGTCCCATGCTTAGCACGTAACAGTAGCATTGTTGTGGGGTAAGCATGAGATGACGACAGACAAGGATGAAAAATCGAAAGGGCAAGACATGAGAAGATTACCAGGAAAATCCGATTGACCTTTGGGAAGAGGCATGTGCAATCTGCATTCTTTGTGCTGGCGCGCTTCTGTCTTGGCTACGGAGTAGCCATGTAGTATTGGTGCAGCGAGCCTTGAATACAAAGACGAGTGTTGACATGGTGGAGTCCTCTGTGCTATAATGTATTGAGGCAGTATGCATGAAAACATAATAGTGAGTGTCGGGGAATCTCAACACTAAGAGGGGAGATGTGTTGAGGTAGTTTGCCTAACAACACAGTGGTGAGTGTTGAGGAATCTCGACACTAAAAGGAAAAATATGTTGAGGCAGTTTTCCTGGAAACACAGTGATGAGTGTTGAGGAGTTTCTACCTCTCAACACTAAAAGGATAAATGGCTGAAAAAGCGGGGGTCTAACAACCACACCCAATATTTCGATTAGCAATCTGTATGGACAACTCCGAGTTACTTTTAGAGAATCAGCTAGACTCAATCAATAGAAAATATCTCAAGGAGTTATTATCTCAATCTTTCAATTTTATCTTTACTCAAGCAAATACAATCTGCGAGTCTTTATCAAAGAGAGCTAACTTGGATGGTGCCGAAGACCAATATCCATGTGTCAATCAATTTAAATCAACAACGAAAAAGGTCGGATATCCTAATTGATTGAACAACACGCATAACCTGTATTATTTCAATTATATAACAAAATATAATGCGGAAAAGAAATAACACAGACACCAAAATTTTGTTAACGAGGAAACGGTAAATGTAGAAAAACCGCGGGACCTAGACCAGATTAAACATACACTATATTAAACCGCTACAGACACTAGCCTACTCCAAGCTAACTTCGGTCTGGACTATAGTTGAACCCCGATCAATATCACAATGATCTCAGGTACAGCTATGCTCTTACGTCTCTGATCCCAACAGGATACTACGTACTTGATTCCCTTAGCTGATCTCACCCACAACCAAGAGTTACTACGACCCAAAGTCGAATACTTTAATAAACAAATCTGTATCACACAGAAAAGTCTACAGTAATAGATAAATTTGTCTCCCACGAATAAATCTACAAGTTTTGTTACGTCTTTTGATAAATCAAGGTGAACAGGAACCAATTGATAAAACCATACTTATATTCCCGAAGAACAACTTGGCTTTATCAATCACCTCATAATAGTCTTAATCGATGCAGCAAAAAAAGATATTGTGGAATCACAAACGATGAGACGAAGTGTTTGTGATTACTTTTATATCTTGCCTATCGGATATCAAAATCTCAAGCCAATTATTACAATTGTACTCGTACGATAGAAACAACAAGTCAGATCACACAACTACGATAAAAGTGGTATCGGTCTGGCTTCATAATCCCAATGAAGTCTTTAAGTCGTTCACCTGGTTTTAGAAGAAGAAAACCAAAGGTTAAAGGAGAATCGACTCTATCTTAGCACAACTAGTATCACATAGAATGTGTGGGGATTTAGTTTCCTAGTTGCTAGAGTTCTCCCTTGTATAGTCTTCAAATCAGGGTTTGCAATCAATGTCAGCTTACTAGCAAAACATTCAATTTTCATCGTTAGATGAAAACCTGATTATATTCAAACTTGTACATTAGTTGGTTCAACAATAGTTCCCCAAAAGGTTAGCCATATGATAACTTTCAAATCAACTATATTCTTCTTCACCATAACTAGTCCAAATGACTCAAATGAACTAGTTAGAGAGTTGTTCAATTGCAAGGAAATCTCATGTACTACACAAGAAACAATCGAAGCAAAAACGATATGATTCACTCGAACCGTTTCATGATCTATAAATCCACGGTTTGCAATAGAATTCCTTAATTTATTAAGATAAGTTCACAAACATCGTTTTTAGACATAACCTACTCAAGTTCGCGGACTTAAGTTCCCGGACAGAGTTCACAAACTCCAGCAGAAATTCTCGGGTCGAGAACTACGCCAGTTCGCGGACTGAAGTTCACGTACTACTCCGGTTTCACTTGATCAATAAAGTTCGCAAACTTCGGTTCAAGCAAAAAGGACTTACACATATATGTGTTTCCATAACAATACTTATATCATCCAATGCTTATATTGTCTAAACTCTCATTTCAATCATTGAAACATTCTCAGAGGGCGTTATATATTTGTTATTCACAAACTACTTTTTGGTAGAGAGATTTCCAAAATGATTGAAACATAACATGACTTTTGTCACTAGGTAAAGATAAACTTAGCTAAAGCGAAAGCTTTACCAACACATATTTCGAGAAATAGATAAGCAAGACATACTCAGCTCGAAATACCACATGTGTATAATCTTAGTCTATATAGTAATACGACTTTTGTATCAAGATACTAGATAGACTTTTGAGTGATAGATAAGTTCAAATATCCACATACCTTTTAGTCGATGAAGATCCACTGGTTCCTTAAGTAGTCCTTCGTTTTGTATGATGATCGCCATGTAGTTCTTGAGCTCAACTACACTTTTTATCATAGTCCGAGACCTTAGCTATAATAGACTAGAAATCAAGAATTTATAGTTTTGATCACTAACATTGACAAACATGCTTGAGATAGCAACGTATGCGAGTTCGACCGAGAAATGCTCTAATAATCTCCCCCTTTGTCAATTTTAGTGTTAAAACTATTAATACGTATGGAATACAAAAAATATATAAATAAACTTTGTAGCTCCTATTCCACATGTCTAATCTTCAACATTACTCGAAATCTTCGTCACTTCCAAGTAGTCCAATGATCCCAAAGGTTATAAGTTTAGCATCATCGTTGTTGAAAATCCATAGCTATAACAACGAGAAAACAAGAGTTCTCAATCATTGTTATACAGTGTCATAGTATCATTACACGACGTCAAAGTCCAATTGCATCACAACTTTAACAACAATACTATGGTGATATGTCACTCCCCCTTAGTCAATACTCCATCTCACATGGAAACCACTCCCCCTTACATAATGATCTGAAAACCATATGTATTTGTAGTGTGAACTACATATTAATTCTCTCCCATTTTGTCAATAAAATTGGCAAAGGTACAAGTACGGGATCCTAATGAAATTTCCGTAAGAGACATTTCAGGACCAAAGGTAAATGTATATCATCTTGTTTAAATGCAATCATAAAGCCGAAGCTAAATGCATTCATCAAGGAGTTCATAATGATACAAGATAACCCCTACAATATTCCACAACCGCACTCCCCACAATGATTTGGAAATTAAACGCAAGTTCAAAAGAACTCTCCCCCATAAAATGTCATTCCCAAGGGAACAACAAGAGCGACCTTAATTTCAAAAGAAAAGAAGTATTTCTTTGGACTCAACAAATATCATACAAGAATGAATTTGGAATCCAAAAAGAAATATTCAATCAAATTAATGTAAGCGAACCAAGATTAATTCGACTAAATATGCTCAACATAAGTAAACTTATGCAGACTTAATAACTCGATTAGATTAATCACAAGAGAACCCATAATTAATTTAACCGGAATACATAATTAAACTAATCACAAAAGTAATCAATTTAATCATTTATACTCACATAAGAAAATCTATGGAGCGATGACTAAGTTAATCATAAAAACAACCAACCCAGTCGAAAATGCTCAAACATAAGACAAACTTACGGAGTCATAACTAAATAATCACACAAGATGATTAATTTAATTCAATATACTCGACGTAAAGTACCTTACGGAACACAACTAAGCTAATCACAAAAATAATCAACTTGGTTGTCTAGTGCTCGACATAAGACACACATAATATGGATCAGGGAAGATCAATTACTGCAGAATACACAAGGATTCATTTTATGTTTCCATCACTATTTGCACAATGACACACAATAGACATAATCCTTGAATCACAAAAGATTTTAACCTATCTTACACCAATAATTGACATATAGGCTTGACTTTTGTGTTTGTCAAAAGTCTATTAATTGACTTTACTTTTGACAAAGTATGGGACAATCAAGTTCACGGACATAAACACACATATCCCAGTTTATGGGTGAAAACTATTTTTGCCGGTTTTGGTAATTTGGGATGTGTGGATGAGAAATGAGTCTAAACCTTAAATAAATGCACTGCATGGGAGTGCTTGTATATTCGAGAAATAAATCTGTGCAAATTCGGCCTAAACCAAGAAATGGCCATTCCAGACTTGTTTCGTTCACAAAGTGAATGAGATGGGATTGATATTAGGGAGGCAAGTGAAGAAAGTATTGAGATTGTGAAGGTGTTGGATATGTATGACTTGTATCAGAAAGCTGAACTGGCTTGCAGGATGTAAGCTATCAGTTCGAGTCTTTGAATACGATTGTATCAACACTAGCCTCTGTTGTCTTGTCCTTCCTTGATCATGTTTGGAAAACTAGGGAGGAGAACCTATTTATACAAGTCTTTAAGCCTGACCCTCGTATCTCGTGGGAAGTGGAGAAAGTGGAGTGATGGAGTAGTGGAGTAGTGTGTTAGTGTCACACGACCAGTCTTGCCCACTTCTCCCATCATCACTAACCGTACATGACTTTCTGACACGTTCTTGTGATGGCGCGTTGTGCGTTGCACGCTATAAACCGCAAGACCAATACCCCAGTATGTATCCCCCAGTTTGTGACATGATTGATGTCTCGAGTGTGTGGATCATGGGACCCATATAAAGTAGCATGTAATGCTAGATTAAATAACTAAGTTATTTAGGAAGTCGATACTTGTGAAGTATCGTGTGTATTCTATGCAGGTACTGCATCGAGTATATTCAGCATGTATGAAGCATCGCTGTTTGAGCATCTCAAAATAGCCTCATGTCCATCCTACTTCATGTGATGGTTTGGAGGTTGCGCAAGCAAGTCCTCTATTGGACGACCACATGGTGTGGTAGAGTGACGGGTGATGATCACCATGACGCCTCACTGACCAATTAACTCCTGACCAAGGATGTATAACCAAGCCGGTGAATTTGGACGGACGATATGATATTTGAGACACTCATCTGCGACTGTTAGTGTAATAAGGGTTTTAGAAGAGGTGTGCAAGCACCACTTTTCAGCTTGGTCGAATCCAAACTTGGGACACGATTTTGGCATGGACGATCGGGCATGCGTGTAGACGGCATGCCAGTATACATGCACATACCTCATTGTCCCGTGAAAATGTGATTTGGACCGCTCAATTTTTCTGGCAAAGAGGAGCGGTCAGGATTGATTTATGATAGAAGTTTGGTGCCACAAATCCCGCGCGGCATGCCTTCTTCAGGCACGCATTTCGGGAAAACCAAGCTTGGTCGGTCCAGACCGATTGGTTTGGCGTGTAGGTGGCAGGCTGGTGTACATGCCTATACGTTACTTTCCTATAGGAACGTGATCTAAGCCACTCAATTCGTCCGGCGAAGTTGAGTGGTCGAGATTAGTTTGCGATTGGGAAGTGTGACCACGCTAGTTTGGGCGTGCGAATTGGAATGACCAGCCATGATATGCCATGGACAATCGGGTGTGGAGATATATGGGTCCACGGTGATCATGTTGATGCTCTGTGGACCTGCTTAGTCGACTCCTAAACCCTCCATTCGATCAGGAGAAAACGGACGCTTGCGATCAATGTAAACCCGATTTAGGTTTTGCCGGCCGTGCAGCATGCCCACTTTGAGCACACGATCTGGAATGACCATCCATGGTTGGTCCTGAACAATCGGTTATGTGTGTAGGTTGGCTTACAGTGAGCATGTTGACATGCTCTAGGCCCTTTGAATCTACATCTACACCCTCCATCTATGCCTGCGAAGATGGATGGTTGAGACTGTTTTGCGACACATGTAATGTGCCGCAAACCCTAATTTAGGCTTTTTCCTCCATACTGCTTTGGATTGGACAGTTTGGAAAGCTATGCCACCCTTTTGGGGAGGCCGACCATGTGGGGCCCGCGTTGGGTCGGTTAGGAATATTCCAATACCTGATTAGGGTCATGGTTCTGAACCTCTTAACGAAGTCGTTAGGATGCTCATTGTTCCGCTGAAGAATTCTTCCTAGATCTGAAAAGGTGATGTGTTCATACACGAAGAAGTACTTTCTGTAGAAAGCACTGACCATCTCACTCCAATTGGATATGTTGTTAGGCGTGATGTTGTTGTACCAGCTGTACGCCCTTCCCGTAAGTGACTTTGAGAATTCTTTTATGCGGAGAACATGATTGTATTCATGATCTCCCAAGGATTCCAAGAATCGAGAGACTTTTTCACGAGCATTACCAGTACCATCATAGAGGGATAACTGGGGAGAGGTGTAACCTCTTGGAAGAGGAATTCGTTGCACATCTTGAGGGTACGGCGGCTGATGCTGGTGTACATCTGTTCGGGCTCCTTTGCCTCGGTTTTGGAGAAGTCGTTCCAGGTCCTCACGTGTGATGAAATTATACGGATGATCCCTTTCTCTTGGGCGTTTAGGAGCAACACGAGTTTCTGCATCCATGTGGGTCAGGATGGAAACGCTTCCCCCGGGTTGTCGTGAATCTTGTGGTAATCATTCAGTTAAAGTTTTTAGGAAAGTGAGTACCTCTTTCTGAGTTGCGTCCATATCCGTTTGAGTCTTAGCAATAACTTCATGCTTCTTCATAAAGTCTGCAATGGTAATGGGCGGTGGTCCTCCTCTCGTCCCTCCGGCTCCTCGTCCTGATGAAGGAGTGAAATTTGTTGCTCTGGTGACCATCGGAGGCGTTACACTTGAGGAGATGCCGGGATTCGCAGCTGCTCTGGATCTGGTGATGGAAGGCGTTACACCTACTGGAATATCTCCTGCTCTGCTAGCATTGGTGATAGAAGTGACGTCTCCACGAGATGTATTGACCACGGTAGCTCCACTGACAGGTACATCGACGCCGGGAGTGTTATCCACACTAGCTCCATCAAAATTGATTGCTGATCCAGACCTGAGTTCCACCATCTTGAAATGAATTTCTGATTGAATTGGTTCTAAGATCTACCCTTTTTGAAATTGATAAAATTGAATCGGATTTCGAAGAAATTGACTTTACAGTCGAGAGATTAACCTCCTACTGTGGTCGCCAATTGTTTATGGGTGAAAACTATTTCTGCCGGTTTTGGTAATTTGGGGTGTGTGGATGAGAAATGAGTCTAAACCTTAAACAAATGCATTGCATGGGAGTGCTTGTAGATTCGAGAAATCAATATGTGCAAATCCGGACTAAACCAAGAAATGGTCGTTCCAGACTTGTTTCGGTCACAAAGTAAAGGAGATGAGGTTGATCTTAGGGAGGGAAGCGAAGAAGGTATTGAGATTGTGAAGGTGTTGGCTATGTATGACTTGTATCAGAAAGCAAAACTGGCTTGCAGGATGTAAGCTATCAGTTCCGATGTTTGAATACGATTGTATCAACACTTGCCTCTGTTATCTTGTTTTGCCTTGTTTCTGTTTGGAAAAATAGGGAGGAGAACCTATTTATACAAGTCTTTAAGCCTAACCCTCGTATCTTGTGGGAAGTGGAGAAAGTAGAGTGATGGAGTAGTGGAGTCGTGTGTTAGTGTCACACGACCAGTCTTGCCCACTTCTCCCATCATCACTAACCGTCCATGAATTTCTGACACGTTCTTCTGATTGTGCGTTGTGAGTTGCACGATGTAAACCGCCAGACCAATACCCCAGTATGTATCCCCCAGTTTGTGACACGATTGATGTCTCGAGTGTGTGGATTGTGGGACCCACAGAAAGTAGCATGTAATGCTAGATTAAATAACTAAGTTATTTAGGAAGTGTATACTTGTGAAGTATCGTGTGTATTCTATGCAGGTACTGCATCGAGTATATTCAGCATGTATGAAGCATCGCTGTTTGAGCGTCTCAAAATAGCCGCATGTCCAGCCTACTTCATGTGATGGTTTGGAGGTTGCGCAAGCAAGTCCTCCCTTGGCTGACCACATGGTGTGGTAGAGTGACGGGTGGTGATCACCATGATGCCTCACTGACCAATTAAATCCTGACCAGGGCTGTATAACCAAGCCGGTGAAGTTGGACGGACGAGATGATCTTTGAGACACTCATCTGCGACTGTTAGTGGAATTAGGGTTTAAGAAGAGGTGTGCAAGCACCACTTTTCAGCTTGGTCGAATCCTAGATTGGGACGTGATTTTGGCATGGACGATCGGGCATGCATGTATACGGCATGCCGGTATACATTCCCATACCTCATTTTCCCGTGAAAGTGTGATCTGGACCGCTCAATTTTTCCGGCAAAGAGGAGCGGTCAGGATTGATTTACGACAGAAGTTTGGTGCCGCAAATGCCGCGCATCATGCCTTCTTCAGGCGCAAATTTCGGGAAAACCAATCTTGGTCGGTCTTGATTGATTGGTTTGGCGTGTAGGTGGAAGGCTGGTGTACATGCCTATACCTTACTTTCCCATAAGAACGTGATCTAATCCACTTAATTCATCCGGCGAAGTTAAGTGGTCGAGATTAGTTTGCGATTGGGAAGTGTGACCACGCTAGTTTGGGCGTGCGAACTGGAATGACCAGGCATGGTATGCCTTGGACGATCGGGTGTGCAGATAGGTGGGTCCATGGTAATCATGTTGATGCTCACTGGACCTGATCAGTCGACTCCTAAACCCTCCATTCAATCAGGAGAAAACAAACGTTTGCGATCAATGCAAACCCTAATTAGGGTTTTGCCGGTCGTGCGGCATGCCCACATTGGGCGCACGATCTGGAATGACCAGCCATGGTTGGTCCTGACCGATCGATCATGTGTGTAGGCGGGCTTACAGTGAGCGTGTTTACATGCTCTGGGCCCTTTGAATCTACTTCTACACCCTCCATCTATGCCTGCAAAGATGGATGGTTGAGACTGTTTTGCGACACATGTAATGTGCCGCAAACCCTAATTTAGGGATTTTCATCCATACTGCTTTGGCTTGGATGGTTTGGCAAGCTATGCCACCCTTTTGGGGAAGCCGACCATGCGGGCCCCGCATTGGGTCGGTAGTGAATATTCCAATACCTGCTTGGGGTCATGGATTCGATCTAATCCATCCAACCATGCTTGGTGAATTTGGATGGTAGTGATCGTTTCTGAGACTGATATGGACAGTCCGGATTCAAATATGCTCAGTCGGGCTAGTATAACACACCGAGAGATGTATGCTCAATCGGGCTAGTATAATACACTGAAAGTTGCAGCCTGTACGGGTATTGCGTACATGCTTCATTATTAATGCTTGGAGGTTCGTGTTGCTCTGCTGAGAACAACACTCAGTCGTCATGCCGCACCGATAATAAGTACAATAAATACAAGGCTGGTCATGCATTAATTAATAATGTTGTAAATTCACAGGGTATATGGCATTGTTGCTACATGCTCCAACCTGGATGAATTTCATGTATTTAATTCACAGAATACTGGGATTGTTGCCACATGCTCCATTCTAGGTGAATTAGTAAAGTGAAGAAGTATTCATCACTTATTAATGGCTTTATCTTTTGCAAGATATTAGCGCATAATTTTGGCTTTTGCAATTTTAGCCTTAAATGAAAATCCACCATCAACAATCCCATAACAATATTGCAATATATAAAACCATAAAGATTAATATAGTTATTGTAGATCTTTCTCAGAGTATCTACTGAGAATTCCTTCTCATTATTGAAAAACCCATTGATTATGGGATCATTCAATTCCTCCAAATCTTCAGAAATATCCGTTCACTCACTTAGTTCTCTTTTCAAATCACGTAGGGTGTTCTTGGATAGAGACAACATTTTTTCATAGTGAGTTATCTTTTCCAAAGAGGAAATGATTTGAGATTTTAAACCATTTATCTTGTTGATGAAATCTTTCACCATGCCTCTAAAATTATTATCAAAAGGACAAATAGAAAGGAGGCAGTTAGAGGAAGAACCTTCTACATTAATTGTAGTCTTCACTTTATTCATCCTTGAGGAAGAAATCCCTTTACAAAGATACACATTAGCTGCTTCAACTGCATCCCTGCTTGTGATGCTTCTGGTTACATGATCCATAGCGTTGTATCTTTTCAAGGAAGGAGGAAGTCTACCAATGATTTAAATAGACTTATGAACATCAAAAACCCTAGAAAAACAAGTCTTCTTGTAGTTTAATGATCCATTATCTATATTGTTAGGAGAATATTTTTTTAACATAAATAGATACAAAACTTGAGCCATAAAGACACAAAACCCCATTTTCTCAAGTTAAAGATGAGGATGCGAACGCCTCTGATGTTAGATAGAGACGTTATGAGACAAACACTCTCCTTGTTTATCACATTGTGATTTCTCAAGGTTTGTTGTGTAAACAAGTTGCCTATCTCTTCTGATTCTGGAAGCATTGGTTTTAGGAGAACCATGTTGATTATCCAGATTCATCTTTTGCATGTTCTTCTGCAGTTTGGAATATTTTCAATGTTCCTCTTGAATCTCCAACACGTACTTTGAACATGCTTTGCATTTCCACAAAATAAACAACCAAAGGATTCTTTGTTTTGTTGAGGTATCTTTTATTTAACACAGTTGCCAGCCTTTATTTTTTTCTAATCAATAGAAGCAATATGATTAACAATGTCTGTACACTTGCTTTTGTATCTTAAACCATTAGTGTTTCCAAAGGACTTCTGATCAAATAACATTGCTAAAATTTTTTCAGAGCTTCCAGACAATATTTTTAGATCATCTTTAAGAGTATCAATCTCTTTTTCCTTTAGATCCATGGTTCTGGTGAGTTTATCATTAAGACAATCTATCTCAAGATTTTTCACCTGGATTAATGATTCTAGTTTCTTCAATGAAGCTTTTAATTGAAGATTTTCTTTAAGAACCTCTTTATTCAAGAATTCGAAAACCTCTGTGTCAGTCTCATATTCTGAATCATAACTTGAGTATGTTGTAGTTGCAGAATAATCTACAACTACACCCTCAATAGAATTAGTAAAAACTCAAGAAGTTATTGATGATGAATGATAATTTTCTTATTAATTCTCTTAGTTGATTACATAGAATTACCAAAATGGAACTAGAATAGTTACAACTTTTTCTATTCTCTTTCCTAAGATAATTTCTTACACTCATTAAAAGAACCTCTCGAATTTTACATTTGAACTCCTATTTATAGTAAAACTTATGCAGATGTATATGAATTGCGAAGTATCGCAATTCATCCTCGCAAAATTATTTCATCCTCGCAAAACTTCATATTTCCCCGCGCTACTTCTATCATCGTAAAATTTTATAACTCTTTCCTCCTTTATTTATTACGATACTCGTGAACTATTATCTTGCGATATTCAGTACCTACATCTTGCCTCTTCTCATGTCAATTCTACGAAGAAGAAATGTCATGAGAATCTCTATTCTCGTAAATTTAGTGTAGTTATTACCACCCATCAAGTTCGCAACACGTCTTTTTACTTTTCCCTTACCTTTTTGACACGTTTCTTCAGTACCGTTCTTTTCAACCGTTCACGCTTACTCGTATTAATGAGTTTCTATCTTCATCAAACTCTCTCTATTTATAAATATTATCCTTTGTTTTTGCTTTTTATTCTCTTATCTTATTCATCTTCCTCACCACTTCTGTCTCTGCAATCTCTTTTATCTTTTTTCCTTTCTATTTTCCATCTTATATTCAATGGCACCAAAGAAGAAAACTATTGAACAGATTAATGCGGAACTTGCTGATAGGGACCTCATTCTCTCTGAGATTGAAGGTTATGATAATAAATCTTCTCTCTGTGTGAAGCTCTTTACCAACTATGTTTGGGATGATCAGAAAATTTTAATCTCACTAGGTCAAATCCTCGCAGGTCTTCCTCTTCCTCTTTATGATGTTAACTTTCCTCTTTTCTATGAAATTATTTACCACCCCAATTTTTCTTGTGCCATTTACCAATTGACTGATGATTGTATTCGCCTCTTAGTTGAATTCGCAAATCGTGCCGCTTTTGGGAAATCTTTGTATTCAGTTGATCTTAGGAAACCTGGATTTGAAAATATGGAAATTGTTGCTGCGAATTATACATTTGAGGGTTTCTTCAAAAATTACACACTAATTCCTGCGAGGAAAGAAGATAATCGTTGGGGTGTTCGTCTTCATCGTAAATCTAATATCGCAGCAGATGATCTTCTCATGCACGATATTGATTATGCCTCAGGAAATAATAAGACACCTCGTCGTTCTAATGATGAAGATTGGTATAAGTACCCTTTAATATTATCGGGTTCTTATATTTCTGGGATAGTAGAACTTCCTGCGAACCTTCGTAACCGCCATTATCAACCTTGGGTTTATAGAAATGTATGTACTTCCATCTCCTTATCTTTTTGTCACCCTTTAATTTCAAATGAGGTAAGAAACACTCTTGTATTTTTCTAAACAATATATTGTTGCCTCTGTTTCTTATCCTTATTTGAATTTGCAGGTTCCACTTCTTCCTGAGATTGCTTGCAGTGAAAATAAGAGTTCTACTTCTTCTAAAAGGTTTACTGCAAGACAACAAACTCTTAGTTCTGCGAAGGTTACCCAAGCTTCTGGTAGTCAAGATGATGCTCTTCGCAAAGGGAAAAGGAAACTTCAAGATGTTGTTTACGAGAGGAGGAAAAATAAGAAACTCTCAACCAAGTCTCATTCCAATATACTCTCTTCTAAAGAGAATATTGAGGAAGATCTTGGTGATGAAGATGATAAATTTCCTGAGAAGGACTTTAGTTCTAATTCCGATACCCTTTCTGACGAAGGAAATGATGATAATGATGTTGATGAAGGTGAAAATGAAGATTGCAGTATCCCAGAAACTTTTTCCTCAGCAATGGTTAGCATATCTGAGTCTTTCCTCCATTCTTCACGTGGATTAGGAAATTCTATTACAGCGAATGCTCGCAAACTTATTGCGAAGGCTTGTAAAGTTCCTACTATAATTGATAATAACTCCCTCAAAGGCATTTCAAGATTCGTCTCTCCTGCTTCATTATATTATTTAGGTAGCATGGTAAGTTTCTTCTCTATTCCTTGTTTATTTCCCTTATTTTGTTGATTTCTAACCCCTTTTTTCTTATTTAGGTTGGAAGAGTTAGTTGTGCAGCTGCTTCTGATTGGGAAAGACGTCATTCTATTGCTGAGAAGAAAACTTTGAATCATTGTAAGAAGTTAGAGGTTGAAAATTCAAATCTCCGTCAGAAAGTAGAGGATTTAAGTATTGATAACGCAGAATTAACATCCCGTCACGAAGATAATTCACAATCTGCGAGCATCGCAATTGATAATTCTTCTCTTCTTGAGGAGAATAATCAATTAAATCTTGAAAATTCTTCTCTTCGTAATGATAAGAAGCAATTAGAAGGTAAATTATTTGCGATGGTAATTATTTTGATTACTTTTCCTTCGTAATTTGCTAACCAATTCCTTAATTTCTATCCTTGCTGCAGAAAATTATGCGAAGATGAATGACGATCTGGAAACTATCCTTGCTAACCGTAATAAGAAAATTTCTGATTTGAGATCTCAGCTTCTAATTTCCCAGCATAACCATAGTTTATATGTCAAGCTTTTTCGAGCTAAGATGACTCGCAAGATTTGCGAAGATAATGAAATTCCTCTCAAGAAGTACCATACGCTCCTTTCCGAAGAAATTCCTGAAGATACTCCATATCTGGAAATCTCTGATAGTGAAGTTGAAGATGATAGTGAAGTTGAAGAAGAAGATCATTTTGATGGGAATAGATCGCCTGAAAAATAACTTCACTCTTTTTTGTATATCTGTTCTGTAACTTCACTCTTTTTTGTATGTCTGTTCTTTTTCTTTTCAATACAATACTTTCTTCTTGATTGCACTTTTAATCAATCCAACAACTTCTTTTTCAAAGCTTAATTTGAATTAATCTTTCTTTGATTGATTGTTTTCCTTATTCGCATAACTTGATCATGTGGAGAGAAATAATATATCTTAAAGACTTAGCTTAGTATTCCCCTTCCCCTTATTATTGCTCTTCAAATGATCAACTATCGCTGGAAGTATTAGAATATCCTTCTCAATTTATCTTACGAAGTTTCGTCTTATTGTGATTATGAATAAAAAGTCCTCCCTTTGAAGCTTAAGAAATATAAGCCTTTTGCCTTTTGCGGAATGTTGCGAAGTAAATAATAAATCTCCCCTTGAAGTATAGGAAGTAAGAAGTATACGAAATATGAAATACCCTTAAGAAGTATAAGAAGTATAAAATATCTTTGAAGAAGTATTAGCAGTATTCAATTCATGAAGAATTGCCCAATATATGAAGAAGTATAAGAATTATTACTCACTGTATGAAGAAATATAATAAGTACTTAACCTTCGCAAAATTAAATATCCGTTGAAGAAATATAATAAATATGATATATTCTTGAAGAAGTATAAATAGTATTGAATTTGTGGAGAAATATTCAATATATGGAGAAGTATAAGAAGTATGTAATTCTCGTAAAATTTTACGAGTATGAACTTATCTGTATCTGATTGCTATCAAAATCGCATCTTTTGTTAAGTCTTCGTGAAAATTCTTCAATGATGTTATCTTCTTTGATAAGACTTCTTGTAAAAATTCTTCAATGATATTGACGAAGCTATCTTCTCTTCAAAATTTCATGATGTATATTCTTGTAAAATTTCTCCAATGATATCGACGAAGTTGTCTTCTTTTCAGATCTTCATAATGTATATTCTTGTATAATTTCTTCAATGATTTTGATGTAATGAATTTCATTAATTTCTGTGGTCTTATCATGCCTTCCTAAGTAAAGGTCTTATTTTGCCACCTCTTTTGTAGTAAATTTTTGTATTTGCGATAATATGACAAGTCTGAACATTCTTGCGAACATACAACCTCGTGACATTATCGTCTTGCGATGAAATCGCAGGATGTTTTTACACTTTCATGTAATAACCCATTGATCTCATCTTAACCTCTTTGTTTCATTCTGCGAGTTCTTTTTGTATGTTTTCCTTCTCTTTTTTTTTTTTTAGAATGCTCGCAGAACTTCATTTGTTGCACAAATATGACAAGCCTTTATGTTTTCGCAAACAAGAAGCCTCGTGACATTTGCGTCTTATAGCACGTATCAGCTCCCTAATGAAGGGTGACGCCCTTTATCTTCCCCCTGGTTTCCCCTTCAAGGAAGCGTACATCGACCATACAAGGTTAGCTCTTCCCATCCTGGATTACGCCAACAACTTGACTTTTGATCGCAACCTCTTATCCTTTTTGCCTATATGGCTTATAGTTACGAGGTTGCACCCTATGGGGTATCTTTGGGCCAAGTGCATCATTTGCCAAGACTTATCAAAAATGGCAGATGTGGTTCAACCTCACCCGGCACTCTTGACTCAACCGTGTACCTCGGCGCCTTGATCGTTTTCTGCACTTCTTGGGAAAGACAGTATGCCTTAGTCGCCCAACCTAAATCCTCTTACACCGCATTTTATATTGCGTAATGTCGCTAGATTAGGTGAGAATAGGTGTCTAACCCGGATAGGTACCCCATTATTGGGTTGTACCCCTAAAATTTTACCATGTACTAAGGGCCCTTGGTGGTGTTCCGGTTACCCTTAGCCACGTTTATAGGTACCCCCTTAAATGACGTACTTTAGGACTTTGACTCTTACGAAATATAGCTTCGCGAACTAGGGTGTACGCCACAAAGGTTTGCCTGTATAAAATTTTCTGCGGCTCTCTTTCTTTTTTTGGAGGCTGATCACAGATTGCGGTCTTTTATTCGCAAATTAATGAAAGTTTAATCGCAATATAAATTTTGAAATTCGTAACTTTTCCCAATTTCCTGCGAGCAAACAATATTCGTAAAATTTATCACGAAATAAAAAAATTTGTTTTGCAACATACCTCATTTCCACGAGCAAACATACTGATTGCCTTCTTGTTTTATTATTTTCCTTCTTCTTTCTTCGCAAATCACAACCCCTTATTATCATCGTAAATTTCTTGTATGATTATCATCGTAATTTTATTCTCTTTTTCTTTAATCCCCCGCCATTAAATTTTCACTTCTTTTCACAGCCTTTGCTCTTTTTCTCCAATTTTCCTTCTCAATAGTTTTTCCTTCGCAAACTTCTACTTCTGTATCGTAACATTTCTTTCCCTCAAATTTCAATCACCCTTGATAATTCCAATACCCTTCATATGAGGAAACTTTATGCACTGATGTAGAGTGGAAGCTACGCCTAGAATTCCATGAAGCCATGGTCTTCCTATCAAAGCATTATATGGTGATTCGACATCAACAACGCAGAACAGAATCCCAGTTCGCATTCCACTCAATGGAATTCACATGCTCACTTCTCCTTTGGGCTTGTTAGAAGTTCCATTAAAACCATAAATTCTGTAAGTAGAAGGTATTAAATCTGCATCTTTTCCCCCCATAGTTTTGTAAGCAGAATAGAAGAGGATATTGACAGAACTTCCCGTATCAATCAAAATCCTATTAAGACCAATTGATTCTTCCTCCATATCATCTTCGCTTTCTTCCATATTCATGTAGATTTCTAATCTTACTACCAATGGATTATTATGTGCTTCACAACCTTCTGGAATTTCAGTGGCTTCAAAAGAAATTTCACGTTTCTGCCAATCTTCAAGTCGTGAAATTTTTTTGATGTTCATTACTTCCTTTCCTTCACCATCCCTCGCATATACCCTGCTTAACACATTATCATGAAAATCCTCTATGGTTTTATATGAATGAACAATGGAATTACATAAAACATTCCTTGCTTTTGATCCCACTTCTATATGTAGGGTTTCTTCTCCCTTTTCTTGTCTTTGTGTTCTCCTCGAGTTATGGCTGGAGCCTGTGGTAATTGTTGCGACTGTGTCTGCTTAAGTAAAAATTGATTTAGTTTTCCTTGATCAATCATTCGCAAGATTATCCTCTTGATATTATGGCAATTATTTGTATAATGTCCATGAAAATGATGATATGAACAAAATTCATGACTTCTTGGACCCATTGGTGGTTCCTTTCCCATGTTCCATGGAGTTGGTATATGCTCTACCAGGATAATTGCTTGCCATATCTTTTCTACACTTGTATTCAAAGGTGGCAAATTTATCTCTTCCCTTACCATTCTTTGACCTCCTTGACCGTTGTTATAATTTTGTCTCTGGTTCCCTTGTCCAAAATAATTTTGCCTTTGTCCCCCATAATTTTCTTGTTGTTGATCTAATCTTGGAATTTGGTTATTTCCTATTCGATTATATAAATTCCTCTCTCTATCATACTCTTCTTGATCTCTACTACCCATTGCTACCATTTTTGGCTGGCTATCATTGATTTTCTTCTCTTCTGAAATTTACGAAGAAGTTTGTGAGGATGTTTGCGAAGTATCTGCTACTACATTGATTATTTTGGGAAGTAAATTTGCTCCTCCATCTTGATTGCTAGTGTTTGCTACTGGATATGATTCCAAACTGTTTTGCTTTTCCTCTAGTGTAATGTATTCTTCTTGCAATTCTCGTAACTCTGTCATCATTATGGAATTCTTTCTTCTGAAGATTTGAACATATAATTGTTCAGTTGCGAATATCGCATTTATGAAGGACAGAATCAAGTATCTCTCATCCACGCGCCCTGCCATATCACTGCACATAGTCTTCCATCGTCTTACCAAATGCTTCAAACTTTCACCCACTCTTTGTTTTAAACCAAATACATCTTCAATATCAAGCCGTGAAGAGTGATTTGTGATATATGCTCCAAGGAAAGTTGCTTGCAAATGACTGAATGACGTAATAGTGTTCTTAGGGAGTCCTTCGAACCACTTTAAAGCTTCCCCTATTAAACTCGATGCTGAAGTACTTGCATAACACAAAGATCATGATTCTCCCATTGTAACATGCATCTTATGTATGCTTTAATGTGCTGAATAGCACATGAAGTCCCATCAAAGATACTGGTAAGTGTGGGCAAATTGCATTTTGGTGGAACTCCTCCCAATTGTACTTCTCTAGCAAATGGAGTCCTCGCAGCTTCTTCTATTGCTTCATCTAATTGCCTTCTATCTCCTCATCTTCTATTGTTTATCATTCCTCTCATTTCTGCTAATTCTCGAAAGATCCGTGCATTTGCCTCAGAATTCTCATCCATTGGTCTTTTTAATGCAGCTTCTCTTCTTCTACGTTCTTGCGCTTCCTCCCTTGAGATCCTTCGCATTCTATCATATTCTTCATTGATGTTTTCATTTGCATAATTTTGAAAATATCTTCTTTCTAAATTATCATAATTGTTCAGTCGCAGAGCATCTTGGAATTCTTGTTCTTCCCTTTCTATTCTTCTCATTCTTCTCATGTGAATATCAGGAATTTCTTCTTCTTCATTTCTCCTCCTTCTGTGATTTATTTCTTCTTGATTTGCTTGTACTCTGATTCGAGAGTTTGGTTCATTCCTATCCACTTCTGTTTGTTGATTTACAATTCTTCTCTTAATTCTTTCATACTCAACATTTTTTTTGTTACGAGCCTCTTCATATCTTCTTACTCCATTCTCGTGATTGTTTTGATGTACTGCTTGTTGTCTCTCAGTTTCTTCCATAAGTTGCTGTTCTTCCTCTCGATTCTGATTGTTTTCTCTAGGATTTGGCCTTGTTCGTAAATTCTCCATGTTTTGTTCGTGGTTTGGTATTAAAATGAAACGATTCTCTTGATTTCTTTCACCTTGATTCTGCGCTTGTTCTTGCATATTATTTTCATTATTGATTATCGGTGAATTTTGTCCTTCTCTTTCTGTTCTAACATTTGATCTTGCAACACTTTGAGATTTCCTTCTTTGTAGCATCTCATTTTCTATCCTCAATTCTTGATTTTGTCTTGTTAAATTGGCACGTTCTTCAGCTTCGATCATTCGTTCTTCTTGGATTCCTTGTCTCAATGTTTCTAACATCTCCTTTTCTCTTTCAAGAATTGTTCCTCCCATCAACCTCCCATTTTGTCTGATTTGTGGTTCTCTATCTTCTTCTTCTGGTGTATCAGTTCTCCAAGTGTGTATACTCACTCGATCATGATCTATTATTTGTTGAGCTTGATTTCTTCGATTACTCCTTCTCCTACTAGGTTCTCCTGTTATATTTGCTTCTCCTCCTGTGAGTCTTACACTTCTTCTTACTTCAGTTAATGGTTCTGATGTGTTTCTTCTTCTTGTCATTTTTCTGGTACAGGAATTCTTCAAGTCCCTGTTTCTAGCGCCAATTATGTAGTTGCAGAATAATCTACAACTACACCTTCAATAGAATTAGTAAAAACTCAAGAAGTTCTTGATGATGAATGATAATTTTCTTATTAATTCTCTTAGTTGATTACATAGAATTACCAAAATGGAACTAGAATAGTTACAACTTTTTCTATTCTCTTTCCTAAGATAATTTCTTACACTCATTAAAAGAACCTCTCGAATTTTACATTTGAACTCCTATTTATAGTAAAACTTATGCAGCTGTATATGAATTGCGAAGTATCGCAATTCATCCTCGCAAAATTATTTCATCCTCGCAAAACTTCATATTTCCCCGCGCTACTTCTATCATCGTATCATTTTATAATTCTTTCCTCCTTTATTTATTACGATACTCGTGAACTATTATCTTGCGATATTCAGTACCTACATATGTAGATGTTTCTGCTATAAAAGCTGAGAGTTCATCACATCTATTAAATGTATTCAACCCATTGACACTTAAAGGTTTTTCTTTCATAGAATCATTAACAATGAGGGCAGACAGAGAACGTTCATCACGTCTAGTGCTTCTTTTTACAAATTCTTTGATCTTTTCTGTAATCAATGGTTTTTTAAACCAGACATAATCCGTACAACAGTCATTACCCCATGACAAGACAGAGGATTCACTTTTGGTTGACATACCATTTAATGTAACAGTTTGAACATAATTTTGATAAGGAATTCTTACCTTTCAAAATGAAGTATTTTCAGAAAGGGTATTGAGGTTATTTCCTCCATCGATGGTACTTTTCTTAGAAACGTGTTTGTTGGCTTCAAAAATAGTTTCTAAGATATCCCAGACATCTTTAGACTTAGTGCAAGTAGATACATAGTGCTGAAGATTTGCGAAAATGGACTGTTTGATAGCATTTAAGCCTTCAGAATTTTTCCTTGCAGCAAGAATTTCTTCTGGACTATAACTACCAATGTCCTTAGGTGTAGATACATCTCCTTCTGTATTAACCGGAGGATCATAGCCATAAATAATATGTACCCACGTTTGAAAATCACGAGCTTGAAGAAAAGTGCTCATAGCAATCTTCCACCATGGGTAGTTTGAACCATCGAAGACTGGTGGTACGTTAATAGAGATAGACTCGTCCATAAAGTCTGATCGCTACAAACACAGACTTGTAAGGTCTTCAACGTGTTTGCCTGCTCTAATACCAATTAAAAAAGCGGGGTTCTAACAACCACACCCAATATTTCGATTAGAAATCTGTTTGGACAACCCCGAGTTACTTTCTAAAGAATCAGCTAGACTCAATCAATAGAAATAATCTCAAGGAGTTATTATCTCAATTTCTTAATTTGATATTTACTCAAGCAAATACAATCTGCGAGTCTTTATTAAAGAGAGATAATTTGGATGGTGCTAAAGAACAATATCCAAGTGTCAATCAATTTAAATCAACAACCAAAAAGGTCGGATATTCTAATTGATTGAACAATGTACAACCTGTATTATTTCAATTATATAACAAAATATAATGCGGAAAATAAATAACACAAACACCAGAATTTTGTTAACGAGGAAACCGAAAATGTAGAAAAACCCCGGGACCTAGTCCAGATTAAACATACACGGTATTAAGCCGCTACAGACACTAGCCTACTCCAAGCTAACTTCGGTCTGGACTATAGATGAACCCCAATCAATCTCAAAATGATCCAAAGTACAATTTTGCTCCTACGTCTCTGATACTAGCAGGATAATACGTACTTGATTCCCTTAGCTGATCTCACCCACAACCAAGATTTGCTACGACCCAAAGTCGAAGACTTTAATAAATAAATCTGTATCACACAGAAAAGTCTACAATAATAGATAAATTCATCTTCCACGAATAAACCTACAAGTTTTGTTCCGTCTTTTGATAAATCAAGGTGAACATGAACCAATTGATAATACCATATTTATATTCCCGAAGAATAGCTCATCTTTATCAATCACCTCACAATAGTCTTAATCGACGCAGCGAAAAAAGATATTGTGGAATCACAAACGATGAGACGAAGTGTTTGTTATTACTTTTATATCTTGCCTTTCGGAGATAAAAATATCAAGCCAAAAATTAAAATTGTACTCGTACGAAAGAAACAACAAGATCAGATCACACAACTACGATAAAAGTAGTATCGGTCTGACTTCACAATCCCAATGATGTCTTTAAGTCGCTAACCTGGTTTTAGAAGAAGAAACCCAAAGGTTAAAGGAGAATCGACTCTAGATTAGCACAACTAGTATGACATAAAATGTGTGGGGATTAAGTTTCCCAGTTGCTAGAGTTTTCCCTTGTATAGTCTTCAAATCAGGGTTTGCAATCAATGTCATCTTACTAACAAAACATTCAATATTCACCGTTAGATAAAAACCTGATTAGATTCAAGCTAATATTTATCAACTGTTAGATCGAAAATATAGCTTTCTACACACACATGTAATGCACGTTTCTAGGCTTGTGTAACCATACCCAAACTTGTACATTAGTTGGTTCAACAATAGTTCCCAAAAAGGTTAGCCATATGATAACTTTCATATCAACCATATTCTTCTTCACCATAAATAGTCTAAATGACTCAAATGAACTAGTTGGAGAGTTGTTCAATTGCAAGGAAATCTCATGTACTACACAAGACACAATCGAAGCAAAAACGATGTGATTCACTCGAATCGTTTCATGAACTATAAATCCACGAATTTCAATAGCATTCCTTAGTTTATTAAGATAAGTTCACGAACATCGTTTTTAGACATAACCTATTCAAGTTCGCAGACTTAAGTTCGCGGATGGAGTTCACAAACTCCAACAGAAATTCTTGGGTCGAGAACTACGCTAGTTCGCGGACTAGGTTCGCGGACTGAGTTCGCGAACTGAAGTTCACGTACTACTCTGGTTTTACTTGATCAACAAAGTTCGCAAACTTAGGTTCAAGTAATAAGGACTTATACATATATGTGTTTCCACAACAATGCTTATATCCTTCAATGGTTATATTGTCTAAACTCTCATTTCAATCATTGAAACATTCTCAGAGGACGTCATATAATTGTTATGCACAAACTATTTTTCGTCAGAGCGATTTCCAAAATGATTGAAACATAACATGACTTTCATCACTAGGTAAAGATGAACTTGGCTAAAGCGAAAGCTTTACCAACACATATTTCGAGAAATAGATAAGTGAGATATACTCAGCTCGAAATACCACATGTGTATAATCTTAGTCTATATAGTAATACGACTTTTTCTCGAGATAGGAGATAGAGTAGATAGACTTTTGAGTGATAGATAAGTTCAAGTCTCCACATACCTTTTAGTCGATGAAGATCCACTGGTTCCTTGAGTAGTCCTTTGTCTTATATGATGATCTCCATGGAGTTCTTGATCTCAACTACACTTTCTATCCTAGTCCGAGACCTTAGCTATAGCAGGCTAGAAATCAAGACTTTATAATTTTGATCACTAACATTGACAAACATGCTTGAGATAACAACGCATGCGAGTTCGACCGATCAATGATCTAACAATGGCAACACAATGGTGAGTGTTGAGGAATTTTCTCGTCTCAACACAATGGCTTAGATCAAGCCTATGACCGTGGGAAAAGTACCAACATGTTCACCGCCGTCCCAACGCGGGTTCCATATAATCGGCCCCTCTAAAAAGGGAGCATGATTTGCCAAACCTTTTGGTGGAAGTCGTGTGTGCGTGAATGTTTTAAAACCCTAATTAGGGTTTGCGGTGTTGCATAACTTTCGTAGGTCGATCACGACCATCCATCTTCGCAAGCTTAGATGAAAGGTGTAGATATAGACTTAAAAGGTCCCAAGCATGTCAACATGATCACTGTGGGCCTACCTATATGTATGACTGATCGTCCTAAGCCAACCATGGATGAATATCTTGAATCGTGTGCCAAAAATAGGCATGTCGCGCAGCTTCCATATCGTTTGCGGCAATGGATTTCTGCTGCAAATCGATCTTAACCACTCCTCTTTGTCGGTCAAATTGAGTGGCCTAGATCACACCTTCATGAGACAAAGAGGTACAAACATGTACACCGGCAAGACGTCTACACATATGCACGGTCGGTCTCGCCAAAAACGTCTCCCATGCTTGGTTTCGATCAATCTGAAGAGTGATGCTTGCACACCTCTTCAAAACCCTAAAAATCCATCAATGGTCGCAGATGAGCGCCATAGATCATCTCGTCCGTACAACTCTACCATCTTGGTTAGGTAACCCAGGCTAGGAGTTAATTGGCCAATAAGGGAGGGCTTGCCTGTACATCCTCCAAACGATCGTTCGAAGATGGCTAGACATGCATCTATTTTAAGACACTTAATCCGTGACTTAATCCGTTAAGCTTTAAAACAGCGATGCTTTATGCATATTAAATATATTCGATGCATTACATGCATAGAGTATACATGATATTTCTTGAATATCGATTTCTTGAATAACTCAGTTATTTAACCTAGCACTGTATGCTACTTCATGTGGGTCCCACAATCCATACTCGAGACATCAAACATGTCACAAATTGGGGGATGCTTACTGGGGTATTGGTTTGGAGGTTTACAGCGTGCAACGCGCCATCACAAGAACGTGTCAGTGAGCATGGACGGTTAACGATGATGGGAGAAGTGAGATAAGACGTGATCGTGAAATCACCCACACGACCCCACTACTCCATCACTCAACTTCATCCACTTCCTACGAGATGAGGTTTTGCGCTCTATTACTTGTATAAATAGGTCCTTTGCCTATTTCCAAAAAAAGACGAACAAGGCACAGAAAAAGGCCAAGTGTTGTCATTAGTATCCAGAAAACACCAGAGATGATTGCTTACATTATTGCAATCCTGTTATACATTCTGATACAAGTCATAAACAGACAACAACTTCACAATCTCAAAACCTTCTTCGCTTCCTTCCCTAAGATCAACCCCGTCTCCTTCACTTTGTGATCGAAGCAAGTCTGGAACGGCCATTTCTTGGTTTAGGCAAGAATTGTATAGATTGATATCTCAAATCAAAAATAACTCCCGTGCAGTGCATTTGTTTAGGGTTTATATTCATTTCTCATCCACACACCCAAAATTACCAAAACCTGCAAAAATAGTTTTTACCCATAAACAACTATATAAACTAAGATTATACACATATGATATTTAGAGTTGAGTATATATTGCTTATCTATTTATCGAAATATGTGTTGGTAAAGCTTTCGCTTTAGCCAAGTTCATCTTTATGTATAAGTCCTTTTGGAAATCGCTCTGACGAAAAATAGTTTGTGAATAACAACTATATAACGCCCTCTCAGAATGTTTCAATGATTGAAATGAGAGTTTATACATATAACCATTGGAGGATATAAGCATTGTTGTGGCAAGACATATATGTATAAGTCCTTAGTGCTTGAACCGAAGTTTGCGAACTTTGTTGATCAAGTGAAACCGGTATAGTGCGCAAACTCAGTCCGCGAACTGGAAGAAGTTCTTGACCGAGAATTTCTGCTGGAGTTTGTGAACTCCATCCGAGAACTTAAGTCCTCTAAAAATGATGTTTGTGAACTTATCTTAATAAACCAAGGAATGCTATTGCAAACCGTGGCTTTATAGTTCATGAATCGATTAGAATGAATCACATCGTTTTTACTTCAATTATGTCTTGTGTAGTACATAAAGATCTAATCAATTGAACAACTTTCTTACTAGTTCATTTGAGTCATTTGGACTAGTTATGGTGAAGAAGAAAATGATTGATATGAAAGTTATTATACGGCTAACCATTTGGTTAACTAGTGTTGAACCAACTAATGTACACATTTGGGTACGGTTACACAAGCCTAGAAACGTGCATTACAAGTGTGTATAACAAGCTATGTTTTTGATCTAACGGTTGGTAAATATTAGCTTGAATCTAATCAGGTTTTCATCTAACGGTGAATATTGAATGCTTTGTTACTAAGCTAACATTGATTATAAACTCTGATTTGAAGATTATATAAAGGAGAACTCTAAAAACTGGGAAACCTAATCCCCACACATTCTGTGTGATACTAGTTTGCTAAGATAGAGTCAATTCTCCTTTAACCTTTGGTTTTATTCTTCTAAAACCAGGTTAACGACTTAAAGACTTCATTGGGATTGTGAATCCAGATTGATACTACTTTTATCATAGTTATGTGATATGATCTTGCATCTTCTATCATACGAGTATAATTATAATAATTGGTTTGAGATTTCTATCTCCGATAGGCAAGATATAAAAGTAGTCACAAACACTTCGTCTCATCGTTTGTGATTCCTCAATAATCTTCTTCGCTGCGTTGATTAAGTTTATTATGAGGTGATTGATAAAGATGAGCTGTTCTTTTGGGATATAAGTCTGGTTTTATCAATTGGTTCCTTTTCACCTTAATTTTTCAAAAGACAAAACAAAACTCATAGGTTTATTCGTGGGAGACGAATTTATCTATCCTTGTAGACTTTTCTGTGTGAGACAAAAAAATTTATTAAATTCTACGACTTTGGGTCGTAGCAACTCTTGGTTGTGAGTGAGATCATCTAAGGGAATCAAGTGCGCAGTATCGTGCTGGTATCAGAGGCGTAGGAGCATAATTGTACCTTGTATTAGTGTGAGATTGGTTGGGGTTCAACTACAGTCCAGACCGAAGTTAGCTTGGAGTAGGATAGTGTTTGTTGCGGCTTAATAAAGTGTATGTTTAATCTGGAATAGGTCACGGGGTTTTTCTGTATTTGCGGTTTCCTCGTTAACAAAATTCTGATATCTGTGTTATTTATTTTCCGCATTATATTTCGTTATATAATTAAAATAACACAGGATGTGCGTTAGAATATCCGACCTTTTAGGTTGTTGATTTAAATTGATTGACACTTGGATATTGGTCTTTGGTACCATCCAAGTTATCTCTCTTTGATTAAGACTCGCATATTGTATTTGCTTGAGTAAATAAAATTGAGAGATTGAGATAATAACTCCTTGAGATATTTTCTATTGATTGACTCTTATTATCTAGTTGATTCTCTAGAAAGTAACTCGGAGTTGTCCATAAATATTGTTAATCAAAATATTGGGTATGGTTGTTAGACCCCCGCTTTTTCAACAGTGATGAGTGTTGAGGAATTTTCTCATCCCAACACTAAAAGGATAAGTGTGTTGAGGCAGTTTGCCTGGAAACATAGTGATGAGTGTTGAGGAATTTTTATGTCTCAACACTAAAAGGATAAGTGTATTGAGGAAGTTTTCCTAGCAACACAGTGCTGAGTGTTGAGGAATTTTCTCGTCTCAACACTAAGAGGAAGAATGTGTTGAGGCAGTTTTCCTGGCAACACAGTGATGAGTATTGAAGAATTTTCTCGTCTCAACACTAAAAGGATAATTATGTTGAGGCAGTTTGTCTGGCAACACTGTGATGAGTGTTGAGGAATTTTCTCGTCTCAACACTAAGAGGAAAAATGTGTTGAGGCAGTTTGCCTGGTAACACAGTGATGAGTGTTGAGGAATTTTCTATTCTCAACACTAAAAGGATAAATGAGTTGAGGCAGTTTTCATGAAAACACAGTGATGAGTGTTGAGGAATTTTCTCGTCTCATCACTAAGAGGAAAAATGTATTGAGGCAGTTTTCCTGGCAACACAGTGATGAGTGTTGAGAAATTTTCTCATCTCAACACTAAAAGGATAAATGTGTTGAGACAGTTTTCCTGGAAATACAGTGATGAGTGTTGAGGAATTTTCTTGTCTCAACACTAAGAGGATAAGTGTGTTGAGGCAGTTTACCTGGAAACACAGTGATGGGTGTTGAGGAATTTTCTCGTCTCAACACTAAGAGGAAAAATATGTTGAGGAAGTTTGCCTGGAAACACAGTGATGAGTGTTGAGGAAATTTCTCGTCTCAACACTAAGAGGAAAATTATGTTGAGGCAGTTTGCCTGGAAACACAGTGATGAGTGTTAAGGTATTTTCTCATCTCAACACTAAAAGGATAAATGTGTTGAGGAAGTATGCATGGAAACACAGTAGTGAGTGTTGAGAAACTTTCACATATCATCACTAAGAGGAAAATTGTGTTGAGGCAGTTTTCCTGGCAACACAGTGATGAGTGTTGAGTAATTTTCTCGTCTCAACACCAAATGGATAAATGTGTTGAGGCAGTTTTCCAGGAAACACAATGGTGAGTGTTGAGGAACTTTCACATCTCAACACTAAGAGGAAATTATGTTGAGGCAGTTTTCTTGGAAACACAGTAATGAGTGTTGAGGAATTTTCCCGTCTCAACACGAAGAGGATAAGTGTGTTGAGCAAGTTTGCCTGGCAACACAGTGATGAGTGTTAAGGAATTTTCTTGTCTCAACACTAAGAGGAAAAATGTGTTGAGGAAGTTTGCCTGGCAACACAGTGATGAGTGTTGAGGAATTTTCTCATCTCAACACTAAGAGGAAAATTGTGTTGAGGCAGTTTGCCTGGCAACACAGTGATGAGTGTTGAGGAATTTTCTCGTCTCAACACGAAGAGGATAAGTGTGTTGAGGAAGTTTGCCTGGCAACATAGTGATGAGTGTTAAGGAATTTTCTTGTCTCAACACTAAGAGGAAAAATGTGTTGAGGAAGTTTGCCTGGCAACACAGTGATGAGTGTTGAGGAATTTTCTCATCTCAACACTAAGAGGAAAATTGTGTTGAGGCAGTTTGCCTGGCAACACAGTGATGAATGTTGAGGAATTTTCTCTTCTCAACAATAAGAGGATAAATGTGTTGAGGCAGTTTGCCTAGCAACACAGTGGTGAGTATTGAGCAACTTTCACGTCTCAACACTAAGAGGTTTAAAATTTATTTGATATGCCTAATAGATAAAAAAAATGTTTAGTTTAAAGATAGTTACTTAGCTCTGTCTCCGCTAGGCATGTCATTCGCGCATGGTCGGGATTTGAGTATATCAAGCTCTCTCGTGAGTAAGCAACGTGACAAAAGTCCCCATGTGTAATTATCCTGAGATTATTTTCTCATGGAAGATGTGCTTCCATTGCATTCGCTGGTAAGGAAGGGTCTGCGTTTAAACTTCTAAACCTGAAGTAAGATTCAGTCCCCAAGTGTAGCTTACTTTGATTGTACCACCTTGAATCCATGCCTTTGTGATTTTATACAAGCTTATTGTACTCTCCTGGATGCGCGATGCTAGGATGCTCAGAATATCACATGGACGAAATATTCTTTATAGTGGTTGTTTCTATGGTGAAGCTCTGGCTGGTATCAATAAAACGAGCAGTATCGATTCTTAGCAGCAACTTGGCTGGCTGAGATCACGATCTTCGACAGGAAGGAGTGTGGCGGCAGCGGATCTGGCTCTGGTGATCGAAGGTGTAACACCTGAGGGAACGCTTCCTATGTTGCTGATGTTGATCATGCTGACAAGTGGTACATTGATGTTACTGGAAGGAAGGTTGACATTTAGGGCGTTCTCAACGCCAGCGGCATCAGGGTTTATTGCTGACCCAGACATGAGCTATACCATACGTACGTGTTAGTTTGGTTTCCTTCAAAGTCTGTCATCGTGGTAGGCTGTCGCACAATCTTGCTTGGGAGAACCTTGGCCTTCCTGAGTGTCTTGATAGTAATACATTCGAATACGCTCCCGTGTCAATGAGGGCCCTCTTGAACTATGAATCCTTGATGCGTGCAGTAACGTGTAGGTCTCGGTTGTGGCCCTCATGTCTTCTTCTATAAATATAACATTATTCACAGACATCTCTGGTGTTTTTGAGGCTTCTGTAAGCAAAGGAGTTAAATGCACGTCCAGGGCTATATGGTTGATCGCAGCAAACGTCTCCGCCCGCTAATTCTTCGAGAGGTGTAAAAGTTCGCATAAAATTTCTACTAGAGAAATCGCTTCCTGATCCATAGGCCTCTGGTTCATAGTGAAACTATTGACTTGAGGAGGATCGTTGCGAGGATCAGTCCCCAATGTAGAAATCTCCGTGACAGGAGAACCGCTCCTATCTGATGTCATCTTGATGAGGAGATAAAGTATGCCGTTTATTGTTTCTTTGGTCAGGTACATGTTCTTCGTGTGAATCTCCTGCACTTGTGCTAATTCGATCAATGTTGGGATTCTTCCGGTTACACCATCAGATACACTGTTAGGAATAGGGGTATCTTCATTGGAGGAACTTCGACCGGGATTTAAAAATGTTGGGGGAGTCCTAAGACCAACCATTTTGAAATCAACCAAATGGGATTGGGTATTTAATAAATTGACTTCACAACCGAGAGATTAATCTCCCACTGTGGTCGCCAATTATTTATGGGTAAAAATTGTTTCTGCGGTTTTTGGTAAATTTGGGTGTGTGTGGATGAGAAACGAATCTAAACCCTAAAGAAATACACTGCACGAGAGTGCTTATGATTCGAGAGATCAATCTGTACAATTCTGGCCTAATCCAAGAAATGGCCATTCCAGACTTGCTTCGATCACAAAGTGAAGGAGATGGGGTTGATCTTAGGGAGGGAAGTGAAGAAGGTATTGGTTATTTATGACTTGTATCAGAATGTTGAACTGGCTTGCACAATGTAAGCTACCAGTTCTGGGCATTTTTTGAATACTGTGACAACACTTGATTTTTTCTGTGTTGTTTGGAGATAGGTCGAAAAACCTATTTATACAAGTCATTGAGCGCAACCCCTCATCTCATAGGAAGTGGAGGAAGTGGAGTGATGAAGTAGTGGGTTCGTGTGTGGGTGATTGTCACACGATCACGCCTTTTCCCACTTCCCTTACCATCGCTAACCGTCTATGCCTCCTGACATGTTCTTGTAATGGCGTGTTGCACGCTGTAAACCACCAGACCAATACCCAGTAAGTATCCCCCAGTTTGTGACATGCTTGATGTCTCGAACGAGCGGATCATGGGACCCACTGCAGGAAATAACATATGGTCCTAAGTTAAATAACTAAGTTATGTAAGAAATTAATATTCATGAAATATCGTGTGTACTCGATGAATGTAATGCATCGAAAACAATCAATACGTATGAAGCATCGATGTTTTAAAGATTAATTGAATAAGTCGCGGATTAAGCGTCTTAAATTAGTAGCATGCCCAATGATCTTCAAGTTATCGTTTGGAGGACACATGGATAGGCCATCCCCTGGTCGATCACTCCTTGTGGTAGAGTGACGGATGATGATCATCAAGGTGCTTTATTAGCTGCTTAACCCTTAACCTAGGTTGTCCGACCAAGCTAATAAAGTTGGACGAACGAGGTGATCTACGACACGTATTTGCGACCGTTGATGGAATTTTGGGGTTTTTAAGAGGTGCGCAAGCATCACTCTTTAGCTTGACTAAATTCAAGCATGGGCGTTATTATTGGTGGGACCGACCGGGCATGCGCGTAGACGGGCTTCCGGTGTACATGTTCATACCGCTTTGTCTCATGAAGGTGCGATCTAGGCCACTCAACTTTTCTGGAAAAGATAAGTGGTCGTGATCGATTTGCGACAGAAATCCGTTGCCGCAAAGGATTTAGAGGCCACGCGACATGCCACCTTTGGGCGTGCGTTTCGAGGCGCCGAGCCATAGTCTACTTTGGCCAATCGGTCACACATATAGGTGGGCCCATGATGATCACGTTAATGTCCTCGGGACATTTTGAGTATATATCTACGAACTCCGTTTAGGCTGGCTAAGATGGATGGACGTGATCGAACCACGACAGATGTATGTTGCCGTAAACCCTAATTAGGGTTTTGAAATAGTCACATTCACGCAACTTGGGCCAAACGAATTGGCAAGCTGCACTTCTCCTTTGGGGAGGCCCATGTTTGGATGGCGATGAACATATGTGCACCTTCCTGGTGGTCCTAGGCGCGATCTATGCCATCCAATATGCTGGCTAAGTTGGATGGTTGTGATCGTTTTAAGACACTAGTAGAATTTCCTCGATCTTTTAAAGCATCACGCCAGCCATGTTTCGAGAAAACGTTTATTTCTCCATGGCATTGCTGTGAGAAAACCGATTGGGTAGGTGAGGAGCGGATCCGCCAATGTGTGCATTAGCGCTTCACCTGATGAATCGCGGGACAATCCAAGCCGTCCAACTAGGCTGGCGAAGTTGGACGGTCGTGATGATTTTAAGACTGACCTGATCAGTCTCGCTCGTTCGAGCCTTTCCCAAAAAAACACGGCCACCCTATTTTAGAGCTAGAGTTCTGCAGGTGTTTGGGAGTATAGCTTGTGTTCGACCGGCCAGGGCATAAGCGGGCCCGCCAGTGGTCATCACGATGATTGCCTGCTCCTTCTAGGGTTCATCTTGGCTGGTTAAATCATGCGGTCAACTTGCGTGACCGTGATTATTTCTGAGACTGACACGGACAGTCTAGATTTCCCTTAAGGAAATTAAGCATGCTTGATCAAGCTAACCAAAAGCGTATCGATACGAGATTCTCTTTGTTAGAGAATGATGCAGCATGTTTGGGTATTTCATGCATTGAATCGGTCGTTGTTAATATATACTAAATGTTAATCATACAAGAACTCTAATAATTCTAGCCAAAATGGCTCACACAAGAATCATAACATAATTTCATATAAGACGCTAGTTATAGGCTAAGTGAACTATCTAATGGTTCTAAGCCCATTATGATTTTACACCTTTTATTATCTATCCTTTGCTTAATTAAGATTTTACTAATCCAATAAGACTGATTCTATATTCCCTAGCTAAGTTTTATGAATATCTACACTTTGTAGAATAAGCCAAAGGCTAATTCAGACCATAAGTGGTCCAAACATCGAACTTATTCAGTCTGACTTGTTCTGTTTAGCTGACACAGTTTATCTGACTGAGTCGAGTTCACCCTGTTAACCTGTGTCGAATCAGTTTGACTCACTGAGTTATTGACCAGTTAACCATTGACTTGACCATGACCATAGACTTTGACTTGATGTTGACTATTAGTTGGCCTTTGACCGTCAGTTGGACCGTTAGAGACTGTTTGTCTCAATGCTGGCACAGAGATTCATGCTAATCTGCTGAGAGTGAACACTTAGTTGTCATGTCATGTCAATAAAGAGAGTTCGACTGAGAACATATCACGGGAAATACTAGGCAAATTATGCATTAATTAATAATGCTAAAATTCACAAAATATTTGGGATTGCTGTTGCACGCACCATTCTGGTGAATCTTGTGTATTTTATTGAATTGCTTCAAATAAATAAAGTAAGGAGGTTTTTTGCACTCATCACTTCTTAAACGGCTTTCCCTTTGCAGGGTGACAATGCATAAAAATACTGGTTTTACAATTTTAGCCTTGAACTAAAATCCACCATCAACAACTCTTTTTTTTTTGCTAAACAATATTAATATTAATCACCAAAAACTTAGAAAATGTTTTTAACAGTTCACATGAACTATATCAAAGAAAGAAAATCAAAAGCAAAAGAAAGAACTGAAATACAATTTGTATTTGACTAATTATAGGAAAATCTAAAATATTTCTTATTTGGATATTCTAGAGTACCTAAGAAAGTTGGTTTGGTGTCAAAAATGATCTTCTCTCATTCGGAAAGTCTAGCTCCCTTTTTTGCAAGGTTATCAGCTGAATGATTAACTTCTCTGAAGCTGTAAGTGAATTCAAAAGTAAGAATGCTGGAACAAATCTTCTGCCATTTAGGTTGAGCAAACCATGGGATTATCTTGGCCTGGAAAGCTTGTATTATTGAGTTAGAATCTGTTCTAAAACATAGATGCATAAAGCCTTGAGAAAATGCCCATTCACCTGGATTTATTACTACAAAGACTTCTGCATAATAGTTTGTTGATACCCCCAATCCACCTGAAATTGCAACTAAAAATTCACCAGAACTACTTCTCCCAATGAAACCATATCCAGATATCCCAAGATTACCCCTAGAAGCTCCGTCACAGAATAATAAAACTTGATTTGATTTGGGGAAAGTAAAGTAAACTTCCTTGACTCTGAAGTGCTTAACTTGTCTACTTTTAAGACCAAAAAATTTCAGAACTTGCAAGTCAAAAGAAGAATTCCACATAGCTGATTTCATTCTTCAGTAAGTTTTAAAACTTTTTTCTTGATACTTTCAGCATTGCAAGGGGAATCTTCAAACACACATTTGTTTCTATTGTGCCATAATTCTCTCATTGTGATGAAAGAAGCAATCTTCCAAATCTCTTTAAATGCAGGGGTTTTGCTATTTGCTAAAGACAGAAGTTCATCAAATGACTTGGGATTGATAAAGTTAAAGACTCCACCCAACCAACTCCAAATTATTTGGATGAAGTTACAATGCCATAGCAGGTGTTCTTTAGTTTCTTCATCCCTCTTACAAAATACACATCTTGATGCTAACTAGAAATTTCTTTTTTTTTAAATTATCATCTGTTGCACATATGTATCTTGCTAGTTTCCATATATTTGCAGATATATTTGGGTGAATTGAGGAATGCCATACCTTTTTTGTCCATTGCATTGTAGGGAATCTTTCTCTTATTATTTCTACTGCTGATGCAACTGTGAATTCTCTTGTGTGGGTTCCAGTCCACATTCTTCTATCTGCACCACCACCAATTATAGGTAGATCATTGACTGCAATCATTTCCAACATCTCACTTGGGATTACCCATTCAACATCAAGTATTAAATCAAATACTTTTATTAGTGGAAATTGTTGAATAAAAGAATTTTCTGGATACAACTCTTTTAATGACTTCTCCAGCACCCATTTCTCATTCCAAGCTGAAATGTCTGATCCATCACCCACCAACCATCTTGTTTTGTCTTGCATATCATATATAACCCATTTTATACCATGCCAAATAGAAGATTTCTAGTAATATGATATCCATTCTCCTTTTTTTATTTTGAAATTTGGCTTGAAAGAATTTAGACCATTCATCTGTACCATTCTGTATCTTCCAAAATAACTTTATTAGAAGAGATTTATTAATGTTTTCCAATCTCCTCAATCCCAGACCTCCTTCAGTTAATGGTGAACACACTATATTCTATTTTAAAGTAATGCATTTCCTAGTAGCAGGGTCTCCAGACCAAAGAAAATTTCTAATTATTCTTTCACATTTATTCAATACTCTTTTGGGCCACTTATAAACTGACATATTGTATGCTGGTAAGCTACTAAGAACAAACTTCACTAGCACCAGCCTCTCTTGAAAAGATAGTAGTCTCCCTTTCTAACCATCCAATCTGTATTGCATCATTTCAACACCACCCCAAACATGAGAAGCTTTAATACATCTTGGAGTTAACATAACTCCAATATATTTGTCAGGGAATTCTGCCAGTGGAATGCATACTTCCTCTGAAATTCGAATTCTTCTTCTATCACTAGTGCCCCCAATGAAGCATTTCCTATTTTCCGAACTAACCATTTGACCTGATGCTGCTTGATATAAATTTAGAGACTCCATTAGTATTTTAACATTTCTCTTCTCTCCATTGCAGAAAAGTAAAATATCATCTGCAAAGAATATGTGTGATGGTTGGGCTGCATTTCTATTTACCATTGTCTTCAATTTACCTGTATTAACCAGCTGAGTGATGTTTCTACTTAAGACATCTTCTGCAATCACAAAAATAAGGGGATACAAAGGATCACCTTGTCTCAGTCCTCTCCCCACTTGGAAATAGCCTTCTGGTCCTCCATCTACTAAAACAGAAATTCTGGCAGAATTGAGTAAAGTTTGTAGCCAAATTTACTCATTACTTGGAAAAAAAATCTCCAACTTAGTGAGTCATAGGCCTGGGTTATATCAAGCTTAAGACCAAAGTTTCCTCCCCTTCTCTTAATTTCCAGTTTATTGATCATTTCAGAGGCAAGTGCTATTTGTTCTTGGATAGTTCTCCCTTTTATAAAAGCTCCTTGTTGAAGGGATACTATTTTATGAATAATGCTTCAAAATCTTATAGCCCATATTTTGGTAAAAATCTTGAAGCTGAAATTCATTAGACATATTGGCCTATATTGCTTTTATTTTTTTGCATTGCTCACTTTAGGAATTCGCTTCAAAAAATTAGCATTCAAACCTGAAGGGATGAAGTCTCTCTGCCAGCAGTATTGTATTGCATTTATGATATCTAAACTAATAGTTTCCTAAGCAAATCTATAAAACCATCCAGCAAAGTCATCTGGTTCAGGTGCATTGTCAGGATTCATATCAAATACTGCATTCTTTATTTCTTATGATGATGGAATAGAGGTTATCATATTGTTGTCTTCTTGACTCACAACTTTAGGGATGTTATCAAAAATATTGTCTTCAAAATTAACTTCTTGATGCTTGAATTTATTCTCAAAATGATTGACAAGAACTTATGAAATCTCCTTTTGATCTGAGATGATATTACCTTCATCATTTTCTAGTTCAACAATCATATTCTGAGTCTGTCTTATTTTTAATCTAACATGGAAGATCTTTGAATTGGAGGCTCCATCTTTCAACCACATTACTCTTGATTTTTGTTGAACTATATCCCTTTGTTGCTAAGTAAGTACTTCTAGCTTCCCTCTTGCTGTTACCAGCTTGTTCAGTAAAAATTTGTTATCAAGTGAGTCATCTGAATCAAGGGAGCAAGATATAACTTCTTCTTCTACTTCTTTGAGCTTCTTATTCACATCACCAAACACAGAACAATCCAAACTTTTATATCTTGTTTTAATCTTTTAAGTTTACTCATAAAGATAAATACTGCATTCCCTTGTACCTCTGGATTCCATGAAGTTTGTATCAATTTTAAAATTCTGGATGAGATTTCCATACTTTGAGAGCTCTGAAAGGAGTATTTACTGGTTTAGATATATTGGCATTTGCTCCAAATAAAACATTGTGATCTGAAATTCCTCTAGCTCCCACTTTATAACCCCAACTAGGATACAAGCCAAGCCATTTATCATTGAAGACTTCCCTATCAAGAATACAAACAATTTTCTTTTTACCAGCTCTATTATTACTCCATGAGAAATTTAAACCTGTTTTTGGTGCTTGGATTAATCAACTACTGTGAAGGCAGTTATTAAACTCCAACATTGAAATTTTCATTGGTCTTAAACCTCCCTTTTTTTGTTCATCCTTAATAACTGAATTAAAATCACCAATTGTCAACCATGGTTTATTCAAAGTGCTTAGATATATCATCTCATTCCACAACTCTCTCCTTTGCACAGTCAGAGAAGCAGCATGTATACCTGTAATTAGGGAACCTTCAATTTCCACTGTGATTGATTGAGTTGTAGTAGATATAAAAGTTGGTTGTTGAATAGATGCACTCCATAGAATCCAAATATTACCTTTCCTTGAATCAGTTGAGTTGTGGAAAGCTTCATAGTGCATACCTGGCAATCTTTACTTTTTACAAAAATTAGAAGAATATTTTACTTTTGGTTCTGCAAGAATCACTAAAGTTGGGCTAAAATTGTGAACTAAACTTCTAAGTTTATCAGATGCCTTTTGTCTTCTAAGGCCTCTGATATTCCAGAAGATTACCTTCATTTGCTTGGTTAATTTTGAGAAGAATTACTTCCTCTCAGAGTTTCTTTTTTTCCACTGTGAGTAACTAAACCAGAAGATTTATTCCTTGTTTGAATGATACTAACATGATTTGTAGCATTCTATTTAGATTTTGGAACTTCTTCTAAGATAACTCCTTTTTCCACGGGTGGAATAATATTCACCACTGAATTTACTGATGTAGAGCTTGATAATGTACTCAGAACTTTGTTAACACTTAAAATAGGAAACTCATAAGTTGAGTTTAAAATTTCTTCATTAAAGTCATGTAAAACTTGAAATTTACCTGAATTGGGACTTGTGGAAGTTATTTCAGTTGACTGAATAGGAGGAATAATTGCATCTACTTCCTCATCACTTTCATTTAGAATCTCTTCAATACTATATAGCATTTGTGTTGTGCATGGAGAAGTGAAGCAAATATCAAATCTAACTTGAGCTGGAACCTTTTTTTGGAGTAATCTTCTTCCAAACCTTCTTAACAACATTATGGGCTGGAGTTGGTTCCTGTTGTTCTTGAGTATTCCTATGTAATATGCATTCAGCTACACAATGACCAACATTCTTACAATTATGACAGTACTTTGGAAGTTTAGGGATATGTACTTCCTACTCAAATCCCCCATACTTAGATTCAACCCATATTTTGCTGGGAATGGATTTTGCTAAATCAATTTCAACAAAAACACTTGCATAGTAACCTACTTCTCTTTTCAAAGTTGTCTCATCCACTTTAATATGTCTTCCCCAAGATTTTCCCATATGAAGTATAATTCTCTCCTTCCATTACTCTAAGCTTAGACCAGAAAAGTTTACCCATACAAATGATGAAGATTTTTGAGTTGCAGGGTTAAAATTAGGTTCCCATAGTTTAATCTTAAGGTTTTGATTTTCAACAACCCAATCACCAGACCAAATATACTGCTTGTCAGATTCATTATCCAATTTGATTATAAAGAAACCTTTTCCAATAGGAATTAGTTGAACACTACCCTTTAAATTCCATTGTCTCCTTAAAGCTGTTTCTGCTACTTTAAATTTAAGATTCACAAAGTCCAACCTCCATATTAAACTGTGTTTCCATTCATATAAACTATCATCAATAATATCATCTGGTATAAATAAGGAAGGAGAGTCTCCATGTTTACCACACTCTGGAAGATCTGAAATTATTTTTGATGATGTTCTAAAATTTGAATCATAATTTGAAGTTTTGGATACTGAAACAGAACCCGTTATTGTTTGAGTTTGCTGAGTTTTCGACATATTTTTGCGATCAATTTATGTAAGAAGTCTCAGAATTCAATACACCAATCATCGAAACTAATTAAGAATGTAAGAATTACCTGAAATTAAATGTAAGATCGAAGAAACCTGAGATTTCGATGACCGATTTGTGACGATTTTCTCACTGAGTTAGGCACCGATTCGCAGAGCTCTAAAATGTGTAATTAATCTTAGCTTTAATTCCTTAACACTATTACCACCATCAACAACTCGATCAACGATTGAACTGCTTCTTTGACTGGTTGTTCAGAGAGTGTAAAGGTTCTGACTGGGAGAGGATTCTTGTGTACTCCTTCAGTCCCCAGTTGAAGCTATTGTGGATCAACCTTCTCTTTGAAGATGTGCTTCAAAATATTATAGTTACTTGTTGAATGATTGATGAATCTTTGAAGGTGACAGTACCTGAAATTCTTAATTTTTCTTCAGTTGGCTCTCTCTGATGAACAGAAATTTTATTGCATCATGTTGAACCATACTTCCAGTAACTCAATCACTTCTTCAGTAGGAAGAGGGAAGTTTGAGTTACCGTTTGATCATTTCCCATTCGTTGATGCAGGGTCGAGGTTTGTGCAAGACTGGTTATCCTTTCTTTGCTCCTTCAGGTGAGCCTGGGATGTTGGAGAAGCGCTCTGATGTTGTGTCTCAGCTTTCCTTTAATTCTTTTCGGCAACAACGTTTGTTAAAGGGTGGAGATTATACTGATTGCTGATTAGGCGTCGGATGCTTCGAGGCTCCTCCACCTTGCAAACTTTGCTCTTTCCAGTAAAGCAGGTGCAGTAGTCGCTGATCATTTGGCTGCTTCATGAAGCTCTGAGAAAGTATGGAACCAGAGATTTTCTAGCAAGGCTCTATAGACTGGGATCATTCTGCTAATGCACAAGTCTATCAGTTATTTTTCAGTGATATTCGGGTCATGACAATCCAAATCTTGGACTCTGAACCTCTTCACATAATCATTCGAATGTTTATTGCTCTTCTGAGACATTCTTCCTAAGTCGGAGAGAGTAAATGCTCTGAGACAAAGAAGTATTTCATGTAGAAGGAATTAACCATTTATCCCAACTAGCGATGCTCCTAGGTGCAATGTTGTTGTACCAGGTGTATGCTCGGCCTATTAGCGATTTTGAGAACTCCTTCAGACGGACAACATGGTTGTGTTCGTGCCCACCTAGTGCTTCCAAGAATCGAGAGGCACTTTCTCGAGCATTCCTCATTTCATTATACAATGTGAACATTGGAGAGGTGTAACCCTTTGGGAGAGGAATTCGTTGTGTAGTAGAAGGATATGGAGGTTTATGATGATAAACTGATGGTGTCCTGTCTTTAATTTCCTCGATCCTCCATAAAGCATTCCAGGTCTTCATGGGTGATGAAGCCTGCAGGTTTCTTTATTGGTGACTTCATTATCATCTACTACATGGATTAGAGTGACTTCAGGATCAGCATCCGAAGATGTTTCTTTGGATTTTCCATTCTCCCGAGTTTTTTCTGACTTCTTGTCAGTGAGAGTTTTGAGATAATTGCACAACTCCTTCTGTGTGTTAGCCATGTCAATTTGATTTTTGATAAGGATTTCTTGCACCTTCATGAGATCACCTATAGTGGGTGGATTTTCTCTAATTTCTTCGGGAGATCGGCCGAAGAGAGGATTGTATCCAATGTTGGTTTGAGGAGGAGTGGTATCACCAGCACATATGTTGGAAGCAGGAGTAGTTTCTGGAGTACCACCACTGTTGCTAGTGCTAGCGTTATCTGTGTTAGGATTTGTAACTGAACCTGACATAAGATCAACCATTTTGTGAGAATTTGAGATTGAAACCAAGAGATTAATCTTCCACTGTGGTCGCCAATCTGTGGATGGGGAAAAACGGTTTGCTTGTTTTTTAGGGAAGTGAAGAGACGACCGATCGGACGAGACTCCTCAACCGAGAAAACTGCCTAACCTCATATAGATGCACTGCACGGGAGTGCTTTGAGTTCGAGAAATAAATCTGTAGGACTCCGGCCTAAACTAATTAAATGACCATTCCATAGTAAATTCGGTCACAAAGAGAGAGATGGGTTGATTGAAAGAGTGTTGCTCACACGATAATTCTTGGTTAGACGATGGATTTTCTGTTCAATATATCGTGGATTTTCTGTGTTGTTTTTTTCCGTTGTTTTAATCATGGACTCGAGGAATTATGTATATTGTCAAAGTAATGAACGCATTGATCCCTGTAAGTGTCACGGTTTCTTGAGTGAAAGAGTGGGAAAGCGGGAGATCGTGGTAAACTCAGTTCCGTGTCGTATGGAGGCTTGACTGATCGTGCACCCACTATTTTTTTTTGCCAGGTCAAAATAGTTTATTAAGCAAAAAAACATAATTACAAGAATTACAAGAAGAAGGCACAAAACCTCCTACCCCCATAAACCAAAGAGGTAAAAATAAATAACAATACTAAAGACAAAAAATCTCTAGAAATTAATAGAGAAAAAAAGAAAAAAGAAGACAAAATGACTAAGTTTTCTTCACTTTCAATAGCGCAAATGTACTCTAGCAAACACTCCTCTCATAGAATGTGATTAAGTGTTTCCATCTCCTTTAGCTTTCTTCTTAGGAGTCTTCATTCTTTTTGATTGATATTTTGTTTCCTTAACATACTTTCGAAAAGATAAATCCTTCAGATACTTTTGTTGAGTATCGAATTTTGTAGTTCCTTTAGAATGAGATTAAGTGCACCCACTACTTTGCTAACTCCTTCAACCGTTTGCACGACTTACTCACATTTCTCGTCGTGGATGAACACACGTCACGTAGGCCGCCAGACCAAAACCCTAAGTGATATCCCCCCATATGTGATGTGATTGGTGTCTCATGAATCGTGGAGTCTGCAAGACAGACATATATTTAATTAATCAGTTTTTAACTGATTAGACAGTGAGTCAAGGTTTTGTTGAACTGAGCATGATTGACGAATGCTCAGTGATTCATGAGCGTTAATTTTGCTCATCTGAGTAAATATTATAAATTCGATAAGTTGTTGAATATTTATTTGTGATCAATATTCGAGTTGCCCAATTTGGCGAGTTACCGAATATTGATAAGTTATTGAATATTGATAGTTGGATCAATATTTGAGCAACTGAGCAAGTATTTCTCAATTCGACGAATTCTTTATTGGTGACGTGACCCAATAAAATATTGTTAGATTACCGAATATTGTATAATTAATCCAAATGTTGATTGCTGGATCAACATAAATTTATTAGTGTTTGAACTTGCTCAGAATGATGATTTCGTGGAGTGTTTGTTTGAAACCCTAATTTTTTACCGATTGTTGATCAATTGATGAATTTCTAAAAATAGGTCTTTAGTGATGGAGGGACCGACCACATGGGATGATGGACGACCATGTGATGCCCGAGTGCTCGAGTGAGCATGCATCAGGGTTCCAAGTTGAACAGTTGGTGAAAAAATGATGATTAAATGTCGATTTCATCATTTATTGAAATAGTGCTCGACTGAGCATTAGGTAATAAAACCTAATTTATGGAGAAGTGAGGGACCAGCCAAGAAGGCATGAAACCGGCCCTTGAGAGTGTGGGACCGGATGATAGTCGATTGAGTAAATTCCAAGTTGTTTGGAAATAGTTTGGACCCAATATGAGCAATTGAGCAAATTAAGTCAAAATCGTGAATATGTGTGGGACCGGCTCCATGCAAGCCTTAGGGTCGGCCTTGGTCGGTCAAGGGGGAATTCCCGTGTCACCACAATGTCTGTGTCTCAGTCCTGAGAATTTTTGTATTTCCTGATGTGCGTTCGAGCAATATTTTGAATTTTCAGAAGAATTCGATCTTTGACTGAAATTCTTGATTTTGCTCGAATGAGCAAGCTGAACTTTGCTCGTTTTATCAAAATTTGAGAAATATTAAAATAATAATATTTTAATACTTGGAGCGAGAAGACTAGTTGGCCGTGTGACCATGTTGACTTCTTGCCTTTTTCATGGTTTGAGCCATATTTGAGAAAATACGAAGAAACCATGATTTTTGCTCAAACGGAGGAGTTTCATGAGATGTGGAAATAATAATAATAAAATAAGGGTATGGAAAGTGTGGGACCGGCCACGGCATGGCCGGCCGGCTAGGAGCCCGGTCCCGTGACACTTTCCCTGAATTTACATTATTTTTCATGATACGGAGGAAATTCCATGAAATCAAGGAGTTTTGTTGAAACCATGAAATTTCCATGAGATGAGGAAAATAATAATTATGAAAGACTAGGGATTATAAGGTGTGGGACCGGTCACGCTAGGGCATGGCCGGCCGGCTAGGTAGTCCGGTCCCGCAACACCTCTCCCTATTTTAATTATTTTTCATGAATCCTTGAAAATTTGCAAAAACCATGAGTTTTGCTCAAATAAGGAAAATTGCTAAAATAAGGGAGTTTTCATGAGCTTATGAAAATAACAAAAATAATTAAAATAAAGGATAAAGGCATGGGGGACCGGCCGGCTGGTGGGCCTGGTCCCCTAGGCGCCACTTTTATTATTTTAATATTATTTTTTCTCTCCTATTTTGTGTAGGATTCCTCGTTTGTCCATATTTCGAATGCTCGTTCGGGCATTTGGGTGCTCGTTCGTGCATCATTGTCGAGTACACTTGCACCATTTTATGGGGCTTACTCAGTGACAGTCCAGATGCCCGATTTTTGAGTATTATTACTAATTCATGAAATTCAGTGGAGAATGATTCATGAATCCGAGTAATAAAAGTGAGTAGTTCTTTATTATCAATCCATAGGATCAGCCGTGGATTCGACCATGGATTCGGAATAATAAAGCGAGTGTTACCATTCCGTGGGATCGTGGATTCGACCATAGAATCAGAGTAATTAACTATTACCATTCCATGAGATCATCTGTGGATTCGATCATGAAATCGGAGCAACGAAAGTAGCCATTACCATTCCAAGAGATCAGCCGTGGATTCGATCATGAAATCAGAGTAATAAAAGTATCCATTACCATTCCATGAGATCCGTGGATTCGATCGTGAAATCGGAGTAATGAAAGTAGCCATTATCATTCCATGAGATCAGCCGTGGATTCGATCATGAAATCGGAGTAATGAAAGTAGTGGTAATTATACAAATATCCCTTGTTCTTATTGACTTCAAAAATATCCTTATCACACAATAAATATATCCTTCTCCATCTATAAGCCCATCAAGGGTCCACTAATATTTTTCATCTTTCCAAATTCACCCTCCCAATCTTATATTCCTTCTTTATCTATCTATGAATTTCCCCGAAACATTAAAACTCTATCCATCTCCACCACCATCATTTATGTCGCCACCATCACCCTCTTCATCTCCTATCGTCAAGAAAAATCCATCGAACCAAACTCCACCACCGTCATCTCTAGTACCACCTCCTACTTCATTGGCTCTTCATATTCCATAATCAGCTCCATCACTACATACAAAAACTTAAATCTGGTGATGAATCAACGAGAAAACAATCTCCAAAACCTAATTTCGATAATCAAATCATTAGATTCATTTTGGGTTCAACTGGATCCGGCTTGAAGAACAAAATCGTCATCAATAATTAAATATGTAGATTCAATCATCAAAATGGATTAAAAGGTAAGTTTTATCTCTACTTTTCATTGTAATTAGTGTTGATAATTAATCTTTGAATTTCAAAATCTAAAGAAGACAAATTAAAATGATAAACTAAAGATGTATTGAAGATAACTTTTTTGGTTAATTTGATGATTTATGCATAGATTTTGAAATTTGTGTTTAACAATCTCTATTTAAGGTGTTGGTGTTGGCGGCGGTTGTCGGGAGACGGTGGTGGTGGTAATTATTTCATGCTGCCAAAGAAAACAGGTAACAAATGATGGTGTTGGTGGTGATTTTATGGGTTCAGTATGTCACCACAGTGTAACTAACGGTGTTGTTAGTGGTGGACTTGGTGTTGGAAGATAAATGGGAAGTGATACTGGTTGTAGCGGAGGATTAGTTGGTGGAGCATGGGGTACTTATGTGGTGGTATGATAAGTACCTAGTTTATATTGAGTTGGTTTGTATTTTTGACTTAATTTCTAAAATTTAGTGTAATATCATGGTTTTGATTTTTATTGTGCAGTCATTGTGATAAGCTGATGCTTCATTTACCTTCCTAAATTGGGGCCTATAGGAATTAATTTGGGCCTATCACTACGTGACAAAAAAGAGACATTTTGAGGTAAAATTGATAGCCCCTTAACCAATTTTTTTTTTAATGGCAAATTTACCCCTGATTAATTAGTGTTAATTTGGATGATTAGTGATAAAATTTCGTGTTAGATGTGAAATTAACTTGTGTTAATGAATCATTTGAATATGAAAAAGTATTAAAATTTGAAATTTTTTGAAGAACACCAACTCAGAATCATACATAGATTTTCTGAAACCCATAATCGGTTTATATGGACATGAAAATCAACCGATTTTCCAGAATCGGTTTATACGGGCATGAACATAAACCGATTGTGGGTAATTTTTTTCTTTTTTATATGTGAATTATGTGTTGTTCAACATCAAATAAAATCAAAATTCATTCTATACCCGAGTTAATGAAATGAAATCGAGTATGATTCCATATTCATTTTATGATCGAGTATTAACTGAAAAAAAAATGGGTTAACCAGAATCGGTTTACACGATACATATGTAAAAACCGATTCCTGATATTGCACAGTAGGAATCAGTTTATAAGAATGCTCATGTAAACCGATTCTAACAAAAAAAAGATATAGAAAAATTGAGAACAACAATCGGTTTACTCGACGCACATATAAAATCCGATTCTAACATTATACATCAACAATCGGTTTTTACAAGTGCTAATGTAATCCGATTCTGGTTCAAATCTCTCGAACCAGAATACATATCAAGGACAATCGGTCTTTGTGGGCATGAACATAAATCGTTTCTATTTGCAATCGGATCACACATACATTAACGTTAACCGATTCTGATAAACCAGAAAAATTTGATTCAAAATTTTCAATTTTTAAGCAATTTTATGTTACTAAAACCTAGTTTATAGGATTGGGTTGAGAAGAAAAGAAGAAGAATCAGTTTAAGTGGAGATGGAAATGAATTTGATTTTGATTTTATTTTTTATGATTTTAGTTTTATGATTTTGATTTTGGTTTTAGTTTTTAAATTTTATGATTTTGATTTTAGTTTTTAATTTTATGATTAGGATTTGATGAGGACAAATTAGTAGTATTAATATTTGATAGAGGGTAAAATGGTATTTTCATCAAACTTAGACACCCCTTATCATTTTCTATGGGGTGGATGAAAAAATCCATAGGCCCCAATTAAATCCTATAGGCCCCAATTTAGGAAGGTTCATTTAAGCTTACATATGTATCAATTGACCACTGACAGCTTGATAGTGGAATTAATTGTGTGAAGTACGTGCAAGTATCTAGTTCCAGTTTCTGTACGTTAGGTAACTTTTACCTCGACTACTGCAATATGGAGTTTTCGTTACCTCAATGATAGTAATCACTCATAAGCAGAAAGACAAACTTGTAGCTTTAGTTTGTGTACTGCATGTTGGCATTGGTGTTTCTCTCAATTATTATAGATTTTTATATTTTTCTTCCTAGATAAACTAAAGTGTCTTCGTTTGACGTTACCATTGATTATGCTTTTGTAGTTTCATTGATTTTTTTTTTATTGATTAAACTAACTATCAATAAGTGCTTGTGTGCTATATATCTGTACATTGCATACAAATATTTGTATTCTTTTTAATGTGCACATACGACATGTTGAAATGAATTCAATTTAGGATTCAGTTTTGTGTTCTTAGTTTGAGTGTGATGTAATCTGCAACTACACCCTCAATAGAATTAGTAAAAACTCAAGAAGTTCTTGATGGTGAATGATAACTTTCTTATTAATTCTCTTAGTTGATTACATAGAATTATCAAAATGGAACTAGAATAGTTACAACTTTTTCTATTCTCTTTCCTAAGATAATTTCTTACACTCATTAAAAGAACCTCCCGAATTTACATTTGAACTCCTATTTATAGTAAAACTTATGCAGCTGTATATGAATTGCGAAGTATCGCAATTCATCCTCGCAAAACTTCATATTTCCCCGCACTACTTCTATCATCGTATCATTTTATAACTCTTTCCTCCTTTATTTATTACGATACTCGTGAACTATTATCTTGCGATATTCAGTACCTACATCTTGCCTCTACTCATGTCAATTCTACGAAGAAGAAATGTCATGAGAATCTCTATTCTCGTAAATTTAGTGTAGTTATTACCACCCATCAAGTTCGCAACACGTCTTTTTACTTTTCCCTTACCTTTTTGACACGTTTCTTCGTAACCGTTCTTTTCAACCGTTCACTGTACGCGTGTCGTTACCACAACAAATTAATTAATACTTTACTACCTAATTAACAAGTAATATAGGGTAGTCAAGGTCGATCCCACGAGGAGCACGAGATTCTAGTTGTAAATTTGTCACACAAAGGGGGGTATTGATTAAGAATTTGAGAAAGTAAATAAAATAAACAAAGCAATTAAAAAGAAATCAATAAGAGAGATTAGATCAAGGAATCCTTCTTCGCTGCAAAACAATGATTAAAGTTATGTTCTTTTCCACTTCTTATTAGTCACAAATTATCACCAACCGTAGGTATAGCAGCTAGATCAGTGCTAACCCCAAAATCCCTTATATCACCGGATACGGAAGTTCTCGACTACCGGATTCTATTCACCAAACCACCTAGTAGTAGATCACTCAAGATGTAATTTAGTTAAACGCATTAAGATTTATGAATTTATTAGGTTGATATTAGTAGTTAAACTCTTAGATCAAGGTCCACTTGCTAACGTTGTTTTTACACACAATTGCTCCACGGAATCCCTCCGCAAGGTCTCGTGTTTGCTACTTATGTGAAAAGTCAAGAAACGATTACTTATCCCCTAACTTACACTAGCTTTAGATTAGACTAACAAATCAATCTAGTTGTACACCTAGATAATCTATCAATCAATCATGAATGTCTTTAAGATCACTCCTATTAGTAAAAACAAACGATAATCATGTGAAAACTTCAAAGTAGATTTAAAACAAACTCAAAACATGTTAAGAACTAGGAATTCATCCTCAATCAAATTAGTTACTCATATTAAAGAGTTCACACAAAGAGAAAAGTATTGTGTGTGTAAAAGTGTGCAAAAGTATTGTAAAAGATGTGTATCAATGTGTATCTATATGTATGGAAGTGTAGAAGTTCTTCTCTATTTATAGGCTTCAATGTTCTCCATATCTTCCAAGGAATAGAATCCCTTTCCTTTTGTAGCTCAATTTCCAAATCCAAGCCTTTCTCAAATCTTCCATCTCCTCTTTCCAAATCCAAGCCAAATTCTTCATTCAATTCCAAGTCCAACTCTTCACATCCCATGAGAGAAATCCACACAAAATTCTGCAACTTTTGCTCGCCGGAAAACTGGTTTTTTGGCCGGAAACAGGCCGGAATCCGTTGCCGCCGGCCACCTGAAATTCTCCCCCGGTAAAGGTATATTCTGCTAGTCAGCCGTTAAGACTAACAGTCAAAGAGGTCAACCGTCAGTCAACTGTTAGTCATTGGTCAAAGGAAGGAAGTTAGTCAGCTTCTTATTCAGCCGTCTAACTTAGCTGACTATTCTTACTCGTCTGAGTTATTGAGTTGAATCGGTTCATCGCCGTTGCGAGTTGACTCGCCGGAGGGGAAATTTGGCCGAGTTCTGTTTAATTACAGGACTTTCCTCAGGCCAATTTCAGGCCATTATCTTCACCTGCTAAGAAGCCTAACATACATCTAATTTTTCATTCATTCATTCCATTCACTGCACTGCAACTGAGTTGCTCCATACTCATTTCATCAGCTCACCATTGTTCATCATCCATTGCATCAGAACCCTGCCTTCTCAATTCGATTCAAGAACACATTAACAGAGCTTCGAATCATCTCAGGTCACAACCCAATTTCTTTTCATTCACAACATCATACACAGTTGAATCACAGTTCGAGCAGCACCATCTCCTGTAACTCTCAGATTCAATATCTCATTCATTTGTAACCACCAACAGCGAATTCAATCAACCCAGTTCTTCGCTGCCAATCAACTCAATACGCTGAAACTCAACTCCTTTTTCTATCGAATTCAGCATCAGGTCTTGCCGAGTTCTCAACAGATCGAACCCATACTTAACAGCAACAGATACATCCATTAATTTCATCAATTCGGACCCATCTCAACTCGTCATCTCTCAATCTCAGTTCCAAAAAACCTATCGGCATCATCGAATTCCCGATTTGAACCTTCAATCAAAAACCCATCTCGTTCTTCTAACTGAAACTCGACCGCAACATCCATGGCTGCAAATTCAACTCCAATTTCTTGATTCGGTTTGAGCAACACAGTAATTTTGAGGCAAACCCATCTCTCAGCAGCATCCATTCTTCCATATCTTGAGTTCAACAGTAGACGAATTTCTTCTCTTATTTCTCGTGATTCAGTTTCAATGGCAGCGAGTTCTCAGATCCAATCTCGCTGTAGAATAATATTTGGGAAAGAAGAAAACCTAATCTCGATTTAGGCTTTAAGGAAGGGACAGATTAGTGCACCCCACATAAGAACCACCCTCAGATTGGGTGCCCTTATCAATTCAGCGTCTGCCTTTAGCAATATTTTTAGGGTGGCCCATATACTTGGCCAGGCTATCTTTAATGCTCCTCTAAGAGAGTTTCCCCTTAACCGTGACTAGACTCCAGATAGTGCTCGCCCTATGAAATGACCTTTTTTCCCTTTTAGCTCAAATTGAACGATTTCTTCTCCTTTTCCTCCGTGCGACTCCAGAGTACCTAATAACTCAAAAACACACGTAAAATACATAATTTACAAGAAAAATAGCAAAGAAAGCATAAACTCTATAGATAGTAAATATGGTGTATTCTACACCTATCAAATTCCCCCACACTTAGACTTTGCTAGTCCTCGAGCAAATCAAACTAAAACTTACAACTTCAAAGCGTTCCAGCATCCCAAGCATCCTAAGAGTTATGAAGACATAGAGTTTATGCATGCTAGTAATGAGAAGTTAGAAATACTAAAGAACATATTCTCATCCTTAAATGTTGAGTGAGAAATAACCACACCATAATGAGAGAACACATGTTTGAGAAACGATCAATAAGCATTTCGCCTCGACTTCTGCCTCACTTAAAAGGGTTTTATGATAATTGCACTCAAAAATACGGCTTTTTTATGGGTCTCACATGTGTGCAGGTAGGAACGAAGAGAGAATTCCTGCAACACGTTGAATGGTGGGAAGAATAACTTCCGAAATTTTGAAAAACCCACATCTTTTAACATTTTGAAAAACCATTTTTCTAACGATCTCTAAGAAAGGAAATCAACCATTTATATCGAGGATGAGATTACTTACTTACCTTCACATCCGATTGCCAATTATGATAACACCACTCTCACGGAATCCAATAGAAACGTCTTCCGCTCCTTGTCTTCATCTTCTTGGTCATCGGCTTCAACTATTGATGATAAACACTTGAACTTCATAAATCCTTGACAATTTGTAACCTTTTTCCTCAAAATCCTTGTCGCTTGAAACTTCCTTATAGATTTTCCTTCCCCACGGCTTATTCAAAACAAAACAATAATAGATATTTCTCTTGTCTCATATATATCTTTTTTTTTCTTTTTTTTCTATATTTTATTTATTTTTTTATTTTTTATTTTTTTTAGACAAGAGAAACATAATACAAATCAAAAGTGAAAAATAAAACAACCATGGACGTGGAAAAGTACTTTACCGCTTGATTCTTCACAACTTGTATTGCCTTGAAATCATAAACTTCAATAATTCTCACCTTTTCCTTTTCTTCGCTTTTGTAAATAAGTCTTAATACTTGGATATAGAATTACCTCATTGCATTTTAAGTCTTCAACTTTGCTATAAAATTATGCTCTTTTTCTTGTTCCATTGTTGCTTGCAAACCTTGAACCTTTTCAACTTTCATTGTAGATTTTGATGTCGCTCCCTTGTTGTTGATGATTATAGTGTTTCTATGGACCTGTTGTTGTCGAGCGAGAGAATGGTGCTAACTGCAAATTGAACTACAAGAAGGTAGCTTTCATCTATAAATGTCACCCTCATGATTGACAAAGATTAGCACTCAAGAGATCAAAATAGTGCTGAAATTGGTGTGAAATTGGGTAGCTCACCATTCTACCCGGAATTAACGTACGGTGACACACACTCAAAAGAAGCTCTTTAGTAAAGGAAGAATTTTTGGTCGGTGCCTTGGTTGATATGAAAATGGGTAGTCTCCACTAATGATTGATCAGCAACTCTAATAACGCACTTCTCCCTGCACCAAATTTGCATCACCGGCATGATTAAATCCATTATTTAACACTCTAACAAGCAAGAAATCGAACGTAGTTCCCTAACACTTCCAAGTTCAATTATGTCGGTCAGAATTCTCTATGTAATCATACCTAGAAGCATGCTAGTGACTCTAAAATCTCTAAAAGTTGAAAGTTTTAATGCAAAATTCTTTTTTTTTTTATGCAAAAATATATGCTTAGCCACTCCCCCACACTTAAACCTTACATTGTCCTCAATGTAATTGAATCCTCCTAGTAAAGTCAAGGTGGGAAATCTTAATATGATATGGAACAAGAAAAATAAATAACAAAATAAAAAGCAAAATAAAAGGATAAGAAATACAAAACCGGTGGGTTGCCTCCCACTTAGCGCTTGTTTTAAAGTCGACGGCCCGACATGGCTCTTGTAAGATTCACTCCCCATATACTAATAATCGGAAAATTTGGGGATCCTCCCATAGTACCTGTTTTGAAAACAATAACTCCATACAAATGTTAGCACAAGAAAATAATAGTAAAGTTATAGCTCGATAGAAATTTCCCCCACACTTATTCTTGTCCACACTCGGAAGTGTATAAAGAACATAGAATTTGGGAACTTCCATGCATTCCTCTTGGCAAACCTGCATAGTGTTATCATCAAGTGTTTCCAATGGTGGATATCGAGAAACAAAGTCATTCAAAAATACTTTCGAAGCACATACATTCAAACCAATAAGAGGTAAAGGAGAAGAATTAACATGCAAAGGGTTAGACAAACCTTGCACAATTTCTTGTATTACGGTATCCTCCTCATTCTTAAAAAATTCAAGTGAACTACTTACCTCTTGTATATCGTGGTCCTCTATCAAACTTTGCAACCATTCTTCATCATTTTCTACCTTAACCAAAGTCTCGGCATCATCATAATCATTAACAAGTTCAATTGGGTCTTCCACAAATTCAATCAATTCGGTTCCATTATCGAGCATCACCTCTTCAACATCTTCATCATCGGAATCGGGACATTCACTAAAGTGATTTTCGTCGGTAAAAATTGTAAGATCTTCTTGTGAGGGTGTTATACCGTTTACAACAATAGGAAAGTCACACCCAATCTCCTCCTTTTGAATAGGCGAAGGATCGTTATTATGATCCGGAGTTGGAATAACTTCCTCATGGTTGCAACTTTCATACACTTCTGCGGACTCATAATTTTCCCTAAGGAATTTTTTCCAAGCACTAAATGCATCTTCCTCAAGCTCTACCTTTTGAATAGGTGATTGATCATTATTAAGATCAAGGCTCGAGTAATCTACACTAGCGTCATCAAAAGTCTCCAAAGGTTGGTCCTTTTCAACACAATCATCTTCATTATCGGAATCACCATAATAAGAATCTTCATCGGTTTCATAACCTTTATCCCGACGTCGTTTAAGTTCCATATGAATAGTCCTACTAATTTCTGCGACAAGCTCTTCCGAGTCTCCATCATCTTCCAATTTGTATAACTTTTGTGCAAGTTTACGGACGTTAACACGCTTACCACCGTGTATAGAGTTTCTAGATTGTATATCCTTAAAAAGTGAAGGAAAAACACGATGAAGAGGAGTATATTCCCAACTCTCCGTCTGCACATTACTAGAAAACAATGTATTAGAAGCATAATTATCCGTCCATCCTTGTGATTGTCTACTTACATACCCGTCATAAGGTTGTTGATATGCATGAGAATATCCATAAGGTTCCGTAGGATTTTGATCATAGCCAAAAGATTGATTTTGATTGTATCCTAAGGATGGTTGGAAATTGCCATGATGTTGAGTTTGAAAATCGTATTGATTGTTGAAATATGCTTGCTCTTGTCCACCATACATGGAAAACCGGTACCTGAAAAACAATTCTCAAAAACTAAGTTAGATACGATAAAGAATCCAACAAAGCAAGAATAAAGCAAAAAGTAAAAACAACTAAAATCATCCGATGCTCCCCGGCAACGGCGCCAAAATTTGTACGCGTGTCGTTACCACAACAAATTAATTAATACTTTACTACCTAATTAACAAGTAATATAGGGTAGTCAAGGTCGATCCCACGAGGAGCACGAGATTCTAGTTGTAAATTTGTCACACAAAGGGGGGTATTGATTAAGAATTTGAGAAAGTAAATAAAATAAACAAAGCAATTAAAAAGAAATCAATAAGAGAGATTAGATCAAGGAATCCTTCTTCGCTGCAAAACAATGATTAAAGTTATGTTCTTTTCCACTTCTTATTAGTCACAAATTATCACCAACCGTAGGTATAGCAGCTAGATCAGTGCTAACCCCAAAATCCCTTATATCACCGGATACGGAAGTTCTCGACTACTGGATTCTATTCACCAAACCACCTAGTAGTAGATCACTCAAGATGTAATTTAGTTAAACGCATTAAGATTTATGAATTTATTAGGTTGATATTAGTAGTTAAACTCTTAGATCAAGGTCCACTTGCTAACGTTGTTTTTACACACAATTGCTCCACGGAATCCCTCCGCAAGGTCTCGTGTTTGCTACTTATGTGAAAAGTCAAGAAACGATTACTTATCCCCTAACTTACACTAGCTTTAGATTAGACTAACAAATCAATCTAGTTGTACACCTAGATAATCTATCAATCAATCATGAATGTCTTTAAGATCACTCCTATTAGTAAAAACAAACGATAATCATGTGAAAACTTCAAAGTAGATTTAAAACAAACTCAAAACATGTTAAGAACTAGGAATTCATCCTCAATCAAATTAGTTACTCATATTAAAGAGTTCACACAAAGAGAAAAGTATTGTGTGTGTAAAAGTGTGCAAAAGTATTGTAAAAGATGTGTATCAATGTGTATCTATATGTATGGAAGTGTAGAAGTTCTTCTCTATTTATAGGCTTCAATGTTCTCCATATCTTCCAAGGAATAGAATCCCTTTCCTTTTGTAGCTCAATTTCCAAATCCAAGCCTTTCTCAAATCTTCCATCTCCTCTTTCCAAATCCAAGCCAAATTCTTCATTCAATTCCAAGTCCAACTCTTCACATCCCATGAGAGAAATCCACACAAAATTCTGCAACTTTTGCTCGCCGGAAAACTGGGTTTTTGGCCGGAAATAGGCCGGAATCCGTTGCCGCCGGCCACCTGAAATTCTCCCCCGGTAAAGGTATATTCTGCTAGTCAGCCGTTAAGACTAACAGTCAAAGAGGTCAACCGTCAGTCAACTGTTAGTCATTGGTCAAAGGAAGGAAGTTAGTCAGCTTCTTATTCAGATTGTCTAACTTAGCCGACTATTCTTACTCGTCTCGAGTTATTGAGTTGAATCGGTTCATCGCCGTTGCGAGTTGACTCATGGGGGGAAATTTGGCCGAGTTCTGTTTAATTACAGGACTTTCCTCAGGCCAATTTCAGGCCATTATCTTCACCTGCTAAGAAGCCTAACATACATCTAATTTTTCATTCATTCATTCCATTCACTGCACTGCAACTGAGTTGCTCCATACTCATTTCATCAGCTCACCATTGCTCATCATCCATTGCATCGAACCACCGCCTTCTCAATTCGATTCAAGAACACATTAACAGAGCTTGAATCATCTCGAGTCACAACCCAATTTCTTTTCATTCACAGCATCATACACAGTTGAATCACAGTTCGAGCAGCACCATCTCCTGTAACTCTCAGATTCAATATCTCATTCATTTGTAACCACCAACACAAATAATTCAATCAACCCAGTTCTTCGCTGCCAATCAACTCAATATGCTGAAACTCAACTCCTTTTTCTATCGAATTCAGCATCAGGTCTTGCCGAGTTCTCAACAGATCGAACCCATACTTAACAGCAACAGATACATCCATTAATTTCATCAATTCGGACCCATCTCAACTCGTCATCTCTCAATCTCAGTTCCAAAAACCTATCGGCATCATCGAATTCCCGATTTGAACCTTCAATCAAAAACCCATCTCGTTCTTCTAACTGAAACTCGACCGCAACATCCATGGCTGCAAATTCAACTCCAATTTCTTGATTCGGTTTGAGCAACACATTAATTTTGAGGCAAACCCATCTCTCAGCAGCATCCATTCTTCCATATCTTGAGTTCAACAGTAGACGAATTTCTTCTCTTATTTCTCGTGATTCAGTTTCAATGGCAGCGAGTTCTCAGATCCAATCTCGCTGTAGAATAATATTTGGGAAAGAAGAAAACCTAATCTCGATTTAGGCTTTAAGGAAGGGACAGATTAGTGCACCCCACATAAGAACCACCCTCAGATGGGGTGCCCTTATCAATTCAGCGTCTGCCTTTAGCAATATTTTTAGGGTGGCCCAAATACTTGGCCAGGCTGTCTTTAATGCTCCTCTAAGAGAGTTTCCCCTTAACCGTGACTAGACTCCAGATAGTGCTCGCCCTATGAAATGACCTTTTTTCCCTTTTAGCTCAAATTGAACGATTTCTTCTCCTTTTCCTCCGTGCGACTCCAGAGTACCTAATAACTCAAAAACACACGTAAAATACATAATTTACAAGAAAAATAGCAAAGAAAGCATAAACTCTATAGATAGTAAATATGGTGTATTCTACACCTATCATTCACGCTTACTCGTATTAATGAGTTTCTATCTTCATCAAACTCTCTCTATTTATAGATATTATCCTCTGTTTTTTCTTTTTGTTCTCTTATCTTATTCGTCTTCTTCACCAGTTCTGCCTCTGCAATCTCTTTTATCTTTTTTCCTTTCTATTTTCCATCTTATATTCAATGGCACCAAAGAAGAAAACTATTGAACAGATTAATGCGGAACTTGCTGATAGGGATCTCATTCTCTCTGAGATTGAAGGTTATGATAATAAATGTTCTCTCTGTGTGAAGCTTTTTACCAACTATGTTTGGGATGATCAGAAAATTTTAATCTCACGAGGTCAAATCCTCGCAGGTCTTCCTCTTCCTCTTTATGATGTTAATTTTCCTCTATTCTATGAAATTATTTCCCACCCCAATTTTTCTTGTGCCATTTACCAATTGACTGGTGATTGTATTCGCCTCTTAGTTGAATTCGCAAATCGTGCCGCTTTTGGGAAATCTTTGTATTCAGTTGATTTTAGAAAACCTGGATTTGAAAATATAGAAATTGTTGCTGCGAATTATACAGTTGAGGGTTTCTTCAAAAATTACACACTAATTCCTGCGAGGAAAGAAGATAATTGTTGGGGTGTTCGTCTTCATCGTAAAGCTAATATCGCAGCAGATGATCTTCTCATGCACGATATTGATTATGCATCAGGGAATAATAAGACACCTCGTCGTTCTAATGATGAAGATTGGTATAAGTACCCTCTAATATTATCGGGTTCTTATATTTCTGGGATAGTAGAACTTCCTGCGAACCTTCGTAACCGCCATTATCAACCTTGGGTTTATAGAAATGTATGTACTTCCATCTCCTTATCTTTTTGTTACCCTTTAATTTCAAATGAGGTAAGAAACACTCTTGTATTTTTCTAAACAATATATTGTTGCCTCTGTTTCTTATCCTTATTTGAATTTGCAGGTTCCACTTCTTCCTGAGATTGCTGCGAATGAAAATAAGAGTTCTACTTATTCTAAAAGGTTTACTGCAAGACAACAAACTCTTCGTTTTGCGAAGGTTACCCAAGCTTCTGGTAGTCAAGATGATGCTCTTCGCAAAGGGAAAAGGAAACTTCAAGATGTTGTTTACGATAGGAGGAACAAGAAGAAACTCTCAACCAAGTCTCATTCCAATGTAATCTCTTCTAATGAGAATATTGAGGAAGATCTTGGTGATGAAGATGATAAATTTCCTGAGAAGGACTTTAGTTCTAATTCCGATACCCTTTCTGACAAAGGAGATGATGATAATGATGTTGATGAAGGTGAAGGTGAAAATGAAGATTGCAGTATCCCAGAAACTTTTGCCTCAGCAATGGTTAGCATATCTGAGGCTTTCCTCCATTCTTCTCGTGGATTAGGACATTCTCCTACAGCGAATGCTCGCAAACTTATTGCGAAGGCTTGTAAAGTTCCTACTGTAATTGATAATAACTCCCTCAAAGGCATTTCAAGATTCGTCTCTCCTGCTTCATTATATGCTTTAGGTAGCATGGTAAGTTTATTCTCTATTCCTTGTTTATTTCCCTTATTTTGTTGATTTCTAACCCCTTTTTTTTCTTGTTTAGGTTGGAAGAGTTAGTTGTGCAGCTGCTTCTGATTAGGAAAGACGTCATTCTATTGCTGAGAAGAAAACTTTGAACCGTTGTAAGAAGTTAGAGGTTGAAAATTCAAATCTCCGTCAGAAAGTAGAGGATTTAAGTATTGATAACGCAGAATTAACATCCCGTCACGAAGATAATTCACAATCTGCGAGCATCGCAATTGATAATTCTTCTCTTCTTGAGGAGAATAATCAATTAAAGCTTGAAAATTCTTCTCTTCGTAATGATAAGAAGCAATTAGAAGGTAAATTCTTTGCGATGGTAATTATTTTAATTACTTTTCCTTCGTAATTTGCTAACCAATTCCTTAATTTCTCTCTTTGCTGCAGAAAATTATGCGAAGAAGAATGACAATCTGGAAACTATCCTTGCTAACCGTAATAAGAAAATTTCTGATTTGAGATCTCAGCTTCTAATTTCCCAAAGATAACCATAGTTTATATGTCAAGCGTTTTCGAGCTAAGATGACTCGCAAGATTTGCGAAGATAATGAAATTCCTCTCAAGAAGTACCATACGCTCCTTTCCGAAGAAATTCCTGAAGATACTCCATATCTGGAAATCTCTGATAGTGAAGTTGAAGATGATAATGAAATTGAAGAAGAAGATCATTTTGATGGGAATAGATCGCCTGAAAAATAACTTCACTCTTTTTTGTATATCTGTTCTGTAACTTCATTCTTTTTTGTATGTCTGTTCTGTTTTTTTTTCAATACAACACTTTCTTCTTGATTGCACTTTTAATCAATCCAACAATTTCTTTTTCAAATCTTAATTTGAATTAATCTTTCTTTGATTGATTGTTTCCCTTATTCGCATAACTTGATCATGTGGAGAGAAATAATATATCTTAAAGACTTAGCTTAGTATTCTCCTTCCCCTTATTATTGCTCTTCAAATGATCAACTATCACTGGAAGTATTAGAATATCCTTCTCAATTTATCTTACGAAGTTTCGTCTTATTGTGATTATGAATAAAAAGTCCTCCCTTTGAAGTATAAGAAATATAATCCTTTTGCCTTTTGCGGAATGTTGCGAAGTAAATAATAAATCTCCCCTTGAAGTATAGGAAGTATGAAGTATACGAAATATGAAATACCCTTAAGAAGTATAAGAAGTATAAAATATCTTTGAAGAAGTATTAGCAGTATTAAATCCATGAAGAATTGCCCAATATATGAAGAAGTATAAGAATTATTACTCACTGTATGAAGAAGTATAATAAGTACTTAACCTTCGCAAAATTTAAATATCCGTTGAAGAAATATAATAAATATGATATATTCTTGAAGAAGTATAAATAGTATTGAATTTGTGGAGAAATATTCAATATATGGAGAAGTATAAGAAGTATGTAATTCTCGTAAAATTTTACGAGTATGAACTTATCTGTATCTGATTGCTATCAAAATCGCATCTTTTGTTAAGTCTTCGTGAAAATTCTTCAATGATGTTATCTTCTTTGATAAGACTTCTTGTAAAAATTCTTCAATGATATTGACGAAGCTATCTTCTCTTCAAAATTTCATGATGTATATTCTTGTAAAATTTCTCCAATGATATCGACGAAGTTGTCTTCTTTTCAGATCTTCATAATGTATATTCTTGTATAATTTCTTCAATGATTTTGATGTAATGAATTTCATTAATTTCTGTGGTCTTATCATGCCTTCCTAAGTAAAGGTCTTATTTTGCCACCTCTTTTGTAGTAAATTTTTGTATTTGCGATAATATGACAAGTCTGAACATTCTTGCGAACATACAACCTCGTGACATTATCGTCTTGCGATGAAATCGCAGGATGTTTTTACACTTTCATGTAATAACCCATTGATCTCATCTTAACCTCTTTGTTTCATTCTGCGAGTTCTTTTTGTATGTTTTCCTTCTCTTTTTTTTTTTTTTTTTTTTTTTTTTAGAATGCTCGCAGAACTTCATTTGTTGCACAAATATGACAAGCCTTTATGTTTTCGCAAACAAGAAGCCTCGTGACATTTGCGTCTTATAGCACGTATCAGCTCCCTAATGAAGGGTGACGCCCTTTATCTTCCCCCTGGTTTCCCCTTCAAGGAAGCGTACATCGACCATACAAGGTTAGCTCTTCCCATCCGGTTCTGCCAACAACCAGCTTTTGATCGCAACCTCTTATCCTTTTTGCCTATATGGCTTATAGTTACGAGGTTGCACCCTATGGGGTATCTTTGGGCCAAGTGCATCATTTGCCAAGACTTATCAAAAATGGCAGATGTGGTTCAACCTCACCCGGCACTCTTGACTCAACCGTGTACCTCGGCGCCTTGATCGTTTTCTGCACTTCTTGGGAAAGACAGTATGCCTTAGTCGCCCAACCTAAATCCTCTTACACCGCATTTTATATTGCGTAATGTCGCTAGATTAGGTGAGAATCCAAGGTGTCTAACCCGGATAGGTACCCCATTATTGGGTTGTACCCCTAAATTTTTACCATGTACTAAGGAGGGCCCTTGGTGGTGTTCCGGTTACCCTTAGCCACGTTTATAGGTACCCCCTTAAATGACGTACTTTAGGACATTGCCTCTTACGAAATATAGCTTCGCGAACTAGGGTGTACGCCACAAAGGTTTGCCTGTATAAAATTTTCTGCGGCTCTCTTTATTTTTTGGAGGCTGATCACAGATTGCGGTCTTTTATTCGCAAATTAATGAAAGTTTAATCGCAATATAAATTTTGAAACTCGTAACTTTTCCCAATTTCCTGCGAGCAAACAATATTCGTAAAAAATTTCATGAATTTTACGGATAATACCTTTTCAAATATAGTTTGTTCCAAGGTCTACCAAGCCTCAAACCCATGTCTCTCCCTTCTAGATCCATCAGCCGATAAGCTCCACTTCCTACAACTTCTTTAATAACATATGGTCCATCCCATTTTGGTGCTAATTTTCCTCCATTTTATTTTTGATATGGAGGTGTTTCTCGCATGACCAAATCACCTGGTTTATATTCACGTTCAATGACTCTCTTGTTTTATTCTCGAGCTAATCGTTCCTGATAAATCTTCATATGGTGCAACACCTTTTCTCTTTTTTCTTCCAAATCATCCAATTCACTTAATATTACTCCTGCACTTAAATTTCTTTCCCAAGCTTCTTTCTTTGTTGTCGGAATTACAACCTCTGTGGGTAATACTGCTTCTACTCCATATGTTAGACAATAAGGAGACATTCCAGTTGCTTATCTTCTAGTTGTATTGTATGCCCAAACTGTGCTAGTTACTTGCTCGCACCATCCTTTGAGATGTCCTTCTAATTTCTTTTTGATTGTATCTGCGATTGTTTTATTTGTTGCTTCTGCCTGTCCATTAGCTTGTGGATATAACGGGGTTGACTTCCCACATTTTATCCTAAAAGCACTAAGTAACATCTCTATGTTCTGCCCCTCAAATTGTTTTCCATTATCAGATACTAGTTGTGCTGGAACCCCGTACCTGCAAATGAGGTTCTCAAATATGAATGTAAAAACATCTTTATCACGAATATGTTGTACTGCTTTTACTTCTGCGATCTTCGTGAAATAATCTGTTGCAACTATCAAGTATCACCTTTGTCCAGATCTAGGTATAAATGGTCCAACAATATCCAACCCCCATTTACCAAAAGGCCAGCAGCTTGTTGAAGAAGTTAATGTGGCCCCTGGTGCATGAATTCTTTTACCATGTCGTTGACATTCCTTGCATCTTCGTACGAACAATTTTGCGTCTGTATGCATATAAGGCCAGTAATATCCTTATATCTTTGCTCTATATGCTAGAGATCTTCCCCCACTATGATTGCCAGCTTCTCCTCCATGTAACATCTTCAATATTTTTTCTCCTTCTTCGCGAGTTAAGCACCTGAGAGGTGGTCCATTGAAATATTTCCTATATAAAATTCCTTCTCGCAACTCATAGTTTGTTGCACGACTCTTTAATTTATGTGCTTCTAGTCTGTTCCTGGATATTTCTCCTGTTGCGAGATATGCATGAATTTCTTTTCTCCAATCTGCGATGTTATTTGATAACTCTCTTTCTACTTCCATCGCAACAGCTTCCTCAATTTCTTTCTCTTTGTCCACTGATGGGTGTTGAATTGTCTGTATTTGGATATTTCTTGTATTTGGATTTGTCATCATGCTTGGAATAAATGCAAAAGCATCTGCGAGACGGTTATATTTTCTAGATATATGTCTCCATTTTAATTTTGGTATCTTCGCAGATAATTCCTCAACGAGTTTCTTGTATTTCTTCAAAGAAGATTCATTTGTGGTATATTCCCCTTTAATTTGACAAATCACTAACTGCAAATCACTTGTTATCCTTATACTTTCAAGCTTCTTTTCTATTGCGATCTTTAATGCATGCACTACAGCTTCGTACTTTGTTTCATTGTTCGTGGATGCAAATTCTAGTCTGAATGAGAATGATGTTCTTTCTCCTTCTGGTGAAATCAACACGACTCCAATTCCATTTCCCTCACTATTGGATGATCCGTCCACTAGAATTTCCCATCTATCTGTTTCTGTTAACAAGTCTTTTGGATTTCCAAATTCTTCTTCAACATCCATCATTTCCTCTACTGCTTCATCTTCTTCCAAAGGAAATTCTGCCAAAAAATCTGCGACGACTTGTGATTTTTGCGATGACAATACTTCGTATTTTATCTTGTAATGGTTTACTTGTGCATTCCACCTTTCTATTATTCCTGACCTTTTTGTGTTCTTCATGATTGATTCAATTGGGACTTTGGTTACCACTTTTATCACATGTGCTTGAAAGTATATTCGTAACTTGAATGATGCATAAACCAGGGATAAGATTAACTTCTCCATTTTAGAATAATTCTTCTCTGCTGCATTAAAGGTTTTACTAATGTAGTAAATGGGCCTTTATACTCCTGCGTCTGCTCGCAACAGAACTGCACTTAGAGCATATGGAGTTGTTGCGAGGTATACCAATAATTCTTCGTCTCTCTCTGGTTTCTGTAGTATAGATGTATTTGCGAGGTATTCTTTGATTCCTTGAAAAGCTTTTTCACGTTCATCAGTCCACTTGAATTTTTCTCCCTTCTTAAGTATGTTGAAAAAATTCTTGCACTTATCTGACATTCGCGAAATAAATCTTCCAAGTGAAGCCAAGAGTCCATTTAGCTTTTGTACTTCTTTTACCATTGCAGGTGTTGGCATGTCACGAACTGCTTGGACCTTTTCTGGATCAACTTGTATTCTCTCCTTTGATACTATGTATCCCAAGAACTTTCCAGATGAAACCCCAATTATACATTTCTCAGGATTTAATTTGATGTTGAACTTTCTCATTTGCTCGAATATCTCCTTCAAATCTTGCACATGATCTTTAGCTTCCTTGCTTTTTATCAACATATCATCTACATATACCTCCAAAGTTTTATGTATCCACTTCGCGAACAATTTTTCAACCATACGTTGATATATAGCGCCCGCATTCCGCAAACCAAATGGCATCTTCACATAACAATACAAACCCTTTGGAGCAAAAAAGGCAGTATGTTCTTGATCTTCTTCTGCGAGTGATATTTGATTATACCCTTTATATCCATCAAGTGAAGTGACTCTATCATGACCTGCAGCTGATTCCACCATTTGTGGTATATCTGGTAATGGAAAACTGTCTTTGGGACATGAATTGTTTAGATCAGTGAAATCTATGCAAATTCTTATTCCTTTATTATTTTTCGGAACAATGACCATATTCGCAATCCATTCTGGATATTTTGCTTCCTTTATGATCCCTGCATCCAACATCTTTTGTAATTCTTCTTCTATATGTACATGATAATTTTGTGATATCTTCCTTATTCTTTGTTTGAATGGTCTTACATTTCTATCTATGTTCAATCTATGATACGCCACTGATGGATCAATTCCTGGTATCTCATCTACACTTCCTGCGAAGATATCTTTATATTCTCGCAAAAGATCAATAGTTTTTTTTTCTTCTTCTTCATCCATCTTAGTTCCAATTCGCAAGAATAAAGGCTCCTCTTTACTTCCGATATTTATTTCTTTAGTTGGTTCAGCTGCAACATAGCTTGGACTTTGCTCCCCCATAGGTGTTGGTTCTTTGATTATTTTTGCTGGTTCCCCTTCTTTTTCTTGAATCTCATTTGGTATACCTCTCCCTTCCTTTGCTCTTATTGTATACACTCGGAATACTTCTTCCTTTTTTGTTTAATTCGCAAGTTTCCTACGAAGATGTTTATTTCTTGCTCTTCCTCCGCATTGTGTTACTTCAATTTGATAACAAAATTTTGCACTATCAAGATCTCCTTTTATTTCTTGTATTCCATTTGGTGTAGGAAATTTGATTCTCTGATGTAATGTTGAAGCAACATCTTTGATCGCATGAATCCATGGCCTTCCTATCAGCATGTTATATGGAGATTCCATATCTATCACACACAAGATTACATGTGTTTCGATTTCTCCTAGTAATATTCGCAGCGCGATTTCCCGTTTAGATTTTGTTGTAGATTTTCCTAATCCATGAATAAGACATTTTGAATTTGTGATTTCTTCATCTTTAATTCCCATTCCCTTAAGTGCATGATAGAATATGATATTAACAGAACTCCCTGTATCAACCAAAATTCGGTTTAATTTCCATTTTTCTACAGCTTTCTTATCTTCTAGCATGATCGGAATTGTGATCACCAATGGTGAAGTGTGGTTCAAGTCTTCATTTGGAATTTCTGCTGCTGAAAATGTGATTTTTCGCTTTTCCCATTCTTCTAAAGTTGTTATCTTTTCTTCCTCCATGATCTTTCTTCCTCTACAATCTCGCTTGTATATTTTTCCCTTCATATTACTATTAAATTCATCAATCATTGTCTTTGTGATCATATTACATTCTTCTTTTTTACAATCTCCATCTACTGACTTCATTTGATCTTCAAATTTTCCACAATTCCCTCAAATTTAGGCTACCACAATTCTAAGGCCCTGTTTCTAGAGCCAATTATGTAGTTGCAGAATAATCTACAACTACACCCTCAATAGAATTAGTAAAAACTCAAGAAGTTCTTGATGGTGAATGATAACTTTCTTATTAATTCTCTTAGTTGATTACATAGAATTATCAAAATGGAACTAGAATAGTTACAACTTTTTCTATTCTCTTTCCTAAGATAATTTCTTACACTCATTAAAAGAACCTCCCGAATTTTACATTTGAACTCATATTTATAGTAAAACTTATGCAGCTGTATATGAATTGCGAAGTATCGCAATTCATCCTCGCAAAATTATTTCATCCTCGCAAAACTTCATATTTCCCCGCACTACTTCTATCATCGTATCATTTTATAACTCGTTCCTCCTTTATTTATTACGATACTCGTGAACTATTATCTTGCGATATTCAGTACCTACATGTGAATTTTTGTGTTCTTAATTAAATTTAGGATTCATTTTTGTGTTCTTAAATTTAGGATTCAGTTTCGTGTTCTTACATTGCTACAGGTGATAACCAATTGTTGTTGTTTATATGTTTTTTATGGGATCAATAGTTGTTGTTGACCTAATTTTTTATCGGGTCAACTATAGTTATTGATCCCAATTATGGATCAACTATAGTTATTGATCCCAATTATGGATCAACTACGGTTGTTGACCCAATTTTTAATGGGATCAACTGTTGTTGTTGATTCGATCAACTCCTATTATTGACAACATTTCTTTGGATTAGTATAATCATGCTTGTAGTTTAAATCAGGTAAATTTCTTCCAATGTTGAGCTTGTGGTGCAATGGTACCATGAATGACTCCATGTCATGTTGATCCTTTTTTTTTTATCAATTAACATTGTTGATCCCCTAAATCGGATCAACTTCTACTGTTGGTTCTATTTTTATTTGGATCAACTACTGTTGTTGATACAAAAATAGCTGAACCAGTAGTGGCGGCGGCGGAAGTGGTGGTGGTGACGGCGGCGGACTAGTGGTGGTGGCGGCGATGGACTAGTGGTGGTAGAGGACTGGTGGTGGTAGAATATTAGTGGTGGTGGTGGTTGGTAGGTGGTGGTTTTTGAAAGGTGGTGGTGGAATGGTATTTGAATGTTGGTGGTGGTGGTAGTGGCGCTAGTGGTGGTGGTGAATAGGCATAGGAAGAAATTTGTTACATTTTGAAATAAAGAAAAATATTATATGAGTGAGGGTATTAAGGTAATCTAATTTTAAATGGATAAGGTTATTAAAAAATAGGGACATATTTATTGTTGTATAAGAATATATTTATTGGGTTTAAAAAATAAGGACATATAAATAATATACCCATGAAAGTAGCCATTACCATTGCATGAGATCAGCCGTGGATTCGATCATGAAATCGGAGTAATGAGTTTATCTATTACCATTCCGTGAGATCAGCTGTGGGTTCGATCATGGAATCGGAGTAATTAGATAAAATAGATTATCTTCTAGGAATTCAGTGGTGAATGTCATGGTAGAATTATTGCAGAAGGGATATTAGCCAGTTAAAGCGCCATACCCGTTCCGAAAGGTGCATAGTTAGGATTGTGTCCGATGTCCAACATGGTTCTACGCACTTGATTCTCTTAGCATGCGTCCTTTATATCCTAAGAGTTGCCTCAGCATTAGTGAAGACTTTTGGTACCTATATGCCACTAACAAACAAGCCTATTTGATTTCTCTTTTGATATCTTTCTATCGATGTTTGGAAATATACTTGCAGTCGATAAATTTAGCAAACCTCACAGATCTGGAATGCTTATACTCTTATCAAAGACAAGCCTAGATCACTAACCACCTCTTAAGAAAAAACTAAACAAATCAATGATGAGTTTAAATATCTATCTTGAGGAATCTCAAAGTATGAGACTTTGTGATTTATATCTGTTAGAGCACTGCTTGGGTGAACTGGCAAGCGTTGCTATCTCAAGCTTGTTTTTCAAGTTTAGTTGTCAAAACTATAAGTCTTGATTTCTAGTATACTTATAGCTAAGTCTTGGATTATGATAGAATGTGTAGTTGAGATTTAGACTTCACGACGTTCATCAATTGAAGACGAAAAACTACTAAGGGGAGCTTGTGGAACTTCATTAACAAAAGGTATGTGGAGACTTGAACTCGTCTATCACTAAAAAGTCTATTTCTACTCTATCTCCTATTTGAGACAAAAGTCGTATACCTATGTAGACTTCGATTATACACATTTGATATTTCGAGCGGAGTTTAACTCGCTTACATATTTCTCGAAATATGTGTTGGTAAGCTTTCACTTTAACCAAGTTCATCTTATATTCTTGACGAAAGTCAAAAGATGATCATGTGAAAATCGCCTGGTAACATCTTATATGATTTGTGTGAGACAGTTATTTGATGTAGACTCGGAATGTTTCGTATTGATCATTTGATCACTTGAAAATTGCTTTTAAGCTAATTGTTTGTGTGAGACAGTTATTGTCATCTTCTAAGAATGTTTCAATGATTGAAATGGGAGTTTAGAACAATTAACCATGATTTGATATAACACAGTACGTGTACTTGTATGCTAACTGTTGCAAGTTATTCCAAGTTCGGGAACCGTAGTATGCATACCCGTATGCTTACTGGTTTGTTAGTTGAAGTCCGGGAACCTTTTTTTTTTTTTTTGCTAGGTCAAAATGGTTTATTAAGCAGAAAAATGTAATTACAAGAATTACAAAATGGGAGGCGCAAGGCCTCCCCTTCCCCATAAACCAAAGGGGAGAAAAAATAACATCATAAAAGCGAACATAAAAAAACTACTAAGAACAAGAAACTAACAATTTAAGTGCATCCTTTGCTCTTATTTTTCCTCATTGGAGTTTGCATTGTTTTTGATAAATCTTGTATTTCCTTGCAATACTCCTTTCGAAAAGATAAATCTTTCAAAAACTTTTGTTGAATATCAAAAAAAAAAATAGTATTAAGTACCTCATGCTCTTCATAGTGTTGATGGTGGATTTTCATTTAAGGCTTGTTTATGGGTGAAAACTAATCCTGCCGGTTTTGGTAATTTGGGGTGTGTGGATGAGGAATGAATCTAAACCCTAAAAAAATGCATTGCGCGGTGAATGCTTGTAGATTCGAGAAATCAATCTGTGCAAATCCGTCTTAAACCAAGAAATGGTCATTCCAGGCTTGTTTCGGTCACAAAGTGAAGGAGATGGGGTTGATCTTAGGGAGGGAAGCGAAGACGGTGTTGAGATTGTGAAGGTGTTGGCTATGTATGACTTGTATCAGAAAGCTGAACTGGCTTGCAGGATGTAAGCTATCAGTTCCGGTGTTTGAATACGATTGTATCAACACTTGCCTCTGTTGTCTTGTTCTTGTTTTAAAAAATAGGAAGGAGAACCTATTTATACAATTCTTTTAGCATAACCCTGGTATCTCGTGGGAAGTGTAGAAATTGGAGTGATGGAGTAATATGTTAGTGTCACACGACCAGTCTTGCCCACTTCTCCCATCATCACTAACCGTCCATGACTTCTTGACACGTTCTTGTGATGGAGCGTTGTGCGTTGCACGCTGTAAACCTCCAGACCAATACCCCAGTATGTATCCCCCAGTTTGTGACATGATTGATGTATTGAGTGTGTGGATCGTGGGACCCACAGAAAGTAGCACGTAATGCTAAATTGAATAATTGCGTTATTCAGGAAGCCGATACTTGTGAAGTATCGTGTGTATTCTATGCAGGTACTGCATCGAGTATACTCAGCATTTATGAAGCATCGCTGTTTGAGCATCTCAAAATATCCTCATGTCCAGCCTACTTCATGTGATGGTTTGGAGGTTGCACAAGCAAATCCTCCCTTGGCCGACCACATGGTATAGTAGAGTGACGGGTGGTGATCACCATGACGCCGCACTGACCAATTAACTCCTGACTAGGGCTGTATAACCAAGACGGTGAAGTTGGACGGGCGAGATGATCTTTGAGACACTCATCTGCGACCGTTGGTGAAATTAGGGTTTTGGAGGAGGTGCACAAGCACCACTCTTCAGCCTGATCGAATCCAAGCTTGGGATACGATTTTTGGCTGGCCGATCGTACATGCGTGTAGATGGCATGACGGTATAGGCGCCCATACCCCATTGTCTCACGAAAGTGTGATCTGGGCCACTAAATTCGTCCGGCGAAGTTGGGTGGTCGAGATCAATTTGTGACAGAAAACTGGTGCCGCAAAAGCGGCACATCATGCCAACTTCAGGTGCGCGTTCCAAGACGACCAATCTTGGTCGGTCTTTGCCGATTGGCCTGACGTGTAGGTAGTAGGCTGGTGTTCACGCCTATACCTGACTGTACCATGAAAACGAGATCTAAACCACTCAAATTTTCTGGCGAAGTTGAGTGGTCGATATTAGTTTGCAATTTGGGAAGTATGACCACGCTAGTTTGGGCGTGCGATTTGGGATAACTAGGCATGGTATACCTGGGCCGATCAGGTGAAGGGATAGATGGGCCCACGATGGTCATGTTGGTATAATCGGACCTGCTTAATCTAATCTCGGACCCTTCATTCGTGCCGGAGAAAATGAACGCTCGTGATGTTTGATAGGAGCCTAAAATGCATCTTTTGAATATCATTTTCTTATACTTTTCTTTAATATTTCTCTTTTATTATTTGTATATTACGCTTTATTTGCATTTTGCAGGTACTTTGGAGTCATCGGAGTAAATGAGGAAGAAACAGGTGGAAAAAGAGCAAATTGTCATTTCATAGGAAATTGTTATTTGGAGCCAGCCAAAGATAAGGGGCAACCTGCTGAAAGATTTACTAAAGGAAGACTATCTTCTACTAAGGGGCGGCCACCTTCTATCTTTATCACAGAGAATTATGTTCTCACTTCTCATTCTTTCGTGAGCAGTATTAACTGCCGGCATACATGTGGTTCTATGTTGTTTCCAAGACGCTGGCAAGCTCAGTCGGGATTCAGAGTTAATACATGTATACAAAGGTAAGAAACACGGATCAGTACTGAGTTGGTTCGGGAGTTTAAAACAGGGAACACAGGTTAGAATACCTGCTGCTGTTGCCGTCGATTTGTAGCTATAAATAGAGAAGACTAAGATGGGTTTTGAAGGTTTGACAAGAATCAGGAATTGGGTTTATGCTCAAACTCTAGTCAAGAGGTTTTGGGATCGGTCAGAGCATATTTGAAGCTGAGAACGAGTAGACAGGGAAGAAGATAAACTTGATTCCGTTGAAGTCAGTGATGGAGGAAGGTTATGAAGGGATGAATCGAGAGATAAATGTAACATTGGAGTTCTGATAAATGTTGGGTGATCGTCGAATTCAGATTTTAAGCCGGAATTACAAGGAAGAAGAGGGAACTGAACAAGGGATTGAGATAGGTTGCCTAACTGAAGTTATTTGATTATGAATGATTTAGATGAATGTTTAGGGCTTTGAATGAATGGGATTGCTTGTGTTGAATAACTGCTGCAGGGAAGGAGATGTGACAGGTTACGGATTCAGCAGAATTCTATCAATCTTCACATTACAGACGCATATAGCCTGTTCGAGCAAATGATCAATCAGTTCAGCCCTCATTAAATGCATCAGTTGTAGTCTACAAACTAATTCAGTCTTTCAGTTATCCATGGTTAGATGGCTCATGGCTGGTGCAAAGGTTGATCGACTACGGCTGGGACACAATTCAGAGCGATGGTGGTTGATGCCATCGATAGTCGTTAAGCGATGGCATGGATAGAAACTCGTAATGCTGTAGCTGCTGACATGAAGGAGAGTAAGAAGTAGTTGCTGCTGATGGAGTTGTTTAAGGCAGCAGAAAATGGCTCGAGTTGCACTGCTTTGGTGGCTGTTGTGAAGCTGTAATTTAGTGTTGATAGCATTACATGGATTTGGTGTTTCCATGGGACTGAAGCTGTGATGCAGTATGTGGTTTCTGTGGTGCAACTGAGAAGCAGTAGGTACTGGTGGTAATGCAATTGCAAGTGGGTGCTGATGTTGAGGCTAGTAACTGGTGATGCAGGTGGAAGTTCTCAGCTGGATGTGAAAGTGCGAAGATGCTTGTAGTGGCTAAACTAAGTCAAGGCAGAGCTGGGTTTTGGTGTCTGCGGATCTTGGACGAGAATAGAGATGGAAATCAGTGCAAGTTGGATGGAGATGATTATTGGTGGCTGATACAGGGTTTTGGTGTTGGTTCTTGCGCAAATGGATCTGTAGGATGAATGCATATGCTTCTTGGATGGAGAATATGAATATAAGGAATTGATGGTGTCAGGTGGTGGTAATGGCTAGACGTAGCTGGAAGTTGAGACGCAGGTTCTGAATGATGTGTTTGAGTTTGCAGCTGGTATTCTGAATGCAAGGGTTCGCTTATGTTGCTGCAGTCAGGGATGCAGTTGTTGTGTGTGTTGGTTTACTGAGAGTGGATTGAGGAAATGATGTAGTTGATTAAGCAAGGAAAGGAGTAAGTTGCTACTGCTATGAGACGAGCTATAGAAAGAATACGAAGACGCAGCGAGAATGGCGAGAAAGGGGGTAAGAATCGGATATACGGTTTGGCGGCCTGGAGAGATGCTGTAATGTGGAGTTTCAGTGGTAGGTAAAATGTGTCGAAAATGGTTGATGTTGTTGCAGGAAATTGCAGGTCTGAGTCTGGTAATGTGATGGTGATACGTCTGATCTTGTTTGTTATGGTGCTTGGGAAGAACATGGAAGAGATGGAATTTATGAGCAGCATTTGGTACTTGGTTTTGAATGAGTCAGTGTGGTAGATGGGATTACCATATTTGGCACTGGAGATGATGTTGCCGAGAAGTTGAGTTCTGAAGGTCTTGATATTCTAGGTTATGCTTGATGGATGATTATAAATGGTGCACCATGGTTGCAACTGCTACTTGAACTAAAATGAAAATGCATGGGACTGAACTTGGGAGTTACATGGAAGAACTGGTGCTGCAGAAATGGAGCAGAATTGGTGCACCGGTGAGCCTAGTTTTGGTAGTCGGATTTTGTAGCTTGAAGTATGAATCACAATGTTTCAGTCAATCATAAAGGGGGTATGTGTTGGATTCAAGAGTTGGCAGCGGACATATGAGCTACGCGTCGCGCTTTTGGGTGCGTTTTCGCGAGGATAGAGAGTTGGTTTGGATGATTTTTGTGAATGTTTAAAATGCAGGGAAGGAAGGATGAGCTGCTGGGAGTATGCACTAGCTAGTGACAATTTCTGAAGAGAGAAGTGGCCTGAAACAATTTTCCGGCTACCTGATTTCGGCGACCGGATTCCGGTGATGACGTCATCAAATCCGGCGACAGCTTTTGGACCCAAAAATTCCAGAGATTTATTTTCACTCACGGGCTTGGCAGACCACTTGATGACGTCATCAAATCTAGAGTTTTATTATTGGTTATGGAATAGTTGGATTTCACAAAGCATGATTCTTTGATTCAATATATTAGTTTTGTCTCATATTTATCGTTTACAATTCTCTGAAAATATAGTTACATGATTTGATTGATTGTTTTGTCAAGTTGCAAATTGGTAGAACTTTTAATCACAACTATTGCTAGTTTAGGGTTTATTATACGTAAAAGTGATATTCCTTGAATACAAGTAGCATAAATATGATTATAGTTTGTAGTGATATATTCTTATGATCATATGTGAATCGTAACCTTTGTTAAATTGAATTAGTGCGCTTTCCACGTTCGATTGCTTTGATTGGCCTGATTTCATAGAACTTAATGCATCTAGGGAATTAAACTTGATTAGTGCTTTTACACGTTAGGTTGTTCTTTTAGATAGAACTCATACTCGCATCTTTTAATGTGTTTGTTGATGACAAAAGGAGATTAGCGGGATATTCTTGCGATCAAGGTATTCTAGGGATTTTGATAAAAGTTGAGATTAAAAATCAATTCTAGTTATTGTGAAAAGCATGTTAGTGAATGAAAACAAAATCCTTAACCAATATCTCTTCTATTGATTTGTTTGCTTATTTCTTTATTTTCTTCTATTTTATTTTAGTATATAAGAATCAGAAAACCCCCGGTGTTATTTATATAGGAAACTGAAACAACGAGATAACCTAGACCTCTATGTGGATCGATCCTTTCTTGCCCTTGCTATATTTATATTTTGAGTAGTAAGAAAGTGTAAATTATTTTTGACGCATATCTGACATCAAATTTTGGCGCCGTTCTTGGGAGGCAACGGATGTCACTTGTTTTTGGTTTCCTATTTTTGTTTTTAGTTTTGTTTCTTATTTTTGTTTTTCTTATTTTCTGGTTTTTAACCTTGGTTTGAGAATCGTATTTCAGGTACCAATTCTATGGAAGGAGCATATTGGAACAACGGATACGGTTTTCAACAACCTCAACAACATGACAACTTCCAACAATTCTAGGGGTATAATCAAAACCAATTCATTGGTTATGACCAATATTCCATGGAACCTTATGGTTTACCTCAACAACCTTATGGCGGGTATGGGTGTGAACAACCACAAGGATTGGTGGATTCTTATGCTCGTGAACAACAAGTCTCTAATTTGTTAGACAATTTTTCCAACTTTGTACAACAAGAGTTTCAAAAAGCTAAAGAGACTAGAGACGATCAACTCCAAGAAATTCGTGAAGGTATTGCTAACTTGCGAAGAGGCATTGATCAATGTAAGGAAGGTATGTATAATTCTAATGTGCATATGGTTTGTGATGAATATTTGATTGATGCTAATGTTGAAAAAGGCCAATCCTTGGGCACTTGTGTTGATAATTGTGTAGCTAACTCAACTCTTGATCTTAATAATGATCATTCGCCTATTCAAAAGGATGAGTTAGAGTTTAGCAACACTAAATTCAGCGATGAAGAACCTTATGTTAACTATGAAAGTGACGGTGATTATGATACATTGCTTGAAACAACTCATGGTGACAACAAAGAGGAGTGTACGATGGAATCTTTTTGGGATCAAGATGAAGACGATTAGGAATATGATGACACTAGTGTAGCTTACTCAAGCATTGATCTTTATAAAGATAAAGAACCTATTCAAAATGTAGAGCTTGAGGATGATGCAATGAGTGTTCTAAAAAAGTTCCTTACGGACATACTTGAATCCGCAGTGGAGTATGTGCCTTACAACAAAGAGGAGTATGTTGAGAATGTGACCGTTATGACCAATATTATGGAAGACCCAATTGAACTTGTGAATGTTTGTAATGATGATGTTTATGTCGAGACTCCGGTTAAGGCAGAAACGGCTGAAGAATGGTTGCAAGGTTTAATAGAGGACCATGATATACAAGAGGTGAATAGTTCACTTGAATTTTTCAAGGATGAAGAGGACTCCGTAATCCAAGTGATTGTGAGAGGTTTGTCTAACCCTTTGCATGTTGATTCTTATTCCTTACCTCTTATTGGTTTGAATGTATGTGCTTCGAAAACATTATTGAATGACTTTGTTTCTCGATTTCCTCCATTAGAGAAACTTAATTCTCATACTATGCAGGTTTTGGAACAAGAAACCGTGGAAGTTCCCGACTCCTATATTCTGTATGCACTTCCAAGTGTGGAAAAGAATAAGTGTGGGGGAAACTTTTATCGGTTAATAGCTTAGTTTGTGTTTTATAATATTTGTGTGAAGCTAGTGTTTGCAAAACAGGTACTATGGATGGATCCCCAAATTTTCAGATTGCTAATATATGGGGAATGAATCTTTCAAGAAGCTAAGTCGGGCCGTCGACTTTAAAACAAGCGCTAAGTGGGAGGCAACCCACCGGTTTTGTATCTCTTATCCTTTTGCTTTTTAATTTATTTTTGTTTATGTATTTTTTATTGTTTTCATATCATATTTGAATCCCCATGTTTAATTTCATTAAGTCCATAATCTATCTTAGAAGAGAATTATGATGAATACCTTTTCGTCAGAAAATTTCAGACTGCGCGTAGTTCAGTCCAGAGACCATAACTGTCAGACCATTTATCAAAACACTGTGAAATTTTTACATCGTGTAGAAAACACGTAGGTGAACAACTTTTGTGAAGTTTTTCCAAATTCCTTACCAATTTGCACAGTTTTTGCGTTTTATCTGCTGTTACGTCAGAATTCAGAACTTTCGGTTTTACACATTGAGGACAATGTGAAGTTTAAGTGTGGGGGAGCATTTATATGTTTGTATAGTTTGTTTTAGTTTGTTTTATGCCTTTAGAAGAAAAAAAATCAGAAAAATAGAAAAAACAAGAAAACATTTGTGCTTTTTGAACTCCGAAATCTAGAAACTTGTGCCTTTAGGATGACACCATTAGTGGATGGAACCATTTTGAATGCAGAATTTGAGGAACCAATTAACTAAAAGGGACGAACATAGCTCAGAAATCACAATTAACATGATAGTTGTTACCATATCTCGGAATATCACCATATCACGTTCTATTTTTATTTTTCCATATTTTTCTATTGTTCTCTAAGTGCTTTGGTGGGTCACTAAAAATCGAGTTGTTATTGCTGCTAGGATGAAATAGAGTGATTGAGTTGCTAAAAAAAAAGGGAAAAAAAAGACCGACCAATTAGACCAAACGGAATAAAAGACACTTGGATAAAGCAATATGCGTGTGTTCTCCCTGTCTCCGTCGCCTAAACAAGCGTGGAATGCAGGATCCAAGGGAACTATCGTGTAACCTGCTGACAAGAATCATGCGCTTGGATCCAGTTTGATCCAATCATGTTGTCTAAAAAAAAAAAATGAAAAGTGAAAAGAAAAAGAAAGTATTATTTTGGTTGAATAAAGTCACTTCTGGTTCCCTTGTATATGCCAGTGAGTTGATGTAGAATTCAAACCAGCATCTCAATTCAATAGGCATAGGTTCATCTTGGCGGTGACCTTCAGACAGATATGGGAAACATCGATCACTTGTGAACATTCGCCAACATCTACATCTATATCCATCTTCTTTATCTATTCATTGTGATTGTGGTTTGTTAGTTTCCGAGTATTGTGGCTTGTTCGACTATCTAATTAGAGCTTTATTTACTAATATATGACTTGAATTTGCACAAGGTACCTCCTCCTGTAGTCATTTTGGATTCGTTCATTGATTTGTCACAAATAGACGGAGTTGGAAATATAGGTTTTGTAGGTAGACCTCTTGTAAACCTTCACGAGACTATAACTCGTCCACTAGGGACAACTAGGGGTTTAAAGGCTTATTATTTATGCTAAAAGTGACCGTAGCCTCGACGACACGGAGTTGTTGTATTTTTGTTTTGTTTTGTTTGCTCGAGGACTAGCAAAGATGAAGTGTGGGGGAATTTGATAGGAGCCTAAAATACATCTTTTGAATATCATTTTCTTATACTTTTCTTTAATATTTCTCTTGTATTATTTGTATATTACGCTTTATTTGCATTTTGCAGGTACTTTGGAGTCATCGGAGTAAATGAGGAAGAAACAGGTGGAAAAAGAGCAAATTGTCATTTCATAGGAAATTGTTATTTGGAGCCAGCCAAAGATAAGGGGCAACCTGCTGAAAGATTTACTAAAGGAAGACTATCTTCTACTAAGGGGCGGCCACCTTCTATCTTTATCACAGAGAATTATGTTCTCACTTATCATTCTTTCGTGAGCAGTATTAGCTGCTGGCATACATGTGGTTCTATGGTGTTGCCAAGACGCTGGCAAGCTCAGTCGGGATTCAGAGTTAATACATGTATACAAAGGCAAGAAACACGGATCAATACTGAGTTGGTTCGGGAGTTTAAAACAGGGAACACAGGTTAGAATACCTGCTGTTGTTGCCGTCGATTTGTAGCTATAAACAGAGAAGACTAAGATGGGTTTTGAAGTTTTGACAAGAATCATGAATCGGGTTTATGCTCAAAATCGAGTCAAGAGGTTTTGGGATCGGTCAGAGCATATTTGAAGCTGAGAACGAGTAGACAGGGGAAGAAGATAAACTTGATTCCGTTGAAGTCGTGATGGAGGAAGGTGATGAAGGGCTGAATCGAGAGAGAAATGTGACATTGGAGTTCGAGAAATGTTGGGTGATCGTCGAATTCAGATTTTAAGCGAAATTACAAGGAAGAAGAGGGGAACTGAACAAGGGATTGAGATAGGTTGCCTAACTGAAGTTGTTTGATTATGAATGATTTAGATGAATGTTTAGGGCTTTGAATGAATGGGATTGCTTGTGTTGAATAACTGTTGCAGGGAAGGAGTGTGACATAAAGTTCTGATTCAAATGAGTTCTATCAATCTTCACATTACAGACGCATATAGCATGTTCGAGCAAATGACTGAATCACTTCAGCCCTCATTCTCGTGCGATAAGTTGTAGTCTACAAACTAATTCAGTGACTTATCCATGGTTAGATGTCTCATGGCTGGGTGCAAGGGTTGATCGACTACGGCTGGGACACAATTGAGCGATGGTGGTTGATGCCATCGATAGTCGTTAAGCGGTGGCATGGATGGAAACTCGTAATGCTGTAGCTGCTGACATGAAGGAGAGTAAGAAGTAGTTGCTCTGATGGAGTTGTTTAAGGCATCGAGAATGGCTCGAGTTCTTGTTGCTTTGGTGGTTGTTGTGAAGCTGTAGTTTAGTGTTGATAGCATTACATGGATTTGGTGTTTCCATGGGACTGAAGCTGTGATGCGTATGTGGTTTCGTGATGCAACTGAGCAGCAATAGGTGCCGGTGGTAATGCAATTGCAGGTGGGTGATGATGTTGAGGCTAGTAACTCGGTGATGCGGTGGAAGTTCTCAGCTGGATGTGAAAGTGCGAAGATGCTTGTAGTGGCTAAACTAAGTCAAGGCAGAGATGGGTTTTGGTGTCTGCGGATCTTGGACGAGAATAGAGATGGAAATCAGTGCAAGTTGGATGGAGATGATTATTGGTGGCTGATACAGGGTTTTGGTGTTGGTTCTTGCGCAAATGGATCTGTAGGATGAATGCTGAATCTTTGCTTGGATGGAGAATATGAATACAAGGAATTGATGGTGTCGGTGGTGGTAATGGCTAGACGTAGGCTGGAAGTTGAGACGCAGGTTCGAATGATGTGTTTGAGTTTGCAGCTGGTATTCTGAATGCAAGGGTTCGCATGTTCTTTGCAAATCAGGATGCTGATTGTTGTGTGTGTTGGTTTACGAGAGAGTGGATTGAGGAAATGCTGTAGTTGATTAAGCAAGGAAAGGAGTAAGTTGCTCTTCTTATGAGACGAGCTATATAAAGAATACGAAGACGCAACGGAGAATGGCGAGAAAGGGGTAAGAATCGGATATACGGTTTGGCGGCTTTGGAGAGATCTTTGTAATGTGGAGTTTCGGTGGTAGGTAAAGCGTGTCGAAAATGGTTGATGTTGTTGCGTGAAATTGCAGGTCCGAGTCTGGTAATGTGATGGTGATACGTCTTGATCTTTGTTTGTTATGGTACTGGGAAGAACATGGAAGAGATGGAATTTATGAGAAGCATTTGGTACTTGGTTTTGAATGAGTCAGTGTGGTAGATGGGATTACCATATTTGGCACTGGAGATGATGTTGCCGAGAAGTTGAGTTCTGAAGGTCTTGATATTCTAGGTTATGCTTGATGGATGATTATAAATGGTGCACCATGGTTGCAACTGCTACTTGAACTAAAATGGAAATGCATGGGACTGAACTTGGGAGTTACATGGAAGAACTGGTGCTGCAGAAATGGAGCAGAATTGGTGCACCGGTGAGCCTAGTTTTGGTAGTCGGATTTTGTAGCTTGAAGTATGAATCACAATGTTTCAGTCAATCATAAAGGGGGTATGTGTTGGATTCAAGAGTTGGCCGCCGGACATATGAGCTACGCGTCGCGCTTTTGGGTGCGTTTTCGCAAGGGATAGAGAGTTGGTTTGGATGATTTTTGTGAATGTTTAAAATGCATGGAAGGAAGGATGAGCTGCTGGGAGTATGCACTAGCTAGTGACAATTTCTGAAGAGAGAAGTGGCCTGAAACAATTTTCCGGCTACCTGATTTCGGCGACCGGATTCCGGTGATGGCGTCATCAAATCCGGCGACAGCTTTTGGACCCAAAAATTCCAGAGATTTATTTTCACTCACGGGCTTGGCAGACCACTTGGAGACGGGTTTGAGAAGACTTAACCTAATTTTGGGAAAGTATCCTTATGAGGAGAAAAGCATATAAATAGAAAACTCTTTTCTAAACCTAGATATATCTCCATTAGTGAGAGTTGCTTATACTTTGTTCGAGGGTTTAGAAACATGAAAACCTTTATTCTTCTTCTTGTTATGAACTCCATGAACATGATCTAGAGTTTTATTATTGGTTATGGAATAGTTGGATTTCACAAAGCATGATTCTTTGATTCAATATATTAGTTTTGTCTCATATTTATCGTTTACAATTCTCTGAAAATATAGTTACATGATTTGATTGATTGTTTTGTCAAGTTGCAAATTGGTAGAACTTTTAATCACAACTATTGCTAGTTTAGGGTTTATTATACGTAAAAGTGATATTCCTTGAATACAAGTAGCATAAATATAATTATAGTTTGTAGTGATATATTCTTATGATCATATGTGAATCGTAACCTTTGTTAAATTGAATTAGTGTTTCCACGTTCGATTGCTTTGATTGGCCTGATTTCATAGAACTTAATGCATCTAGGGAATTAAACTTGATTAGTGCTTTTACACGTTAGGTTGTTCTTTTAGATAGAACTCATACTCGCATCTTTTAATGTGTTTGTTGATGACAAAAGGAGATTAGCGGGATATTCTTGCGATCAAGGTATTCTAGGGCTTTTGATAAAAGTTGAGATTAAAAATCAATTCTAGTTATTGTGAAAAGCATGTTAGTGAATGAAAACAAAATCCTTAACCAATATCTCTTCTATTGATTTGTTTGCTTATTTCTTTATTTGCTTCTATTTTATTTTAGTATATAAGAATCAGAAAACCCCCGGTGTTATTTATATAGGAAACTGAAACAACGAGATAACCTAGACCTCTCTGTGGATCGATCCTTTCTTGCCCTTGCTATATTTATATTTTGAGTAGTAAGAAAGTGTAAATTATTTTTGACGCATACGACAGCGATCAAATTTTGGCGCCGTTGCCGGGGAGGCAACGGATGTCACTTGTTTTTGGTTTCCTATTTTTGTTTTTAGTTTTGTTTCTTATTTTTGTTTTTCTTATTTTCTGGTTTTTAACCTTGGTTTGAGAATCGTATTTCAGGTACCAATTCTATGGAAGGAGCATATTGGAACAACGGATACGGTTTTCAACAACCTCAACAACATGACAACTTCCAACAATTCTAGGGGTATAATCAAAACCAATTCATTGGTTATGACCAATATTCCATGGAACCTTATGGTTTACCTCAACAACCTTATGGCGGGTATGGGTGTGAACAACCACAAGGATTGGTGGATTCTTATGCTCGTGAACAACAAGTCTCTAATTTGTTAGACAATTTTTCCAACTTTGTACAACAAGAGTTTCAAAAAGCTAAAGAGACTAGAGACGATCAACTCCAAGAACTTCGTGAAGGTATTGCTAACTTGCGAAGAGGCATTGATCAATGTAAGGAAGGTATGTATAATTCTAATGTGCATATGGTTTGTGATGAATATTTGATTGATGCTAATGTTGAAAAAGGCCAATCCTTGGGCACTTGTGTTGATAATTGTGTAGCTAACTCAACTCTTGATCTTAATAATGATCATTCGCCTATTCAAAAGGATGAGTTAGAGTTTAGCAACACTAAATTCAGCGATGAAGAACCTTATGTTAACTATGAAAGTGACGGTGATTATGATACATTGCTTGAAACAACTCATGGTGACAACAAAGAGGAGTGTACGATGGAATCTTTTTGGGATCAAGATGAAGACGAATAGGAATATGATGACACTAGTGTAGCTTACTCAAGCATTGATCTTTATAAAGATAAAGAACCTATTCAAAATGTAGAGCTTGAGGATGATGCAATGAGTGTTCTAAAAAAGTTCCTTACGGACATACTTGAATCCGCAGTGGAGTATGTGCCTTACAACAAAGAGGAGTATGTTGAGAATGTGACCGTTATGACCAATATTATGGAAGACCCAATTGAACTTGTGAATGTTTGTAATGATGATGTTTATGTCGAGACTCCTTAAAGGCGAAACGGCTGAAGAATGGTTGCAAGGTTTAATAGAGGACCATGATATACAAGAGGTGAATAGTTCACTTGAATTTTTCAAGGATGAAGAGGACTCCGTAATCCAAGTGATTGTGAGAGGTTTGTCTAACCCTTTGCATGTTGATTCTTATTCCTTACCTCTTATTGGTTTGAATGTATGTGCTTCGAAAACATTGTTGAATGACTTTGTTTCTCGATTTCCTCCATTAGAGAAACTTGATTCTCATACTATGCAGGTTTTGGAACAAGAAACCGTGGAAGTTCCCGACTCCTATATTCTGTATGCACTTCCAAGTGTGGAAAAGAATAAGTGTGGGGGAAACTTTTATCGGTTAATAGCTTAGTTTGTGTTTTATAATATTTGTGTGAAGCTAGTGTTTGCAAAACAGGTACTATGGATGGATCCCCAAATTTTCAGATTGCTAATATATGGGGAATGAATCTTTCAAGAAGCTAAGTCGGGCCGTCGACTTTAAAACAAGCGCTAAGTGGGAGGCAACCCACCGGTTTTGTATCTCTTATCCTTTTGCTTTTTAATTTATTTTTGTTTATGTATTTTTTATTGTTTTCATATCATATTTGAATCCCCATGTTTAATTTCATTAAGTCCATAATCTATCTTAGAAGAGAATTATGATGAATACCTTTTCGTCAGAAAATTTCAGACTGCGCGTAGTTCAGTCCAGAGACCATAACTGTCAGACCATTTATCAAAACACTGTGAAATTTTTACATCGTGTAGAAAACACGTAGGTGAACAACTTTTGTGAAGTTTTTCCAAATTCCTTACCAATTTGCACAGTTTTTTGTTTTATCTGCTATTACGTCGAATTCGAACTTTCGGTTTTACACATTGAGGACAATGTGAAGTTTAAGTGTGGGGGAGCATTTATATGTTTGTATAGTTTGTTTTAGTTTGTTTTATGCCTTTAGAAGAAAAAAAATCAGAAAAATAGAAAAAACAAGAAAACATTTGTGCTTTTTGAACTCCAAGAAATCTAGAAACTTGTGCCTTTAGGATGACACCATTAGTGGATGGAACCATTTTGAATGCAGAATTTGAGGAACCAATTAACTAAAAGGGACGAACATAGCTCAGAAATCACAATTAACATGATAGTTGTTACCATATCTCGGAATATCACCATATCACGTTCTATTTTTATTTTTCCATATTTTTCTATTGTTCTCTAAGTGCTTTGGTGGGTCACTAAAAATCGAGTTGTTATTGCTGCTAGGATGAAATAGAGTGATTGAGTTGCTAAAAAAAGGAAAAAAAGAAAAAAAGACCACCAATTAGACCAAACGGAATAAAAGACACTTGGATAAAGCAATATGCGTGTGTTCTCCCTGTCTCCGTCGCCTAAACAAGCGTGGAATGCAGGATCCAAGGGAACTATCGTGTAACCTGCTGACAAGAATCATGCGCTTGGATCCAGTTTGATCCAATCATGTTGTCTAAAAAAAAAAAAATGAAAAGTGAAAAGAAAAAGAAAGTATTATTTTGGTTGAATAAAGTCACTTCTGGTTCCCTTGTATATGCCAGTGAGTTGATGTAGAATTCAAACCAGCAGCTCAATTCAATAGGCATAGGTTCATCTTGGCGGTGACCTTCAGACAGATATGGGAAACATCGATCACTTGTGAACATTCGCCAACATCTACATCTATATCCATCTTCTTTATCTATTCATTGTGATTGTGGTTTGTTAGTTTCCGAGTATTGTGGCTTGTTCGACTATCTAATTAGAGCTTTATTTACTAATATATGACTTGAATTTGCACAAGGTACCTCCTCCTGTAGTCATTTTGGATTCGTTCATTGATTTGTCACAAATAGACGGAGTTGGAAATATAGGTTTTGTAGGTAGACCTCTTGTAAACCTTCACGAGACTATAACTCGTCCACTAGGGACAACTAGGGGTTTAAAGGCTTATTATTTATGCTAAAAGTGACCGTAGCCTCGACGACACGGAGTTGTTGTATTTTTGTTTTGTTTTGTTTTGTTTGCTCGAGGACTAGCAAAGATGAAGTGTGGGGGAATTTGATGGGAGCCTAAAATACATCTTTTGAATATCATTTTCTTATACTTTTCTTTAATATTTCTCTTGTATTATTTGTATATTACGCTTTATTTGCATTTTGCAGGTACTTTGGAGTCATCGGAGTAAATGAGGAAGAAACAGGTGGAAAAAGAGCAAATTGTCATTTCATAGGAAATTGTTATTTGGAGCCAGCCAAAGATAAGGGGCAACCTGCTGAAAGATTTACTAAAGGAAGACTATCTTCTACTAAGGGGCGGCCACCTTCTATCTTTATCACAGAGAATTATGTTCTCACTTCTCATTCTTTCGTGAGCAGTATTAGCTGCCGGCATACATGTGGTTCTATGGTGTTGCCAAGACGCTGGCAAGCTCAGTCGGGATTCAGAGTTAATACATGTATACAAAGGCAAGAAACACGGATCAGTACTGAGTTGGTTCGGGAGTTTAAAACAGGGAACACAGGTTAGAATACCTGCTGCTGTTGCCGTCGATTTGTAGCTATAAACAGAGAAGACTAAGATGGGTTTTGAAGTTTTGACAAGAATCATGAATCGGGTTTATGCTCAAAATCGAGTCAAGAGGTTTTGGGATCGGTCAGAGCATATTTGAAGCTGAGAACGAGTAGACAGGGAAGAAGATAAACTTGATTCCGTTGAAGTCAGTGATGGAGGAAGGTGATGAAGGGCTGAATCGAGAGAGAAATGTGACATTGGAGTTCTGAGAAATGTTGGGTGATCGTCGAATTCAGATTTTAAGCCAGAATTACAAGGAAGAAGAGGGAACTGAACAAGGGATTGAGATAGGTTGCCTAACTGAAGTTGTTTGATTATGAATGATTTAGATGAATGTTTAGGGCTTTGAATGAATGGGATTGCTTGTGTTGAATAACTGTTGCAGGGAAGGAGCTGTGACAGGTTACGGATTCAGCAGAGTTCTATCAATCTTCACATTACAGACGCATATAGCCTGTTCGAGCAAATGACTGAATCAGTTCAGCCCTCATTCTGTGCAGTAAGTTGTAGTCTACAAACTAATTCAGTGCTGTCAGTTATCCATGGTTAGATGTCTCATGGCTGGGTGCAAGGGTTGATCGACTACGGCTGGGGCACAATTCAGAGCGATGGTGGTTGATGCCATCGATAGTCGTTGGCAGTGGCATGGATGGAAACTCGTAATGCTGTAGCTGCTGACATGAAGGAGAGTAAGAAGTAGTTGCTGCTGATGGAGTTGTTTAAGGCATCAGAGAATGGCTCGAGTTGCGCTGCTTTGGTGGCTGTTGTGAAGCTGTAGTTTAGTGTTGATAGCATTACATGGATTTGGTGTTTCCATGGGACTGAAGCTGTGATGCAGTATGTGGTTTCTGCGATGCAACTGAGCAGCAATAGGTACTGGTGGTAATGCAATTGCAGGTGGGTGCTGATGTTGAGGCTAGTAACTGGTGATGCAGGTAGAAGTTCTCAGCTGGATGTGAAAGTGCGAAGATGCTTGTAGTGGCTGAACTAAGTCAAGGCAGAGCTGGGTTTTGGTATCTGCGGATCTTGGACGCGAATGGAGATGGAAATCAGTGCAAGTGGGATGGAGATGATTATTGGTGGCTGCTACAGGGTTTTGGTGTTGGTTCTTGCACAAATGGATCTGTAGGATGAATGCAGATGCTGCTTGGATGGAGAATATGAATACAAGGAATTGATGGTGTCAGGTGGTGGTAATGGCTAGACGCAGCTGGAAGTTGAGACGCAGGTTCTGAATGATGTGTTCGAGTTTGCAGCTGGTATTCCGAATGCAAGGGTTCGCTTATGTTGCTGCAGTCAGGGATGCAGTTGTTGTGTGTGTTGGTTTACTGAGAGTGGATTGAGGCAATGCTGCAGTTGATTAAGCAAGGGAAGGAGTCAGTTGCTGCTGCTATGAGACGAGCTATAGAAAGAATACGAAGACGCAGCGAGAATGGCGAGAAAGGGGTAAGAATCGGATATACGGTTTGGCGGCCTGTAGAGATGCTGTAATGTGGAGTTTAAGTGGTATTGGTAAACTGTGTCGAAAATGGTTGATGCTGTTGCAGGAAATTGCAGGTCTGAGTCTGGTAATGTGGTGGTGATACGTACTGATGCTGTTTGTTATGGTACTAGGAAGAACATGGAAGAGATGGAATTTATGAGCAGCATTTGGTACTTGGTTTTGAATGAGTCAGTGTGGTAGATGGGATTACCATATTTGGCACTGGAGATGATGTTGCCGAGAAGTTGAGTTCTGAAGGTCTTGATATTCTAGGTTATGCTTGATGGATGATTATAGATGGTTCACCATGGTTGCAACTGCTACTTGAACTAAAATGGAAATGCATGGGACTAAACTTGGGAGTTACATGGAAGAACTGGTGCTGCAGAAACGGAGCAGAATTGGTGCACCGGTGAGCCTAGTTCCGGTAGTCGGATTTTGTAGCTTGAAGTATGAATCACAATGTTTCAGTCAATCATAATGGGGGTATGTGTTGGATTCAAGAGTTGGCCGCCGGACATATGAGCTACGCGTCGCGCTTTTGGGTGCGTTTTCGCAAGGGATAGAGAGTTGGTTTGGATGATTTTTGTGAATGTTTAAAATGCAGGGAAGGAAGGATGAGCTGCTGGGAGTATGCACTAGCTAGTGACAATTTCTGAAGAGAGAAGTGGCCTGAAACAATTTTCCGGCTACCTGATTCCGGCGCCGGCGACCGTTTCCGGCAATGGCGTCATCAAATCCGGCGACAGCTTTTGGACCCAAAAAATCCAGAGATTTATTTTCACTCACGGGCTTGGCAGAACACTTGGATACGGGTTTGAGAAGACTTAACCTAATTTTGGGAAAGTATCCTTATGAGGAGAAAAGCATATAAATAGAAAACTCTTTTCTAAACCTAGATATATCTCCATTAGTGAGAGTTGCTTCTACTTTGTTCGAGGGTTTAGAAACATGAAAACCTTTATTCTTCTTCTTGTTATGAACTCCATGAACATGAGCTAGAGTTTTATTATTGGTTATGGAATAGTTGGATTTCACAAAGCATGATTCTTTGATTCAATATATTAGTTTTATCTCATATTTATCGTTTACAATTCTCTGAAAATATAGTTACATGATTTGATTGATTGTTTTGTCAAGTTGCAAATTGGTAGAACTTCTAATCACAACTATTGCTAGTTTAGGGTTTATTATACGTAAAAGTGATATTCCTTGAATACAAGTAGCATAAATATGATTATAGTTTGTAGTGATATATTCTTATGATCATATGTGAATCGTAACCTTTGTTAAATTGAATTAGTGCGCTTTCCACGTTCGATTGCTTTGATTGGCCTGATTTCATAGAACTTAATGCATCTAGGGAATTAAACTTGATTAGTGCTTTTACACGTTAGGTTGTTCTTTTAGATAGAACTCATACTCGCATCTTTTAATGTGTTTGTTGATGACAAAAGGAGATTAGCGGGATATTCTTGCGATCAAGGTATTCTAGGGCTTTTGATAAAAGTTGAGATTAAAAATCAATTCTAGTTATTGTGAAAAGCATGTTAGTGAATGAAAACAAAATCCTTAATCAATATCTCTTCTATTTGATTTGTTTGCTTATTTCTTTATTTGCTTCTATTTTATTTTAGTATATAAAAATCAGAAAACCCCCGGTGTTATTTATATAGGAAACCGAAACAACGAGACAACCTAGACCTCTCTGTGGGATCGATCCTTTCTTGACCTTGCTATATTTATATTTTGAGTAGTAAGAAAATGTAAATTATTTTTGACGCATACGACAGCGATCAATGTTCAAAACCCTAATTTTGGGTTTCACGGCCGTGCGTCATGCTCTCTTCGGGCGCACGAATTGGGATGACCAACCATGGTTGGTCCTGACCGATCGTCCAGGTATGTAGACGGGCTCATGGTGATTGGGTTGACATTCTCTGGGCCCTTTGAATCTACATCTACACCCTCCATCTATACCTGTGAAGATAGATGGTTGAGACTGTCTTGCGACACATGTAATGTGCCGCAAACCCTAATTTAGGGTTTTCCGTCCATACTGCTCTGGCTTGGACGTTTTGGCAAGCTATGCCAATTTTTTGGGGAGGCCAACCATGCGGGGCCCGCGTTGGTTCGGTAGTGAATATTCCAATACCTGCTTGGGGTCATGGATCTGATCCGAGCTATCCAATTCATGCTTGTGAAGTTGGATGGTCGTGATCGTTTCTGAGACTGACATGGTCAGTCCAGATGCTCAATCGGGCTAGTATAGCATGCCGAGAGTAATATGTTCAATCGGGCTAGTATAGCACACCGAGAGTTGCAGCCTGTACGGGTATTTCGTACATGCTTCATTATAATGCTTGGAGGTTTGTGTTGCTCTGCCGAGAACAACACTCAGTCGTCATGCCGCACTGATAATGAGTACAGGAAATATAAGGCTGATTATGCATTAATTAATAATGTTGTATTTAATTCACAGACTGTGATTGTTGCCACGTGCTCCATTCTAGGTGAATTAGTAAAGTGAAGAAGTATTCATCACTTATTAATGGCTTTATCTTTTACAAGATGTTAGCGCATAATTTTTGGTTTTATAATTTTAGCCTTAAATGAAAATCCACCATCAACATTAAGTCCCCTGCCTAGCACATAATGGTTACACTATTGTGGGGTAGGCATGTGATGGTGACAGTTAAAGATAAAACTTATGAGACAAAGTTAGATGTTACCAGGAGAGACAGGTCGTCCTTTCCTTCGAGCATGTCACGTTTAAGAGACGTCCAGGCGAGCGTTCCCCTAGCATGATGTCGGTCTTGCCTACTTTGATGGACTGTTACGCCTATTTCGTTCGTGGGGCTGCTGCGCCTGCTTTATCGAACGTGGGATTGATGTGCCTGCTTCGGTTAAATGTGGGTCCACTGCGTGCCTACTTTGTTTGAACGTGGGACTCATCATACGCCTACTTCGGTTAAACGCGGGTCCACTGCGTGCCACGTGCCTGCTTTGCTTGGGGCCGGCTGTGCCAGCTTCGACCAATCTGGGGCTGGGATCAAGTGGAACCCTCCGCGTGTCTGACTGAACGTCGACCCTGTGTTTCGACTGAAAACCGGCCCTGCTGCATGCGCCTGTTTTAGTCGAATACCATCCTTATGAGTTTGATCAATACCAGACTTGAAACTTGAGCAATACCGGACTTGTGACTTGATCAATACCGGACTTGAAACTTGAGCAATACCGAACTTGTGACTTGATCAATACCGGACTTAAAACTTGAGCAATACCGGACTTGTGACTTGATCAATACCGGTGTTTGGACCCAATACCAGCCTTGTGTAATCCAACGTGAATGTGTGTTCTGTCGTGTGTGACTACACATCTCACGCATTGTTATACAAGTACTGACTCCTGTATTTTATTGTAGAATGAAGTAAAAAACTCCTGTTGAGATGTCTTCTGGGGATAATGCTGGTACCAAGTCAGGAGGTGTTGACAGCTTCAAAGATATGTCGAACATTGATGATGAGTGGTTCACCGCGCCCTTTCAACTATATGAAAATATCAGTTTCACAAGATAACCCTTATCCTATCGACTTCAAGGTTTTTCATGCTCCGCTGGGCCCTCATAAAGGATGGATGAGACGTATGTTGAGCAATGAGTACATCAAAGATAACTTGACCAGAGCGCAGATTATTGATGTAGCTTGAGTGTTGAAACGGCTCGAGAGGATGTTAAAGTGGCTTCTGGTGCGAACGTTGAGGTGGTTCCTGGAGAGAGTGTTAAAACAGTATTATGAAGCAAACGTGGGTCCCGGAGAGAGCGTTGAGGCGGCTCTTGAATGGACCATTGAAGCAGCTTCTGCTGGAGGGAGCGTTGAAGTGGCTTCCTCTTTAGTTCGATTTACCCTTGCGAATTCCATGCTTCTTGACTGACCTTCTCTTTCGTGTTGAAGAAGTCCTTGACTGACGGTGTAGGAATTTCATGCTGAGCCTCAGTCCCCAAGCGTGGTTTACATGGTTTGTTCGTAGTGGTTGTTGTCGAGCCAGATATGGAATATCTTTGACGTTGTTTCATCATTGTGGGAGTCGTGCATGTGGTACTGGAGTTGGAGTGGGAGGACGCGCATGATGTTGTATCTCGGTGGTTTTCCTCTTGCTGCTTCAGGGAACTGCTTACAGAAGGCTGAAGGTTGTATCGCATGTTGGCGAGATATATTCCCCTACGAACATTATGAGGTTCTTCATTACTGGCATGCCTGGTTCTTTCTATCATGGCATATGTTGTTGTAAATGCATTCAACAGATCCAGAGGATGACCAAAAGCGCAGATTCTCCAACATAGCATGATAGACATGTACCACTATCTGATAAAGTGACTCGCCCGGATCTTGTTCGACCAATGTCTGATAGAGTGACTCGCCCGGATCTTGCTCGATATGACGCATGGACATCATTATCTTCTTGAGTCTGCTCCCTTGAGGTATCGGCTCCAGTGGAATATTTCCGTCATAGAGCATTGATACGTTGCACCAGCATTCTTTAAACCAAATGGCAGTTTGTATAATAAAAAAATTCGAGAGGAGTTCGAAAAGTTATCTTACTTACGTCATGCTCGTACATTCTTATCTGGTTATAGCCGCTCCATCCATCCATGGAGGAGAACATGCCGTGTCCACTGGTTGCATCTACTAACATGTTGATGTTAGGTAGAGGAGGATCGTTTTTGGAGCAGCACCTGTTCAAGTCTCTGAAGTCTATGCAGCTCCTGATCTATCCATTTTCCTCGTGTCTGAACTGCAACTGTTTAACCGACTTGGATCCAGGTATAACATGTAGATGATGGGTGACCAATTTTCATCTAAATACGGTATTTCTTCATATCTCCAAGCGAATATGTCCTGGTACTCTTTGAGAAGTTCCACAAGCTTCAAGCGTTTATCCGTGCACAAGGTTGAGCTAATGGAGATAGGCCTAGGAGATTCCTCAACGATTTCAATCTCATCAGTTGTGGAGTTGGTGCCATCTTGCAGCTGTTGTGGAGCATCTAGCACTTGTTATAGTGGTTCGTTGCTGTTGTAGCATTCCATTGGGTGGAGAGACTGGGTAACAGTCTCCCCTACTAAATGATAATGAAAGCGTCGGTATACCGTTTTCCCTTTCTGGTCATGACTCGACACAAAAGTCCGTTCCCTCTTCGTGTGAACGTGGGTTGTGGCTTCACATGATGGAGAAGAATGCTTCGTCAACAAAGATGCATCGTGGGTTTTAGCACTCAATGATGCAATACGGTCTTCTTCCTGAATTGACGCCCATATGGGGAGTGAGACGCAACAAACTTGTCTGATTCTTTTCGCGGAGCTTTTCCCGTATGTGCTGGATCAGCAACTTTGCTAACTTTGTCTGATTCTGTCATTGTGGTAGGCTTCCATACGACCTTGTCTGGGAGAACCTTGGATGTCATGAGAGTCTTGAAAGTAATCACATTCGAAGACGCTCTTGTGTCGATAAGAGATGTCTTGAACTCTGAATCCTTGATGTCATTGTGGTGACATGTAGGGCACAGTTGTGACCTTTATCTGGTTGATTGCAGCAAAACGTCTCAGCGCGCTGATTCTTCGAGAGGTGTGAAAGTTCACATAAACTTTCCACTAGAGAAACCGCTTCCCGATCCACCGGCCTCTGGTTCATAGTGAAACTATTGACTTGAGGAGGATCGTTGTGAGGATCAGTCCCCAGTATAGGAGTCTCCATTATAGGACCGCTCATATATGATGTCGCCTCTTTGATCAGGTCCATGTAAGTCCGCGCCGCTGAAGTACCTTCTCCGGTGCGTTGAATGCGTTCCTTGTTGGCTCCAGGGAATATCGCGGGTCTTGTGGCAATCGATCAGTTAATGTCTTAAGAAAAGTGAGTACCTCTTTCTGAATTGCGGCCATATCCATTTGAGTCTTAGCAAGAACTTCCTGCTTATCCATCAAGTCTTCAATGGTAATGGGAGATGGTCCTCCTCTCGTCCCTCCGGCTCCTCGTCCTGATGAAGGAGTGGAAGTGGTCGCTCTGGTGACTACCAGAGGTGTTACACTTGAGGAGATGCCGGGATTTACGGCTGCTCTGGATCTGGTGATGGGAGGCGTTACATCTAGTGGAATATCTCCTGCTCCGCTAGAGTTTGTGATAGAAGTGACGGCTCCACGAGATGTATTGACCACGGTAGCTCCACTGACAGGTATATCGACACTGGGAGTGTTATCTACACTAGCTCCATCAGAATTGATTACTGATCCAGACGTGAGTTCCACCATCTTGAAATGAATTTCTAATTGAATTGGTTCTAAGATCTACCATTTTTGAAATTGATAAAATTGAATCGGATTTCGAAGAAATTGACTTTACAACCGAGAGATAAACCTCCCGCTGTGGTCGCCAATTGTTTATGGGTGAAAACTACTCCTGCCGGTTTTGGTAATTTAGGGTGTGTGGATGAGGAATGAATCTAAACCCTAAACAAATGCATTGCACGGTGAATGCTTGTAGATTCGAGAAATCAATCTGTGCAAATTTACTTGGGATCAACAACAAGAGTTGATTCATGAAAAATGGGATCAACAACATGAGTTGATCCACTAAAAACTGAAGTCCGAATATCATTTTTACTTGTTACCATCAATACCATGTGAATATATAAGCAAGAACATCTACTACCACCGATATAATACCACTGAAAACAAATCAACTAAATCATTATAGTAAACACTTGAACAAGAGGCCAATTACAAGCATATTAAAGTGAAACTCATCATGTATTCAAGTTTTTTTTTTTAAACAAAACACTCAATTGTTTGTTAATTATCTTACCTTGATCAAACCAACATCCTTGGAACAACACACTAGTCCATGGTTGGATTCCCACGCACATGGCTACAACCAATATAAAAACCAGCAAATTAGCTTCCTGTAGCTATGAAATATAAATTAACCCTAATTAAACATCTTAGATCGAACTTCTTTATCTATATAAATAATTAAAAAAATTAAATAAAAAAATTATTTAATACCAAATGAAACATTTCCCAAATCATGATGATAATAACGATGGATTTTCCAGTATAAATCCTCCTCCACCACCACTGGTATTGCCAATAACAACACCGTATCACGATTTCTCTAGTAATGTACTGCAAAGAGTGTCACTACTTCATCTTTAGGTTTTAAATTGATTTCGAAATTTGATTTCGGAATAAAATTTTCATATTTCGTCACGATTACGCGATTCGTTTTGATAATCTTCTTTCAATTTTTAGAGTTGGTTTAACAGGAAGAAAGTGATAGATCTGTTGTTAATATTGGAAGACGTGGTGGTGGGGGTGGCGGAGAAGGCGGTGGTGGTAGTTGTAGAATTGCTGGTGGTGAGTTGAAATAGAAGGAGAGAGAAGAAAGTAATAAAGTTTTTAGATTTGGAAGGGAAACTGAAATAAAGTCTTCGACATAAAAGAGAATTAAAGAAGAAAAGGTTAAATGTGGAAAGAAAAGATATGTTAATGGACCCAGATGGGTTTATAGATGGAGAAGGATATATTTATTGTGTGATAAGAATATTTGTAGAGAGATTGAATGTAAGTTAGATATGATATACTAAAATTGAATACGTATATTTATAGAATCACCTGAGATCTGGTATATATGTATATGTAGAGAGATTGGATGTAACTTAGATATGATATACTAAAATTGTTGAAATGCTTCGGATAATCCAACTAGAATGATATGAATAACTGTAATCTATATTATTTTTGTTGAGGAGCTTCGTCATCATATGATAGCAAATAAATGGATAAGAAAGAAACTACTCCGGGATTTTTATGTGGGGATCAATTTTTTCACCAGAAAATTCATTTTGGACCGAATCGTCAGTAAAAGGATTAACTCGTTTCAGATTAAGTAAATTTGGACTAGAGAGTATCGGACTTGAGAGGGGAGGACTAGAGTGTCTAAATCCCATGAATTCTTGGACTGAACGTTAATTTATACATCTCCAATATACAGCCGGTATACAACCTCACCAGTTTGCTAGATGCACAAGTTGTTTGTCAAATCGCTTGACTGACCAGTTTCTCCACCGAGTCTTAGTTTCGGCTAGCCATGAGTCTGATGAGTCTTTGCAATGGGTTAGGATAGTTTTTCCATGTCAAGAGAGTGTCAGATGGTTGGGTTCGAATACTTGAATATTAGGAAGATGTTTCTTGCCGAAAATTTAGTAAAGAAGGCGTTTGTGTCGCTGATATTCAGGTTAATGAATAGTTGTGATAAGATGTTTTTATTGTTCGAATGGATGGATTCTAAAAGGATACAAAATCCTGGTTATATTAGGAAACTTGGGTCAGGGGAATTTAATTGCAAAACAAGAAACAATGAGCTATAAAAGAACCCTCGACTGCCAGGAAAATCGACATCCATCATATACATACCCCCGCATCACTGCATCTCCAACAGGGAGGAGATTTGCTCCTCTCTAAAACACACCTGCACCAGTCATCTCCATCATCGCAACTATATCCGGCATCTCATATATCTCATGCATAACTTCTGCACCTGCATATTCACCCACCATTAATATTCCTTTACCACCTACTAATGTGATTTTATGTTGATGTAGAAAGTGGTAATAAAAAGTATCGTTCTCTCGAACTTGTGAAGATTGATTTTAGACTTAATTCTAAATTAAACAAGAAAACAAATAAAAGTTATAACAATATTGAGAGGTACTTAGACTCAGAATTCCACCATTAATCACATTCAATTGGTTCATATAATGATTCATAACAATTATAACTCTTTTGTTGACTCTGTTTCTTTTCCAAAAGTATATTTTATAAAACATTAATCGTAAATCATAAGCATGACGCGTCAAAAGATCTAAGTCTAAGCATACATCATTAAACAAAGTCACAACTAATTAATAAAAATCGTAAATCGGTTAAACACAATGCAAAAGTCATAAATAATCGATTATAGTTACCAAAAGTTTGTGAAATAAGGATTCCTCCATCATCCTAGTGTTGAGGATTAGCTCTTCATGGTGAAAACACACTCAAAATAATTATTCATGGCTCTTAAAGTGTTTACAATGAAGAAAAAAAGGAAAAAAAAGCTCAACTACAACGCTCATAAACGTTGCAAGCTGACTGTTATAGAGGTTTAGTTGAAAAAGATAAAAGAAGTGGCAAAAGGTCTTCTACAAGTAGCACATAAAGACACTGTTCCTGTGACTGTCTTCCTGTGCAGTTTGTACTGTTCTTATTCTTCTTCCCTGCTAGTGAAGAACTCGACTCTGCAACTCCTCTTGTTCTTCACTGTAAACCTTCCAATCGGCCCCTAAACTCTCTATTCCTATTTCTGGGTATCGAACCATCTATCTTACTTATAAAAAGAAGTGGTATCTTTCTAGCCTGTTAAATTCGACCATCAATTTTACCATCCTACAACGTAGATCGAAAGTTGAGCGAGGGATATTTTCGAGCGTTCGATCAGAAAACAAGACAAGAATACATTTCCTAATACAACTCGGTTTCTTAAAAAGGATGAACAACCTTTATTATAGAACAAATACCGATGACTAGATTTATGAATCTCTGTTTATGGTATATTTGTTCACGCCCTATATAAGAAGCCTTCGCCATGTTTATAACAGAAGCAAAGCTTTTCTTTTTAATTGACCATTTTCTTCTTCTTCATGTTTGTGTTTTTGTTTCTTATTCCTACTTGATTCTCTGTTGTAGTTCCCTGAGTTTGATTATACTGATTTTGGTTCGTTGAATATTTCAGGTTTCCTATCAAAAGTAGAATCATAAAGGTGTGCTGCGTTAGGATTGATGTAGCGGAGCAATTCGGTATTAAAATTTATCAGTTTCTTTTATTAGCATTATGAATTGATTTATTTTGTATAGAGTATTATTTTGATTATTTAAAAAAAAATTAAATACTTATTTGGGCATCCGCGTCTATGTAGCAGATGTCTAGTATTTTGGAGTTCGGATTGTAAAAACCATTCAAATTTATTTCAATTAATTGGATCAGGGTTTGTTTGACGTGAATGTTATAGCTAGATCGATCGCTGCGACGGGATTTATTAGATGGCCTATTTATTTGAACTGACTATTTGGACACGATTGAGTTTTGCAAGTCCAAGGTCCGTCTTTATTTAAAACCTGTATAATATTTAGTATGGTTTCATAATTATTATCAAGAAACGCATAAATTATAGATTCCCATTGAAAATAGTCTATAAAGGAAGCTCATGAATTTCCTTGAGATCTGGACTACAACTATGTTACAGGGTAAGTGAAGTCTCCAATTGATGTAGATGCTATGTTGGCTGTGTCTGGGACGAGTGTACCCTACCAGTCAAAAATAGAATTAAAACCTTGGATACTGCATTCATGGTGTTAACAAGAACAATTTCTTGTTTTTGCCAGAACGTTGGTCGGAAGGTTTTTTTTTCCAAAGTTTGAGTACCTGTGAAGGTTTTTGCAAGTTTGAGTGTGTCAGATGACTTACTGCTCTTTCTGAAGTTTGATTGATAAAATCAACACTACTTCAATTGTTCACTGTAGAGGTCATTATCTCCTAAGGAGAAGTCAGGCCCAGCAATCCATTAGGTCACTGATTTAGGCTTTGTTTAATTTGTTTTTTATCACCAGCGAAAATTAAGAAGAAGATGATTTCCAGATGTGTACCTACTTAAAGGTAATTTATTGCTTAACATTCTTTTTGGAAATTGGCCTATGATTTTTATAAACCCTAATTACACCTGTTGACGCTGAAATAACTTGATGGAATGTTACTCATTCGAATAAAAGTTTGCAATTTTTCTTGAATTGTCCAAATCTTGAGCTAAAATCGAGATAGGTAAAATAACTTTAGAAAGGCTTTCTACAACCATATATTGTTATGTCCTTAAAAAGAAGAAAGGTGTGTGATTAACTAATGTTTTGTTAGATTGGTTTTTCATTTTGAGTATCTTATCAAACAGTTATATTCTTGCATATATATTCAGATTGAGCAATCGTTTTGAGGAATCTGTAGTTGTTTAACGCTACTGAATGATTTTTGGTATAGGTTAAAGGAATACACCTATGATGTTGGATGCCCAGTGAGTTCAACATATATCAAAAACAATATTCAGATTATCAACAATTTACTTATTTTTAATAGTTCAATTGGTGAGAGGAGCCTGGAGTTAAGTTTGTTTCAGAAAGCAGCAATATTGATCCCGTCAAGACAAATGGGAAATAGAAGGTTGTTGAAGCACACATAGCAAATTTGAATCTAACACGGTTTCAGAAGCTTACAGAAAGAAGAAGAATAAGATGTCTTAGATGCCTCCTTCTGGAATCTAGACAACCTAGATAAATCTCAGAGTCATGGTTGTCGCTACCACTGCAAAGAGAACGACAAGTGGAATGGAAACAAGAATGTAGGTTCTCGAATTTGGTAAAAGTGGTTATAAATGAATTTTCCACTTCTATCTGCATGAGTAAAAACATAAATTTGTACCTGATAATATTCTTAGTGGCACTTTTACCCGATAATATTGTTGTAGAATGTGCATGAATTTCTTCTGTTCGCTTATGATTTTTTGTTTTTCGTTGTTGCAGTACATGAATGGTGATGTTGATACCTCAAAAGTGGATAAAGTGAATGAAGGTGGAGTTTTAAATTATGGGAGCTTCAATATTTTGTTGTTGCAGTTCTCTCTGTAATTTATCATAGCCACATTTAGAAGAAAACAACGAGACTGATCAGATTCAACATTAATAATGTAATTCACATAATGAACAACATACCACTAATGTTAGTGGGAATGAGCTTCATAGTGAGCTTTTCTTAACATTGAAATCAGTAAGTTTAATCTATGAAACATATTTTGATGTTTTTGACTTTATTGGACTTTAATATTTTAATTTTGCAGATTTGGGTAAACTACAACAAAACATTGGAGCAAAAGGACTAAAATAAAGGCCTTTTTCTATGAATTATATTCCTTGAAAAAGTGCAAGAATGGAGCATTTTTCTAGAGGTCACATCGGCTTAATCTAGACAATGCAAGACTTATGACAAAGAATGCAAGATTTAGAGAAGAGATTGTGAGATGCAGAGTACAAGATATGGAAGATACATAAGAGCTTCTTGAGGACATAAATATGCATCTGAATTTGTACAAGGAAACGACTTTTTATTTTGAAGCATGGATTTTATTATAACTCAAAGGGCTTCTACATGAGGGTATATGATACCCAAAGATTCATCAATTACAAATAAAATGATATTCCATGAATCTTAAGTAGCAAAGAAGAGAAGCAAAGCGTGAGCGGAAATCTTCGTATCAGAGCTGCATCGGGGGGAGATGTTGGTAGTGTCGAAGGTCGGAAGGCCTTCGTTCAATGCTTTCCACAAGAAAAACGGTACTTTTGATGGACATGAAAGAGTCCATAAGATATTAGTTGATGGTAGACGTATTCGATGCGCTTGATTGAAGGTCATAGTCTTGCAATTGCGACCATGTGCTGAGGTATATTTCCCGAACGTTAACTGTATATCTCCTTTTTCTCTGTCTTGATCTATCAGGTAGTGTTTACTAAAGAAGATAGAGGTTACTACTGCTAATAATGCTATTAAATACATACTAAAGATGAAAAAATATATATAACAGGAATTACAAACTCAAACTAAATTACACTAATAAAATGAAAAAAAACTACCCCTAACTTTGAGTAGAATAAAACTGGTTGATAAGAGAGGCTAAAGTTAAATAAAAATAGAGACTCATCTGCCGAACCAAAGCACATTGATTAAGCATCCTCTATTATATATTGCTAAAGAGATATAATCCATGGGATCCAAATACATTGCTGCTGCTGAGTGAGTTGTTAACAGTTCTGCCGTATGTGTTGCTATTTTTGCTGAAGAACAGTTTGTGTCATATTGAACGCAGTAAAAGATAGGCGAAGGCCAAGAGAATAAAAAAATGTTACTGAGATTGAAGCATTCTTGAAGAGTCACTATTAGAGCAAGTCTTACAGGGGGTTAGTCAAATGAGACTTCAAATGACTTTCAGAGAGTTTCCAAATCTACTGTTAGTCAATAGAGATTTTTGGAGAGTCTCCTAATGTCTTTTTGTTAGAGAATTGCTAGGTCAAACTCGCATGCGTTGCTATCTCAAGTGTATTTGTCAGTGGTAGTGATCAAAACTATAAGTCTTGATTTCTAGCCTATTTATATATGTCTCATACTAGGACATAGATAGTGTAGTTGAGCTTAGATCTCTCGACGTTCATCATTTGAAGACGAAGAACTACTAATGGGAGCTTGTGGAACTTCTTCGACAAAAGTTATGTGGAGACTTGAACTCATCTATCACTTGGAAAGTCTATTTATACTCTATCTCCTATATTGAGACATAAGTCGTATTACGATATATTTTTCTACTATACACATTTGAGATTTCGAGTTGATTATATCTCGCTTACTTATTTCTCAAAATATGTGTTGGTAAGATTTCGCTTCGACCAAGTTCATCTTATATCATGAGAAAATTTCCGAGTAACATCTTACATGGTTTGTATGATACAATCATTTGGTGTAAGACTTGGAATGTTTCAATAATGACATTTCAATATCTTGAAAATTGCTATGATGTTAATAGTGTGTGAAAACGACTATTGTCATTATAGAAGAGTGTTTCAATGATTGGAATGTAGAGTTGATAATGAAACCATCTTTGGATATAAGCATATATAGTGTGTTCTCACATTAGTGTATAAATCCATGACCGGGAGCCAAGTGTATGCATATGTGTGTATACGAAAATGGTGAAGGAGACAAGATAAGTATGCGTACTCGTACGCATACTGGCGGAGGTTTCCGAACCGAAAATATCTGATGGGTTTGGGAATTACAAACTCCTAAACTAGTCACCTTAAGTACGCGTACCCGTACGCATATTGGCGGAAGTTTTCGAACCGAGAATTTCTGCTGAGTTTGGAAACTTAACAAACTCAAAATCCGGTTACTTAAGTACGCATACTTAAGCTGGTTATTTTATCAAATCGGTATGTTCATGAACTTAAACATTTAAATCTTAAGGAATGCAATCTTTGCAAACCATGGCTATTGATGTGTGTTGTAACCACAAAAAATTAATTAATATTTTTACACCTAATTAACAAGTAATATAGTGTAGTCAAGTTCGTTCCCACGAGGAGCAAGAGGTTTTAGTTGTCTTATAATGTCATAAAAAGGGGGGTTTTGGTTTTAGATTTTATAAAGCAAAATAAATAAACAAAGCAATTAAAAAGATAAAGTTGAAATCAATAAGAGAGACAAGACCAAGGAATCCTTCTTCTTTGCAAAATAATGATTCAAGTTATGTTCTTTTCCACTTTTTACTAGTCACAAATTATCACCAACCGTAGATATAGAAGCTAGATCAGTGCTAACCCCTAAATCCCTTGTATCACCGGATACGAAAGTTCTCGCCTATCGTATTCTATTTATCAAACCATAAAGTAGTAGATCACTCAAGATGTAATTTAATTAAACGCATTAAGATTCATGAATTTATTAGGTTGATATTAGTAGTTAGACTCTTCGATCAAGGTCCACTTGATAACGTTGTTTTCACACACAATTGCTCCATGGAATCACTCCGCAAGGTCTCGTGTTTTCTACTTGTGTAAATAGTCAATAAACGATTACTTATCCCCTATCTTTCATTAAATTTAGATCAAATTAACAAATCAATTTAGCATGCACTCTAAACAACCTATCAATCAATCATAAACACTCATGTTAGAAAAAACAAACGATAATCATGTGAAAACTTCAAAGTAGATTTAAAACAAAACTCAAAACATGTTAAGAACTAGGAATTCATCCTCAATCAATAATAAAATTAGCTACTCATGCTAAAGTGTTCACACAAAGAATAAAGAAAAGAAAAGAGATGTGTTGTGTTGTGTGTGTAGAGGTGTAGAAGTGTGTAGAGAAAAGTAGAGAACTTCTCTATTTATAGGCTTCCATTTCCTTGCAATCCTCTTATGAATAGAATCCCTTTTCCTTTGTAGCTCAACTTCCAAATCCAAGTGTTTCTCAAATCTTACATCTTCTCTTTCCAAATTCAAGCCAAATTCTTCATCCAATTCCAAGTCCAAGTCTTCACACCAATGAGTCTAGAATACTCTTCACAAAATTCTGCACATATTGGGTCGCCGGAGAAATCCTGGTACAACCGGAATCCAAACGGAAAGTCACCTTCTGATCACTGAATATTCTTCTTCATCGACGGAATATTCCGTCACGGTACTGCCAAAGATAACTGCTGACTTAACGGTCTTCTATTAGTCAACTTGGTTAAGGCAGAAAGTTAGTCATCTCACTCAGTTGTCTTAGTCAGGGCTTACTAAGTTGTCAGAGGATGAATCGATATAAGGTCGCCGAGTCGACTCGTCGGAGTAGAAAACCGGCCGAGTCCTGTTGGTTTTTTGGGAAATTCCGGCCATTTCTTGAGGCCATTTTCAGCTCCATTCCCTGTACACAATACCTAACATTCATCTAGTATATTTCAATCACATTCATTCAACCCAATTTCTGTATTTTAGCATACAACTTCAGTTGCAACAACATTTGTCATCTCGGTCAAGAACTGTATCCATTTTTTGTTCAACTAACACCAATTTCAATCCTCTAATTGATCTGCTTGAACTCAAGAGCAATATTCATTCTAAATCAAACCCGCCTATTATGTTTCTTTATTAAGCACCACTGATTTCATCTCAGACCCATATGTCTATCTGAATCTCACCATCTCCGATTTAACCATAAACCCATCACAAGTTTAATTATTTAATCTCCTGTAATTACTTGAAACCTTAGCAGCAGTAGCATCAATTCCATCTTTGAATCTTCGATTCTTTATCACAACTATAGAACTTTAGTCATAACCAAATACTCATCTCAAATTGCAACTCTATCTTCACAGCAGCAACAAGAACACCAATCATCAACACCTTCATCTGATTTCTTAGTTCGACAGTAGCATCATTCAAACCATCAAAACCAACTTCCATTTCTTGTCGAACCCATGAATCACACCATCAATTCCACCAAACCATCTGATTCCTTCCAAACAACAGAATCACCATCTCCTCAGAAACCCAGATTCGATCCAAACCCTTCCTCGTATCTGAAATCTCAGCTTTTTCAACAACAAACCCTTAATTCAAGATAAACTAAAGTACGCATTGCTGATTTCTCTTCTTTTCTTCATCAATTTTATCTGAAACCCATACGAATATTAGCCTCAGATCCCCTTTTCTTCTCCTCAGATTTCTCGGTTCGTGGAACCCATTTCGTCACTATAATCTTCTCTTCTTCATCTGTTGTTCATGGCATCATTCATCATTACCCTCGGCTCTCAATGTGTTTCTCGATCTGGTTTCTGCAATAACAGCAGCCGTTGTTTTCTTTCTATCCTACTCCCTCCGTTCCACTTTAGATGAGTGTTTAGGGTTATTTTGTTATTCCACATTACTTGATAGTTTTCATATTTTCACCACAAAACTACCCATAATACCCTAACATTTTATCTTGGAACCATAAGTTTATTTTTAAATACACTAATAGCAATTAATGTTTGAAGACTTTTCTCAAGGGCATAGATAGATTTTTTTTATATCTCTCTCTATTTCTTAATCTGTGTGAAAACTCCCAAAATGTCATCTAAAAGTGGAACAGAGGGAGTACTTCTCAATTTCAGGTGTAAAGAATGAATGATGGATTTCGAGAAGAGTTTCTCGATTTAGGGTTGTAGAAGTATGGTTATAGTTAGTGTTCGGTCACCTTGATAAGGGCCACTCAGCTAGCATCCTCCTAACCATTGCTGGCTGTCTTTTAATACTTATTCAAGAGAGTTTCCCCTTAACCTTGGCTTGTCTCCCGATAGTGTTTGCCTGGAAAATGACAATTACACCCTTTTTGCTTAAATTGGGTGATTTCTTCTTCTTTTCCTCCGTGCGACTCCCTAATAGCTACAAAACTCAAAACACGCATAAAATGCATAATTTATAAGAAAAATGGCTAAGAAATCATAACCAATAGTTAATAAATATGGTGTATTCTACACCTATCAGCTATAATGTTCATGATTGATTCAAGTGAATCAAACCGATTTTACTTCAATTTTGTTCTTGTATAATTTATGAGAATATATCAATTGAACAACTCTTTAACTAGTTTCATTTGAGTCATTTGAACTAGTTATAGTTAAGATGAATAAGGTTGATATGAGAGTAATCATATGGCTAACCTCGTTTAACTATTTGTGAACCAACATGGTGTACACGTTTAGGTACGGCTACATAAACCTAAATGAGGGTACACTTCATTTGTGTGTAACAAGCTAAGTTCGATCTAACGGTTGAAAGATATTAGCTTGGTTAAATCAGGTATTATTGAATACTTTGTTACCAAGGTAACTGGGATTGCAAACCCTGATTTGAAAACTATATAAGGGAGAACTCTAGCAACTGGGAAACCTAATCCCCACACCTCATATGTGTTACTAGTTGCATAACTAGAGTCGATTTCCCTTTAACCTTAGTTTTCTTCTCGAGACCCTGTAGGTTAACGACTTGAAGACTTCATTGGGATTGTGAAGCCATACCCAACTATTCTATTTGTAGTTGCATGATCTGATCTTGCCGTTTCTATCGTTTTGAGTACAGTTGGAATAATTGACTCGAGATTTATATCTCCGGTGGGCAAGATAAAAGTAATCACAAACATCTTCGTCTCATCGTTTGTGATTCCACAATAACTTGTTTCGCTAGTCGATTAAGTTTATTGTGAGGTGATTGATAATACTAGGCCGTTTTTAGGTAATATAAGTCTGGTTTATCAATTGGTTCCTGTTCACCTTGATTTATCAAAAGACAGAACAAAAACTCTTGGGTATTTCTGTGGGAGACAGATTTATTAAATCCTATAGACTATTCTGTGTGAGACTGATTTGTTTATCAAGTCTTCGAATTTGGGTCGTACCAACTCTTGGTTGTGGTGAGATCAGCTAAGGGAATCAAGTGCGTAGTATCATGTTGTGATCAGAGATGTAAGGAGCTCAATTGTAACTTGAATCAATGTGAGATTGATTAGGGTTCAACTACAGTCCAGTCCGAAGTTAATTGGTAGTAGGCTAGTGTCTGTAGTAGCTTAATATGGTGTGGTGTTCAATCTGGACTAGGTCCCGGGGTTTTCCTGCATTTACAGTTTTCTCGTTAACAATATTCTAGTGACTGTGTTATTTCTTTTCCGCATTATATTTTGTTATATAATTGAAATATCACATGTTGTGCATTTAGATCAATCAATTAGAATATCCAACCTTTGGTTGTTGATTTACATTGATTGACACTTGAACATTGGTCTTTGGTACTGTTCAAGTAACTTCTCTTATATTCAATCAGGCTCGCAGATTTCTATTTGCTGATTGCGGATTGAATTAAGAGTTATAGATATTAAACTCTTGGATATACTTTACTCTAGATTGAGTCTGACTGTCTAGTTGATTATCTAGAAAGTGTATTAGAGTAAGTCCTCTCAGATTTCCAAAAGAATTGCTGGGTGTGGTTGTTGTACCCAGAGGTGATATCTCTATAAACGTACCTCCAGTATTCGATGGCTCAAATTACTTGTGGTGGAAAATTACTATGCATGCCTTTCTTCAAGCGCGTGATTTTCAATCATGGGTATATGTAGTTAATGGCTATGATGCTCCCGTTGTGGCAGTAGGGAATGCGATCGTTCCTCAGGATATTGGTGCATATGACGCTTCTGAGATACTTGTTGCAAAGCAAAACTCCAACAGTTTGAATGTCATCATACATGCCATTACCACAAATCTTCAACACCATGTGACTACATACACTAGGTCTAAAGAAGCTTGGGATATCTTAGAAACTGTATTTGAAGGAAATACTAGTGAAAAGGAAGCTAGGCTTCAAAACCTTAATTCGGATTGGGAAAACCTTTGTATGGCATATGAAGATTCATTTGATGAGTTTAATCACAAAGTGTCTGAAATTGTTAATGTATCTTTTGCATTGGGTAAGACTATTCCTGAAAAGGACGTTGTGATAAAAATTCTCAGATCGCTGCCATATAGATATGATTCTAAGAAGCATGCCATCGTTGAGGGAAATTACCTTGATGCACTTTCCAGAAACACGTTGGTTGGAAAGATAAAGATCTTTGATTACGAGCACACATCCAAGATTGGAAAGGATGTTGCTTTCAAAGCACAAAGGAACACTAAATTACTTGAATAAATTAAAGTGTTTATGTCTCTGAGGATGATTTTTCTGATACTGATTCATCAGATGAAGATCTTGACAAGTCAGTTTCTTTAATCACAAGACAGTTTAGGGATCTTTTATTTAAGTGAAGTAAACGGTTTTCCAGAGATAAACCTAGGTCACCAGCTAAACCTCACAATTGTATTCCTCCTAAAAACAGGGATGCTGACGAGGGTGATGGCGAGGATATGCCACGGTGCTTTAAGTGTAAAGGTTTTGGTCATTTTGCAAATGAGTGTCCGAACCGTAGAAAATATACTGGGAACGAAGGTCTTACTGTAACTCTTGATGAAATGTATGATCATTATGATTCCAATGGAGATAAAAAATCGAGTGCTGCACTTCTTTGTGAAGACATGAATTTTGATAATTGTAGCAATACATACATCAATCTTGATATTCTTCCAAAAGAAGACTCAACCCATCTGGAATAGAAAAATAATCTTTATGTTCGAAACTCTTTGTCTGATTTTTCAGGTTCCACTTTGTGCCTAGCAGCTTGCACATCAAAGGCATCTGAATCAGCTTATCCGTTGACATTCTCTTATTGTTCAATTAAAGGTCATGAAGTTTCGAAGTGTTACAAGTATAAACATAAGATGAGACATGTCAAGATACTTCAACGAAGAGAAAATCATCTAGCAAACAAGCTCAAACTTGATCAAAAAACTGCTGAGGTATGTAAGAATTTATCCTCTTTAAAGAAGTTGGTTTCCAAAGATAGGTCAAGACCACTAGAGAGAAGAGTATGGTATAAACAATTTGATAGACATGGTTCTATGAATTCCTTTCAAAGAGGTTATGGTGGAAAAATTGTTGTTCACCACAACACAACTTGATTGTTTTGTTTTAGTGCATCTTGTCTCATGTGCCTGATTAAAAGAGGCAAGATTATACACACCTCATGCTTAAAAGAAATTTTTCTTAGAGTTGTTGTATGATTCGGAATTCTTTCTTTTTAATTTGGAAAATCCCTCCCTATGTATTCAATAAAATAGGGTTATTCTCGACAATTCTAATCTCCTTAGGGTCGTGAATTGTTCGTGCGTGAACCTGTGTGGTTAAAAGGTTCAGTAACCCTACATTCTTTTTTCTTCTCTGAAACTCTTTTCATCTTGAGACTGCATGTTGAGTTTAAATTGTAATTTCCTCTCACAAACTCATACACGTATGGAGACTCCAAGCATCATGTGCTCTGATGGAAAAGATGTTAATGTGATTGTTAAGCCATCAATCATGAAGGAAAAATAAAAATCTCTGTTACCTCCAACTTTGAAAAGAAAAAGAAGGAATGTGAGGAAGCCAAGAGTTGTTCCTTCAAATTCTCAGAATTTTTCTAATGTTCTTGAAGAGTTTAAGGAAGCAAGGAAGGAGATTCAACAAATAAAGGCTTTTGTTATGAGAACTCTCTAAATTTAGAAGGCCTTGGTTCGATATCATCAGCCTAGAAGGTTTGTTGTAATTGACTCCTTTCTCCATGAACCTTATGTTCCTATGGATGTTAAAGACAATGAGTTCGGGGACGATAAAGATTTCTTCAAAGGACTCAATGTCTAATAAATCTTCTTTTAGAGAATTTATTTCTTGTTTTTTGAAGAATAACTAGGATTTGGAATAGCCATTACTGTGAATACATATAGCCATGTCCAACAATTTTCATCTTCATGTTTTTAGACTTATCTGTTTAAATTCAAAGTATTTTGGAAGATGATTTTTGCAATTTTAATCGTTATGATTTGGTATATTGCAAATTGTTATGGGATATGTTGTTTACGTCCGTGAACCTGTGACTGTCCCATACTTGTTCAAAAGTTATCTCTATTATGTTGGTATGAAAGTATTGATAGAAGATAGAATGAACTTTTGACTTTAAAAAAGTTAAAGCCTTTTATGTCATTGTTTTTGATGGAAGAAAGGATAAAGCTTTTGTGTACAAGGATTAAGTCTATTATATGTCATTGTGCAAATAATGATGGAAAATATAATGAATCCTTGTTTATTCCGCAGTATTAGTCTTCTCCGATCAACATTTTTGTGCATATACTGTGTTGCTCCATAAGTTATTGTGTTTAAGCATGACCAACTAAATTGATCATTTTATTGTGGTTATTTTTGTTGTTGCTCCGTAAGTTCACTTATGTCAAGCATGACCAATTGAATTGATCACGTTGTGGTTAGTTTAGTTGTGTATTCCGATTAAATTAATTATGAGTTTTCTTGTGACTAATGTAGTTGTGCATTTCGATTGAATTAGTCATGGGTTCTCTTTTGGTTAATTCAGTTTAATTTTTTGGATACAAATTCATGTTTACATGTGATTTGGTTTGTCCAATGAAATCCTTCTTTTTTTACGAAAATAAGGTCGCCTTTGTTGTTCTTTCGGGAATGACATTTTATGGGGGAGAGTTTTTTTGAAATTGTGCTTAATTTCCATATCTTTGTGGGGAGTGCGGCTGTGGAATATTATAGGGGTTATCTTGTATCTTTATAAAATCCTTGACGAATGTATTTAGCTTCGGCTATATGATTGCATCTAAATTTGTTGGTATGTTAATACACCTTTGGTCATGAAGTATCTCCGTGGAAATTTCATTAGGATCCCACTAATTTTCGTACCTTTGCCAAAAAAATTGATAAAAAGGGGGAGAATTAATGTGTAGTTCACACTACAAATACATATGGTTTACGGATCATTATGTAAGGGGAAGTGGTTTTCATGTTGAGATAAAGTATTTACTAAGGAGGGGGTGATACATATCACCATAGTGTTATTGTCAAAGTTGTGATACAATTGAATTTTGATGTTGTGTAATAATATTATGACATTGTATAACAATGATTGAGAGCATTTGTTTTCTCATTGTTATAGTTACAGATCTCCAACTAACGATGGTGCTAAACTTACAACCTTTGGAATCATTGGAGTACTTGGAAGTGACAAAGATTTCGAGTCACGTTGAAGATGCCAAGGAGATCAAGCATGTGGATGAGAAGCTACAATTTTTAACTATTTTTTAATCCATATATATTGATAGTTTTGACACTAAAATTGACAAAGGGGGAGATTGTTAGAGCATTTCTCGGTAGAACTCGCATGCGTTGCTATCTCAAGCATGTTTGTCAATGTTAGTGATCAAAACTATAAGTCTTGATTTCTAGCCTATTTATAGATGTCTCGGACTAGGACATAGATAGTGTAGTTGAGCTTAGATTTCTCGACGTTCATCATTTGAAGATGAATAACTACTAAGGGGAGCTTGTGGAACTTCTTCGACAAAAGGTATGTGGAGACTTGAACTCATCTATCACTTGGAAAGTCTATTTATACTATATCTCTTATATTGAGACATAAGTTGTATTACGATATAGTTTTCTACTATACATATTTGAGATTTCGAGCTAGGTATATCTCACTTACATATTTCTCGAAATATGTGTTGGTTGCTTTCGCTTCGACCAAGTTCATCATATATCATGAGAAAATTTCCGAGTAACATATTACATGGTTTGTGTGATACAATCATTTGGTGTAAGACTTGGAATGTTTCAATATCTTGAAAATTTCTATGATGCTAATAGTGTGTGAAAACGACTATTGTCATTATAGAAGAATGTTTCAATGATTGGAATGTAGAGTTGATAATGTAACCATCTTTGGATATAATCATATATAGTGTGTTCGAACATTAGTGTATAAATCCATGAACCGAGAGCCAAGTGTATCCATCTGCGTGTATACGAAATTGGTGAAGGAGACAAGATAAGTATGCGTACCCGTACGCATACTGGCAGAAGTTTTCGAACCAAAAATATTTGATGGTTTTGGGAACTACAAAATCCTAAACTAGTTACCTTAATTATGCATACCCGTATGTATACTGGCAGAAGTTTTCGAACTGAGAATTTCTGCTGAGTTTGGAAACTTAACAAACTCAAAATTCGGTTTCTTAAGTATGCATACCCGTACGCATACTTAAGCTGGTTATTTTATGAAATCGATCTGTTCATGAACTTAAACATTTAAATCTTAAGGAATTCAATCTTTGCAAATCGTGGCTATAATGTTCATGATTGATTCAAGTGAATCAAACCGATTTTGCTTCAATTGTGTTCTTGTATAATTCATGAGAATATAGCAATTGAACAACTCTTTAACTAGTTTCATTTGAGTTATTTGAACTAGTTATGGTTAAGTTGAATAAGGTTGATGTGAGAGTAATCATATGTCCAACCTAGGTTAACTATTTGTGAACCAACATGGTGTACACATTTAGGCACGACTACATAAACCTAAATAAGGGTACATTTCATTTGTGTGTAACAAGCTAAGTTCGATCTAACGGTTGAAAGATATTAGCTTGGTTGAATCAGGTTTTTCATTTAACGGTGATTATTAAATGCTTTGTTACCAAGGTAACTTGGATTACAAACCCTGATTTGAAAACTATATAAGGGAGAACTCTAGCAACTGGGAAACCTAATCCCCACACCTCATGTGTGTTACTAGTTGCATAACTAGAGTCGATTCTCCTTTAACCTTAGATTTCTTTTCAAGACCCTGTAGGTTAATGACTTGAAGACTTCATTGGGATTGTGAAGCCAGTCCCAACTATTCTATTTGTAGTTATGTTATCTGATCTTGATGTTTCTATCGTGTTGAGTACAATTGGAATAATTGACTCGAGATTTTATATCTCTGATTGGCAAGATAAAAATAATCACAAACATCTTCGTATCATCGTTTATGATTCCACAATAACTTGTTTCGCTAGTCAATTAAGTTTATTGTGAGTTGATTGATAATATTAGGCTGTTCTTCGGGAATATAAGTCAATTTTATCAATTGATTCCTGTTCACCTTGATTTATCAAAAGACGGAACAAAAACTCTTGGGTATTTCTGTAGGAGACAGATTTACTCAATCCTCTAGACTTTTCTGTGTGAGACAGATTTGTTTATCAAGTCTTCGACTTTGGGTCGTAGCAACTCTTGGCTATGGGTGAGATCAGCTAAGGGAATCAAGTGCGTAGTATGCTGCTGGGATCAAAGACGTAAGAAACACAACTGTACCTTGAAGCAGTGTGAGATTGATTAGGGTTCAACTACAGTCCAGTCCGAAGTTAATTGGTAGTAGGCTAGTGTCTGTAGCGTATTAATATAGTGTGGTGTTCAATCTGGACTAGGTCCCGGGGTTTTTCTGCATTTGTAGTTTCCTCGTTAACAAAATTTTGGTGTCTGTGTTATTTATTTTCCGCATTATATTTTGTTAAATAATTTAAATATCACAGGTTATGCGTTTAGATCAATCAATTAAAATATCCAACCTTTGGCTGTTGATTTACATTGATTGACACTTGAATATTGGTGTTTGGTACCGTTCAAGTAACTTCTCATATATTCAATAAGGCTTGCAAATTTCTATTTGCTGATTACGGATTGAATTAAGAGTTAGATATATTAAACTCTTTGATATACTTTACTCTAGATTGAGTCTGAATGTCTAGTTGATTCTCTAGAAAGTGTATTGGAGTAAGTCCTCTCATATTGCCAAACGAATTATTCGATGTGGTTGTTGTACCCCCGCATTTTCACTCTTGTTATTGGTTAGAGACTCTTTTGAAGTCATACAAATTTTCTGAAACTTCATGTTATTGGATTAGGATTTCGTAAAAGTCACTCCAACAACCCTGTTATTCGAAGGAGAATTAAAATTCATTGATTTGTTATTTTCAGAGATATGGAGAAACTTTTTTTTTTTGGGAAATTGGCATGGTAGAAATCTCTCCCCAATAGGTGATATTTTGGAAGACTTGGAAATTTGGAGAATATTTGGTATTTAAGAGTATGACCATTTTTTTTATCTTTTTTGTTTGAGTTGATGACCAGGCAACGAGTCATTTGCGTAGTAATCCAACTGAGATCATCTGAATATATTGGATATCTCCTCTCTTTTCTTTTTACCAGTGGAGAGATAGCATACCAAATAAAATGTGGGATAAGTGGAATAAAAAGAATGAAAACTTAAACATAAGATAAAAGTGAGATTTATTTTTGACAATGAACGCATATTTTACTAGACGGCATATTAACAATGCACACATATTTATTAGGTATCCATGGCATTTTTATTAATATTATAACGTGCATTATCAAAAAAATCTGTAGATTTTTGAACTTATACTTAGATATTATACATTTTTTTGTCTCTACAAGCCACCTAGACTCTTTACAAATCTCATTTTTTGTCTCTACAAATCACAAAGACTCTCTAAAATACTCTTAGAGACTCACTAGAAATCTCTAGATTTTCATAGAATCTCCGGAAGTCATTTAAATTAAAAATCTATGAAAGTCTACAAAGTCTCATTTGACTAACCCCTTGTTATGGTGGAATCCAAGATATTCCAAGCGTGGGAAAACTGTGGAACGTCAAGTCTAGTGGCTTCTAAGTTGAGGTCTTTCACGGTTTTTCCAAGCCATGTTCCATGATTTCGTGGGATGGTATGTGTAATCCATAGAAGCGCTAATCAGATTAGCATACTAGAAGACGAAAAACGCCAATAAAAATAGCGCCCAACGCTAATTTGAATAGCATAAAACGCTATTCCGAATAGCACTTTTTTTTTATCTGTAGATTTAAAACGAGCCCTTGAAAATATAATGGCTGAGAGAAAAAACGCTAATCTTAATAGCGTAAAGCGTTAAATAACATTAAAAAAGCGATATTTTGATTAGCATTTTTGTTATTCCACCACTATACTTGCACTTCCATCCACAATTCCAAATGCTGAGATGGCGTGGAAGATGGAACACTTCCACCATAATACTTGCTCTTATTGTCTTGCAGAAGTCCCCATAGTTCTCATAGTTTCCCCTTGCCTGTTCGAATGCCTGTCATATTCGAACAGGATGAAAGAAAATATAGGGAATCTCTTGCAACCCCAAGTGAATCTAATGAATTACTCATTGTAATTGTCTGTATGCGTGTCAAAGGTGTAAATGTCGAACAAAACCTTCATAATACCAACTCTTATAAATACCAACCCATAAAACGCTTGGAAGGAGCACCAAATGGTGATTAATTTTTTTTTTCTTTTTCTTCATGATATAACTCCATCAAGAAAGTATCTCCAAACATCGATCAAGATTCGCGGCGAAGAACACGGGCTAAATAACACAATCTTAAACTTGATTGAGAAGATTATAAAACCAAACTTTCTAACAACAAGGTGGTTTTACCAAAATTAAATGCCTTCCAGTATTCATAATCATACAAAAAGAACTACAACACTATCCAAGGGAGCACATGATGTAAGAATTAATAACAAGATTACAGTCTACAAACAGAGACTTCAAGGATGCAGTGAACCCCCCGGCGGTAACTAAGCGATTGAAGTGTGTATGATTATGAGATTGGGATTATAGGGTTAAGAAGTATTAAACAGATAGGGTATCCTAATCAAAGGTTTATGAGAAAGTAACACCAAAGGACATTGAAATATACACATCACAAGGGGAAAGGACTTGATCTGAAAGGGGTTAAATTGTGAAGGTCTTAAATCAAGAAAATAGTAATAGAAAAACTTCAAGTAACATAAATCAATCGGAAGCATAAAGAATATTAATGTAACATAATTTCAGGATCATCAATAAAAAAGGCATAAAGGTTGAAGATAGTTCAGCATCATGGTTACCTTGTGAAATTGATTTAAATCTGAAAATATCATTACCCAGACAGATGAGGTAATTGATCGACGAAGAAACCGTCATGATTTCCAAGATTATGGACTTTTAAATTTATCTTCATACATACAAGGAAAAAGCTAACCACATAAAGTATTATCAGGTGTGTTACCCCATTTTTATGTCTCTAGTTTTTTTTTTGTTTTGTGATTAGTGGTCTTACCCCAGTCCAAATTTGGTTGTCTTAGCTCAAATGTCAGAGCACATGGTTGTCAACCATGTCTTTGTGGGTTCGATTCCCACATGTGGCGCCAATATTTGAGTGAAACCTTACATACGGGAGATGGAAATATTAGTTATATATACAATATCCTAGAGGGTGGTCTTAGAGGATGGAGGTAATGTCAAATTTAATTCAAGAGATATAATGGATATTAATAGCTTTGGATAAGCACTATTTAATGAGATTTCTTACATTGTAAACTTAATCAAGGGTAACTTACTTTTATTTGCAAGAGTATACACAAACAAACCCTTACTTTTTGTAACCTATTGTAACTGTGTATTCGATATAAAATGATTTAGTTTTGAATTCAATCTATATTTGAAATTATCAAGCTTATGTATTTAGTTTCCATAAAATTCGTAGGATGGTAATCTTAAGTATGACTTTTGTAAGCAAAAAGTTACAAAAACTCCAGGGAGATAGCTACTTGGAGTAGCTAGAGTTGCGGCTAGAAGATGCAGGAACTTCATATGGTAAATGGGATCAAGTCATCAAATCTATGGAAGCAGCAATATGATGGAGTAGGATGTAAACCTATATTGATTTCATTGTGGATTTTTATGTTGTTAGAAAACTTCAGTTTTAATTTCTATTATGAGGATTCTAATCTCTATTTTGTGATTTTTATTTAAATCCTAATCTAGCAATAAAGATAGAGACTAATCTAATTGATTCCAGACTCAACCAAACTAGCATTCAAATCATATAACATTATAAGCAATGAATCGTAAACAACAAAGTTGAGACAAAATTAATGCATTGAATCAAGTACCATATTTGATGAAATCAACTTTATCTCATAACCAATAATGATATTTAGCTACTCATAGCTTTTGAGTTCATCATTATGAAATAAAATAATGAAGATAAAAAATAATGAAAGCAAACCCTAGTAAAATCTCCGCTCTCCTCCAAAGCTCCATGTAGTAATGTCAGTTATATGTGATAGTTGTAGGAATATTATTTCTATATCCTCCTTGGGTCAAGTCTTCAAAAGTCTAATAGATAGAAATCCTTCAAGCCCCCAAGTCTTCAAAAGTACAATAGATAGAAATCCTCCAAGCCCACATGTGAGAAGAACCCATATGAGAATCTGCCAAAAAAGTGGTCGCCGGAAAAATGGTGAAGGTGCCGGAAGTTGGCCGTAACATACACCGGAAACTATCTCAGGCAACCAAAAAATTCAAACCAATCATTGGTCAACCGGTCAGGTCCTCGAGTCAACTGAGTCGAGTCGGTCAAACATACCGAGTCAGATAACTCAACTCAGTGATGTCACAAGTCAGAAACAAGTTAGAGTCTAACTAGCTTGACTGAGCGAATTGCTTTGGCTTATGCCATTTGCACAGTCTATAGCCTCTATTGCACCATAATGGCGTATCTTATTTGCTCACTGCAGACATGCATCCAATCCTTATTCCAACCCATTCACCACTTCTTTATATCTTCTTGCCTTAACAAACCCAATCTCTATTCCTCAACCAGTGCGTGCCTGAGCTATTCTCCATTCATCCCATTATTATATCACTACAATAACAATACCAGTTGTATCTCCCAACAACAGTTTCTTCACCACCAACACTTGAAACATATACCCATAATTCTCGGTACCACCAACACCTACAGTACCCAATTTTTCTTGTTGTATTCTTCATAACCCTTGATCATCACCAGCTTCAGTTCCACTTTCTTAAACCCACAGCTTCAACTGTAACTCACCTAGTCTAGCTGTACATTTATTTAAGCTTCACAACCACCAATTTTCTGACAGCTCAACACCATAACCTGTAATCTCATCTCAAGAGTCAAGACACATAACTCAATCTTTAGAGTCAATAGAAGCATCAACTCTGTATTGCAATCCAGACCTGTAATTCCTCATAATTTCAGCTACAACCTCATATATTCTTCGCTTCAACTCGATTGCAACACAAGCAATCCATAGCAAACCCATTTCTTTGCAATTTTTACAGCTGTAGCAACAGAACCACCACCATTCAAGCAACATCAGTTATCTAAAACTGCAACAAAACATTTGTCCCGTGTAATATCAGCTCATTCATCCATTTAAACTTCAGTTCCACAATTCAGTATCACCACAGCCATTTTCTGAGTCTTGCGCTGCAGTTCATCTTGAACATAACCAATGCACCTGCAATCCCCTGCCATAGCCATACATCCCATTCTAAACTGTCAAGCTTCACTTGTTCACCAACACCTTCATCGGACCCAGCATAATCCATTAAAGTTGAGCTGTACATTACCATCTATAACTACAATCATTTCACCAGCAGCTCGTCTCTACAGCTGCAACATAACTTCCTGTAGCTTAACCTCATTCCAGTCACCACTACAACCACTGTTGGCAATCTTGTGTAGAAACTGTAATTAAACATACAGAGAAAAAGAGAAATAGAAACCCAATTAGACGAAACCAAAGTCGAGGCAAGGATTTTATCATGTATCCTTAAGACAGATTCACCTCGCACTGGTGCTTACGGACCATTGATGTCTGTCTCCCAAGATATAACGACTATCTTCTCGATGTAGTAACACTCCAAACTTCGAGAAATGACGAACCAAACTTAAAGTGATGAACTCTCTCTTTTAACACAAACTAACATATGTACTGGATTGTCTACTTATTACGTAAGTGACAGTACTATCATTTCTATATACCATCAGACATGCGGTGAACAAGATGCCTACCAAGGGTTTACAATAATAACCTCCCCCTTTTCTGCCCTAATTCAGTAAACTGAGATTGTCATTATTATTGTACCATTTGCAGAATTATTCTAAATACTCCAATATAATTTCTGCACTTGGAAATTCTTTAAGATGACATCAGGCTATCTGCTCCACTCCCCAACATTTCATGTCTATTATCTCTAACAGTCATGAAAACCACCGAAATGTTTTCGATAAAAGAGTACCTATACAGGATCTTAAATCTTTACAAGAGGAAACTAGATTAGATAACTTATCTGTTTGGATGGCAGTTTCCGTATAAATAAGCATTTGGTATCTATGCACCACTCTTCGGAAAAAACATCGCATAGCCCATCTATTACTTGAATCCTGATCTCCACCGCTACATGTTAATTCATGAACGGTGTATTCCACGAGTTCAATCAATCTATAATTTAACGACAACCATTCAAGAGAATTTCCAACCAAATTGATTACAGATACCACTGCGACCATATTTAGGCAAGGTTTCGGTTCCATGATTTTACTTCGACACATATCCATTGTCTGCGACATATACACAATTTTAGCATTAGTGAATCACGTCGGTAAACCACAATTGCAATGTCATATGAGCAAATTTCAAAGTTAGCCAAAACTTATAAGTTACTGCCACTTGGTTCTGTGTTAATCAAATCAATGAGTTAAACTAATGAAAATTAAATCACTAAAAAGAAAATGCTTTTGTTTTCCTGTATGGTTACAACTCAAAAGATTAACATCCAATGATAAGTACAATTTTTGGTCTTGATTGTGAAGGATTGTTTTTAAAACAATAAACTTTAAGTACTGTAATCAAACAAAGACTTCACGTAAACCAATAAGAGACTTCAAGCCAAGATTTAAATTGAGACTTCCAAACCACTAAAATAGCCAAACCAATTGAGCAGTACAACCACTTTAGGTTTATTTAATTTGACAACGTATTGCACAAATCAACGTTTCCATGACCTGCCTGCTATATTAAACTTCACAGATATAGGTTAGTAACGAAACAAAAGTTACAATATACACAATTATAAAATCTGTTTTAAGATTGTTGGCAATCTTTGGTATAAAATGCAATTAAACAAAAAAAAATCTATTATAAACCTAGTTATTATCCTACTGCATTCTAAAATCATCAATTTAGTTTGTGTCAAAAGAGAGAGTTCATCACTTTAAGTTTGGTTCACCGTTTCTCGAAGTTTGGAGTGCTATTACATCGAGAAAATGGTTGTTGTATCCTGGGAGACAGATATCGATAGTCCATAAGCACCAGCGCAGGGTGAATCAGTCTTAAGGCTAGAGGATATAATCCTTGCCTCGACTTTAGTTTTTGGGATTTCATTTCTCTTTTTCTCTGTTTGTTTAATTGCAGTTTATACACAAGATTGACAACAACCACCATGTCCTAACCCTGAAACTTTACCATTCTTTGCTCCAGTTCAGCTGCACCGGCTAACACCATAGCTTGACTGCAATCATTTCAACCACCATTTCAGCTTCCTCCCTGCTCCTTCTGCCAGATCCATCTCCATCTCATTAACAACAACAAGAACACCATTAGCTTCACCTGAATTCAACAAGTCCCATTCAATCTCTGACTCTAACCAGAATTCAAGCCATATCTACATATCTGCTCAAATTTGATTACCAGCACCAGTTCATAGTTCAATCACCACCAGGACCAGTTGCTACTTTATTCAAACTGCAGAGACAAACCCAGATTCCAATTTCTTCTGGGCTTCTCATTCACCAGCACAAGGTCTTCTTCAATTTCACCAACAAAACCTTCTTTATTTGAATCTCCACCTCCACTTCTATTGCTGCAATTATGATTCTCGAGAAAACCCTGAATTCATCTTGGACCCCATTATGACAGAAACTCATTTATCTCTTATTCTGGTTTCGAGAATTACCATCAACGCTTGCTTCTCGATATGAAAAATAACCAGAACTTATCGATTCTGAACATTTCTATCCAACTCCAGCACTGTGAATTGAACAGCAACAGATACATCAATTCTCGTAGCTTCATTTCTTCCTCAAACTCAATTACAGGACCCCTCTTCTCATATCTCGATCTGAAATTCATGGCAGCATCAAAACCCTAACTTTAATTTAGTCATCAATTTCTTCTTGTCTTGTTCTAAGCAGCATCAGAATCATCACATCCTTAGCTCTCTATGTTTGATTTCTTTTCTCAATCTCTCAGCAACAACTTGTGTCACTACCACCAATTTCATCTCTAATTTTCTCAGTCTCATGATGGTGCCGCCATCGACTTCAGGTGAAACTCAGAAATAAAGAGAAACATCTCTCTTAAATTTAGGGCTTGGTAATGATGACAAGTACTTTAAGGAACCCATTGCCAGGTCTGAATCCCTTGTCTCCTTGTTTGGTGTCTCCCCGTGTCCCACCAATGTAAGTTTGCCATGTGTCATTATTTGATTACCTTAAATTCAATATTATTAAACCTGCTGTCAAATTGAGTAAATATAAGAAAATGAATAAATATAGTTCAAAACTTACCGGTTTTGTCAAAACTTCCTAACTTATTCCTCACCTACATCTTCTTGTTTATTTTTTTTCTTCTACAATCTGTTATTTTTTTTTTCCTGGTAAGAGTTTGGTGTTCATCTTTCCCCCAATTGCTATGAAACAATGAGGTACAGTAAATAAAAACATAACAAGGTTAAGTTTGGTGATCATCTTCTAAATGATTAAAATTTCAGTGATCATCTTCCACATGATTAAAACTTTGGTATCATCTTCTGCATGATTAACATCCATTTGTAAATCCTATAAAACCACAAATTTTACAGGCTTTAAAATCGTTTTAGTTGTTTTAGTTTGATTATGCCTTAAAAACATTGTAATTGCATTTTTGGTTTATTGGGTGCACCAAGCTATTGGAAGATAATACTTACTCTATAGATAAACTTTGATTAAAAAGGATGTATAGGTTTCCAAATGGTTGCATACTGCAAAAAGGAAGCTGAAAAAGCGGGGGTCTAACAACACCACCCAATATTTCGATTAGCAATCTGTATGGACAACTCCGAGTTGTTTTTCTAGAGAATCAACTAGACTCAATCAATAAAAAATATTCAAGGAGTTTACTCAAGCAAATATGATTCGCGAGTTCAATCAAAGAGAGATAACTTGGATGGTACCAAATACCAATATCCAAGTGTCAATCGATTTAAATCAACAACCAATAGGTCAGATATTCTAATCGATTGAACAACACAAAACTTGTATTATTTTAATTATATAAAAATATAATGCGGAAAAAAAATAACACAGATACCAGAATTTTGTTAACGAAGAAACCGCAAATGCAGAAAACCCCCGGGACCTAGTCCAAATTAAACATATAATGTATTAAGCCGCAATAGACACTATCCTACTCCAAATTAACTTCGGTCTGGACTGTAGTTGAACCCCAACCAATCTCACACTGATCCAAGGTACAATTATGCTCCTACACCTCTGATCCTAGCAGGATACTGCGCACTTGATTCCCTTAGCTGATATCACCCACAACCAAGAGTTGCTACGACCCAAAGTCGAAGACTTTAATAAACAAATTTGTCTCACATAGAAAAGTCTACAGGTAATAGATAAATTCGTCTCCCACGAATAAACCTACAAGTTTTGTTCCGTCTTTTGATAAATCAAGGTGAACAGGAACCAATCGATAAAACCAGACTTATATTCCCGAAGAACAACTCAGTTTTATCAATCACCTCACAATAAACTTAATCGACGTAGCGAAGAAGATTATTGAGGAATCACAAACAATGAGACGAAGATGTTTGTGACTACTTTTATCTTGCCTATCGGAGATAGAAATCTCAAGCCAATTATTACAATTGTACTCGTATGATAGAAACAGCAAGATCACATCACACAACTACAAGAAAAGTAGTATCTGTCTGTCTTCACAATCCCAATGAAGTCTTTAAGTCGTTAACCTGGTTTTAGAAGAAGAAAACCAAAGGTTAAAGGAGAATCGACTCTAGCTTTAGCAAACTAGTATCACACAGAATGTGTGGGGATTAAGTTTCCCGTTTGCTAAAGTTCTCCCTTATATAGTCTTTCAAATCAGGGTTTGCAATCAATGTTAGATTACTAACAAAGCATTCAATATTCACCGTTAGATGAAAACCTTATTAGATACAAGCTAATATCTCTCAACCGTTAGATTGAAAACTTAGCTTGCCATACACGCTTGTACTTGATGTTTTGGGTTTGTGTAACCGTACCCAAACGTGTACAATGGTTGGTTAAATATTAGTCAACCAAATGGTTAGCCAAATGATAACTTTCATATCAACCATATTCTTCTTCACCATAACTAGTCCTGTAGGATCAGAATATCGCCAAAATAATACTCCTGCGAGATTTACAGCGACAGTTCTGCGAACTCTTCAACAACACACTGCGAGTGTCACAAAATGACTCAAAGCAATGGCGTAACAGATGATGATAGCTGAAACATGAGAAGAGTGTGACCATTATGTGAGGGTTATATCATCTGCGATAGTCAGCGTTATCACTGCTACGATAAGATCGCGAGTCAGATCCAAAATTAAAGGACAGATTAGCTGTCATCTATTATGTAATTATCCTATATAAAGAGACCCGATATGTTCAGAAAAGGGAGATGAATTTTTGAATGCTAAAAGTGTTTTGAGGAGAGAGAAAATTCAAGAGAGTGATTGTATTCTTGATCTCATCTATTTCTTGTAAACATTTCTGAGAATCAAATAATAAAGTGTTGTTTTTAATCTTCAAATATGTGTTGATTATTGTGAATTCTTGTGAAGGGTGTAGTGTAGGTTTTCCTGCAACTACATTTTGGCGCCCGAAACAGGGATGAATTGATGATTATTTGAAGAAAAAGATAAAAATTTACATTGTGATTGGAAGGAATTTGGAACAATTAGTGAAAGATCTTACGCAATATCCAACAATTTACTAAGATTATTGGCTAGAAGAAGAATAAATACATCAGAACCTCCAACAACTGTAAGGAGGAGTAAAAGACTTGCAGGTAGAGAAACATATGAAATAGGAGAATCTTAAAGGGTAGGAACAAGAAGAAATAGAACAAGGGATGATGGAGAAAATCAGGTTCAACAGCCAAATCATCAAACACCAATGCAAGGTAGAGCTGTGGATTATGATAGAGTAAGCGTGCATACTTGGCGATCAGATTCAATAGAACAACCAGAAAATCGACAATTAAGAGATGAAAGACGAGAGGGAAGAAACCAAGAAGTAAATGGAGGATTAATACATGGAGATGATGAGAATGAAACAGTAGAGGTTTTAAGACAAAGAATACAAGAGGAAAGGAGATTAGAGGTGGAAGAACGTGAAAATTTGGCAAGGCAAAACCATAAATTGAGAATGGAAAACATGAGGTTACAAAATAGAAGATCAAGATGCACAACGATATCAAGTTCGAGAACAATCAGAAGTGAGATAAGAAGAAGATCACCTATAACAAATATTGAAGAAGAAAATCATGATCCAAATGGAGGACGTCGCGAAAGGAGAGAAATAAGGGAAGATCGTTACATACCACAAGGTGAAATTCAATAAAATAATAGAAGACAAGAAAATGAATAACGTCAGGCACGAAATAACCAAGATGGTGAAGAAGATCAAGAGGAAGGAAGGAGGATATTACATGGAAGAGAAACTCTAAGAAATCAGCAGATAATTGAAAGAGAAATAGAGAGACATTACGCTGAACAAGCACGCTGAGCCTGCGAGAGGGAAAGATTGAGAGCAGAGGTAGAAGAGAAAGAATTCCAAGAGGAAATTCTCCAGAATAATCATGACAATCGAGAAAGAAGACGTGAACAGAACCGCAATAATGGTAATATTAACGAAGAATACGATAGGGTGTAAAGGAGAGCAGAAGAAAATCGCAGAAGAGAAAATGAGAGATATAACGGTGTGCGTATTCGCGAAAGAAATGTAAGAGAAGATAGTGGAGAAATACAAGTAGAAGATAATGGAGATGGAAATCAAAATCCCGCAACACAAGATAGGCAAGAACGCAGGAGAAGGGAATCTGCACTGAAAAGACCAATGGAGCAAAATTCAGTTGGGAATGAACAAGTTTTAAGAGAATTAGCAGAAATGAGGGGAATGTTAAATGATAGAAGAGAAGGAGGTAGAAGACAACTTGATGAGGCGATTGAAGAAGCTGCAAAAACTCCATTCACTCAAGCAGTACAATTAGGAGGAATACCCCCAAAATGCAACTTGCCAGCATTAACTAGTATTTTTGATGGATCTACATATGCCATTCAACACACCAAAGCTTATGTGAGATGTATGCTACAGTGGGAAAATCATGATGTTGTGTTGTGCAAATATTTCGCGTCAAGCTTAACTGGCGAAGCGATAAAATGGTTTGAGGGTTTACCCAAGAATACTATAACTTCTTTCACTCATCTACAAACCACATTTTTAGGGGCATACATAAGTAAAAATTATGCGCGTCCAGGAATTGAAGATGTGTTCAGGTTAAAACAAAGGGTTGGTGAGAGTCTGAAGCACTTAACATTAAGGTGGAAAACAATGTGCAGTGAAATGGCTGGTAGAGTGGATGAGAGATATCTCATTTTATCTTTCATTAATGCTATGTTTGCAACCAATCTACTATATGTTCAAGTTTTCAGAGTCAAAAATACCATCACAATGACTGAGCTGCGAGAACTACAAGAAGAATATATTGCTTTAGAGAAGAAACAAAATGAGATGGAATCATATCTAGTCGCAAACACTAGCTCAATAGCGGCAAACAGAAGTTTACTAACTAAAATGATTAATAATTTGGCGAGCACCTCGCAGTCACAACAAGAGAAAATGGTGATTGAAAACCAGCATAAGTTAGTAGCCATGGGAAGTCAAGATCAAGAGGAGTATGAAATGGAAAGGAATTATTACAATCGCGGTGGAAATAATAAAATTCAAAGACTTGATCAGCCGCAAGAGACTTATGGTGGTCATAGGCAAAATAATTTTAGAGGGCAAGGGAATAAGAAGATAGTATGGGAAGAAATTAAGATGCCCCCTCTAAATGCTAGTATAGAAAAAATTTGGAAGGCTATCATTTTGATGGAAAATATACCATCACCCTATAATATAGGAAAAGAACCACATCCAAATAATCGAAATCAAGAATTTTGTCCTTACCATCATTTTCATGGTCACTCAATAAACGATAAAAAATAATTTTGAGGATGATTGATCAGGGAAAATTAAATTATTTTATAATAGGACATCCGCAATCTCAGCAGTTACCACCAACACCAGATATTCGCAGAATGAATACTGTAAAAGGAGCAGAAACATTTGTGATAGAGGTTGGAGCCAATGCGAAGAATTTGTTCTGTAATTCCATCATATATTCATACAAGACTATTGAGGATTTCCACAACAACGTTCTGAGCAAAATCTTCGCGGGAGACGCGGATGGAAGAGAGATAATGAATATTTTGAGAGTCTCGTCATTAGAGGAATGGAAAAAGCAAACTATTTCTTTCACTGCACAAGAGGTACCAAAGCCTGGCGAGATGCATGACAACCCACTGGTGGTAAGATTAGAAATAAATCCAAAACAAATAGAAGAAGAAGATGAAGAAAATGAGGATGATGGAGTTGAAGACTCTTGGGCAATTAACATGGTTCTAATTGACACTGAAAGTTTAGTGGATATCTTGTTTTATCATGCCTACAAGACCATGGGAGGGAGAGACGAGGATTTGATACCATCAACATATAAGATCTATGGTTTTAACAGTACTGCCAACTAGCCCAAAGGGGAAATTACAATGCGAATTCCATTAAAGGGGTTATCTTCCAAGATCCTATTATGTGTTGTGGATATTGAATCACCTTATAATGCCCTGATTGGCCGACCTTGGCTACATGGGATATTAGGTGTGGCGTCAACCTTTCACCAATGTATTAAATTTCCTCATCCTAATGGTGTTGGAATAATAAAGGGAGACTGGGCTGATGGGAAGAAATGCTATGAAATTGACATGGAATCTTGCGAGGAAAGGGCAGCAAAGAGAAGAAACTGGAAACATAACATCAAGCAAAAACAGAGAGGTGATAAGATGATGGTTGATACAATAGAGTGGCGAGAGGAAGGAACATTGAGAAATCAACATGAGCTGCAAACAGTAGATGGCGAGCGTCTCGCAGATGGAGAGAAAATAACAAAACGCAACAAAAGGGTAGAAAGACAACTTAAGGCGCCAGCTTAAGGCGCTGGTCCGAAAGGGCAGAAGCATAAAATAGTAAGTAAAAAGGTAAAATGATGAAATATAAGAAATTTATGAATGATTTGTTGAAGAAAATGTCTCAAAAGAATATTTCGTTTGAATAAAAAAGATGAAGTTGAAAAATTATACAAGAGTTGAAATGAAAATAAAGAGAAGATCAAAGAAAAGAAATTTCATCAGAGTTGCAATACTCGCAAGAGAATGATAAGAACGGACGAACCTTTATGGCGTACACCCTAGTTCGCGAATAAAATTTCGTAAGAGGCAAATGTAAGACCTAAAGTGCGTCATATAAGGGGGTATCTCTTTGCATGGCTCAGGGATAAGTTTATACCGCTGATGGAACCTGATTCATGGATATTGGGGTTATTGAAAACCCATCCAGGAGAGGTACCTTGGATTTCCAACTATATAAAGTTATACCCTGGTTGGAAGACCGAGGGTCTCTCCTAAGGAGTGCAGAGTATGATCAATGAGCCGAGGTACACGGTTGAGCCAAGAGTGCCCAGGGCATACGAAACTACCCTGGCCATTCTTGGAAAGTCTTGGCTATGATGCACTCGGCCCGAAGAAAACCCCACTTAGGGTGCAATCTTGTAACTATAAGCCATATAGGCATAACAAGAGGCTGCGAAAACAACTGGTTGTTGTTAAGATCGTATGGGAGGAGCTAGTCTTGTATGGACGATGTTCCCTCCTTGAAGGGGAAACCAGGGGGAAGATAAGGGCGACACCCTCCATTAGGGAGATGATAAGTGTATAAATACGGCAATGTCATGGGGCTTTATGATCGCAAGAACATTTAGGCCTGTCATATTGTCGCGTGACAAATATTATACAGAGGCAACAATCCATGAGAAAAAGTTAAGATGAGATCAATGGGTTTTTACATGAAAGTGTAAAGACGTCATGCGATTTCATCGCAAGGCAGCAATGTCATAAGGATTTGTTCTCGCAATAGAGCTTAGACTTGTCATATTGTCGCAGAGAAATTGACAAAATGCGGATAAGGCATGATCAATGGGTCAATACATGTAAGTGTCTAAATAAGACCACAAGAGATCATAAAATTATACAGACATGACCTGCGATATTTACGCAGAAGTTGAGACAAAGTTTACAAATAGATTTTATTCAACATTAATCTGCTCAATCTTTCATATTGCAGATGAATAACAGAGGCAAGTATGGGAATGAACGGAATGATAATATTATTATTCATCTTTATATGAAAGATTTACGTATATGGATAAAAATTAATAATCATGTTGATTAACCATATTGCAAAAAAGAATTGTTTATTAACCATATTGCAAAAAAGAATTGTTTACACAGATAGAAGCAAAAGAAATTTATACATCAAGGAACCTTGCAGTAATATTACAAGAAGAAGGAGATAAATGTACAAATATTACAAGGTTAGCCAAATGGTTATCCAAATGATAACTTTCATATCAACTATATTCTTCTTCACCATAACTAGTCCAAATGACTCAAATGAACTAGTTAGAGAGTTTTTCAATTGCTATGAGATCTCAAGTACTACAAGAGACACAATTGAATCAAAAACGGTTGCAAAACCATTCCTTAGTAATTTAAGATAAGTTCACGAACATCGTTTTCAGACATAACCTCTTCAATTCACGGACTGAGATCGCGGACTCAAGCTAACCGGTTGAAGTTAATAAACTCCATCAGAATTTCATGGGATGAGAACTTCCGTCAGTTCGCGGACTGGGTTCGAGGACTGTACCTGAGATTCAACTTCAGCAGATATTCTCGGGTTCGAGAACTTATGCCAGTTCACGGACTGGGTTTGCGGACTGTGTTGCTTCTCACGTTCCGGTTCCACTTGATCAACAAAGTTCGCAAACTTCGGTTCAAGTGTTAAGTACTTATACAAATATGTGTTGCCACAACAATGCTTATATCCCACAATGGTTATATAGTCTAAACTCTCATTTCAATCATTGAAACATTCTCAGAGGGTGTTATATGGTTGTTATTCACAAACTATTTTTCGTCAGAGCGATTTCCAAAGTGATTGAAACATAACATGACTTTCGTAACTAGGCAAAGATGAATTTGGCTAAAGCGAAAGCTTTACCAACACCCATTTCGAGAAATATATAAGTGAGATATACTCAACTCGAAATGTCACATGTGCATATTCTTAGTCTATATTGTAAAACGACTTTTGTCTCAAGATAGGAGATATAGTAGATAGACTTTTGAGTGATAGATAAGTTCAAGTCTCCACATACCTTTTAGTCGATGAAGATACACTGGTTCCTTAAGTAGTCCTTCGTCTTGTATGATGATCGCCATGGAGTTATTGAGCTCAACTAAACTTTTTATCCTAGTCCAAGACCTTAGATATAGTAGACTAGAAATCAAGACTTTATAGTTTTGATCACTAAGATTGACAAACATGCTTGAGATAGCAACGCATGCGAGTTTGACCGAGTAGTGCTCTAACAATCTCCCTCTTTGTCAATTTTAGTGGCAAAACTATTAATACATATGGAATACAAATATTATATAAATAAACTTTGTAGCTCCTATTCCACATGCCTAATCTTCAACAATACTCGAAATCTTCGTCACTTCCAAGTAGTCCAATGATCCCAAAGGTTGTAAGTTTAGTATCATCGTTGTTGAAAATCCGTAGCTATAACAATAAGAAAAGCATTGGTTCTCAATCATTGTTATACAATGTCATAGTATTATTACACAGCGTTAAAGTCCAATTGCATCACAAATTCAACAACAATACTATGGTGATACTTCACTCCCCCTTAGTCAATACTCCATCTCACATGGAAACCACTCCCCCTTACATAATGATTCGAAAACCATATGTATTTGTAGTGTGAACTACAATTAATTCTTCCCCTTTTTGTCAATAAAATTGGCAAAGGTACAAGAACAGGATCCTAATGAAATTTCCGTAAGAGACATTTCATGACCAAAGGTAAATGTTCTATCATATTGTTTAGATGCAATCATAAAGCCGAGGCAAAATGCATTCATCAAGGAGTTTGTAAAGATACAAGATAACCCCTATAAATTCCACAGCCGCACTCCCCCACAAAGATTTGGAAATTAAGCGCAAGTTCAAAAGAACTCCCCCCCATTAGATGTCATTCCCAAGGGAACAACAAGAGTGACCTTAATTTCAAGAGAAAAAAAGGATTTATTTAGACTCAACAAATTACATACAAGTATGAAATTGGAATCCAAAATATTCAATCATATTAATCAAAGCGAACCATGATTAATTTGACTAAATATGCTCAACACAAGTAAACTTATGGAGACTTAATTCATCGATTAGATTATTCACAAGAGAACCCATAAATACTCTAACCGGATTACACATTTAAACTAATCACAAGGTAATCAATTCAATTGTCCACACTCGACATGAGAAAAAATCTATGGAGTGCTAACTAAATAATCATACAAGATGATTGATTTAGTTCATTTGGGATCAACATAAGAGATTATGGAACCCCGACTAAGATTATCATAGAAAATGACAACCTTAACCGTACATGTACTCAACATGAGAGAACTCATGGAATACAAACTAAATAACCACACAAGTTGATTAATTTAGTTCTTAATGCTCAACATTTTGCATCTTTATGGAACAACCAACCATGCCAATAAAAAATCGACTTAGTCATATCGTGCTCAACTTAAGATACAAGATGGAACCTTCACGGTAATACGTAATAATATGGAACAATTAAGCTCTATACCGTGGACTACAAAAAAATGATCTATTCTATTTTTCCATCACAAAGTGACATAATAGACTTTATCCTTGAATCACAAAAGATTTTAACCTATCTTACATCAACAATTGACAATATATGCTTAACTTTGTGTTTTTCCAAAAGTCCATTCATTCCTTTATCAATATTTGCATACCAATATGTGAACGACTTTACTTTCGACAAAATATGGGACAATCAAGTTCACGGACGTATACACACATATCCCATCAAAATATTGCAATATATAAAACCATAAAGATTAATACTGCAGCCATCATTTTCCAAACCAGTTTAGAATTAAAACCAATAAATCTAAAAACAAGAAGATGAAATCATTGGATATAGCTATGTGTAATCACAATCATGGCTATTCCAAAACACTAGTTATTCTTCTAAATAAAACAGAAAACATAGAAGATTTACTTGACATTAATACCTTTAAAGAATTCATTATCATCCCCGAATTCCTTGTTGTCAACAGCTATTGGAACATATGGTTCATTAAGAAAGGAGTTTATATCAATGAACCTTCTTGGTTGCTGTTATCGAACCAGGGCCTTCTGAATCTCATGAGTCTTATGCACAAAAGCATTTATTTGTTGAATCTCCTTTCGCAGCTCCTTCAACACTTCAAGAATATCAGAAAACTTCTGAGAATTTGAAGGAACAACTCTTGGCTTCCTCGTATTCCTTCTTTTTCTTTTCAAGGTTGGAGGCAATAAAGATTTTTATTTTTCGTTCATGATTGATGGATTAACAATCACATTACCTTCTTTTTCATCAGAAGACATCATTCTTGGAGCATCCATAAGTGTATAGGTTTGTGAGAGGAATTCACAATTAGCTCAACAAGTAGTCTTAAGATAAAGAGAGGTTTTAGAGAAGGAAAAGGAATGTAGGGTTTGAAACCTAAAACAGGTTCGTGGACGATCAACTCTTATACCTATAAAGATAATAATTGTCGATAGTACCCTTTTCTCTTTTGTTTGATAGACAAAAATAAGACAAAACTAAGAAAAGAAGAATCAAAACTTTTCTTGAAGCCTGAGAGGTACAAAATCATTGTCTCTTTTGATCAGGCACATGAGACAAGATTTTAGACACAACACAATTAATTTGTGCTGTGGTGAACAACAATTTGTCCACCAATTTCCACTTGAGAGGAATCCATAGACCTCTCTGTCTATCAAAACGATTTGACCATACTTTCTTCTCAAATGGTCTTGATTTTTCCTTGGAAACTAACTTCTTAGACTGAGATAAAATCTTACATACCTCTGCGGTCTTCTGAGCAAGTTTGAGCTTTCTTGCTAGATGATTTGCTCTTCGTTGAAGTTTGTTGACATGTCTTTGCTTGTGTTTGAACTTGTAACACCATGAGAGTTCATGACCTTTTAATGAACAATATGAGCACGTCACACTTGGATAATAATAAGGCTTCTGAATTGTGCAGGCAGATAGTGAATCCTGAAACATTATAACCAGTGTTTCTTAGAAAACAATCAACTTTTTCTTCCAAAATGGTTGGATTATCTTCTGAAAGAATATCAAAATTGATATGTGTATTGCTACAATTATCAAAATCAATATTTTCACCAAGAAGTGAAACACTTGATTTCTCATCTTCATTTGAATCATAGTCGTCAGACATTTCATCAAGAGTTGCAGCAAGACCTTTGTTCCCAATGTATTTTCTCCGATTTGGACACTCGTTTGCAAAATGACCAAATCCTTTATACTTAAAGCACTGAGGCATATGTAGTTGCAGGAAATCCTACACTACACCCTTTTTGAGAATTTGTAATAACAAACTCAAATTTGAAGATTAAGAACGACACTTTATTATTTGATTTTCAGAAATGTTTACAGGAAATGTAAGAATTCAAGAATACAACTTTTCTCTTGTAGTTTTTCTATCCTCAAGGCTTTCTCAACTCTCAAAAATACATCATCCTTTTCTGGACATATTGGGTCTCTGTTTATAGGGTAGTTAAATAATGGATGACAACTAAGTTTTCCTCTTATTTCGGATTTGTTCTGTGATTGTAATGCGATAGTTACAATGTTCATTCTCGCAAGATTTGTAACCATCGCGGGACAGACATGCTTTTCTCATGTTTTCTTCAATCATCAGCTATTACGTCACTCTTTTGACTGCTTTTGTGACACTCGCAAAGTGTAGTTGAAGATCTTGCGGTGATGCTTGCTGGGAAGTGTTGTTAATCTCGCATAGAAGTGTTGTAGCAATATTCTGGTCCTACATCTTTCCTCTTCTCATGTCTTTTCTACGAAGAAGAAAAGATCATGAGAATTTTAAAATGCCGCAACTACTTATCTTTTCAAATTTCTCTGTTCTGACACGTTTCTGTATCCTTCGCTAGCTGTTTTCGCGTATTCTTTCTTCTAATAAATTTATGACACGTACTGCGATCTGACCTTTCATGTATTTTCTTAGCATTTATCACATTCATATTCTTCGAGAAATTTCGTCTTCTATAAATACCCCTTTCATTATTTTCTTTTCCTCTTTTACTTTATTCTTCTTTCTCTCCGTAACTTCTCTGCAAGTTTACTGTTCTTCCGTAAATTGCGCGTCTGTTATCGTTGCGATTCCTTTCTTATTTTTCAACCTTTTTCTTCATTCCCATACTTAAAAAATGGTTGTTGCTGGTGCTAAAAATTTGGCTGCTTTTGGTGAGATGCGAGAAAAACTCAAAAGCAAAGGTTTTACTTTGTCCACAGTTCCAGATCAGAACCCTAAATCCGAACTTTCTCTCAAATTATTTAATGATTATCAATTTTCTCGCGAGAAAGTTATAGTATCGCTAGGTCAACTTGAAGCCGGTCTTCCCATTCCTCTCTATGACCCGGCACTTCCATTATTCTATCAAATAATCTCTCACGAAAAGTTCTCACGAGCAGTATATCAGCTGGGTGGAAATTGTATTCGATTACTACTTGAATATGCTTCTCGCGGTGCTGATAAAGGATCTCGATACCCTGAATCTGCGAAGAATCCTCAATTTAAAGATGTTCCAATTGTCTCTGCAAATTATACCGTGGAGAACTTATTTGAATACTACAAGATAATTCCTATGAAGAGGGATAACACTTGCTGGGGTGTTCGCTTGCAGAAGAAATAGAAGAGCACTGATGATAAAGTTCTTATGCTAGATATAGATTGGCATACAAATACTAATCAAGGTCCTCGCCACTCCAGCGATGACAAATGGTTCATTTTCCCTCTAATTTTAGAGGGTCCATATATCTCTGGTTCCCATGCACTACCTGCGAGTGCTACAAAATATCAACCATGGGTCTTCTATTGGCCTGAGAGAACCAAAGAGGTATGTTCTCTCCAATTTTTGCATAATTATTATCCATCATCTTCCTTATGTTTTCATTTTCTCGCTAAATGACTTCGATCTTTTCCAGATTGACAGGATGAAACTCAATTATCAGAACTTTAGGAAAACCAACACTCTCTTAGCTCTTAAATCTTTCACAGATGAGGTAAGAAATATCTTTTCATGAATTTTAACAATATATTGTTGCCCCTATTTCTTATCTTCATATGTGTTCGCAAGAAATCGAAGAATTAGAACCAATAAAACATGAGAAGACCAAGGTGAAATCTGTGAAATCTTCAGTTGATTGCAAGGGGAAATCTACTGCTCCTCCCAAATGGAAGCCTACTGCTCCTCGCAGTGAGGGATCTGACGATCCTCCCTTAAAGAGAAGAAAAGCCCAACTCTCTTCTTCTTCAACTCCTCAATCTATTCCAGAAAATTTAGGTGTTGATTTCGATAAGGATAATAATGATGATAATTTTGGTTTTGATAATGACGTTCCTTCCATAAAGGATTCCTCTTCTTCTGAGTCTGCAATGGCTCAACTATCAAGAATTTTTGGCGATGGTACATTTGGTATCCCAAATGAGTATGGAGATGAAGCTATTAATGGAATATCCCATTCTCTCGCCAAAATCTGCGATGCTCCCATATTAGCCGATAATGACTCCCTTCGCGGGGTTTCAAGATCGCTGTCTCCAAGTCTCTTAAATTCACTTGGCAGCATGGTATGTTTCTATTTGTTCATCCCTTTTATGTATTTATTGATATTTTTACCAGATCTTTACTTATATAGTTCTATCGTAGGTTGGAAGAGCTTATTTTGCTGTTGCTTCTGATTTGGATAATAGACGTATTATTTATGAAAAGAAAGCTGTTAATCTTCGCCAGGATAAAGAAAAACTAGAAATTAAAGTTGTTGAGCTTCGCAGGAAAAATAAGCCGCTGGAGACTGAAGCTTCAGTTGATAAGCAAAAAATCTCTGATCTTGATAAAGCTAATCAACAACTCTATGGTATGATTTATTTCTTTTCTCTTTTAATTCTTCTCACCCTATCGCAGCTTATTCAAGCAACCATTTTTGCAGATATTTATGGTCTTATTAACGAGGCTACATTCCTCTAATCTTTTCCTGAACCTGTAGACGATAGTACCCTTCTTGCTCGCCTTAATAATTCTTTAAGTAGTTTCTCAGATGATCAAATTAGGTCCCTCTCTGTAGATGAACCTAAATCCAAACTTAATCTTTTAAAGATTGAGCACAAATTCAATTTAAGTTTAACTAATAAGTTTAAACGCCTTTATCTTGATTCAAAGAAGAAATCAATAGATTATGAAGTAAGAATAGTGATCTTATTGACGAGAAAGATCGTGCAATTAAAAATGGCACTAAGGCCCTAGCATATTTCCATGAAACTCTTCTTAGCAATCAAATGGAAAGAGATAGACTTATCCGCGAGAATAAAGATCTTCTTGTGAGGGAAACTCAAGTTCGCTCTCGTCTTCTTATTAATAGTGATGATGAATTTTCTTGGGCTGCGATGGTTCTTGATAATGCCAGAAATAATTTAGGTGTAGATGTTAGTCTTCATGCTGAATAAGCAGCTTTAATTAAGGACATGCTTTCTGAAAGATAAGTTTGTTAACCGTTCCTCCTTATCGATGTCTTGTTTTTATTATTCTTCCTTAAAATTTCCAACCTGTTTTTGTATACTCGCAGAATCTGAAAAGGGATGTCTTGAAAGAATAGAAGAACTTGAAGCTGAAAAGAATCAACTCTCAAATAGTCTTACTGCTCGCAATGAGAAGTATTCACGGTTGAAAGAACAATTTAGAATTACTACCGAGAATTTTAATAGCTCTCTTGTTGTTGTCCCCAATAATGCCGTTAAATTGGTTTGTGATGATCATGATATTCCTTACTCTACGTAGCCTGATCTTGCAAAGGATGTTCCAGTAAAAACTCCAAATCTTGTTATTTAACGATAAAATGAGACTGAGGATTAAAAGTGAAGATGATAATGATATAGAAAAATCTGGCGAGGAAGAGAAATCTGATGAAGATAGAGATAATAATGATAATGATGAAGAAGATAAATTTGGTAATGAGGAGAAATCTGAAGAAGAAGAAGAGAAATCTGATGAAGGTGGTAATGGATCTACCTAGTTCTATTTCTTCTCTTTTTCTTCCTTGTAAATTTTGTACATTTATTTTCTGCTTCTCGTAATATTGCTGCGAGTTTCTCCAATCTTGATGTGCAAATTTATTTTGCTTTTATCTGTACGAATTAGAAAATAATTCTTTATTCTGCAACATAATCAATCAACACAATTATTATCCTTTAATTATCTGTATAAATGTATCATTTAATAATATTTTATGCAATTTTATCATATGATGGATGAATAATAATTTCATCATTTTATGCATTCCCATACTTGTATCATTTAATAATATCTTATGCAATTTTATCATATGATGGATGAATAATAATTTCATCATTTTATGCATTCCCATACTTGCCTCTATTATTCATCTGCAATATGAAAAAATTGAGTAGAGATTAGATATTAGTTGTAAATCAAATTAAATTTTCCTCAATATTGGCGATGCTATCGCTAGCAACAATTGCATAACTTTATGATCTATGCGTAAAATTGAAAATCTCATAAATTCTGCGAGCATTATCGCAATAATCTTATGATCTTATCATGCCTTCCTAATTAAAGGTCTTATTATGCCACATTTTTTTCTTTCTGCGACAAAATCGCAGGACGTCTTTACATTTGCATGTATTGACCCATTGATCTTGTCTTATCAATATTTTTTCAACATCTCTGCGACAATATGATAAGTATAAACTCTCTTGCAAGAAGTAAACCTTATGACATTGCCGTCTTGCGATGAAATCGCAGGACGTATTTACACTTTCATGTAAAAACCCATTGATCTCATCTTAACTTTTCTCATTTGGCTTGTTGCCTCTGTATAATTTACGTCACGCGACAATATGACAGGCCTAAATGTTCTAGCGATCATAAATCCCCATGACATTGCCGTCTTTAGACACTTATCAGCTCCCTAATGGAGGGTGTCGCCCTTATCTTCCCCCTAGTTGCCCCTTCAAGGAGGGAACATCGGCCATACAAGACTAGCTCCTCCCATCCAGATTTGCCAACAACCAGCTGTTTTTGCAGCCTCTTGTCCTTTATGCCTATATGGATTATAGTTACAAGACGGCACCCTAAGTGGGGTTTTCTTCAGACCAAATGCATCATAGCCAAGACTTACCAAGGATGGCCAGGGTAGGTTCGTCCATCCCGTGCACCCTTGGCTCAACCGTGTACCTCGGCGCCTTAGTAATATTCTGCACTTCTTAGAAGAGATTCTCAGTCATCCAACCAGGGTATAACCTTATATAGTTGGAAATCCAAGATCTCTCTCCTAGATAAGTTTTCTTTAACCTCAACATATACATGACTCAGGTTCCAGTAGCGGTATAACCTTATCCCTGAATCATGTAAAGAGATACCCCCATATATGACGCACTATTAGGTCTTACATTTGCCCCTTGCGAAATTGTATCCGCGAACTAAGGTGCACGCCATAAAGGTTCGTCCCATTCTATTAATCTCTGCGAAATTTTATTCGCGTTTCTCGTGAGTATTGTAACTCTGATAAAATTTCATTTCTTTGATCTTCTTGTAAAATTTTGCAATTCTTTCAAACAAAGTACTATTTTCAATTGCATTTTCTTCAAACAAATTATGCGTAAGCTTCTTTAAATTTCATCATTTTACCTTTATACTTACTATTTCTGGTTCTGCTTTTCTATTACATTTTGCTGTTTTTTCTTTTTCTGCGATACGCTCGCCATCAACTTCCTCTCGCTTCTCTATGTATCAATCATCAATCTTTCACATCTCTGTCGCTGCTTGATGTTGTACTTCCAATTGCTATTCTTCTCAGTTATTTCCTCGCAAGATTTTATATCAATCTCATAACATTTCTTGCTTTCTCCCCAATCTCCCTTAATAACTCCAACACCATTAGGATGAGGACATTTAATACACTGGTGAAAAGTAGATGCTACACCTAATATCCCATGTAGCCAAGGTCGACCAATCAGGGCATTATAAGGTGATTTAATGTCCACAACACAGAACAATATCTTTGCAGATATTCCCTTTAATGGAATCCGCATTGTAATTTCCCCTTTTGGTTTGCTAGCTGTTCCATTAAAGCCATATATTTTATATGTTGATGGTGTTAGATCTTCGTCTCTTCCACCCATGGTTTTGTAGGTATGATAGAATAATATGTCGACTGAACTTCCTGTGTCTATTAAAACTCTATTGATAGCCCAAGAATCTTCATTTTCATCATCATTTTCTTCATCTTCTTCTTCTACTTGTTTTGGATTTATCTATAATCTTACCACCAATGGGTTATCATGCTGCTCGCCAGGCTCTGGTACTTCTTGTGTAGTGAAAGATATAGTTTTCTTTTGCCATTCTTTTAATGGCGAGGCTCTCGCAATATTAATTATCTCTCTTCCATATGTGTCTCTCGCGAAGACTCTTCTTAGAACATTATCATGGAAATCCTCAATAGTTCTGTGTGAATGTACAATGGAATTACAAAACAAATTCTTTGCTTTAGCCCCAACTTCTATTACGAATTTCTTTGCTTCTTTTACAGTATTTACCCTGCGAATTTCTGGTGCTGGAGGCAATCGCTGGGATTGTGGATGTCCTACTAAAAAGTGATTTATCTTTCCTTGGTCAATCATCCTTAAAATTATTATCTTTACATTCCTGCAATCATTTATTGTGTGACCATGAAAGTGATGGTAAGGACAAAATTCTTGACTCCGATTATTTGGATGCGGCTCCTTTCCCATATTCCATGGGGATGGTATATTTTCCATCAAAATGATAGCTTCCCAAAAATTTTCTATACTAGTATTTAGGGGTGGAATCTTGATTTCTTCCCATACTATCTTCTGATTACCTTGCCCCCTAAAGTTATTTTGCCTCTGTCCACCATAGGTTTCTTGCGGCTGATCAAGCCTTTAGATTTTGTTATTTCTTCCGCGATTGTAATAATTCTTCTCCTTCTCATACTCTTCTTGATCTCGACTGCCCATCGCTACTAATTTTTGCTGATTATCAATCACCACTTTCTCTTGTTGTGCATGCGAGGTGCTCGCCACATTGTTAATCATTTTAGGAAGTAAACTTCCATTTGCCGCTACTGAGCTGGTGTTTGCGATTGGATATGATTCCATTTCATTTTGTTTCTCCTCCAAAGCAATGTATTCTTCTTGTAGTTCTCGTAGCTCAGTCATTGTGATAGTATTTTTGATTCTGAAAATTTGTATGTACAACAGATTAGTTGCAAACACTGCATTAATGAAAGACAAAATGAGATATCTTTCATCCACTCTTCCAGGCATCTCACTGCACATTGTCTTCCATCTTATGGTTAAGTGCTTCAAACTCTCGCCAATCCTCTGTTTTAATCCAAATACATCTTCAATGCCTGGCGGCGATGAATTGTTGCTTATATATGCTCCCAGAAATGTAGCTTGCAAATGATTAAAAGAAGTTATAGTATTTTTTGGCAATCCCTCGAACCATTTTAACGCCTCGACAGTTAAGCTAGATGCAAAATACTTGCACAATACAACATCATGATTCTCCCATTGCAGCATACACCTGACATAAGCCTTAACATGCTGAACAACACAAGTAGTTCCATCAAAGATACTGGTTAATGTCGGTAAATTGCATTTAGGAGGTATTCCTCTTAGTTGTACTTCCTGAGCGAAAGGGGTTCTCGCAGATTCTTCAATTGGTTCATCAAGTTTCCTTCTGCCTCCTTCTCTTCTATTATTTATCATTCCTCGCATTTCTGCTAATTCTCTCAATATTTTCTCATTCTCAGCTGAATTTGCTCCATTGGTATTTTTAACGCAGTTTCTCTTCTTCTACGTTCTTGTCTTTCTTTTCTTGCGAGATTTTGTGCATCTTCTTCTTCATCTTCATCCTATATTTCTCTGCGATTTTCTATTTCACCTCCTTCTTGAAATCGCAACTGATTATGATGTCTATTTTCTTCTCTGCGAATTTCTTCATTTCTTATCATTTCTCTTCGTTGTCTTTCTATTCTCCTCTGTATTCTATCATACTCTTCCTGAATATTATCATTATAGCGATTTTGTGTACGTCTCCTTTATCGATTTTCATGGTTATTCTGTCGTACTGGCTCTTGGAACTCTTGTTCTTCTACTTTTGCCCTTAATCTTTCTCTCTCGCAAGCTAGTCGTGCTTGTTCAACATAATGTCTCTCAATTTCTTCCTCAATTATTCTTCGATTTCTCTGACTCTCTCGCCCATGCAATATCCTCCTACCTTCTTCTGGATTATCTTCATCATTTTGGTTGTTTCTTCCCTCTTGATTTCTATTGTTAAGTCTATTATCCAAAGTTTCGCCATGCGGATCATGGCGATTTTCTATTACCTCTTCTTCTCTATGACGTTGCTCTTCATTTGGATTTTGCATTTCCTCTTGGATATTTCCTCTAGCATTTATTATTGGGGAATTTTGCCTTAATTCTTCTCTTAATGATCTTGAATTTGATCTAACAGTACTTCTTGATCTCCTACTTTGTAATCTCAAATTCTCCATTCTCAACTCATGATTTTGTCTTGTTAAATTTGCACGTTCTTCCGTCTCTAATATTCTTTCCTCCTTTATTCTTTGTCTTAGATCTCCTACTGTTTGATTTTCACCTTCTCCATGAATTAATCCTTCAACCATTCTTTGATTTCTTTCTTCTACTCTTCCATCTCTTATTTGTTGATTTTCTTCTTCTTCCATTGAATCCGATCTCCAAGTATGCACGCTCACCCTATCATAATCCACATTTCTATCCTGTATCGGTGTTTGTTGATTTGGTTGTGGAATTTGATTTTCTCCTTCAATCCTCGTTCTATTTCTTCTTGTTCTTATCCTTGAAGATTCTCCTAATTCATTTGTTTCTCCACCTGCAAGTCTTTTACTCCTCCTCACAGTTGTTGGTGGTTCTGATGTATTTCTTCTTCTTCTTCCATCCATTTCTTTAATTCTAACAATTTCTTCAAATCTTCAAGTTGTAATTAAAGATTTTTTAGCTTGATTCTCCCTATTTCGGGCGCCAAAATGTAGTTGCAGGAAATCCTACACTACACCCTTGTTGATAATTTGTAATAACCAACTCAAATTTGAAGATTAAGAACGACACTTTATTATTTGATTTTCAGAAATGTTTACAGGAAATGTAAGAATTCAAGAATACAACTTTTCTCTTGTAGTTTCTCTCTCCTCAAGGCTTTCTCAACTCTCAAAAATACATCATCCTTTTCTGGACATATTGGGTCTCTATTTATAGGGTAGTTACATAATGGATGACAGCTAAGTTTTCCTTTTATTTCGGATTTGTTCTGCGATTGTACCGCGATAGTTACAATGTTCATTCTCGCAAGCTTTGTAACCATCGCGGGACAGACATGCTTTTCTCATGTTTTCTTCAATCGTCAGCTATTACGTCACTATTTTGACTGCTTTTGTGACACTCACAAAGTGTAGTTGAAGATCTTGCGGTGATGCTCGCTGGGAAGTGTTGTTAATCTCGCAGAGAAGTGTTGTAGCGATATTCTGGTCCTACAGCATATCCTCTTTATTAGTTTCATCAATATCCCTATTTTTAGGAGGAACACGATTATGAGGTTTGACTGATGCCTTAGGCTTATCTCTGGAGAACCGTTTACTTCTCTTTAAAAGAAGATCCCTAAATTGTCTTGTGATCATCGAGACTGATATGTCAAGATCTTCATCTGATGAATCTATCTCAGAGTGATCATCTTCAGAGATATACACTTTTTTACTTTTATCAAGTAATTTAGTGTCCTTTAGTGCTTTGAACGCAACATCCTTAGCCTTGGATGAAAGTTCGTGATCAAAGATCTTAAGCTTACCAACCAGAGTGTTTCTGGAGAGAGTATCTAGGTTATTTCCCTCAACGATGGCATGCTTATTAGCATCGTATCTAGATGGCAGTGATCTGATAATTTTTATCACAATGTCCTTTTCAGGAATAGTCTTACCCAATGCAAAAGATGCATTAACAATTTCAGACACTTTGTGATTATACTCATCAAATGTTTCTTCATCTGCCATACGAAGGTTTTCCCAATCGGAATTAAGGTTCTGAAGCCTTGCATCCTTTTCACTGGAGTTTCCTTCGAATATGGTTGCTAAGATATCCCAACCTTCTTGCGACTTAGTGCAATTAGACACATGGTGCTGAAGATTTGGGGTAAGGGCATGTATGATCGCATTCAAACCGTCGGAGTTTTGCTTTGCAGCAAGAACCTCTACAGGAGTATATTCAGCAATATCCTTTGGAACATTTTTTTCCTTCTGCAGCAACGGGAGGATCATAGCCATTAACAACATATACCCATGATTGAAAATCACGCGCTTGAAGAAAATCTCACATAACAATTTTCCACCATAAGTAATTAGATCCATCGAATACTGGTGGTACATTTATTGAGATAACACCTCTGTCCATAGAGTCAGATCGCTACAAACACAGACTTGTAAGGTCTTTAATATGTTTGCCTGCTCTGATACCAATTGAAAATGCGGGGGTCTAACAACCTGGCCCAATATTTCGATTAGCAATTTGTATAGACAACTCTGAGTTGATTTCTAGAGAATCAACAAGACTCAATCAATATAAAATACTCAAGGAGTTATTATCTCAATCTCTCGATTTGATTTACTCAAGCAAATATGATTCGCGAGCCTAATCAAAGAGAGATAACTTGGATGGTACCAAAGACCAGTATGCGGTGTCAATCGATTTAAATCAACAACCAATAATGTCGGATATTCTAATCGATTGAACAACGCACAACCTGTATTTTTTCAATTATATAACAAAATATAATATGGAATAGAAATAACACAGACACCAGAATTTTGTTAACGAGGAAACCGCAAATGCAGAAAAACCCCGGGACCTAGTCCAGATTAAACATACACTGTATTAAGCCGCTACAGACACTAGCCTACTCCAAATTAACTTCGGTCTGGACTGTAGTTGAACCCCAACCAATCTCACACTGATCCAAGGTACAGTTATGCTCCTACGCATATGATCCCAGCAGGATACTGCACACTTGATTCCCTTAGCTGATCTCACCCACAACCAAGAGTTGCTACGACCCAAAGTCGAAGACTTTAGCAAACAAATCTATCTCACACAAAAAAGTCTACAGGTAATAGATAAATTCGTCTCCCACGAATAAACCTATGAGTTTTGTTCCGTCTTTTGATAAATCAAGGTGAACAGGAACCAATCAATAAACCAGATTTATATTCCCGAAGAACAGCTCAGTTTTATCAATCACCTCACAATAAACTTAATCGACGCAGCGAAGAAGATTATTGAGGAATCACAAACAATAAGACGAAGATGTTTGTGACTACGTTTATCTTTCCTATCAGAGATAGAAATCTCAAGCCAATTATTACAATTTACTCAAACGATAGAAATAGCAAGATCAGATCACACAACTACAAGAAAAGTAGTATCGTTCTGCTTCACAATCCCACTGAAGTCTTTAAGTTGTTAACCCGAATTTAGAGAGAAAACTCAAGGGTTAATGGATATCGACTCTAGCTTAGAGAAAACTAGTATCACACAAGAAAATTGTGTGGGGATTATTTTTTCCAATGGCTAGAGTTCTCCTTATATAGTCTTTCAAATCAGGGTTTGCAATCAATGTTAGCTTAGTAACAAAGCATTCAATATTCACCGTTAGATAAAAACCTGATTAGATACAAGCTAATATCTCTCAACCGTTAGATCAAAAACTTAGCTTGCTATACACACATGTACTTGACTTATTGAGTTCGTGTAACCAAACGTGGACAATGGTTGGTTCAATATTAGTCAACCAAATGGTTAGCCAAATGATAACTTTCATATCAACCATATTCTTCTTCACCATAACTAGTCTAAATGACTCAAATGAACTAGTTAGAGAGTTGTTCAATTGCTATGAGATATCAAGTACTACAAGAGACACAATTGAATCAAAAACGATAAGTTCACGAACACTGTTTGCAAAAGCATTCCTTAGTAATTTAAGATAAGTTCACGAACACCGTTTTCAGACATAACCTCTTGAATTCGCAGACTGAGTTTGCGGACTCAAGCTAACCGGTTGAAGTTAATAAACTCTAGCAGAATTTCTCGGGATGAGAACTTCCGTCAGTATGCAAACTAGGTTCGCGGACTGTACCTGAGCTTCAACTTCAGCAGATATTCTCGGGTTCGAGAACTTACGCCAGTTCACGGACTGGGTTCGCGGACTGAGTTGCTGCTCACGTTCTGGTTCCACTTGATCAACAAAGTTCACAAACTTCGGTTCGAGTGTTAAGGACTTATAAATATATGTGTTGCCACAACAATGTTTATATCCCACAATGGTTATATAGTCTAAACTCTCATTTCAATCATTGAAACATTCTCATAGGGCGTTATATAGTTGTTATTCACAAACTATTTTTCGTCAGAGCGATTTCCAAAGTGATTGAAACATAACATGACTTTCCTCACTAGGCAAAGATGAACTTGGCTAAAGAGAAAGTTTTACCAACACCCATTTCGAGAAATAGATAAGTGAGATATACTCAGCTCGAAATGTCACATGTGCATATTCTTAGTCTATATAGTAAAACTACTTTTGTCTCAAGATAGGAGATAGAGTAGATAGACTTTTGAGTGATAGATAAGGTCAAGTCTCCACATACCTTTTAGTCGATGAATATCTACTGGTTCCTTGAGTAGTCCTTCGTCTTGTATGATGATCTCCATGGAGTTCTTGAGCTCAACTACACTTTCTATCCTAGTCCGAGATGTTATCTATAGTAGACTAGAAATCAAGACTTTATAGTTTTGATCACTAAGATTGACAAACATGCTTGAGATAGCAACACATGCGAGTTTGACCGAGCAATTCTCTAACATTAAGGACTTATACATATATGTGTTGCCATAACAATGTTTATATCCCACATTGGTTATATAGTCTAAACTCTCATTTTAATCATTGAAACATTCTCAGAGGACGTTATATAGTTCTTATTCACAAACTATTTTTCGTCAGAGCGATTTCCAAAGTGATTGAAACATAACATGACTTTCGTCACTAGGCAAAGATGAACTTGGCTAAAGCTAAAGCTTTACCAACACCCATTTTGAGAAATAGATAAGCGAGATATACTCAGATCGAAATGTCACATGTGCATATTCTTAGTCTATATAGTAAAATGACTTTTGTCGCAAGATAAGAGATAGAGTAGATAGACTTTTGAGTGATAGATAAGGTCAATTCTCCACATACCTTTTAGTCGATGAAGATCCACTGGTTCCTTGAGTAGTCCTTCGTCTTGTATGATGATCGCCATGGAGTTCTTGAGCTCAACTACACTTTCTATCCTAGTCCGAGACCTTAGCTTTAGTAGACTAGAAATCAAGACTTTATAGTTTTGATCACTAAGATTGACAAACATGCTTGAGATAACAACGCATGCGAGTTTGACCGAGCAGTGCTATAACAGAAGCGCATATATTATTCCCGCATATATATTTCAGATTTTCTTTCTCAAATTAACTAGATAATCCGGAAGTAAATATAAGGGAAGACAATGACGCCACATGTCAACACCCATTTGGAGGGACACGAGGGCACATAGATATAGGAGACAAGGGATCCGGACCCCCCACTGCCACCAACAGATTATTAGGCCTGACAGTTCCAGGTAAACGACTGTCTAATTATTCACATCCTCCTTGCGCAATATCAGTCGGCTCAAATATGACTCGCCTATGAATTGATCCTCTCTGTCCATTTCGATTCAAATGGTCGATTTATTCTTGTTTTGCTCCAAATGAGTCCAAAGTACCTAAACATTCAAAATAAACATAAGATACATAATTTAAAATAAAACTCGCAATTAAAACATAAACAATAGATAAATATCAAGGTGTTTACAACACCTATCACTAACTAATCCCATTGAGATGTCATACAAATTAATAAAGTCCTGCCTCATACCGGCTAGATGATATTCCTTAATATCTGTGATTGACATTACCAATGACTACTAATATAATATACACTTACTTCCCCAAAGTACGCTGGGAATCAGAGGTAGTAAACCAATATACTCCTCCCGTTTCAAAAAGATAGGCTGGTTTCACGTACAAAATTCCAATTTAATCATTCTTATATTATTATCAACAAATCCAATAATTAATTTTCCTGATGTAATTAATTTTCCTAATCTAACCTGATTTCTTAATTAAAAATGGTTAATTTTAATGCCAAATTTTAATTTCAAAAAAAATTAAGGGGCTAAGGCAGGGTTGTAAGCCCTGGCTAATTTGACCTTTTTTTTATCCCCTAATTTGTTCTGATCAACAAAACACTTGGGCCGCATGTGTCTAATTTATTGGCTCAACTCCTTAGGTTTCAAAATTTGAACCTAAAATTTCTAATCCACGGCCGGGAAGTAGGCCCCGCCTAATTTCACTTGACCAATAAAACATCGAGAATATAGGCCCCGACTAATTTGACCTGATCAACACAACATCAGAGCCACAGACCCCGACTAAATTAGAACTAAATTATAGGCTCATGCCTTTAAATTTTAACCAAATCGCAGCTAACTCTAATGTGGGGACTATATTTAATCGTTGATTTTCTAATCTGTTATGTTTTCTAATTGGCATAAGGCATGATGTTATGAGAAGAGTAGGTAAATATTATTTTTGAAACAACAATATAAATGAAACTTCCATTGAAATTCATTCAAATTAACTGACCGCCTAATGGAGCACGGAAGAATCAATTCTTCCCAGTAATGAAATGTACAAAAAGAATAAGCATTAGTATTGAAAATTTTTATCCATTCCTCCAAATAAATTTAAACGATCACGGACGGGGCTATAGGCCCTGGATAATTTGATCTGAGGAACATACCATCGAAGACTGGCTCAACACCTTAGACTTAATGATGACTAACTTTAATTTGAGAACTACGTTTAAATTTAGATTGTATAATCAACGCCCTAACTTAACCCGACCACAAAACTACAGGACCGTAGGCCCCGACTAATTTACAGGCTCAGCCACCTAGATTTTAAATTTATCACGACTAAATTTAATGTGGGGACTATATTTTACTCTAAATTTTCTAATCCACAGCCACGGCCATATGCCGCGATTGATTTTACCCAGCCAACACAACCCCGGGGCCACTGTTAGAGCATAGCTCGGTTGAACCCACCAAATGTTGGTATGTCAAGTTTGGTTGTCATATTTTAGTGAAGCAAAACTCATCTAATAATTTCTTGACTATGTACTAGAGACAACTTCGTATAGGTTAGACTAGAAAGTCTAGGAATATGAGACATACAAGTATTACTCGAAGACCTGAAGAACGTGAAGAAGTAACGAGCTACAACGACGACATCACCCTTCCTATTGAGGTTAGTAATATTGACTTGAACTTTTTCATCCCTAGCGTATCTTTCAAGTCGTGCTATATTGAAAACATAACTGTGAAGCTATCTATGAATATTTTACTCTATTAGTGAGACATGATCATATATGATCATAGTGTTAAGGAATTAGACTACGAAGTATAACGTTTGTCTTTTGAACTTCGTGGATATGACATCGACATAATCTTATGAATGTTGTGATGATTATAATAATGGGTAAAGGTGAAGATCTCATCCTAGGAAACAATGTTTACATTTGTTTAAAGGATGTACATTCATGAACTTGTTTTATGAATCGAAATGGAAATCACTAGGTTTATTAGTATGCCTATTCATTGCAAATCTTTGGATTACCAATATGTGTGAGATGGTAGAACCAATCGTAACTTGTTATGTATATTGGTATTACTAATCACAGTGCCTGACTTATAATTTGATATGGATAGTTTTGATTAATTAGTGTAACCGATCCTAAGTAATCACCTGAGATGGTATGATCGATATTTGTAATTGGTATGACTGATCACAATGGAGTTGTGTAATTGATCCTTGTAATTGGTGTAACTGGTCTTAGTAATTGGTGTAATTGATCCTATGACTGGTGTGACCGATCGCAAGCAATACCATGTGTATATGGTAATCGGTCCCGGTAATTGCTGTAACATGTAGGATCCAAATATTGCACAACACATTTCATTAGTGTGCGAGATTCAATTATTTCCTTAGCTTGTGAGATTATAGCAGAGCTTGCGATAAGGTAGCAGAGCTTGCAAAATTATAGAGAGAAAGATCCTGCGAAATTATAAAGTGAGCCTTAGAGAACGTAGCAGGGGATCCGAAAATGAAGGGTAATATGAGTTGTACTCCACTACTTGTGAGCTGTCATCCACTATGTAAACACCTATATAAAGAGAAGAGCATGAGAGAGAAAGGGAGGATACACATTTTTGTAAAGGAGAGACATATTTTTTAGAGAGAAAGACTTAATTTTTCTTTATTATCTTTTTCCCCAAAACTAGATCTAGAGCTCTAAATACTCATTAACGGAGTCCCAATGTAACCCAAATGTAATTTCAATAATCATAGTGAAGAACCCTAACCCCGTGGATGTAGATCACATTGATCGAACCACGTAAATCTTGTGTCTTATTTACAATTTGAGCACTTTAATTCTTATTTTGATTATGAAATAGATTTAGATCTAGAAAATATCATGAGGGCTGGGTTGTGGGATTTCCTGCAACTAAATTTTGGCGCTAGAAACAGGGACTGATCTTGTTGGTTCAAGAAAGTTTAGAGAAATTAGACATTGTTTGAGTTGAATTCATTTAGATCTACAAAATTAAGGGACAGAGATGGAGATATTGAAGAGCAGAAGCAGAGATGAACATAAGGGAAATGATAGGTGTCTAAAACACCGTATTATTTATCTATTGTTTATGATTTCTCTGCTAGTTTTCTTGTAAATTATGTATCTTATGTTTTGTTTTTGAGTATTTAGGTACTTTGGAGTCATTTGGAACAAAAGAGGAATAAACAGCGCGGAAGTCTCATCTCATGTGCAATGGCTATTGGAGACAACCTATTTCTCATTATTTGCTTTTATTTCTTCATCTCTATCTGAAAGGTATGTCGGCTTTAGTGATGCAAATTATTTCTGAAAAGCATGACAACTTTAGTGATGAAAAGACATTGAAGGGAAGAAGTGAATTTGAGATGCAAGAGGCGGCTGCAGCTGGTGGAAGAGCATTCATTTGGAGCATGAAAGGGGCAAATCTGTCAATTCCTAGGCGAACACTATCCGGAGAATCGAGCCATGGATGAGGGTCGACCAATTCTACAGGAGAACTAAAGATCCCTGAGGTTAAGGGGTGGCTAACTGTTATAGGGTACCCATTGGGGTGTCACTTAGCCTATGTATTGGAGTGTCAATAACCACCCAATCATTTCTAACCCTAAATCGAGAAGAGTATCTTCTCCCAATTATTTTCATTCAGTCCATCACTAAAACTGAGAAAGAACAACAGCCATGACTGCTGACGCTGAGAGATCGAGAAGTGAGTGAAGAGAACTCTGGTCCTTTTAATTGAAGTTGGTGATTGAAAGGGGTTTGAGTCTGTTGAGAAGAAAAAATAAGGGAAATGGATAGAAATGGGAATGTTGTGGGTATTTAAGCTACAAACTAGGTAAGTTCTTAAAATGGGAACTGAATTGATTATGGATTGTCTGGTTTTCTTTGGATTTGAAAGTGTAGAAATTGGAGGCCACATAAAATGATTTCTAGGTGTAGAACAACATCAAACTGTGCATAGCAGCTGTTTGACGAAATGGTTGAGAAGTTCAGGTAATTGGGAAATTTATTCCTGAAGGCAACGAAGGAGGCATTACTGTGATTATGATATGGTGGCTTTGGGTTCAATTTTGAGCTGATTCTCAGCTGTAAAACAAGAAGTTGAAATGGGTTTGATTTGGGACCAGTATCACATCAAGGAAATGGGGTCTGTAGTCATGGGTCGCTGTTGGTGAAGTGAGACAAGCTCAAGTCTTCCATGGAAGCCGAGAGTGATGATTTTTGGGTCGAGATAAGACATAAAAGGTGGAGTTCGAGAAGCTACAGAAGTTGAGAGTTGCAGTTAGGGAGTGTAGATATAAATGTATGCTAGGAATTATCTGAACTGAAGTGCCAGGAAATGTGGAGTTTTTATTTAGTTTGGATGTTGGTTTTAGCCACCAAAGTCAGTGGAAGAAAATTATTGCGGAGCCACGAATTCAGTGAAACAGGTAGGTGTTTGCCATGGGTTTCGAGAGGTATTCGAAGCTTGAAAGAACATGACAGAGATGGTGTGATGTTTGGTAGTTTTGGCTCAAGCTTGGATTGATTTCAGGAAGTTCTTGACCCGACGGTTACCCAGGTTTGCTACAGATTGTGTGAACTGAGTTCTGGTGGTCGATTTGATACTGAGTGAGATTGTTTCGATGCCGGAAGGTCAGTAAAATAAGGTGACTTTGTAGTTAGTCGCCATGGACTTTGTATGAGGTATGTTGTGCCTGAAATTCAGTAGAAAAGGGGCTGGTGATAGCTTTGCTATTGTTCAGTAAAGTGCGACAGTTTGGAACTTAGTGCGAACAATTGGAGATGCATAAGATTAGTGTTGGTATTGAGCTAAAGGATGCGAGAGAAGGTTGATTTGATTGCTAGTAGATGGTGTTTTTGCAAGTATAGTTGATCTTTGGTGACCAGCTGGAAGAGAGTACATTTTGAACTAAAGCAAATCGAGTAATGAATCCAATGGTTAGTGCTGTATGAAGTTGAGTTGCAGTGATGGCTGGTCTGTAAGTGATGTGTGAATAGCTTGAGCTCAGATTGAGATGGGAATTGTCAGGGTAGAGTGCAGGTGGCTAGAAATGGTTGATTGTTGAACTGGTCAGTATGTCTTGAACTGTGGAGAAAGGATAGCTAGGAATGAATGTTGTGGTGCTGCTGTGGTTGAGATCGAGAAGTTTTTAGAGCACTATTACCAGAATGATGGCAGGTTATGGCATGTTCTTTGTGATGATGATGTCAAGAGATGGTGGTTGCTCGTTCTGCTTTTGAAGGAGGAATTAATGTTGTGGTCTTCTTGGCATTGCGGTTTGGCCGAGTCGCGGAGAGTTGTTGCTCGAATTTGAGAAGTTTTTAGAGCACAAAGAGTTGGAGTTATTGGTGCTGCTTCTATGGGAAAAGGCTTGAGTTAAGATGTGGCTGGTGATGATAGGAAGTTTTCTACACAATTTAAGATACAACGTTTTTATTCTATTCTTGGAGCTTTTGCAGAGAACTTCTAGGGTTTGCTTTCTTTTATGTTACATCTTATTTCTTTGAATATTTTGATAATGAACTCCATGAATATGAGTAGCTAAATACAATAATTGGTTATAGGATAAAAGTTGATTTCTTCAAGCATGATTATTTGATTCTATGATTTAGTTTTTTCTCAATTTTATCGTTTGTGATTCATTATTTATATTATCATATGATTTGAATGCTAGTTTGGTTGAGTCCGGAATCAATTGGATTTTTTTTCATCTCTAAAGCTATATTAGGGTTTTCAATACGTAAAAGTTGTTTGTCCCTGATTTCTAGTAGCAACTTGTGGTTAATACTTGTAGTGATGCATCTTTTTAATCGCATATGAATCATAACCTTTGTTAAAACGAATTAGTGCTTTTACACGTTTGTTTGCATCGATTAGTCTTATTTCATAGAACTTATTGCTCTTAGGGAGTTAAATCTAATTGTGCTTTTACACTTTAGGTTGCTTTTTAAGAAGATTTCACAATAGCATCTTTTAATGTTGTTTGTGATAAAATCAGGAAATAAACGGGATACTCTTGCGATCAAGATATCCTAGGACTTTTGATAATTGAGAGATTAAATACCAATTCTAATCATAGATGAAAAATACATGTTTGTGAATGATATTATCCCTTAACCAATATCTTCTCCTTATTGATTATTCCAACTATTTACTTTGCTTTATTTAATATTATTTCTTTGATAAAAACAAAAACACAACTTGGGTTATTTGGTTACATAAGAATCTGAAAATTGCATAACAACAATCGCCTCTCTGTGGATACGAACTCTTTCTTATCTAATACTATATTTATATTTAGTTGAGTGAGGAAGTGAATTATATTTGTGTCGTCTGACAAGCGATCAGGAAACAAAAGAGTAATTCAACGAATCTACGTTAAAAATCAATCGTAAAGGATGGATCTTCTTATTATTTCTTTAATTTGACTAACTATTTAAATCTGAAGAATTTTGGGAAAAAGGTTTCATGAAAACTTAAATTTTGCTTTTCTTTAAAGCTTGATTTCCTTTAATATTATTAGATTGAAATAAGTTTTGTTTATACGTCTGAAATATAAGGATCCTATTTTCCAAACCAATTTGCTTGATTTCAAAAATATGAAATATTAAATTTTAGATTTATTTGGGGATTCTTCCCATGAGCGAAGTTTACAAATTACCAGGGATAATTCATTTCTTGATTATATATTGTTAACTAAATCGATATGTTATTTGCAGCGAATTTTATGCGAAGAGCTATTTCATCTCACGATCGTGTTTGTCTGTTGTTCGCAGCTAGGTAATAAGTGTATGACAGGATAATCAATTAAAAGAATTAGAAATACAACACTAAAGGAAAAGAAAACAACTAACACGTGGATGAAATAGATAGATGCGAACAAAGCCGCACGGGTGAGAGAAATGAAAAAAGAAACTAACAGTGATGATTGAAAACCTTATCCAGCACACGCTAATAGCAGTGAACGGAGAAGGCATGGGAGTGCCAAAGAATACATGCTATGCGAAGATATAATAAATGGGAGAGTAAAAATCATCAGCACATTAAGGACATAATAAAAAAAGATGGTGTGCGAATAAAACAATCAGAATCAAAGAAATGTATAAGAGCGATCAAGTCCGCAACAGCAGAACCGGATTAACCAATGCTACATCACCAATCACTCCAAAAAGGAAGAATTCCCTTTCTATTTCTCTAATTTTTAATTCCAAAATTCAAATCTAAAAAAAAAATTAAAAAAAATTAGTCATCTACGCAAAGAATAGAAAAACCGAAGGAATAGAAAGACAGTGAAGCGGGGTTATGACTTGCGAACAAGAGCAACTACACCTGCGAAAAAGAACAGGGAAGGAAAGTGAAAGAATCGAGAAGAAAATTTAGGCGAAGAAATAGTTCCACAAATTCACAACGGGAAGAAATGCAACTTAATCTTTTTTTTAATGCTAGTGTCTCCTTTTTTTTTTCTTTTTGAAGCATAGATTTTAGTATAGATTTTTTAAATTATAACTTCTCGCGGGTATGTGGTACCCACAGAGTCTTGAAATAAAATGTGACTGATAAAAGATGGGATTGCCTGGTCCCAGATTTTGGTTGAATAGTTTCCTGCTTAGGTTCCATATGCTTCATGATTTGCTAATCTGTCTGCCGCTTTATTTTCTTCCCTGTAGTTGTGTTGTATGCGACTTGTGTGATTTTCCTAAGTCTAATTTTACTTATTAGCTCCACGGGGTCGCGACGTCAAGGAATGGTCGACAAAGAAACCTCAACGCAATAATATTCATCACGATCACGGTCGACAAAGGACTTTAGCATAATTCATGAAATGCAGTTGAAAGATTCTTACCACATAAGACATCAAGAGGACAAAATGAACTAAGAGTGAATAAATAGCAAAAAAAATTCAAAGACGCACAGGGCTAGAGCAGCAACAAGCGAAGATAATGCACAAATGTAAACAGGAGATCAGTTAATGAAGAAAATAACTCCGCAGCAAAGCAATAAAATCATCAGTCTCTCGTCTACTAATTTTGACAAAAGGGCACTTAGTTCAGGAGATGCAAAATTTATCACATGAATTCTATAGAGGCAACAATAAAACTTTCCAAGAACAAGTTGCTAACAACGAAGAAGAAGACCAGGGAGAATTAATATCATCCAGTTACGCGATAACATAAGAATAAGTAATGCGAAGCTTACCTTACTTTCGCAAACAAGCAGCCAGCACAGATGGTCATGTGCGAAACAAACAACAGTGAGGTCATGCGTTCAATTCTCACCCCACTACAATTTTTCATATATTTTTTATAGAACAGTAAAGGACGGGTTCAATTCTCACCACACTCATATTTTTCATATATTTTTTCCAGAACAGTAAAGGATGGATGAACTCAAGTTTCAACATTGTGCGATCATTTCGCACAAAATAAGTGACACAATTGGTAATGAGCGAAAAGAAGAAATTAGATGCTGCGAGATCGAGTCTCTACTCAACCAAATTTTTACATATTTTCTCCAACTCCGCAAGAGAATAAAAGAATAAGAAGGCAGCGTCACTATCTTTCTCAAAAACAGAAGTTGGCACAGATGGGGAAGTCAGCAGAGTATGCGTTTGAGTTCGCATGATCGAATCCCAACATTCACAGACTTTTTGCATGTTTATACTCGAAATTCTAGAGCTAAAGATCACATTAGGAGATGTGTTGCACTAATATGTGACACGTATTGAGTATCAAAGGTAATTGCAATCACATTCCTCTTTAAGGTATTTTAGCACACAAACATAGCCTTCTTGAAACTTTAGAAGACATCTAAAAGAGTGCCAACTTACATGATATTGAAGCTTTTGGTTTTGCACTTTTGTTGTCTTCTTCGAGTGTGAAATGGGTTAGATTTTTCTTTCATTATTCTCCGTCTAACAATAGATTTTCTATGAAGTAAAATAAAAGGAATACAATATGTTAAAGCTGGACTACTATGTAGTTTGTTTCTTATTATTCTTAGTGCCTGTCAAGCGTCAAAATGGGGTCTGGATATTCGCTTGTTATGTGCACGTGAAAGTATAATGTAGCTTTTCATTGCGAGTCACAAATTATAGGGGTTGTAGTAATGATAATATTTAACTGGTGCTAACATGGCTATGACGGTATCAAACAATTTTCATTTTGCAGAAATGGCTTTCAAAAGCTGGATAAAATTAAAGACCCCAACAGACAAAGTAAGCAGTTGGAGAAACTTACTGTAAGGGGTATGTTTAATCTGTTCCATTAGTTTTTGTTTTTTTTTTGCCTCCTTATGCCTGCACTTAGATGATGTTCTAGATCGTTTTTGACTAACTTTTGTGTAATTTCTTAATTTTAGTTTGACTAAAGAGTATGATCGAGAACTTAAAGACGACGAAACAAGGAATTCTCCTGAACTCAATGAAGGAAAACAGTCCCTGGTTAGTTGTTTTGGAAAATATTTGTCTTGTACTTCTCGCTTTATTCTTAATAATGTATTGATAAGCATATTCAGCGATTGCAAAAATGTTCAATGTTAACAATTTATATATTTGTTTTATTGCAGATTAAAGAGCTAATTTCTTATGTCACATTGAGAAGTTTCCTTTTAGGATGTACTAAGATGATATAGTTTTTTTGCTGTTTAAGTATAATATTTGTTGAAAGATGGTGTATTCTACTGTGACTCGTCAGGGTATTCAAATTATCAATACAAATTATCTCAATTTGAATAGGGAGGATTTTCAAAATACTTTCGGCACAGAACTGCCCTATGCGCATTCACTCATACACGAGAATTTATGTGATAGCTTTAAAGATTTATGTATGGCGATCATAATACTAAGTAGATCGGAATACCAAGTAGAAGTTTCACTGCAGGTATACTACTAGCCTTGCTGATGCTGGCAATAAAAGAGTTGAACTTTTTGATGGAGAAGGAAGCAGTGAGCCTACAGCCGAGGAAAACATTCAAGTCGCATCCTGTAAGACGTGATCCAATAGTCCATAATTACTCTATTTTTATGTGCGTTGTTCCTAGCATGGTTATTAAGTTAGTTTTCATGACTTGTTTGACAATTTGCTTTTTCCCGTTTTACTCTTTAGTGATTATTACAACAATGTATGTGGATGGGTTGTTGTCTCATGTCTTTATAGGATCATCTGACACACATGAAATGTCCTAGATAAAAAGGATTGCTTTTCAATCATCATATGAGTTAATAATTTTCTCATGTTCTTCAAGTCCTCTGCAATTAATCCTATATTAGGAGGATGATAGAAGCTAAAAACAATGATTTTTTATTATTTCAAGTTTTTGTGGTTATAAATACTAAGTACTTTGTTTTGCAATGAAAATACAGGCAAGGTGAACCGTGTCTTTTAGGGGAGTCGGGAAGAAACAAGAACTCCGTCACATTTATCAGCAGAAACAAGAACCGTGTCTTTTAGGTGCTTGTACCTCTGTATCCATCGAATTTAGTTTTGGTTAAATACTAGCAGAAATTTTGAATTATTAATTTTTAAAGATCCAAACATGTTTTGGTACAGTAATGTTTCAAGCAAAAAAAAAAAATTGGACCTTTGGTCTAGTCTTGGGTATTACTTCAGTTCAGTGTTCCAGTTTTTGTAGGTCATACTGTATTTCTCTAGCTCTGTAGGATGAATGGAATCAACAGATAAAGCATACAAGTACAACTATACATTTCTTAGACCGCATTGACTTTTATTAAGGCAAGGCAGAAGAAGCTCATTCTTGGTTAGAAATAGGAATTGAAAATTCAGAAGGATCAAATGCAGCAGCAATTATAGGCTATTATCTGTCAAACTAGATATGAAAAAAAATCGATCAGAACATCCTTCAGAAGTACTACTAGGCACCTTTAGATCCTTGAGTTTGTATTTTCACAATCAGTACTGATTAATTATGGTACACTGAAAAATAAGATACCATTGTAATTTATGCGACCATGTTACACAAGTACCCAATTTAAATTATGCGAATTTGTTTTACAAATACCCAATTAATAATATACGACCTCTTTAAAGATGTGCCCAATTAATATTATGCGATAATGTTAACAAGGTACCCAATTTATATTATGCGAATTTGTTTCACAGGTACCCAATTAATAATATATGACCTTTTTAAAGAGGTACCCAATTAATATTATGCGACCTCTTTGAAGAGGTACCCAAATAATTTACTGCACAAATCGAACAGACCTGCATAATCCACTTTGGTCCAACTGCGGGCGATATGAGGGACTTGGGGAATCCAAGGTGGTCATTCTACATACTCAGCAAAACCATGTACACCGTTAAGAATCACATCGTCTTCATCGTCACACTCATAACGAGAAATATCTCAATTACGTGGATGGGCAAATACTATTATTCGGAGGGAAGAACCTATTTAGGGTCCACTCGGAGGGAAGAACCTGGTTGAGAAGCAAAGATCATGTTAAACTGGGGACTTAAGTTTGACGGTTAAGGTGATCGTAGTTATTTTTGAAATATCTGATAAGGTTTCTATTTATTATTTCCATTACAATAACAATACCCCCCTTGTAAACCCACTTAATCCGAACCTCACTACATACGCTTAGTAGATACATAACAAGTGAGAGAAGAAATGTATTTTTGGCTCACCTAGAGGACTACAGTCCATCGCTTGAACAATATGAGCAAGTTTGGAAAGGGCAGTAAAACCAAGTTTGAACAAAAAGATGTTGGTTCCCACAAAACAATTCTTTTAAGTTACTCATTTCGTTATAAGCACGCTATTACAATTTATGTGCCCAGGTACAAACTGCTCTTGCGCATCATAAATCAATAGGATATAACTCACTTGATCACAAAGTCATAAGCCGAACAAGATCATTCTACAAACATTCAAAATTTGACCTAATCTAATGTCCTTACATCTCATTATTGATAATATCCCTAATCATTTGCTTCGGTATAAGCCCTTCTGTTCTAATTGCATCCTTATTTGGATCTGAACTGATGAATAACAGAGTTGACAACCCTCAAACCTGTTAATCAAGAAAAAGTTGGTTAATAATAAAATCAATGGACAACTAAGAAAAGGGGGCGAGTGAAGATATACCTGCATGTCACAGGCAAATTCATGCTCATCATATGTGTCAACCTTGATAAATAACGCATCTTTCTCGTACTCAATAATAAGCTGCAATGAAAGTTTAACATCGGAACTTACATGCTAGATTGCACAAAATTTCGTTAGTTGCAACCAAGTTACAATCAATAGCTCTCGTTTTACAGTACTAAAGCTTGTTTAACTGTTATAAGGTGATTCTTGTGACAACTTATGACTAACTTGCTGTGTTCCCATACCATCCAACAACATAAATCAGTAGTTAATAGGAGTGTCGAGTCTAGATGCAGATTTACAGGAACCTTAACTACTTTTGAAATGAACAACAACTCTATAATTGGCATTTTTACTTATTTCAGCTGATGCTAAACATTGAGACTATACCTTATTCCACCTAATGCTAAGAACAAAACAAAATGAGGAGTTTTAGTTGTTCCAAAGCAACCCATATAGGGAATGTACATTCCCAGCACCCTTGATGCTTAACACGCCCTCTATAAAAATATAAATCTACATACCTCTATATGAGTACCAAATTTTGGAGTCTAACATGATTTTTAATTTCTCCAAGTATCTTCTCCATTCAAATCTGTTTGGACCTCCAATACACAAATTAAGTACATCAAAAATTAAGGATGACTATAAAATTTTGAGGAAATGTGCATATATATGTACTGGAAAGACATACAGGTTAACAACGCAGTACAAAGGCATCTTTCAGGTACATATCAAAATTCTGTACTTGCATTGCCAGTAGTGGTGCTTGGTTTACTTCTAAAACCAATTAAATCATTTTCACCATCATTATTATCAGCATGAGCTTAATTCGCCCATAGTGTGATCAACAATAACCAAAACAACAATCTATTACTTCTAAACCACTGAAAATGTTCACCTCTACCATCTCCTCTTCTCGGCGTGCGACTCTCAACCTTTCTCCTCAAAAAAAATATTCCAGATCAAGGCATAAAACAGACAAGTGAACACACATTTTTTGTTTGTTACATCCAAAAATCATGCAGCTGCAAGTAACTCTACTTTTGTCAGGGATTTCATCACAAGCCATTTTTAACCCTCACAAAGCATTTTTCATCACCACCATAAAACCAAAACATAAAATTAAGCCTTAAAAACTCTAAAACCACGAGAAATAAGATTTAGAGAGAGGGTTTTTAATGTCCAGTTACCACATATTATCCTATACAGAAACCCTTAAAAGTTTATCTAAACCTTGGTAACTGACCAAATTGCACACAGAAATCCTTAAGCATGCCACAGATAATTTTTTATAATCCAACAATTAAATAACATAGAGCAAAAAATATAAAAGTATATTGTGCAAAAACCCTAGAAACAGAAAATTGAAAAGGGAGAAAGAGGGTACGGAAAGAAAAGAAAATTATACAAAAATACCTTGCTTTTGATCTCGGATCAATTGGCTCTTTTGAGCTATGGATTAGCTCATCCCCATCTTTGTGCCTGTGATATTCAAAAATTTCACTATGGTATCATACTTAAAATCATCAATGGCTTCAAAAAGTTCATCCTCAAGAGGGCGTGCCTCCATGTACAGACGGTTGTGCTTGTTTGGAGACTTGCTCATCACATTTCTTGAAGACTTCTCTAGCACAGTTTCACGGAATGACACCACAGCACCTGGAAATATAAATATCATAGATCTAATCCATTTTAACATGAAAGAAAACATGTCCAGTTACAGAAGGTATGTCGAACCTACAATAATTGGCTCGACCGAGTCTTCAATGGCTATATCATTATTTATAATCATTTTCACCGGTAATTATTATTGTTATTGTATATCGACTCTTTCATATCTCCGATCAGTGAACCCAAAACTATATCCGTGATTCGCAGGTATGACTTGATATTCGTGAAACGAAACGTATGAAAAACCATTCAAAACTATATATAGCTCATGTATGGTAATTGACTCATCGTGTTTGAGAAAGATTATGTTTGGTTTTCATGGTCTAATATACGTGATATGAAGCATATTAAAGTATAAGGATCTACTAAATTGGTTCTTGAACTTTACGTAAAACAGGGAATACTGGTGCCATATAATTCGAAGATGTGTGCATAGTTTTTCAGTTGGTCCTAAAAATATATTGGGTACTTGTTTTACACGATCCCATAATATAAATTGGATACTTCTTTAGAAAGGTCACATAATATAAATTGGGTATCTTTTCAACACGCTTGCATAATATAGGTTGGGTACCTTTTTAACACGGTCGAATAATAATATTTGGGTACCTTTTTAACAAGGTCACCTACCAGCACCTTCAACTCAGCTGTACTATCACATCAAACTTGAGCTCACCTGCAACTCCATTCAAACACAGACCAGCACACATCCTCCTTCTCTACATTTCAGCTCATAGCACAAAACCACTATCAGCTGCAACTCAGCTATAATCTTCACTGCAAACATTCTATAGACCTGCACTACCATTGCAACAAGTCACATTAGGTTTAGGACAAGCTTCAAGGAAGAAGGAGAGTAATCACATGATCGAATTTCTATACTTTTACTAGAACTTCAGGAATCAGAAAAAAATAACAGTATCACAAACCTTTCGGAATGAGAAGTCAGGCATTCATCTTTGCAATTGGATATATATGACAAAGACAATCAAATTGTATAGTCAATGCTTCCTGCTGGAAGCTAACCTCATCCATGAAAACCACCTGATTCAGGGTGAGAGTTATAGTCGTCAAAAGTATAGTGGATTAACATATTTAGGGTCAATATGTGGGATGAAACACTTGGCTGCGGTTCTGTCAGGAATACCTATCTCCAACAATGTAGTACCATTTCTTGGAGGCTCATAGATGTAGGATCAGAATATTGTCACAACAATATTCCTACGAAATAAGCAACAGTTCTGCGATACATCTCAAAGTGACGTAAGGAATGACATACCAGATGAAAACGACAGAAACATGAGAAAAGTGTGACATTTCTGCGACGAATCAATAAAACCTGCGAATGATTAAGGCGGTGCTAACTGCGATTTATCGCAAGAACCCAGATCCGAAACTAAAGGGAATCTTAGCTGTAAATGAGATGTCATGAGCTGTAATCCACTATGTAAATGCCTATATAAAGGGAATGAATAGTTCCAGAGAGAGATGAATTTTTGAGTGCTAAGAAAGTTTTTAGGAGAGAGAAGATCTTATTAAGTGTTCTGTGTTCTTGATTTCTGTAATTCTTTTAAGATCATATTAATAAAAAAGATCCTTAATCTTCAAATTGTGTCATAAATATTGATAAATTCTTGAATAGGGTGTAGTGTGGGAGTTCCTGCAACTACAATAGACAAGGTTATCATCAACTTCAATTTTATCTCCTGTTTCAACACGAATGGATGCATATAAGTAAAGCAGTGCAGAACTTAAGCAATTTAAAGTAGAGAATATATATATATATATATATTCCTTCCTTAACTGTAATGAGATTTCCATACTTGTAATCTCCTATGAAACCAGGACCCATGCATTAAATTGTACAAGAATGTACATTCTTAATAGTAAATAAACCATCAAGACCAGATCTAGTCCAAAATAGATACCTCTGAACAAAAGAAAGAATATCAGCTTCTTTGTGTTGAAAATTCAAATTAGACATTGATATTTTAAAGGAGAAGAACATAAACATGTACCAGTATAAACCAATTGATGGGTATAGGACCTTGCACTCCCTCTGCCAGGACCTAACTTCACCTGGTAAAGCTAACCCAATGTATGCAAACCTGAAAGATAAGATATATATGAAGAAATAATGAATCTTATAGCAATTTTCATACTCATTTGCAGTGTACTGTGTATATAGTGATTGTCAACACATTCTTTATCTGCATAATTTCAGACACATTCTCTTATGTACAATTTTGGATTAAAAAAACAAATACCTATCACGGACAAGTATTTTTCAGTTAACTGAGCATCTTTGATCAAATTTAGGATAGTCGGTGGAACCTAAGAAATTATACGGCCATTTCTGGACTTTTTTTTGCATCTAAGAAGGAAATAAAAAAACTGTGAATTTTTATTTCCAACTTGAGTTGGAGAGGAGAAATCTCAACCAAGATCAGTTTGTTTCAAGTTCCAAAAGCAAACTAAACCTGTTCATTGGCATCATCCCACAATACGCTTTCATTTGTACTGGGTGGAGCTGACCATAAACTTTTTTTCATGGTTCTCCATCTCCACTTATGGGTATCCCATCCTGACCCATATAGTGTGAACTTAAAAAAACACCTGATGACGGGTGCATGAGTAGCAGGTAATGCAATCAATTTTTGATTCAAGTCCAGGATTGGCATTGGAACAGGGTCTATATAGGTAGATTGCAGATGGAATCTAGCTTGGAACTTACAGTGAGAGATGTCTGACCAACATGGGAGGTGAGGTCTTGTTTTAGGGGACCACCAGATCTATATCCATCGCTCACTGTGATATACCAGAAACCTAACTAGAGGGTCTGAACTGTCCATTATTGTTTGCATGCATGTATTTGTCATCCACCTGCACATAATAGAATATAACATAACAAAGGTAAATCAATTAAAATTTCGAGTAACAACTTCATTACCACAAACCCAAATAGCAAGTCAGATGATTGAAAGTATTTGGCCTTTGAGTTCTGGTTCAATAGGGTCTATAAGGAGAGAGGCTTATTTGAATTTTAGTAATTTGCTTCTTAGTGGTATCGATCCTTTGGCCGTGGTAAGTATTTGGCCTTTGAGTTCTGGTTCAACAGGGTCTATAAGGAGAGAGGCTTCTTTAAATTATAGTAATTTGCCTATTAGTGGTACACTATCCTTTGGCAGTGGCATTAGTCTTTGCTGCATCTTGCTTATAGTTGCATATTGCAAACTTAATAATTTGTATATCCCCACCACGTCACAACAAAAGTTAAGTTAGGAATTCAGATTTGTCCATCCTGCAATTCCTATGTCTTGTTCAGTATTTATTGATTCTTCAAACTTTCATGGTTCATATCTAGGACCCTTTCTGATGGACTTTTATAGGATCCATTCCATGTCCACCGTTAGAGGATTGTTTCTTAGAGGACATGAACCAAGAACTAGTAATACTACTGCACACCGTTTTGAAGCAACTCTCTAGAGAAATTTGAAGCATAACGTACGAATAACATTGGGACCCAATTGAGCACTTAAAGATGTCAATGGTGACAATTTGTGGCCATTAATCACAGATTACCCAACTAGAAATCAAAAAAATTCAGAATCAATATATTTTGAAAAAATGGGCATAGTATAAATCAACTTAAATAAGTAACTTAACAAAAAATTAGCATGCATAGAGTGACAAATCAAAAAGAAGATAACCGATGAAATCTGTAGTCTGTATAAGCGCACAAACACAATTAAAATCAATGTAATCACATGATGAAAATATAATATTATATTTAGGTCACCGGGATCGGAACTCCATTCGCTCGAAATTCTCTACTAGGATTTCTACCCAACGACGAAGAAAAAGAAAGAGGGAAGAAGAAGAATACAACAGGGAAAACGAAGAATAAAAGAGGAAGCTAATAGTTGGGTATCGGGGTTTGGATTGTATGGATTACTTTCTTTACTCTTATCCATCTTTGGTTTGGTTAGGTTAAATCACTTAAATGGCATTTCGGTCATTTCAATACGACTCAATTTCAACCAGCTTAGCCGATTTGACTCTGTCCGTCAAAGTAAGATGACTGAAATCTTGAATGTGTATAATTTTTGACTGATACGTTTGGATTTCTCTGATGATATCCCAAGTTCTTGTTGTCTAAAATACAAAGAAGATAAACAAAAGAATTTTTTTTTCTTTTATTCTGTTTGAAATGTTGGACAAAGGACCTATAATAACTTATTTAATATGGAGATGGGACAAACCCAAGTATTTCAAACCCCCCCGAAAGAAGTGCAATTCATAAGCACAGTAAAACAACTGTATCACGTTAAAGAATCACTGAAGAGCTGTACAATATGCCTTGCACTCAAATCTTCAAGACTGGTTTGTCTTACAGGAAATTACGCAATGATCCTCCAAAGGTATATGTTAACTCAGCTGCATTGTTGCTTTACCAAGACTCTTTTTTTTTTCTTTTTTTTGACTTCGAAAGGGCAAATTTTATTAAAAAACCAATACATCACTAAAGAAGTAATGGTATTGGCAAAAGCAAAATAGAAAACAAAAACACACTAAAAAGAAAGCATGAAAGAAAAAAACCAAAAACAGAAAGCTAATGAACAACAACTTCCCAGTTTTGTAGAACCATGGTCAGAGTGATTCCTTCGAAAATATTTGTGCCTACACACAAATTAAAGATGAAAGTCTTGACACTATCCTTCACATTTTTCATTGAATTGTACTTGCTTTACCAAGACAGATAAAAATTTACTACCTTACTAAGATAAATGATAGCAAGAAATGGAAAAATGCAGTTTAAAGTTGTTGGGAAGTTGTAGTGTACCTCTTGCATCAAGTACTCTGCAACAAACATTAAACAATCCGTTGATCAAATTACGACTATCCTAAGCCTAATTACCCATGATAAATTCTTAACTGTGTGACATTTGTGTTCTTAAACATCATTTGCCCCCTCTTTAATAACAAGAAGCCCCATCTCTTTATTTTCATCTCTATCCTTATTTTGCTCTACAACTTTATCTTTAAACATAAACAGTTATCTCCTTCCCATAGTAGTTATCTTCATCCATTAGCAGTTATCTTCATCTTCTCCATTGAATTTTCTCAACCATCTTCTTATTTTCTGCCCGGATTTTAATTTAGTTTAAGATCCGGGTAGAATTACTTATGTAATATATACCTAAATAAAACAAATTGCATTATAGCAATTGATACTGTAGTATGTTTTTATTTCTGATGCGTATGGCAAGTCTGTGTCATTACGATTTCTCATACCTCCCAGAGGGATTTCAATTTCATTCAATCTTTCCTACGATCATCTATGGACATGATGAACATGGATTACAAAATTCGATGTTGAATTTGGGCATATTACTTCTTTTATGGAAGCATCATATCTTCTCGGAGTGTATCCAACAAAATGGTTTTAAACCATTAGAAGATTTCAATTCCCCCGTCGGTTTACATATATTTGGTACAGATTTTTGTTTTCGATTTTCTTCGTTTCAAAATTATTGTACTAATCATGTATTTCGATTCACGGATGTAATTGAATGTTATGTAATTATATTTTATTAATCAATGAAGTTTGGAGTTTTCATGCTCCTCATTCCTTCAAAAAAAAATAAAAAAAATAACAAGAAGCCCCCGCATGGAAATGTTAGTAAATTTGAAGCCGGCACAAAATTAGGCCGTCAGATCTGATAAGCCTAAAATTTAGCCGTGGGATATGACACATTCCCAATTTTTTTTGTGTCTGCACATAGGGATTACGGTGCAATATATGGTTTTCTCTAGGAAGTTTATTTATAATAATTGACTTTCATAACGAACAAAATTAAGAAACATTATAATATAGTTTTCAAACACCATGGAAATTTTTTCTTTTTCTGTATCGTTCTTCATCGTTACAAATTACGGCTACAAAATATGCAATCTTGCATATTTTTTCAATTCAAATTATTAGTTCCCAATCAAAAATTTCGAATTATATTGTAAATTCAACGAAGAGATTCTAATATACATCACAACGCAAGTTTAGTGAAGAAATTCCAATTTTTCGGCCTTGGGGACGATGACTGCAGAGTACGCTATCGTTTTGATTTGAACATGTCAATATTGCAAATGCATACGATAGTTTAGAGAAACTGAATTTTATAATTAAACAGTGACATGTTTTTTCAGCACACGTGCAAGGCACGTGCACTTAGATTGTCCGTATAATGTTGACTTAGGATTACCTAAAATGAATAAATAAACTACTCCCTCCGTTTCTAAAAAATAGTCAAGTTTGGTTTTCACAAAAATTAAGAAAACTAATCATTGTAGCCACTTTTTCATGTTTTTTCCAAAACTATCCTTTGGTCCCCACTTATTTGCTATTAGAGAAATATGAGAGAGAAGTGGTCCCCTTTTTATATTAGAGAGAAAAAAGAAGAGAGAGAAATGGTCTCTCTATGGGTATAGTAGTAAAATCATAACATTTGACTTTCCACATACAGAAACAAGCCTTTTTTTTTACATACCCAAATAAGGAAACCTGCCTATATTTTAGATTCAGAGGAAGTAATAATTATTTTCATCTCAATATTATGTAAATTTCCATTCAAAATGTACCTCACTTGTCCACCCATCGCCGAAATCAATGACTGCACATGCATCCTTCTTATCCATGTTCAGAGAATAAGCAGCACTTAAAGATTGTGGAAGTTGTATACTGGCAGACAAACTAAAATGGTTCTTAAAGAGAGAAGAAAACTCAAAGAAATTATTTTGGAGAAATTTGCTATTTAGTCCACAAAATCTGACCCGGGTTAATGTGTAGTCCAGCGGGATAAAATATTGGGATAATTAGTCTTTGATACTCAGTTTTGGCCCAACACTAGGCTTTGGTCTAACATTTGTCCAACGTTAGGGCTTGGTACCTGGATTGGACGTTGACCCTTGTTGACTAGGTTAAGTCTTAACTTCTGTTTAGTAATTATTAATAAAATCATATAAAATATAATTATTTATAAAATTACAGTAATACCCTATTCTCTACTAATATTTACACAGTGACCATTCATTTACCCTAATTCTTTCAACTTCTCCACCTCCGGACCGTCGCGACAACCACTATCAGAGAGAACAAAACAGTTCTTCCCCATTAAAACAATATCACCAGCTCATCCATTGGCGTAGACGAACGACAGTAACACCCTCTCCACCAACTCACTTTGCCGAACTATTTCTTTCTTCCTGCTCCTGTAATCCAAACATATATCTAATCATCAATCATCATTCTTTCACTTCCAGAACTTCTTATTCTTACCAATCTGCACAACCTTTAGAAACATATTTTAACAACATCTCTTCCCTGTAATCAATTCACTAATTCCATTAATCTCTGATTTCTTGAAAAATACAGAATGAAATCTCTTCAATTGTTCCGTGATATACTTGGATCAAATTGAAATCTCAACTGAAACCCTTATTGAATCTTAATTGAAACCTATATTGAAGCGATTGTATCATTGACTCAAATTAAATAGATTCTGCCATGAATCTCAATTGAAACCTCTAATCAATCTCAACTAAAACCCCTATTGAATCGATTACGTCATGAGCTCAAACTGAAACCCAAAGAAAATCCAAACCCTAATTTCAGTTTTAATTCGAAACCTCAATTCTTCATGACATAAAAATCCTAAATGAACCCTAATCATTTCTGCAACAAGATAACCACGCAACCTCCATTTGCTTTCTTCTTTCATCAAAATCAAACCATATATCCTAAATCTCTGTAAAAATAATTTTCTTCAACATTTGATCCAAGTATATCAGATCCTCATATATTTGTGATGGGTTTCAACGAAAAAAAAAGAAGAAGTATACAACCGAGATTACAGCGGAAACGGCAGGAGAGAAAGAAAATAGAGAAGAAAGAATTCCGATGTGAATAAGCCATCAGTAAATATGAAAATGAGAATGGATTAATCATGACCGTAGAAGGAAGTGTTTAGATTGGAACCGTCAGATCCTAGACCCTAAATTTAGGGGTAGACTTGTAAACTCAGAATTTTGCACTATTTTTATTTGATAAAATTAACAAAAGTCTAGTCATAAACGGTCAGCACGAGTCAACATCCAGTCTAGGTACCAAACACTAATGTTGGACAAATGTTAGACCAAAGCCTAGTGTTGGGCCAAAACTGAGTATCAAAGACTAATTATCCCTAAAATATTTGCTGGCTGGTCCAAAAAGGTTTTGAAATATTAAAATTACTTGACTGCCCTCACCAATTACGTGTGAATCATCTAGTTCATTCTTCTTCTTCTTTATTTTTCAGACAAAAATCAAAATTCCACGCCAGATAAACATATTCAGTGAAACAATCAACAAAAAATTATCGAAATCATCAACCAAAAGTGAGAAAACATAGATCCAGTGAAATCATTAATGAATGTGACGAAAATCATTCAGAAAAACTCAAAAAAGATTAAAACTAAAAGAGAAATAAGAGAAGGAATTAACAGAAGAAGAAATAGTATTCCTGCACCAGCAACAAGAAAGAAGAAGAAAAACAAGTTGTAGAAAACAAGAAGAAATTGATCTTTATTAGTCACCAAGAACAGTACATACCGATCCAACAATACATATTGATATGTACCGAAGGATAATATGTACTTAATAAAAATGTGTATGATCCTACAATACATATTGATATGTATCGAAGGAAAATATATATTGAAGAAAAAACTATCTGATCCCACAGTACATATTTATCCAACACTACATATTAATATGTATTGAAGAAAATTGTACCGGAGAAAAAAGGGTATAATCCCAGTACATATTGATATGTAGTGAAGGGAAATATGTACTAAAAGAAAAAGTGTATGATTCAATAGTACATATGATCCCAGTACATATTGATATGTAGTGAAGGGAAATATGTACTAAAAGAAAAAGTTTATGAATCAATAGTACATATTGATCCAGCAGTACGTATTGATATGTACTCAAAGAAAATATGTACTGGAAAAAAAAAAGGTAAAAAAGAAAAAGAGTAGATAATCCAACAGTACATATTGATATGTACTGTATGACTGTACAAAATCTACAAAAAAAAAAATTCACGATTTTAAGAAAAAATAAAAGGGAAAAATTGAGCATCAGATCCAAATGAAAAAGATGATTAAAGAATATAAATCAAAATCCAAAGTTAATGAATTTATATTAAGGTTTCATCTTCTAATATTGAGCATCGGATCCAAATGAAAAAGAAGATTAAAGAATATAAATCAAAACCCAAAATTAATAAATTTATTTCTCTTTTTTCTTCTTATTCTTCTTCTTATTCTTCTTCTTCTTCTTCTTCTTCTTCTTCTTCTTCTTCTTCTTCTTCTTCTTCTTCTTCTTCTTCTTCTTCTTCTTCTTCTTCTTCATGGATATGAATCTTCTTGATGTTCTTCTTCGCTTGCTTATCTTCTTCACCATCACTTAATTATCACAGAACATACCTGGATTTGATGGAGATGAAGTTGATTATAGAGGAATAAAACGATCTTCAAAAACAAACCTAACCATGGAGAGCAGAAGCAGTAGAGAACGAGAAAAACCAGCAGCAGCAAGTGATCTCAGATTTGAGATGAAGGGAAAAAAAAAAGACGAAGCTCGGATCTATTTCTGACTATCAATCGCAGAAGGTTAAATGTGGAAATATTTCATCTTGCTCGCACGTATGCTTTTCTTTTTTGGACGAGAGGATAAAAAGTCTGGTCCAAAAACATGTTTTTGGACCAGCGGTTAAATTGTTTCTAGGACTGGATTAACCATTAACCGGGTTTCCCTAAACTGGACTAACTAGTAATTCCTAGATAATTTTTTCTATTTTCCTGAATTGCTGAGAAATAAAATAATATGGATACACGATATCTTTCTTCTCTGACTAAACCTTAGGATCGCTTGGGGGAAAGGATAAATCACGAGTATGGGGATGTAAACGTGGATCTGATTAAGGTACAAGAGGCTGATATGGGAACTAGGTCTTTTTTCACCAATTTTTCTTTCTTCGTTTCGGATTGTCCAAAGCTCTGTCACTTTTGGAAAATCTGTTACACTTTTCGTCTCTAATCTTGTTCTTATTTAAGTTTGGGTGTCTAATCATAATTTTAATTTTTTTGATAAGATTTCCAATCCATATGTTTGAGTAATTTCTCTGGGGTTAAGATCTAGGGTTAGCATTATTGGGTCTCCGATTTGGGTTAGTATTAATTTGAATCAAAGGTTTTCAATCTGGTTACTTTGTTATTTAGATTGGTTTCTAATGGATTTAGGGTCTTTTGCAACCTTTCAATTTGTCTTTGGTAAAGTAAAAGTTGATCCCCTCCTTTGATCTGGGATTTTTTCATATGATTAAGTGTCGTCAGTGGTGCTCCAAATTAAGAAGTGATAGCTTTCTTGTATCTTCCTCTTAGGCTTAATTAGATGGCTGATAAATTGTAATTATAATTTGGATTCTTTCTCCCTGTCTTGTGTTAATCATCTAGAAAATTAATTAGTCTGAATTTTAGTAATGTATGAATTAATAATACAAGTAGTGAGCACGTGCGATGCACGTCGGTAACATTAATATTTCAATGTGGTATCTTCATTTTACTTTTCAATTTATCCAAATATTATAAAAATGGAAAGAGAAACAAATTAAAGTATGTTTTCTAATGAAACGAAGGTAATATTCCGAATCGAAGCTAAAATTTAGAGATTTTTCTAGGTAATTCTATAGTATATCAAGTGAAGTAGTTGAGTATTATATATGCAACATATAAAAAGTACATAAACTCTTTCAATTTGCCTTTAAATTATAGCTATTTTTCCGGAGAACTATAAATATATTAAAAAGTAAAAATTTGATATGGTTATTTATACTCGTTGCGTTCGTGATTGAAAGAGATTTCCAAATATATAAAATTCACAAAAATCCGACATACCATTTGGAAAATACGGAGTTTTAAAATATTTTCTTTTATTTTTATAAAAATGGCATTTCTGTAAATAAATGATATTATATATTATTTTTTTTAAGTCCTTATTCCGTTAAGTATTTCAGTCCTTATTTATATTCCTTAACTAAAGAGTCCCTTTTTGTTTAATATTTTAGTCCCTAATCCGTTTGGTGAACCATTTTCCGTTTGGTGAACCAAAAAAAATGTAAGGATTTCAATTAAGCTTGCTTGCATTAAAAAGGGGAGATAGGAATCTGTAATTCCTTTCATGGTAGCTGATTACAGACGCAGTTGGAGCAGAGGCGACTGCTCTAATTTTGGCAATCTCCTGGGCTAAGGAGTTGAATTTGTCTAAAGTTTTGTTTGTTAGTGATTGCCTTCATCCGGTGGATTTTGTTAACGGGGGCAATGGTGCTGTGGACCTGAGGTGCAAGGATATCTTGGAAGACAGTCGGATTTCCTTTTCTAGCTGTATTGGTTTTAAGCTTGTTTATATTAAGCATTGTAAAAACAAAATAGCTGACCGGCTTGCACGTCGAGTTAGGAAGTTTAATCTGAAAGATATTTGGGTCTCTTTTCCTCCTTTTTTGGACAGTTTAATGAGGAAAGAACCCATAGGGGATGTCTGTAATTTTCTTCTTTGTTAATTGAATCGGTGTGTTTCTCAGCCAAAAAAAAAAAAAGACTCCATGGGTATCATCTATCCTCGTATAATTGCCGCTTAATTCCAATAATATTTATCATGCTTCAAAAAAATTTAATGATAATTGGTTTCATAACGCGGGATTAAGCAGACAACATATAACACTACGATAGAAAAACTACCTGGAAACGTTTGCACATTTGTTACTACACGTGGCTAGTTGAAATCGATATCCTTAAGCTGACGATACTAAGCATTATCAACCTAGTTAGTTGTACGTCCAACGCCACCAACAACACCAACTAACACTTCAATAACTTTGGATCCTTTGTATGTCTTTAATTATTTTTTTCATAGTTAAAAAGCTCCCTTGAATCTAAGATCCACCACATGGTATTCATATGTACTTATCCCATGGTTTGTATTGAAAGTATGATCCTAGAACCTACAATGACATTGTAAAGCATAAATAAAACCACATATAAAGAAAAACATAAGCAAAGAAATCATCTACCACTGATTTGGTTATCTATCCTACATCTTTTTGAAGATATAAGTTATGCTTACTTGTTTGTCACCGGTGTTATGCACGAGTTTGTTTCTCACTTATAAAATATTCAAATATGTTCAAACATTCAGTAATAAGTTCGTAACCTTAGGTCCAGCTCAATGGTCAAGATTTTCTCTTAGCTATAGCTTATTTGAAGTTAAGTGAATTGGGTCTGAACTCTGAAGCCAACCTCACTATGAGTGATGGGCATCCTTTAGCTTTATTACATGGAAGATAGTGCCAAACTTTTATTTACACGGATTTAGATAAATATTATATATGGGTCGAAAAAAAAAGTTTTAAGAGAAAAAAAATGGAGATATAATAGGAAAAAAAATGTTTTAGTAAAATAAAAGAGTCAAAAGTGAAAAATAAAGAGTACAATTGAAATATTCTCAAAGGGCTGAAAATCACACGGAAACTGAGTTTCCGTGAAGTAGTTTTTTTTTAATTTTCCTTAGTTACGACCCGCAACTGATGAACTTTAAAATGTGTAGCCAAGGGATATCGCAATATTTAAGCGACACGAAAGATCATAGTAGTCGGATTTCGCTACAATTAAACTATAGCGAAGCGAAATCACTTATGATTGTACTTGGCCTTACAAACTAATAAAGCAATTAATAAATTAATAAAAAACCAATGTCATACAAAACGACAATTAAAATGGCGTGGGCTTATAGACCAACATCTTCGAAAGTGATAACACTTATTGAGCTTCATAAATTGACTAAAAATTATCCGCTCCAATCTTTTTTGCAGTTTTCAATATTCTTCAAATGTCTTAAGGTAAAATTCTACATATTTTCTTGCCACTTTTAGTTTATTACTCAATCAATAGCTATGTGCCTTTACTTCATAAACAGAAGCGTCATCGATATCGTGGCATATTGCTTTAATATCAACTATTTATACAATCATCGTAAAGTGATTCCTCGTTCAGTTACGTACTTACTTAAAAACGAAAAAACCTCAATTGCAAGAAATCATATCTTCTACCAAGAAATTTCCAGAAGAAGCATAAGTTCTTTTCAAGTAAGCTATAGTGTACTCATGAAATCCTATATCCGTGTGTCTTATTTTGCCGCAGTAGAAACTTAGGTTTTTATTATGTGTGTACGTGTATATTGGCACTATAAGATGAACCCAAATTATCAGAAGATATCAATATGTACTAAGAATGTATAAAAATATCACTAAATTATAGGATCAACGGTCATGTATTGTAGAGTATATTTCATATAGGTTTAGAGTGAGCGTATGTTATGGGTGTATATCGGGAACTCTGAAGTCGGGAACCTGTGAATTACATATACCCTGAGCGACTCTACATGTGCATGTGCATAGCAAAGCGAGTACTTTATGGCGTCAACTTTTGTGTACCCGTGAATTATGCGATAAGTAATATTTTAATCTTATAGTGTATAATATTAGTAAGATGCAAGTTTTTTAATTTGTGTAGAATTTTTTTCTTCCTTTTCGATATTCAGAAAGATACAAATAAAAGAAACATAAATGAAGGAGAGCTGACTACTACCCCGTCCCTATTATAAAGGCGGAGTTTAGAAATTTTGGGATCTGGGAATTGCAATTCCAAAGTTGTTTTTTTTTCTTCCATTTATATCCTTATTTAATGATGTATGGGGTATCATACAATTTAGTTTTAAATGTGAGATAGAGATACATAAATTAACATCTGTACTTAGATAAGGTAAGGATAAATTAGGAAAGTAGAAAAAATTTGTGAAAACTAAGTATTTTCTTATAATAAAAAATACTGCTTCTCAGCCTTTATAATAGGGACAGAAGAAGTATTCATTAAGGTGATCAAAGAAGGAAGTGTTGGGGTTCATCTATGATTCCCATGAATTATATGGTTGTTCCTAATCTAATGTTACTCCATGAGCTGAACTATGGACCCGCAGATGGAATCGGTGTCCAATGTTGCTCCATGGTTGTGAACAGTCGTTGTTAACACAACTCACATGGAGACAGATCCCTGTTAAAATTGCCAACGATGCTATACAAAAAAAAAAAAAAAAAACTTTTGGAACCCTTATGCCATGTTTAATTAGTATAACTATTTTATTCATCTTGTATTTTATTCAAATTAAATCGCTAATAAAATTTGTATTTTATTCCAATTAAATTGCCAACGATGCCATACAAAAAAAAAAGCCTTTTGGAACCCTTATGCCACGTATAATTAGTATAACTATTTTATTTATCTTGTATTTTATTCAAATTAAATCGTTAACTTAGCAAAAGCATACCCAAATATCCCAATAGAAATGTCAGGTCGTTACGGTAAAAACACATCTTACAAACTCTAAATTACCCTAATTAGACGAAGTAACACAAAACAACTTTCTCTGCCTCTATTCCTCTACTGACTACCCACTCTCACACTGACACTTAGACAAACAAAAAACCAAAACCAAAATCAAAATTATTGGCAAGTCCACTTATTAACCTATCCGAGCAATAATATTAACGATCGAGGCCCATCCCAAACCTCCAAAATTTGAGGAAATTAAAAATATTTTAGTTGATAATAGCATAGAAGAAGTTAGTTTTGGTAGCAACCACACTCTAAATTACCCTAATTATCCGAAGTAATACAAAACCACTTTCTCTGCCTCTATTCCTCTACTGACTACCCACTCTCACACTGACACTTAAACGGACAAAAAACCAAAACCAAAGTTATTGGAAAATCTACTTATTAACATATCCCAGCAATAATATTAACGACCGAGGCCCATCTCAAACCTCCAAAATATGTGGAAATTAAAAATAGTTTAGTTTATAATAGCAGAGAAGAAGTTAGTTTTGGTAGCAAGCTCATTCGGTTCTATATAGAACCTTGACAATAGGAATTGAAGCACCTCAAGGTATGTTGCGCTCTATTTGTTTAAGTATTGCTTGGATACTTCAAACTTTACCGGAAAAAAGAAAAGTCTAAAAATTTAAAATGGACCGACGAAATGACTCCAAAATGTTTAGTAGGAGTCAGATAATGAGAAAAATCATTACTCTCAATCTATTACAGGGGCAGAGTTTATATATCAAGACATTGCCAGTTCAAAGATTTTATATCAAAAGATGCGGATTCAACAGATCATTCATAATGCGTGGCTGAGCATGAGTATATTCACTGTAGTAAGAATAATTCATTATCATCGACAAAAATATTTATCCAGTTAAGGTCCAACAATCAAAGCTGAGGTAATCCTTTTTCTCAAGTGGGACCAAAATTGTTGTCAATCTGAATAGTCAGAAATCAAAGTTGGCCTGCTATGCTTGGTGCACTTTCCTTTACTCCTGGAGACTTCGACGATATTGCTATTCCAATGCGAACACTGCCACTGCCACTTGCCTTATATTTTCTTTTTTCTTTTTCCTTGTTCCTTTTTTGTTTCTTTGGAGTTCTAGGGTTTATGTCTCCCGACTTTTCTGTTTTCCGTTTTAGATTTTCTCCTTGTGAGTTTGATTGCCAAAAATAAAATAAAAAATAAAGAAAAAATTTACGATGCGTGCTTGCTAATTTACTGTAAAAAGCTAATATCCTCCTAGAGAAACAGCAGCTGCGATATTAATTGGTATTGAGAAAGAACGTACTTATATGAAGTCCTGGACATGAACTTGTTAACGTTTTTCCACCTTCATTTCTAATACTAACCTGTTAGCAAATGAACAACCTCATATTTTTGTACAGGCGTATGGAATCTTCATGTAAGGATTTAACCTAATAGATTCCTATAAATACTACCTTACGGATGGTGTTTCTGAGCATTAAAAAGCAACACAAGGTGAAGGGAAAAACCAATGAAATTTTACGAAGAAAACAACAAATGCAAAAACAAAAAAAACAAAAATTAAAAAAAAAACTGAAATCAAGCTACTTGTTTCATCGTGAAAAAACAGAAATCAAACTACTATTAATGGTTTTGTTCTTTCATAGTAGAACATAACATTTGTTAGTTCACTTGCATAGAAGTAGTTCGATTTCACAAGGTTTCATTTGCTGAGTTAGTTTCTTTGTTTGTTTGTTGCATGAAAACATAAAGAAAATTGAGATTCTCATGAAAAATACCGATTAAGCTATTTTCAGTATTTCATTCCTCTATCACAATACTGCAATCAAACAAAAAGAAATCAATTAAATTTAACAATAACACAAACTTCCAAATAAGAAATTAAATGAATCTGGCCAGAGAAAAAATTAATCGACAACGAAAACCAAAGCCATAATTATTTTTAATTTCAAAGCAAAAAAAAAGTCAAAGTTAGAGGACATTCTAACGGAAAAAAATAGATCGTCCTAAACAGGGCTAAAGGCAATTTGATTTTGGTTGTCTCGGGTAATGGAGTAAAGACGATTGCAGTAAAACTATGTCTTGAAGCATCGTTTGATAATATTAATTCACAATAATAAGGAGAGAAAATCACCCAAGCTAATTTCAAGCTTCCCATGAAACGCTTTTCAGCATACCTGCAACGTGCAACCCAAACAAACAAATGTAAAATTAGTGATCAACAAATAGCAAGAAAAGGAGAGGAAAAAAAAACAACAAAACCCTAGAAGAAAGAAGCATAAATGAAATTTGCATATCGTAGTTGTCGATAACAAACATATCAAAATACACATCCAAACAAATCCATAAAGATAAAAAATTATAATTGCAAATCACAAATACAACTGAACAAAATATTAAAATTATCACCTTGTCAATAGATGGCATCATCGCATAAGTTGATCAATCATTAATATAGTAAGAAAAAGTACACCAGCATCTGTAGATCAAACAAAAATCACCATATATTGCTAAAAAATCTGAGAAATAAAAAACAAAACCCTAGGAAAAAAACACGTAAACGATAGACAGTACATTGGTTGAGTGCTTTATAAAGAGAGCCAGAAAAAAAATCAGAATTTCCAGAAAAATAATAATCTCGGTGTGGGAAAAAAATCCCTAGTTTAGGAAACAACACCCTAAAAATTACTAAATTTTTGTAACTTTGGATATTTACGTTATTCTCATATCACCGTAATTAGTGGTTGCAAATACTTTTGTATAAAAAATATATTGCATATCAAGACATAACTAAATTAGAAATTGACTTTATTGACTTTTTTTTTTTAGTTATTTATGGAATAAACAAAATTAAAAAAAGGTAGTATGAAAATGAGGTTTATTATGCACTTTTGTTATTGATTGAATTTTTGTATGCTCGTGTTTGTATTAACTCGTTTAAGATTTCAATCATTTTTTTTTGTATCAGATTCTAACAATTCTGTAATTTATTTATTTATTTTTGGACATGATCAATAAACAATTTAATTGCAAGAAAGATACAACGGATTCAAAGGTTAGTACCCACAACCAATTTGATCAACTTTATTTTTTATAATTCTCATCAGAAGTGTAGTCTTGTTCTTTATTTTTTATTGATAGAATATGGAGCTGTAATTAGGAAAAGAATGGTTTTGAGAACTGTAACTAGACATTTGGACACTGGACATTAATATTTTTTTTTATTCATTAATTATCCTGGCTTGATTGGGGTATACCCAATTTTAAGTGGACTCTTTTTAAGGGGTAAGGGGGAGTCCTAATGGATGAAGTTATAATATTACCCTTGCCCTTTATAATTCTATTACCCTCATTTCATCTTCCTTCTTCTCTTCTTTTTCTCCTCCACCACCATACCGACCTCCCCCACCACCACCATCAAAACTCTACGATTAATCGAGTGGATCGTCAATTCAAAAATTCTGATTAATCTTCAAACATGGATCCGCCACGACCTAGGGGAACCCCAACCAATGTCACACTGATCCAAGGTACATTTATGCTCCTACGCCACTGATCCCAGCAAGATACTGCGCACTTGATTCCCTTAGTTGATCTCACTGACAACCAAGAGTTGCTACGACCCAAAGTCGAAGACTTTAATAAACAAATCTGTCTCATACAGAAAAGTCAACAAGATAGATAAATTCATCTCCCACGAATAAACCTATGAGTTTTGTTCCGTCTTTTGATAAATCAAGGTGAACAGGAACCAATCAATAAAACCATACTTATATTCCCGAAGAACAGCTCAGTTTTATCAAACTCCTCATAATAGTCTTAATCGACGCAGCGAAAAAAGATATTGTGGAATCACAAACGATGAGACGAAGATGTTTGTGATTACTTTTATATCTTGCCTATCGGAGATAGAAATCTCAAACCAATTATTACAATTGTACTCGTGCGATAGAAATAGCAAGATCAGATCACACAACTACAAGAAAAGTAGTATCGGTCTGGCTTCACAATCCCAATGAAGTCTTTAAGTCGTTAACCTGGTTTTAGAAGAAGAAAACCAAAAATTAAAGGAGAATCGACTCTAGATTAGCAAAACTAGTATCACACAGAATGTGTGGGGATTAGGTTTCCCAGTTGCTAGAGTTCTCCCTCATATAGTCTTCAAATCAGGGTTTGCAATCAATGTTAGCTTAGTAACAAAGCATTCAATATTCACCATTAGATGAAAACCTGATTAGATTCAAGTTAATATTTATTAACCGTTAGATCGAAAACTTAGCTTGTCATACACACATATACTAGACAATTTTAGGTTCGTGTAACCGTACCCAAACTTGTACATTAGTTGGTTCAACACTAGTTAACCAAATGGTTAGCCAAATGATAACTTTCATATCAACAATATTCTTCTTCATCATAACTAGTCCAAATGACTCAAATGAACTATTTAGAGAGTTATTCAATTGCTTAGATATTTATGTACTACACAAGACACAATCGAAGCAAAAACAATGTGATTCACTCGAATCCATTCACGAACTATAAAGCCACAGTTTGCAATAGCATTATTTAGTTTATTATAATAAGTTCACAAATATCGTTTTTAGACATAACCAACTCAAGTTCGCAGACTTAAGTTTGCGGACGAAGTTCACAAACTCCAGCATAAATTCTCGGGTTCGATAACTACGCCAGTTCATGAACTGGGTTCGCGGACTGAGCTTGTATGCTGAGTTCGCGGAATGAGCTCACGCACTACTCCGGTTTTACTTGATCAACAAAGTTCGCAAACTTCGATTCAAGTAATAAGGACTTATACATATATGTGTTACCACAACAATGCTTATATCCTCCAATGTTTATATTGTCTAAACTCTTATTTCAATCATTGAAACATTTTCAGAGGACGTTATATAGTTGTTATTCACAAACTATTTCTCGTCAGAGCGATTTCCAAAATGATTGAAACATAACATGACTTTCGTCACTAGGTACAAATGAACTTGGCTAAATCGAAAGCTTTACCAACAAATATTTCGAGAAATAGATGAGCGAGATATACTCAGCTCGAAATATCATATGTGTATAATCTTAGTCTATATAGTAATACGACTTTTGTCTCAAGATAGGAGATAGAGTAGATAGACTTTTAAGTGATAGATAAGTTCAAGTCTCCATATACCTTTTAGTCGATGAAGATCCACTAGTTCCTTGAGTAGTCCTTAGTCTTGTATGATGATCTCCATGGAGTTCTTGAGCTCAACTACACTTTCTATCCTAGTCCGAGACCTTAGCTATAGTAGACTAGAAATTAAGACTTTATAGTTTTGATCACTAATATTGACAAACATGCTTGAGATAGCAACGCATGCGAGTTCGACCGAGCAATGATCTAACAATCTCCCCCTTTGTCAATTTTAGTGGCAAAACTATTAATATATATGGAATACAAAAATATATAAATAAACTTTGTAGCTCCTATTCCACATGTCTAATCTTCAACATTACTCGATATCTTCGTCACTTCCAAGTAGTCCAATGATCCCAAAGGTTGTAAGTTTAGCATCATCGTTGTTGAAAATCCGTAGCTATAACAATGAGAAAAGCAGTGTTCTCAATTATTGTTATACAGTGTCATAGTATTATTACACAGCGTCAAAGTCCAATTACATCACAACTTTAAAAACAATACTATGGTGATACTTCACTCCCCATTAGTCAATACTCCATATCACATGCAAACCACTTCCCCTTACATAATGATCCGAAAACCATATGTATTTGTAGTATGAACTACATATTAATTTTCCCCATTTTTGTCAATAAAATTGGTAAAGGTACAAGAAAGGGATCCTAATGAAATTTCCTTAAGAGACATTTCATGACCAAAGGTAAATGTATATCATCTTGTTTAGATGCAACCATAAAGCCTAAGATAAATGCATTCATCAACGAGTTCATAAAGATACAAGATAACCCCTCTAATATTCCACATCCGCACTCCCCACAAAGATTTGGAAATTAAGCACAAGTTCCAAAGAACTCTCCCCCATAAAATGTCATTCCCAAGAGAATAACAAGAGCGACCTTAATTTCAAAAGAAAAGAAGGATTTCTTTGGACACCAAAAAACCACAAAAGAAATGATTTTGTATCAAAAAATTCTCAATTAAACTAATCACAAGAGAACTCATGATTAATTTAATCGGAATATACAACCAAAATAACCACAAATGAATCTATGATTAGTCTAGTTGGAAATGCTCACATAAGAAGATTTATGGAGCCACACAGTATATACATAGGATATGGATCAGGGAAGATCAATACTGCGGAATATACAAAGATTCATTCTATTTTCCATCACCATTTGCACAATGACATACAATAGACATAATCCTTGTAAACAAAAATTCATCCTATCTTCCATCAATTATTTGCATAACAACATAATAGGTTCAATTTTTGTTTGTCAAAAGTTCATCGATCTTGTATTAATACATGCATATCGACATATGAAAAAGATAACTTTTGACATCATATGGGGACAATAATAGTTCACGGACGCAAACACACATATCCCATAACATATTGCAATATATAAAACCATAAAGATTATACTGCAAAAATCATCTTCCAAATCAACTTTAGAATTTAAATGAATAAATCTAAAAGCATTGAAGATGAATACGTTGGACATAGCTATGTGAAATCACAATAATTGCTATTCCAAACTCTAGTAATCCTTCTAAAAAATAATAAATTCTCATAAGAAGTTTCCTAGGCACCAAGACAAACTCGTAATGCACATATAAGATGATTTGTCCTTGGAGGGTATAATCAATCTTTTTCGCCCGGATTTATACCAATAATAGCTACCAAAGGCGTATAAAATGATTTTTCAACAACATTCTTGTAAAATCTACAAATTAGCTTAGAAGAGTAGTACTCCAAGAATCCAAGTGCCCAAGTTCAAGAGAAGTGGAACAAGTGCAATGAAACAGAGCAAAATAATCAAAAACAAGAGACAGGACAAATACCAATATTAACTCATCCAAATTCAAGGTTTTTCATTTTAATTTTGAATAGAATTTAAAGAGGAAGAGAGTGCAAAAATAATGAATTCATTCCGAGTTCGGACAAAGAAGTTACGGCCAAAACAAGTTGGCAGAATATCGACGTCTACAGGCAAGTCCGCGAACTTACGGGTTTGCACACGAATTTTCAAGTCCACGAACTTAACCTCCTGGATTTTAGTTTTAAAAGATGTTATGCATACTTGGTATGTGTACCATGAAGTCCAAACACCCCGAACCACTATTTTCAAACCTAAACACTTAAGAACCTTAAACACAGATCAAGTTAGGTAGAAATGAATGATAAGCAAGGTACATGGATCATTATAACTTCTCTAAGCAAATAAAAACACAAATATTGCTTAAGTTTATAGACATACCTTTTTAGAAGAATCCAATAGACTTATCAAACATAATATGTATGCCCCAATTCTCGTGCTTTCCTTACTGTATTCATAACAGGGCATTCCTTGGTGAGGATGCACTTACAACACATTCAAGTTGTGTTGAGGTGAACAATATCTTGCTCGCCACAAGTGACTTTCGAATTATCATAAAGGAGATCACTTTTAGAACCTTTCACATCCAAATCCATCTTTCCAAAGAAATTTTTAAGTTCAAACATCATGGATATTGCCTTTTCCATAGTCATGGAATTTTCTGGGAGATCATTCCTTTTCACACTCAAAACATCATCAACTTTCTTTGGTATCCACTTCTGAGTGCGTTTAGAAACAACAAGAACTTTCTTCCCATTACTCTCTTGTAGATTTCTCGAGAGAGAATTGGATTGACCATTCTTTTGCAAGTTAGTATTTCTCCAATTGGGAGCATCGGATCTTGTCTTCATCTTTACGAAGTTATCCTTTTTATAACCATTACGATTTTGAAAAGACTTCGTATGACGTTTATATGCAAATCTAGGTTGATCACAGAACTGATTCATTTGCCTAAAGGTTGGACAGTTACAACACGTTAAGGGGATTAGTCTTAACATATGATCTTGGTTTTACAACTTCTCATGATGCCCAAACAAGAACATTATGAAGTTTCTCATCCCTTATACGGAAACGACATCTCCTTTCCAGGTGACCTTTATTTCCGGAATAGTGGCAAATATAAGAAATGTTCTTACCTCGATCCGTTTGTGCTGACTTTGGAGGTTGATATACTTTTCTCTTTCGAACTTTAATTACCGGTGAAGGTATTTCACTTTTTCCATCAGTGGAAACCTTTTGTTGAGAAGCATCACTAGCCTTCACAAATTTTACCTCTTTGCTAGTACTTGGAGCATCTATTCCCTTACAGCCTAATCCTCGTGTATCACCATGATTTCTACTTGATCCTAGCATAGTGGTTAATTTTCTTGAACTATAATTAAACTTTTTCAAGTCATCTTCCAACATCTTGATTTTATCAAGAGCAGCAGTTAAATAAGCCTCAAGGCGTTTTTATCGAGCGAGATAAGCACTTTGTCTGTCATCAAAACTTGCTTGCTGAGAGTTAATCCTTCCTTCAGTTTCTGCAAGTTTCTCTTCCAATAAGAAGTATTTTTGATATACACGATCACATTCAAGTGAATTTATACTCAGGTTTTCCTCGGTATCTTTTAGGACCGATTAACAAGAGCGATTCTGACTATAAATACCACCGTAGATCCTTTTCAATTTCTTGTTTTCTCGACATATAGGAGTAAGAAGAGATGTGACATGTGAAGTTGTAATATTCTCCATTTTCAACGAATCCAAAAACTTATCATACTCTGAGTCTTCCTCATCAACATCTCTATCAATATCTAAATCACCTTCATCAGAAAGTTCATCCAACTGTTCTTGTAGGAGTGTTTCCCAATCAACAGTTTTTACATCAAGAGAATGTTTAGATATTGACTTTGATGTGACAGTTCTCTCAGGTGAATCCAAGTTTTTAGAATCATCTGGTAATTTCTGAACTGGTACGTTATTAGAGATAGACTCGTCCATAATCAGATCACTACAAACACATACTTATAAGGTCTTTAAACATGTTTGCCTACTCTGATACTGATTGAAAAAGTGGGGGTCTAACAACCACACACAATATTTCGATTAGAAATCTGTATGGATATCTCAAGGAGTTATTATCTCAATCTCTCAATTTGATTTACTCAAGAAAATACAATATGCGAGTCTTAATCAAAGAGAGATAACTTGGATGGTACCAAAGACCAATATCCAAGTGTCAATCAATTTAAATCAACAACCAATAAGGTCGGATATTCTAATTGATTGAACAACGCACAAACTGTATTATTTAAATTATATAACAAAATATAATACGAAAAAGAAATAACACAGACACCAGAATTTTGTTAACGAGGAAACCGAAAATGCAGAAAAACCTCGGGACCTAGTCCAGATTAAACATACCGTATTAAGCCGCTGCAGACACTATCCTACTCCAAATTAACTTCGGTCTAGACTGTAGTTGAACCCAAACCAATCTAACACTGATCCAAGGTACAATTATGCTCATACGCCTCTGATCCTAGCAGGATACTGCGCACTTGATTCCCTTAGTTGATCTCACCCACAACCAAGAGTTTCTACGACCCAAAGTCGAAGACTTTAATAAACAAATCTGTCTCACACAGAATGTGTGGGGATTAGGTTTCCTAGTTGCTAGAGTTCTCCCTTATATAGTCTTCAAATCAGGGTTTGGAATCAATGTTAGCTTAGTAACAAAGTGTTAGAGCACTGCTCGGTCGAACTCACATGCATTGCTATCTCAAGCATGTTTGTCAATGTTAGTGATCAAAACTATAAAGCCTTGGTTTATAGTCTACTATAGATAAGGTCTCGCACTAGTATAGAAAGTGTAGTTGAGATCAAGAACTCCATGGCAATCATCATACAAGATGAAGGACTACTCAAGGAACCAGTGGATCTTCATTGACCAAAATGCATGTGGATACTTGAACTTATGTATCACTCAAAAGTCTATCTACTCTATCTCTTATCTTGAGACAAAAGTCGATTTACTATATAGACTAAAGATATGCACATGTGACATTTCGAGCTGAGTATATCTCGCTTCTCTATTTCTCGAAATATTTGTTGGTAAAGCTTTCGCTTTAAACAAGTTAATCTTTTCCTAGTGACGAAAGTCATGTTATGTTTCAATCACTTGGGAAATTGCTCTGATGAAAACTAGTTTGTGAATAAAAACTATATGACGTCCTGATAGACGCATTTATGTGTCTAATTTGTCCTCAATGTTTCGTTTTGTTAGTACTCATTTTTGTCCTTATTATGGTGTTTTGTGTGTTTGTAGGTATTTTTTGGAAATAAAGATTGTTGGAAAATTCGGCTCGAAAAGTTGCTCGGAACACCCCCGGAGGACATTTGCTATTCGGACTCCCACTTTGGATAAGGGGTAACCCAATTACTAAGGGGCACCCACTGGTTATTCGGCACTCAGGACGTTGGATAAGGGAGAACCACATTCTTTCTCGTGAAGAACAAAAATGGCGGGAAAAATATATTTGAAAAGTGCAGAGTTGCTGCTTCGAATTTGGAGGAGCTGTGACGAGATTCAATGGCTGAAATTTTGTGGGAAGGCCTATTTAACCGTAACATGCTTGGTATGGGATTTGTAATCGGTTAGAATTAGCTGGAAATTACGCGAGGATAAATTAGAGTCTCACGAGTTTTTTCGAGTTCTGAGTGTGTGGTCGAGAGATTTTCGTGTGCATGCTACGTGTTATACTGTTTCTGGATGGTTACTCAACGTGTCAGAAGTCTTATATCACGAGAAAAAATCTTGAGGAGGTAAAATAGGGAAGAAAATATTCCCGAGAATATTTTTATCAATGCCGAGTAATGGGGAATTGTTTGAAGTTATTGCGTGATATTTTAATGCCCTGTAGAGTATATAAAGGGTTTTGGGGTCGAGTATAATGGTTACATGGAGTTTGGGAGAGGTACGGAGCATCACAGAGTCGAGAAATCGAGTTGCTGGAACTTTCTCTTCTGCTGATGCATTTCTGAAGAACGTGAAGAACAAACTATCTAGGACAATCTTTCTTTTCAACAATCACAACGACATTTAAACGGGCGTCGCAGAGCTATAGTAACAACATCAATTTATTTTCATCGTTCTCTGTAACAGTGTTTGCAACAGTTATAAACGTTGCAAACACCCGATTTTCACCATTTTCTCCATTTCATCTTTTTAAACACCCTTTGAGCAATAAAAATGAATTTTGAGTGTGTTTCCAACATGATGAGAGGCTAATTCTCCCACAACCAAGGAAATGAGGAAGATATTTACGCATGAATAATTGGTAACTATTTTATTTTCTCAAATTTATATTTTATAATTCATTCAATCGCTGCTTTTGCAGAGTTTTTAATTGTTTGCATAATTTTCTTCATTAGTTGTGATTCAATTAGATAGGTTATGCTTTGTATTAAGATAATCTATGCTTAAGGGATACAAGTAATTTTTGAGAATTTGCCTGATTATTTGTGAATTAAGAAACAAGGGATTTAAAAGATAATTAGAGTTTTGGATTGTTTACCATAATTTATTCATGTGTAATAGTGGAATCAGTGTCTTGGTTATTCCTAATATCTTGATATCAAATTTTGAGTTAAGTTTTGTTTGTTTTTAAGTTTTATAAGTCTAAAATATTTTGCTTTCACAAGTCTCAAAAGAACCTTTTTACTACAGCATTATTGATTCACATCAATTTTTGGCGCCGTCGACACGGAGATTGTCTATAGGCTAGAGTTTTTAGATTTTTATTCTTAGTTTTTTTTAGGTTTTTATTTGTTTTTATTTTATTTGTTCTTCTTTACGTTTTTGTTTTTGTTTTTGTCTTTTTACTACGAATTTTGGAATTTGGAGCGAAAGAAAAAATTTCCAAAGCTTTTGGTGAATACTTAAAGTTTGGAGTTAAAGACAAAGCGAAAGGAGCGAAAGGAGAAGATTTTTTTTTTTTATATAAAAAGGAGAGAAAAAAAAAGAGTTTATTTTTTTTAGATTGTATTAGGATTTCTCTATTCTTATAATTTTCTTTTTTTAGCACTTTACTTTTTTTGAACTTTGGACTTGGACATTTGGACATTCTTTTATTTTTAAACCCTACGGAAGGGTAGTTTAAATATTAAACTGTTTGCAGAGAAGGACGGTGATTACGATATCACCTCGGCCCCTCGGGTTCGTACATGACATAGGAGTCGTGGACCGAGCCGACTTCAGCGGTTCATCCCCCGTCTGGTACGGGAGGTAAGTTTGTCGAAACACTCGCGAATCCCCTATCAGCGAGTTACTGTATTCCTTCGTTTGTATATATGCTGAAGAACTGAAAACGGCTGTTTTAAATTCCTAGTAAAGGGAAAGGACTGGCCATATAAGATAAGGGTTCGGATTTCATCACCGTTCTCTTCTTGCCTGCCTTAGGAAAATGAAACTTAACGCGAACCTAAGCCTTAAAATTTGGAATAGAACGAGAACGATAGGGTAACGAGCTTAATAGGAAACTCGTTCGAAAAATATTGGTTACTCTTTTGAGCATTCTTCGAAGTTCATGATTGTGTCTGTGAGTTGAATGCGTGACTGCGCCGCCCTGTAATGCGGTGAGGCCTTGGGTATCAAAGCTCCAACAGCTTCCCTCTCCTCTATTCAACTTACTTAAACGCGGATTGATTCCAGAGGGGTTTGCTCAGATTTTAAAGATTTCCCTTTCGAAGGATTAGAAGCTGGTCTAGAAACAATCTAAGTGGAGCCATCATGCTTTCTATTTGCTAGAAAAATTTAGGTTTGCTTTGGTGGAGTCAGCCTGCTTTGTGTTTTCTTAGAACCTCCCTTCTTTTTAGGATTTTTCTTTTTCTTTTTCTTTTCTTTTTCTAGTGTATGCCCGAGGTCATTAGAGAACGGACTTGGAAAAGAAACACTTTAGGTCATTTGATTAGTGACAAACCTAGTAGTTCTTCTTGTGAAGGCGGGGAGCTCGAAGACTCTTTTTTTGAGAGCCCCGTTTTTGAAAACTTCAGTTTTGAGAATCTGTCTCTTTGTAAGGAAAGTACCCCTAGTATGTCAGCTGTGCCAGCAATGACTACTTTGAAAGATTACATGTTCCCAACTAGAGCCAACCGAGCTTCGTGCATTAAATTTCCAGCCAATACGGATAATTTCGAGATAAAACCTAGTATTCTTCAGATGATCCCTATATTCTTAGGAAAAGATAATGAGAACCCTTATTTTCATATTAGGGACTTTGAGGAAATTTGTGGGACAGTTAGAATAAAAGACCTTACTGATGAAGTCTTAAAACTTAAGATGTTTCCCTTTTCCTTGAGAGATAAAGCCAAGACCTGGCTGAACAACCTACCATCTGAATCCATTGAAACATGGCAGGAATTGATTGCAGCCTTCTATATGAAATTCTACCCTAAGCATAAAACTGTAGTTGTTAGGCAGAAAATTAGTGTTAGTGTGCAACAAGAGGGAGAGTCTTTTTATAGGTTTTTAGAGAGATTCAATGATCTCCTATCCCAGTGTCCTCACCATGGATTTGATAAGATGAAACTTATAGAGATTATTTATAATGGTTTAAATTATTCGACCAAATCCATGGTCGAGTCTATGTGCGCTGGTGAGTTCACTAATAAAACTGCTGAGGATGCTTTTACCTTCTTAGGAACTATCGCTGAAAAATCCCAACAGTGGGAGCCTTGTGTTGAACCCCCTAAAAGACTCTTAGTCAATAGAAGTAGCACCAATGTGGTAGATACAAGCTTTGAGTCAGATGCTAAGTTTGCTGCTTTGTCTAGAAGTTTAGAAGCTTTGGAAATGGGTCAGTTTAAAAATAGGTCCCTTGTTGAACCTAATAGAGCCTCTCAAGTCTCTAGTTGTGGAATAGAGCACGATATTTCATTTTGGGAAGGTCGTGTTAGTGAAGAACAAGCCCATGCTGTCTATAACAATGCTAGGTTTGAGAACCGGCAGAAGTTTAACCCATACTCAGAGACCTACAACCCTGGTTGGAGAAACCATCCTAATATTTCTTGGTCTAAGGGCCAGAATCAAGGTCAGTCTAGTAATTTTCAACCTCCCCCAGGTTTTGGTTATGCTAAGAACCCTTCAGGTCAACCCTAGTTCCAGAACCATTCGGATAAAAAGATCACAAGTTTAGAGGATACTCTCGCTTCTTTTATTAAAACCTATGAAAAGATCAACCAAATGGTTGTGCAAGGGATAGAAGAAAGTAAGAGTATAGGTTATGCTGACTCTCAGGCTATTTCCGAGTTGAAAACCCAGGTTAGTCTAATAAATGAGTCTTTGGGGGAAAAAGGTAAGTTTCATAGTCAAACTCAACCCAATCCTAGAGGAGTTCATGAAGTAGGTGGAAGACCATCAGAACATGTGAATGCTATTAAAACCCTTAGGAGTGGTAGAGAGGTAGATAACAAGGTAACCATGCCTGATAGTGAACATGTTGTAGTTCACCCTTCTGAGCCAGAAAATGATGAGGAGACTGATAGAGTCTCTAAAGAGACCAATGAGGGTCATATTGAGCCAGGCTTAGTTCCTAGATCCCCGTTCCCTAAGATGCTAGTTCCAACTAAGAGGGAGTCCAACTTTAATGATATATTGGAGGTTTTTAAGCAGTTTACTATCAACCTCCCATTGTTAGATGCGATTAAGCAGATTCCCGCTTATTCCAAGTTTCTTAAGGACTTGTGTACACGAAAGCGTAAGCTTAGTGTTCAAAAGAAATCCTTCATAGCTAGTCACGTGAGTTATATTATTCAGAATACCACTACTCCTAAGTACAAATACCCAGGGTCCCCTACCATTGCTTGCACAATAGGTAAATACTGTGTTGAAAAAGCGTTACTTGACTTAGGAGCCAGTGTGAACTTACTCCCATACCATGTGTACCTTAAGCTAGGACTTGGTGAGATGAAACCTACCCAGATGACTCTTCAGTTAGCTGATAGGTCCGTTAACATTCCTTGGGGTGTGATCGAGGATGTTCTCATAGAGGTATACACGTTTATTTATCCGGTGGATTTTGTTATCCTAGATACCCAACCTGTCCCTGACCCAGAGAACCAGATACCGGTAATTTTAGGTTTCCCGTTTTTAGATACATAGAATGCGATCATTAACTGTCGAACTGGTATTATAAATTTGTATTTTGGTAATATGACTATTGAGCTGAACGTCTTTCATATTAGTAAGCTTCCCGCTGAACTAGATGACTCGAGCATAGAAGAGGTGAACATTATAGGAACATTAGTCGAGGAGTCATTACCAAACACATTGTTAGAAGATCCATTAGAGAAATGCCTAGCTCACTTTGGGATTGATTTTGATGATGATGATGTGATTAATGAGGTGAATGCTTTGTTAGATTCAACCCCTTTGATAGACACTAGTAATGGCTGGAAACCTAATTTTGAACCTCTACCCGTTTCTGAGTCAACCCTAATTCCTTCGTTGGAAAATCCTCCTAAATTGGACCTTAAACCATTACTAGATACCTTGAAGTATGTGTTTTTAGGCCCATCTGAAACTTTACCTGTGATTATAGCATCCGACTTGGATAGTGATCAGGAAAGTAGGCTAGTAACCGTCATTCAGAACAACAAGGAAGCTTTAGGGTGGACCATAGCAGACATTAAGGGTATAAGTCCTACTGTTTGTATGCATCAGATTTATTTAGAGGAAGACAACAAACCTTCTAGGGAGATGCAACGTCGAATGAACCCTAATATGAAAGAAGTAGTCTGAACTGAGGTTTTGAAGCTGTTAGATGCAGGCATTATCTACCCTATTTCAGATAGTAAGTGGGTCAGCCCCGTTCAGGTTGTTCCCAAGAAATCCGGTATTACTGTAGTCCAGAATGATAATAATGAGTTAATCCCAACCCGAATGACCACGGGTTGGCGTGTCTGTATTGACTATAGAAAATTGAACAAGGTCACTAGGAAGGACCACTTTCCCCTTCCCTTCATCGACCAAATGCTAGAAAGATTAGCTGGACGTACCCATTTTTGCTTTTTAGATGGATTCTACGGCTATAATCAAGTTCCTATTGCCCCAGAATACCAAGAGAAAACCACTTTTACCTGTCTATTTGGTACCTTTGCGTATAGACGCATGCCTTTCGGGATATGTAATGCCCCTGCGACCTTTCAGCGTTGTATGTTGAGCATATTTTCTGACATGGTAAAACGGTTCTTAGAGGTATTTATAAATGATTTTTCAGTGTTTGGTTCATCTTTCGATGAGTGCTTGCATCATTTTTCATTAGTTTTGACCAGGTGTAAGGAAAAGAATTTAGTGCTTAATTGGGAGAAATGTCATTTCATGGTTCGTTCAGGAATCGTTCTAGGGCATATCGTATCTTCGAAGGGTATAGAGGTAGATAAAGCCAAAGTTGACCTTATTAAAACTTTACCGGTCCCAAAAACTGTAAAATATATTAGGTCATTCTTAGGGGATGCAGGTTTTTATTGTCGATTCATTAAGGATTTGAGCTTGATTTCTTGACCTCTTTGCAATTTGCTTGCAAAAGATGCTAAGTTTGTGTTTGATGATGCTTGTTTAGAGGCTTTTGAGAAGCTTAAGACTTTACTCACTACCGCCCCCATAGTCCAGGCACCCAACTGGAACCTACCCTTTGAGATTATGTGTGATGCTTCAGATTATGCTATTGGTGTTGTGCTAGGTCAGCGAGAAAATAAGTTACTTCATGTGATTTACTATGCTAGCAAAACTCTGAATGATGCCCAGTTGAACTATACCACCAAAGAGAAGGAACTGTTGGCCATTGTGTTTGCCTTAGACAAGTTTAGATCATACCTCGTAGGTTCTAAGATCGTAATCTATACTTATCATGCTGCTTTGAAATACCTTTTATATAAGAAGGATACCAAACCTAGATTGATTAGGTGGATCCTTTTATTACAAGAATTTTGTCCAGACATTAGAGACAAAAAGGGTGTAGAAAATGTAGTAAAAGACCACTTGTCTAGGCTAATTATTAGTTCCCCTGATGATTCCCTTCATATAAGGGACAACTTTCCTGATGAACAATTGTTCTCTGTTTCCCAATCACCTTGGAATGCGAATATAGTGAACTATCTTATTACTGGTCGAATGCCCCAACATTGGGGTAAAAAAGATCGTTCTAGGTTTTTAGCCGAGGTCAAGCACTTCTTTTGGGATGATACTTATTTGTTTAAGTATTGTCCAGACCAGATTATTAGGAGATGTATACCTGAGAGTGACCAGTCAAGTATTATTTCCTTTTGTCACGATCATGCTTGTGGGGGTCACTTTAGTGCTAAGAAGACTGCTGCTAAGATATTGCAGTGTGGATTCTATTGCCCTTCATTTTTTAAAGACTCCCATAGTTACTGTGTTACTTGTGAACGTTGCCAGAAATTAGGAACCATTTCCCATAGGAATATGATGCCCTTGAACCAGATTTTAATTGTTGAGGTCTTTGATGTGTGGGGTATTGACTTTATGGGTCCATTTCCTAATTCTTTTGGTAACTTATACATCCTTGTCGCCGTAGACTATGTCTCTAAGTGGATTGAGGCGGTTGCGTGTAAAACCAATGACCATAGGGTTGTGATTGAGTTCTTGAAAAATAATATACTTACACGTTTTGGTACACCACGAGCTATAATTAGTGATGGAGGGTCGCACTTTTGTAATGGACCTCTTAAGCTTTTGATGAAGAAATATGGTATTACACATAAGGTAGCCACCTAGTATCATCCACAGACTAGTGGTCAGGTAGAGGTTTCCAATAGGGAGATAAAACGTATATTAGAGAAAACATTTAATCCTAATCGGAAAGACTGGTCGTCTACGCTCACTGATGCCTTATGGGCTTACCGTACTGCATTTAAGACCCCCATTGTAATGTCTCATTATCGGCTTGTTTATGGAAAGGCATGTCATTTACCTGTTGAGTTAGAACATAGAGCTTATTGGGCTATTAAACGGCTAAATTTTTCACTTGACAAGGCAGGAGCCCATATGAAACTCCAGCTCAATGAGTTGGATGAGATTCGTATAGATGCTTACGATAGTGCGAAGGAGTATAAGAACAAAATGAAACTTGTGCATGATAGAAATATTTTACGGAAGTCATTTTCTCCAGGTCAAAAAGTTCTTCTGTATGATACCCGCTTGCATCTGTTCCCTGGGAAGTTACGTTCTCGGTGGACGGGTCCTTTTATTGTTCGCATAGTCTTTCCTCATAGAGCTGTTGAGATCGAGACACCGGATGGTAGTAGTTCTTCGAAGGTTAACGGTCAGAGATTGAAACCCTTTTTAGAGCCATTTCCTACATGTGATGTTGAGGAGGTCCCTCTGGAGGACCCTATTTACCCTTGATTGACCATCGAGGCAGTCGTATATTGTATATTAGTTTTTGATTTCTCTCTTCACCCATGTACTATCTTTCCAACTTCTCTCTTTGCTGATTCCTCATGTTACTTTACTTTTTGGTATTGCTCTTTCATTAGAAACACTGAGGACAATGTTAGATTTAAGTTTGGGGGTGGGGAAGAAACTTTTTGTTAGCTTTTAGTTGCAATAAATAAACTCCAGAGCCTAGAAATTTATGTTTATTAAGGATGTCACTAACCAATCTAAGTGGATGGAAGCATTTTGGTTGTAGGAGTTGAGGAACCAATCTGATTAGATGGAAACATATAAAGAGTCTATTCATAAAAGCACAGAGCTCTGGTGTTAGAAAAAGAAAACATGGTAGTTTCGCCATATCCTCGTGATGGAAACATCGAAAGAATCCTGATCACTTCTTTTATTTTTCTTTTTACCATTGCTAGGGTGAAATAGAGTGGTTGAGATACTAAAAAAAAATAAAAAAAATAAAGACCAGACCACTAGACCAAACTGAATAAATACAATAAAGTCGACCACTAGTACCCTTGTATATGCCAGCTGAGTTGACCTAGAGTTAGGATTATCGACCACTGGTCCCCTTGTATATGCCAGTGTGTTGATATTAGTCCAATACCAGTATCTCAGTCTGTTAGGATAGGTTCACCTTAGCCAACATCATCCACGCTTTTCTCTTCTTAATCTATGTGATTGGTTGACTCCGGTTTATGATGTCCAGAAACTATCTGAGTAGAGCTCTGTCACTTTATATGAATTTTAGTATGCTTGAGTGCAAACTCGTATACTTCAATTGGAATTTCGCATCAGGGTACTTCCTGCTGTAGTCAATAAGTATGCCAACCAAGGAGATTCTTTAGTGCCTTCCAAGGTTCTGCGTATATAGCTAGGGTGTGGAGTAAAGGTTTTATGGGTACACCTCTGGTAAACCCTCCAGAGACAACACTCCTCCACTAGGGACACCTAGCGGTTTAACGGCTTGCTGCACGTGCTAAGTGCAGTTATTTTATTTTCTAGATTAGATTTGCTCGGGACTAGAAAATAATAAGCTTGGGGGTATTTGATAGACGCATTTATGTGTCTAATTTGTCCTCAATATTTCGTATTGTTAGTACTCGTTTTTGTCCTTATTATGGTGTTTTTTTTGTTTGTAGGTATTTTTTGGAAATAAAGATTGTTGGAAAATTCGGCTCGAAAAGTTGCTCGGAACACCCCCGGAGGACATTTACTATTCGGACTCCCACTTTGGATAAGGGGTAACCCAATTACTAAGGGGCACCCACTGGTTATTCGGCACCCAGGACGTTGGATAAGGGATAACCACCTTCTTTCTCGTGAAGAACAAAATTGGCTGGAAAAATATATTTGAAAAGTGCAGAGTTGTTTCTTCGAATTTGGAGGAGCTGTGACGAGATTCAATGGCTGAAATTTCGTGGGAAGGCCTGTTTAAGCGTAACAGGCTTGGTATGGGCTTTGTAATCAGTTAGAATTGGCTGGAAATTACGCGAGGAGAAAACAAAGTCTCACGGGTTTTTCCGAGTTCTGAGTGTGTGGTTGAGAGATTTTCGTGTGCATGATGCGTGTTATACTGTTTCTGGATGGTTACTCAATGTGTCGGAAGTCTTATGTCACGAGAAAACAGCTTGAGGAGGTAAAATAGGGAAGAAAATATTCCCGAGAATATTTTTATCAATGCCGAGTAATGGAGAATTGTTTGAAGTTATTGCGTGATATTTTTATTCCCTGTAGAGTATATAAAGGATTCTGGGGTCAAGTAGAATGGTTACAGAGAGTTTGGGAGAGGTACGGAGCCTCACAGAGTTGAGAAATCGAGTTGCGGGAACTTTATCTTCTGCTGCTGCATTTTTGAAGAACGTGAAGAACAGACTATCTAGGACAGTCGTTCTTTTCAACAATCACAACGACATTTAAACGAGCGTCGCAGAGCTATAGTAACAACAACTGTTTATTTTCATCGTTCTCTGTAACAGTGTTTGCAACAGTTATAAACGTTGCAAACACCCGATTTTCACCATTTTCTCCATTTCATCTTTGTAAACACCCTTTGAGCAATAAAAATGAATTTTGAGTGTGTTTCCAATATGATGAGAGGCTAATTATCCCACAACCAAGGCAATGAGGAAGCTATTTACGCATGAATAATTGGTAACTATTTTATTTTCTCTAATTTATATTTTATAATTCACTCAATCACTGCTTTTGCAGAGTTTTTAATTGTTTGTATAATTTTCTTTATTAGTTGTGATTCAATTAGATAGGTTATGCTTTGTATTAAGATAATCTATGCTTAAGGGATACAAGTAATTTTTGAGAATTTTCCTGATTATTTGTGAATTAAGAAACAAGGGATTTAAAAGATAATTAGAGTTTTGGATTGTTTACCATAATTTATTCATGTGTAATAGTGGAATCAGTGTCTTGGTTATTCCTAATATCTTGAAATCAAATTTTGAGTTAAGTTTTGTTTGTTTTTAAGTTTTATAAGTTTAAAATCTTTTGCTTTCACAAGTCTCAAAAGAACCTTTTTACTACAACATTATTGATTCACATCACGTCCTCTGAGAATGTTTCAATGATTGAAATGAGAGTTTAGACAATATAACCATTGGGGGATATAAATATTGTTATAGTAAAACATATATGTATAAGTCCTTAGCACTTGAACCGAAGTTTGCGAACTTTTTTGATCAAGTGAAAACCGGGACTTGAGCAGTCAACCCAGTCCGCGAACGTGCGTAGTTTTCGAACCCGAGAATTTCTGCTGGAGTTGTAGCTCGGTTTCAGTCCGCGAACTCAGTCTGCGAAATGACGTAAGTTCTCGAACCCGAGAATTTCTGCTGGAGTTTGTGAACTCCAACCGGTTATGTGAGTCCGCGAACCCAGTCCGAGAAATTGAGTGGTTATGTCTAAAAACGATGTTCGTAAAATTATTTAAATTATCTAAGGAATGCTATTGCAAACCGTGGCTTTATAGTTCATGATTCGATTCGAGTGAATCACATCGTTTTTCCTTCAATTGTGTCTTGTGTAGTACGTAAGATCTCATAGCAATTGAACAACTCTCTAACTAGTTCATTTGAGTCATTTAGACTAGTTATGGTGAAGAAGAATATGGTTGATATGAAAGTTATCATTTGGCTAACCATTTGGTTGACTAATATTGAACCAACTATTGTACACGTTTGGGTACGGTTACACAAAACCCAAAATCGTCTAGTACATGTGTGTATGGCTGACGAGGCGTCGAACTTGCAAAAATAATATTTCTCTACTTTTTACACTAGCAAGTAGTATAATGTAAGCAGGATCGTCCCAAGGGAGGTAGGAAGTTTCTAGTTGTTAAGCAAATACTCTTAGCAAAGATGATTGTGTTGTAGAAAATCTGAAAATTATATATTGTATTCAAAAATGAGATGGAATTGATTAAAGGTTCATTCTAGACCACGGAATACAAACCAAATTGATAAATAGCCAAGTTCGTTGCATTATCATGTTACTAACAACCCTAGAATAATTAGTACGCTCAACTATTCCGTTATTATCTCCTAGATCACCGGATACGGAAACGCTCGACTACCGGTTCCTACTTGCCAAGTTTCCTAGAGGTACGCTTACTAGGTTTGACTTAAACAAATGCTCTAAGTTCTGTGAGATAAGGTTGCTCCTAGTGATGAACTCAAAAGCATGAATCACCTACTAGTGTTGATTTCTACATATGGACACTTAACAAAGTCCCATCATCAGTACCCACATATTGCTACTTGTGTTATCTTCTCTAGACAATTACGGGTCGAAGAAAATCTAAACTAGCAAATAGATTAAGAATTAATGATTCAATTTCGAACTTAAACCCTTAACAAATAATCCATAGACAATATTATAATAGTAGAAAATCAATCAATAACATAAATGAATGCAAGAGAACAAGTTATTTCATATCAATTGAAGATTCATATTTCGGGCTTCGAAATCGCCCTTAATCAAAGAGATATTTAGTTACTCATAATAATGGAGTTCATCATCAAATATATTAAATGAAATAATGAAGATGAAAATAAAAGAATAGCAAACCCTAGTTCCAGCTCTCTGCAAAACTCCAAGTAGAATAGAAAATACGTGATTCCCAAAGTTGTAGAAATCCTCCCTTTTAGTAGCTTTCTTTCTCCAAACTAGGTCATAACTCAAAAGCCCAAGTCCAATATATCCACCAAGCCCACATAGTTCATGTGGGAGAGTGTCCCAGTAGATACATGGCACATAATAGTCACCGAAGTTACCAAAAAGTCGACGGAAATGGCCGGAATTCCGCCGTAAAAGTCGCCGGTCCGGAGCTCAGGTGACATTCAACCGTTTCTACTCTTCACCAAACAGCATAACATGCATGTACAAACCCTTCTAAATAACACCTTAAAGCTCCATAGCTTCACTTGCTCATTCTAGCTTTTCATTCCTGTAACTCTTTCCCCCATCTCAAGATCAGCTGCAACTGCAACTCGATTCCAACTGCATCCTTGTAGCTAGTTCATACTTCCTTCTCAACTGAGTTACCAGCTGCAATATGGTATTCAATTATCAATCTCAAAAAAACACCACCTTTTCCTTTCAAGTACTCTCCATTCCAGTGCAGCATACCTGCAATTCCACACAAAACACATCCCTGTAATGTTATATTTCCATTTGTTCCCTGTAATACCCATTGTAATAGCACCCCAAATACACATATAGCTCATTCCCAGGTCAACTGAAACAATAACTGAGCCACAGCTGCATTCTCAGTTCACATCCAATTGCAGTGAACCCAATAATCTGTTTCATTCCTTGAATTCTACCATTAAAAATCCAGTACAAGAACCAACGTTGCCTGCAATCACCCGCCGAGCACGATCGACTCCTCAAGATCTTTAATTAAACTTATCCAGCCATCACCTGTATCAAGCCTTCTTCAATTGATTGCAATTCACACCAAAGACTCCAATCATCTAACCACATGACACCAACTCTCAGCTCATCCATGCCACCATTTCCTACTTACATCTACAACATCGACAGCAGCCAAATAATACCATCAGTACCACTATCATATTCTGTTGAGTTCATTCTTATCATGGAAGCAGCAGCAGCAACACAGATTCGGTTCACTCCTTGCTGCTACAGCTTCAGTTCCTTTTCCTTTTCTTGTTTACCAACACCAACTCTGTAGCTCCACCAAGACCTGTTGCTGCTTCTCATGTACACCTAATTCAATCACCGCCACCAGCTGCTGAAAGCCTCCACCTGAAACCTACCATGGCTCCACTGCAATAGCTTGCACCTTTACAACTGCATAGCCACAACCTCATAATCAGTTTTGTATCAACCTCCTAAAACCTCAAACATACTTCCCTTAACCTCCTGCAGTTCCATTGACAACTGACCATTTGTACACAGCTCTAAGATGCATATCCTGCCAGAGAATGGTGCAATTAACTGCTGTTTGTAGTAGCCACATTTTTGCTGCCAGAACTTGGCTCAACCTGACCCATAATTTGTTGTTGTTAGGACTTGGTTCATGGAAATGGTGCATCACTTCACTTCCACATATTTCTTAGTTTAAGAACTCTGGTGGTTCAGGCATTCCATCGAGCAGGTTGAGTGTATGAACCTGATAATGGAGAGTCGACTGTGTTGTTGTCTTCTGAGCTTCTCCATATCTCCTTTCCTGCACAATATAGATTCAATAACAAAAACCCACAACTCCAATTCATCACAACTCGATATTCAGCCACATATATGGTTCCAATACCCAGTTCATCTGCACATCTCCACCATCATAGCATCACACCCTTGAATCTGTCCATCTCCTTCTTGAATGAACCCTTGGCCTCGATCTTATTCTTTGCTTGTCTCAATCTCTCAGATTTTTCTCACGAATCAAAGATCGGTTTCATTCTACTGTGCAGCCATTATTCTCAATTTCAGGTGTTGTTGGAAATAGTGAGAACAAAAACTCTTCTCTGAATTTTAGGGTAAGAGAAACTGAAGTGATTCAGCTACTTAGGTGAATTGGCTAAGGGGTAGTAGCCCATATATGGGTTGTCGGTTTCAGATAACCGACAACCTAATTCCTTTATCAACACAACTGTCAGTTTTGAGGGACTGATAGTTCATTCTTCATAACCTCCTGTTCGCATACCTTAGCCCGCTCCAAGTATATCTCGTACGTGAATAGACTTTTGCGCTCCTTTTCTTCTTCTTTTGTTCCAAGTGACTCCAAAGTACCTGAATACCCAAAAGCAAACATAAGATACATATTTTACAAGAAAACTAAGCAAAGAAAGCATAAACAATAGATAAATATATAGGTGTTCTAGACACCTATCAAATTCCCACACACTTAGACTTTGCTAGTCCTCGATCAAATCATACAAAATAATTCTAAAAGATACATACAACTCCGTCTCGTCGAGGCTACGGTTACTCTAAGCATAAATAACAATCCTTTGAAACCCTAGGTGTCCCTAGTGGACGAGTTTTAGTCTCGTGAAGGTTTACAAGAGGTCTGCCTACAAAACCTATATTTCCAACTCCGTCTATTTGTGACAAATCAATGAACAAATCCAAAATGACTACAGGAGGAGATACCTTGCGCAAATTCAGTTCATATATAAGTGCATAAAGTTTTTCTTAGAAAGTCGAACAAACCACAATACTCGGAATCTGACTAACCACAATCACAATGAAAATATTAAGAAGATGGATAAAGAGGTAGATGTGGCGAATATTCACAAGTGATCGATGTATCCCATATCTGTCTGAAGGTCACCGCCAAGATGAACCTATGTCCTATTGGATTGAGCTACTGGTCTGAATTCTAGTGTTAACACACTGGCATATACAAGGGAGCCAGCGATCAACAATATTAATTCTACATCAACTCAACTGGCAAATACAAGGGAACCAGGAGTCGACTTTATTCAACACAATAATAATATTTTCTTTTCTTTTCTTTTTCACTTTTTTTTTTTTTAGACGGCATGATTAGATCTTTTGGATCCAAGCACATGCTTCTTGTCAGCAAGTACGTGATAGTTGCCTTGGATCCTGCATTCCACACTTGTTTAGGCTACGGAGACACGGACTACGTTTCACACATACTGCTATTCCCAAGTGTCATTTTTATTCCGTTTGGTCTAATTGGTCGGTCTCTTTTTATTTATTTTTATTTTTATTTTTCTTCTTTTTATTTATTTATTTATTTTCTAGCAACTCAATCACTCTATTTCATCCTAGCAGTAATAACAACTCAATTTTTAGTGACCCACCAAAGCACTTAGAAAACAATAGATAAATATGGAAAAATAAAAATAGAATGTGATATGGTGATATTCCGAGATATGGTAACAACTAACATATAATTTATAATTTCTGAGCTATGTTTGTCTTTTCAATTAATAGGTTCCTCAACTCCTGCAATCACAATGGTTCCATCCACTAATAGTGTCATCCTAAAGGCATAAATTTTTAGATTTCGGAGTTCAAAAAGCACAATTTTTTTTTTATTTATATATATTTTTTTAAAGGCATAAAACAAACTATACAAACATATAAATGCTCCCCCACACTTAAACTTTACATTGTCCTCAATGTAAAATTGAATCGTCCAAAGAAAGTTCAAGGTGGGAAATTCCGCAAATGATATGCAAAAACAAAGAAAAAATAAAAGAAAAAATGTTGAAAAATAAAAATATAAAGGTAAAGATACAAAACCGGTGGGTTTCCTCCCACTTAGTGCTTGGTTTAACATCGTCAGCCTGATGTTTAGCTCTAATTACTCCTCCAGAGGGAGTGGATCACTCAATGTGATCATATCCTGATTCTCCGTCACAAAATGCTCGTAGTATGGTTTCAAGCGATGGCCGTTAACCTTGGAAATCAGCCCTGTTTTGGGACTAGTAATCTCAACGATGGGTGTCTTATAAGCTGTCCTATATTCCCACAAAGAGTCATTGAGTCTATAACTCCAATCTTTCCTTGTAATGTTCACCGTCTTCTCTAAGATGGACTTAATCTCCCGGTTGAAAATTTCAGCTTGACCGCTCGTTTGTGGATGATACGGTGTGACAACTTTATGAGAAATGTTATACTTCTTTAGAAGAGCGTGAGAGGATCACTTGAAGTGCGAGCCTCCATCACTAATCACCACTCGAGGTGTTCCAAACCTAGAAAAGATATGTTCCTTCACAAACTCAAAAACAACATGAGAATCATTGGTGGGAGTGGCTTTAGCTTCCACCCACTTAGAAACATAATCTACAACAAGAAGTATAAAAAATTTCTCATTGGAATTCACAAAAGGCCCCATAAAGTCTATACCCTAAACATCAAAAATCTCAACAGCGAGAGTTGGTGTTTGCGGCATTTGGTTTCTAGCACCAAGGTTGCCTGTCCTTTGATACCTATCACAAGCCTTACAAAATAAATATGCATCCTTAAATAATGTAGGCCAATGAAAACCACTTTCGAGAACCTTGAGGGTTGTCCTCTTGGCTCCGAAATGGCCACCACAAGAATATGAGTGACAAAAATTCAGAATTGATTGGAACTCGGATTCAAGTACGCACCTGCGGATCATTTGATCGGAGCAATGCTTCCACAAATAAGGTTCATCCCATATATATTGCTTGGAAATCTTCTTGAGCTTGTGTTTTTGGAATGTAGACATGGAACTAGGTACTTGCCCCGTCACCAAAAAGTTAACAATATCAGCGTACCATGGAGTTGTGCTACCAACAGCAAAGAGTTGCTCATCCGGGAAGCTATCATGCAAAGGAATCGCTTCTTCGGACACAACCAATCTGCTTAGATGATCCGCTACGGTATTCTCGCTGCCCTTCTTGTCCTTGATTTGCATGTTGAACTCTTGAAGAAGGAGTATCCACCTTATGAGCCTTGGCTTAGCATCCTTCTTTGTTATCAAGTATCAAAGTGCAGCATGGTCGGAGAAAACAACCACCTTTGTACCCACTAAATAGGATCGAAACTTCTCAAGTGCAAACACTATGGCCAAAAGCTCCTTTTCAGTTGTGGAGTAGTTGATTTATGCTCCGTTCAGAGTTCTTGAAGCATAATAAATGGCATATGGAACTTTACCATCTCGTTGTCCCAACACGGCTCCAATGGAATAATCACTTGCATCGCACATCAACTCAAATGGCTTGCTCCAGTCCGGTGGTTTGATAATTGGTGCGGTATTCAACAACTCTTTCAAAGTATCAAAGGCTTCCTTGCACTCCTTGTCACAATTAAAGGCCACATCTTTTTGCAAAAGTCTACACAGGGGCATTGCAATCTTGGAGAAATCCTTGATGAATCTCCTATAAAATCCTACATGACCAAGAAAAGAGCGAACCTCCCTCATATTTGTGGGGTATTGTAAGTTCTGAATCAAATCTATCTTATCCTTGTCAACTTCTAACCCTTTAGAAGATACAACATGGCCTAGCACAATCCCATGAGTGACCATAAAGTGACATTTTTCCCAATTAAGCACAAGATTAGTTTCTACGCATCGTTTAAGAATAAGTGCAAGGTTATCCAAGCATTTGTCAAAAGAATCACCATACACTCTAAAATCATCCATAAACACTTCTATGATGCTTTCCACATAATCTGAGAATATGCTTACCATACAACGTTGAAAAGTGACTGGAGCATTGCACAAGCCAAATAGCATACGTCTATATGCAAAAGTGCCAAAAGGACAAGTAAACGTCGTCTTTTCTTGATCTTCCGGAGCTATTACAAGCTGGTTATGACCTGAAAAACCATCAAGGAAGAAATAGTAAACACGTCTAGCCAACCTTTCAAGCATTTTATCAATGAATGGTAAAGGGAAATGATCCTTTCGGGTGGTAGAGTTGAGCTTTCGGTAGTCAATGCAAACTCTCCAACCGGTCTGGATTCTAGTTGGAACCAAGTCATTATCTTCATTTTTCACCACCGTGATTCCGGACTTCTTTGGAATGACTTGAATCGGGCTCACCCATTTGCTATCGGATATGGGATAGATAATCCCGGCATCCAAAAACTTCAGGATTTCTTTCTTGACTACTTCCATCATTGGAGGGTTCAAGCGACGTTGAGCTTCTCTTGTTGGTTTAGCCCCCTCCTCAAGAAGTATTCGGTGCATACATGTGGAAGGACTGATTCCTTTGATATCGGCAATGGTCCATCCAATGGAAGACTTGTGCTCTCTTAGCACTCGAACAAGATTCTCCTCTTGCACCTCGGTGAGGTTGTTGGCAATGATCACCGGTAACTCTTCGTTGTCGCCTAAATATACGTATTTAAGGTGATCCGGAAGAGGTTTCAACTCAAGAGTAGGTGCCTGCACAATCGAGGGTAAAAATTTCTCGTTAGTAATCGGCAAAGAAACATAAGACGCATTATACTTTGGTGGAACTTATTGTAATGAGTTAAGAGATAAAACAACCTCTTTAAGCTCATCACAAATAGACAATTCACTTTCAATGTCTTTGTATTTCCCATAACCTAAACCTTCGACTATGGTGTTTTCTAAAGTATCATCACTATTCAATTCAAACATCTTTTGAGCTAGAGAATCAATAATATCAATAGAAAAACATGAATTCACGTCACTAGGATATCTCATAGCCTCAAAGATATTGAAACTTATGATCTCATCATCAAATTCCATAGTTAAAGCTCCTTTGAAAACATTTATCTTGGTTCTTGCGGTTCTCATGAATGGTCTACCCAACAACAAGGGGGTAGTCGATGGTGAATCCTCATCCATCATGTCAAGAACATAGAAATCTGCCGGTAATATGAGTTGATTAACCTGCACCAAAACATCTTCAATAACCCCTTCCGGGTAAGAATTATACCTATCAGCAAGTTGTATAACAATACCGGTATCTTTAAGAGGTCCAAGTTTCAATGATTCATAAACGGAGGTAGGCATAACATTAATGGATGCTCCTAAATCTAGCATAGCACGCTCAAACCTGACTTTACCAATAGTACATGGTATAGTGAAACTACCGGGATCTTTCAAATTAGGTGGGAGTTTCTTTTGAAGATATGCCGAAGCATTTTCCCCCACACTCATCACTTCATTACCGGTCAATTTATTCTTGTTAGTGCACAATTCCTTCAAGAACTTTGCCCAGCGCGGAACTTGCCTTATCGCCTCGATGAGTGGAATGTTCACTTCAATCTTCTTAAAGATTTCCAAAAGCTCTTGGTACAATGTCTCCTTGTTCGACTTTGCAAACCTGCTAGGAAAAGGAGGAGTAGTAACATGAGTAGAAACACGAGTTTTAGAGTTAGAATTTGTTACTGGGTCAGCCTTTTTAGGGGCTGTTTCACCCTCTTCTCTCTCCAAATCAGGTTCATGGGACACCGGTGATGTTTCCAGTTTCTCTACTTTCTTCCCACTGCGTAACTCAATAGCATTAGTATTCTCCTTGTGATTTACTGTTTGCGAAGGAAGTTTTCCCTCGGCTTGTGCTTCCAATTTGCTCACTGCAGTAGCTAATTGACCCATTTGTGTTCGTATGTCTTTCATATCCATCTCTGACTTTTTCTTATCTTGCACCATTGTGTTGAGAATGAGATTCAACTTGTCATATATACTCGTGCCTTGAGTCTCTTGACGTGGCTTTTGAAAGAAATGGTACCCACCTTGTTGATTAAAAATAGGATTGGGAACTGCAGCTTGCTTGTTGGCGTAGCTGAAATTGGGATGATCTCGCCAAACCGGATTGTATGTGCTAGAGTACGGATCATACCTCGGCCTTTGATGATTTTGGTACATGACATTTGCTTGCTCAACATCTTCGGTATATGATGATGATCGTATGACGGCCGCTGCTATTTGATGCATCATCCTCTCCATGTTTCCCATCCTCTGTTCCTAGTTTGAAGAATTGCCAACTTCATTCACCTTCCTTACCGCTGATTCATCTCTAGTGAAAAATTGTTGTGTATTTGCAGCCATGTTCTCTAACAAGCTTGTAGCTTCCGCAATGGTCTTATTGGTAAGTGCACCACCAATTTCGGCATAAATCAAATGTCTCTCAGTAGAAAGCAACCCCTCATAGAAATATTGAATCACAAGTTGATCACTGATTTGGTGGTGTGGACAGCTAGCTAAAAGATTCTTGTAGCGCTCCCAATACTCATGAAGAGTCTCTCCCGATATTTGCCTAATACCACAAATATCTTTGCGAATAACAGCTACTTTTGATGCTGGAAAATACTTCTCAAGGAACAATTTCTTCATCCCATTCCATGTGGTTATGCTTCCGGCGGGTAAGCAAAAGAACCACTCTCCTGCAGAATCTAAACGGGAAAAAGGAAATGCTGTCATCATAGACATATCCGCATCTGCAGTTGCTTGCTTCATACTAGTTACAACATGATGGAATTGTTGTAAGTGACGATTAGGATCTTCTCCCGATAAACCTCTGAATTTGGGCAGCAAGTTAATCAATTGCGGCTTCAACTCAATGTTTCCATTCAGCTGAATACATAAAGGCTGCTGATCAAGGTTTGGAGAAGTGAGATCCTTGAGTGTTCTTGAAGCAGGTGGTCGAGCTCCTATTGTGTTATCTTCCTCTTCGTCCGAGTCCGAGAATTCACTTGGTGTATAACTAGGAGGAAGTGCAGTGTTAATTGCTCGAATGAAATCTTTTATTAAAGTGCCTGAACGAAGACGTATACCAATAGGACTTGGTCTGCCTTCTCTGCGCATTCACCAAAGAAATCGTACATGAAAATCAGATTCTTAAAGATTGAATAAGTAAACTGAAATTGTAACCAAAAGAAAAAATATAAACTAAGAATAAAAATAACAACTAAACTCGCCACTGCCTCCCCGGCAACGGCGCCAATTTTGACGAGGCGTCGAACTCGTAAAAATAATATTTCTCTACTTTTTACACTAGCAAGTAGTATAATGTAAGCAGGATCATCCCAAGGGAGGTAGGAAGTTTCTAGTTGTTAAGCAAATACTCTTAGCAAAGATGATTGTGTTGTAGAAAATCTGAAAATTATAAATTGTATTCAAAAATGAGATGGAATTGATTAAAGGTTCATTCTAGACCACGGAATACAAACCAAATTGATATATATCCAAGTTCATTGTATTATCATGTTACTAACAACCCTAGAATAATTAGTATGCTCAACTATTCCGTTATTATCTCCTAGCTCACCGGATACGGAAGCGCTCGACTACCGGTTCCTACTTGCCAAGTTTCCTAGAGGTACGCTTACTAGGTTTGACTTAAACAAATGCTCTAAGTTCTGTGAGATAAGTTTGCTCCTAGTGATGAACTCAAAAGCATGAATCACCTACTAGTGTTGATTTCTACATATGGACACTTAACAAAGTCCCATCATCAGTACCCACATATTGCTACTTGTGTTTATCTTCTCTAGACAATTACGGGTCGAAGAAAATCTAAACTAGCAAATAGATTAAGAATTAATGATTCAATTTCGAACTTAAACCCTTAACAAATAATCCATAGACAATATTAGAATAGTAGAAAATCAATCAATAACATAAATGAATGCAAGAGAACAAGTTATTTCATATCAATTGAAGATTCATATTTCGGGCTTCGAAATCGCCCTTAATCAAAGAGAGTTTTAGTTACTCATAATAATGGAGTTCATCATCAAATATATTAAATGAAATAATGAAGATGAAAATAAAAGAATAGCAAACCCTAGTTCCAGCTCTCTGCAAAACTCCAAGTAGAATAGAAAATACGTGATTCCCAAAGTTGTAGAAATCCTCCCTTTTTGTAGCTTTCTTTCTCCAAACTAGGTCATAACTCAAAAGTCCAAGTCCAATATATCCACCAAGCCCACATAGTTCATGTGGGAGAGTGGCCCAGTAGAAAACATGCCACATAATAGTCAACGGAGTTACCAGAAAGTCGTCGGAACTGGCCGGAATTCCGCCGGAAAAGTCACCGGTCCGGAGCTCAGGTGACATTCAACCGTTTCAACTCTTCACCAAACAGCAACCACCAGAACACAGCTTCAGTTCTTCTGCCATACATCTCAGACAAGCACAAGCTTTTGTTCACCTTAATTTCAGCTGCAAACACCATCTGCTTTAACACAGCATAGCATGCCTGTACAAACCCTTCTAAACAGTACCTTAAAGCTCCATAGCTTCACTTGATCATTCTAGATTTTCATTCCTGTAACTCTTTCCCCCATCTCAAGCTCAGCTGCAACTGCAACTCGATTCCAACTGCATCCTTGTAGCTAGTTCATACTTCCTTCTTAACTGAGTTACCAGCTGCAATATGGTATTCAATTATCAATCTCAAAACAACACCACCTTTTCCTTTCAAGTACTCTCCATTCCAGTGCAGCATACCTGCAATTCCACACAAAACACATCCCTGTAATGTTATATCTCAATTTTTTCCCTGTAATACCCATTGTAATAGCACCCCAAATACACATATAGCTCCTTCCCAGGTCAACTAAAACAATAACTGAGCCACAGCTGCATTCTCAGTTCATATCCAATCGCAGTGAACCCCATAATCTGTTTCATTCCTTGAATTCTACCATTAAAAATCCAGTACAAGAACCAACGTTGCCTGCAATCTCCCGCCGAGCACGATTGACTCCTCAAGATCTTCAATTAAACCTATCCAGCTATCACCTGTATCAAGACTTCTTCAATTGATTGCAGTTCACACTAAATACTCCAATCAATTAACCACATGACCCCAACTCTCAGCTCATCCAGACCACCATTGCCTACTTACATCTTGTAGCTGCAACATCGACAGCAGCCAAATAATACCAGCAGCACCGCTATCATATTCTGTTGAGTTCCTTCTTCTCATGGAAGCAGCAACATCAACACAGATTCGGTTCACTCCTTGCTGCTACAGCTTCAGTTCCTTTTCCTTTTCTTATTTACCAACACCAACTCTGTAGCTCCACCAAGACCTGATGCTGCTTCTCATGTACACCTAATTCAATCACCGCCACCAGCTTCTCAAAGCCTCCACCTGAAACCTACCATGGCTCCACTGCAATAACTTGCACCTTCACAACTGCATAGCCACAACCTCATAATCAGTTTTGTATCAACCTCCTCAAACCTCAAACACACTTCCCTTAACCTCCTGCAGTTCTATTAACAACTGACCATTTGTACACAGCTCTAAGATGCATATCCTGCCAGAGAATGGTGCAGTTAACTGCTGTTTGTAGTAGCCACATTTTTGCTGCCAGAACTTGGCTCAACCTGACCCATAATTTGTTGTTGTTAGGACTTGGTTCAGGTACATGGTGCATCACTTCACTTCCACATCTTTCTTAGTTTAAGAACTCTGGTGGTTCAGGCATTCCATCGAGAAGGTTGAGTGTATGAACCTGATAATGGAGAGTCGACTGTGTTGTCGTCTTATGAGCTTCTCCATATCTCCTTCCATGCACAATATATATTCAATAACAAAAACCCACAACTCCAATTCATCACAACTCGATATTCAACCACAGATATGGTTCCAATACCCAGTTCATCTGCACATCTCCACCAGCATAGCATCACACCCCTGCATCTTTCCATCTCCTTATTGAATGAACCCTTGGCCTCGATCTTCTTCTTTGCTTGTCTCAATGTCTCAGATTTTTCTCACAAATCAAAGCTCGGTTTCTTTCTACTGTGCAGCAATTATTCTCAATTTCAGGTGTTGTTGGAAATAGTGAGAACAAAAACTCTTCTCTGAATTTTAGGGTAAGAGAAACTGAAGTGATTCAGCTACTTAGGTGAATTGGCTAAGGGGTAGTAGACCATATATGTCTTGTCGGTTTCAGATAACCGACAACCTAATTCCTTTATCAACACAACTGTCAGTTTTGAGGGACTGACAGTTCATTCTTCATCACCTCCTGTTCGCATACTTAGCCCGCTCCAAGTATATCTCGTACGTGAATAGACTTTTGCGCTCCTTTTCTTCTTCTTTTGTTCCAAGTGACTCCAAAGTACCTGAATACCCAAAAGCAAACATAAGATACATATTTTACAAGAAAACTAAGCAAAGAAATCATAAATAATAGATAAATATATAGGTGTTCTAGACACCTATCAATGGCAAGCTAAGTTTTCGATCTAACGGTTGAGAGATATTAGCTTGTATCTAATCAGGTTTTCATCTAACAGTGACTATTGAATGCTTTGTTACTAAGTTAACATTGATTGCAAACCCTGATTTGAAAGACTATATAAGGGAGAACTCTAGCAACTGGGAAACCTAATCCCCACGCATTACATGTGATACTAGTTTGCTAAGCTAGAGTCGATTCTCCTTTAACCTTTGGTTTTCTTCTTCTAAAACCAGGTTAACGACTTAAAGACTTCATTGGGATTGTGAAGCCAGACCGATACTACTTTTCTTGTAGTTGTGTGATCTGATCTTGCTGTTTATATCGTACAAGTACAATTGGAATAATTGTCTTGAGATTTCTATCTCCGATAGGCAAGATATAAAAGTAATCACAAACATCTTCGTCTCATCGTTTGTGATTCAACAATATCTTTTTTCACTGCGTCGATTAAGACTATTGTGAGGTAATTCATAAAACTGAGTTGTTCTTCGGGAATATAAGTAAGGTTTTATTGATTGGTTCCTGTTCACCTTGATTTATCAAAAGACGGAACAAAACTCATAGGTTTATTCGTGGGAGACGAATTTATCTATCTTGTATACTTTTCTGTGTGAGACAGATTTGTTTGCTTAAGTATTTGACTTTGGGTCGTAGCAACTCTTGGTTGTGGGCGAGATCAGCTAAGGGAATCTAGTGTGCAGTATCCTGCTGGGATCAAAGGAGTAATACAGTGTGAGATTGATTGGGGTTCAACTACAGTCCAGACCGAAGTTAATTTTGAGTTTTCTAGTGTCTGTAGTGGCTTAATATAGTGTATGTTTAATCTGGACTAGGTCCCGGGGTTTTTCTGCATTTGCGGTTTCCTCGTTAACAAAATTCTGGTGTCTGTGTTATTTCTTTTCCGCATTATATTTTGTTATATAATTGAAATAATACAGGTTGTGCATTGTTCAATAGATTAGAATATCCGACCTTATTGGTTGTTGATTTAAATTGATTGACACTTGGATATTGGTCTTTGGTACCATCCAAGTTATCTCTCTTTGATTAGACTCGCGAATCATATTTTCTTGAGTGAATCAAATCGAGAGATTGTGATAATAACTCCTTGAGATATTTTGTATTGATTGAGTCTAGTTAATTCTCTAGAAAACAACTCGGAGTTGTCCATACAGATTGCTAATCGAAATATTGTGTGAGGTTGTTAGACCCCCGCTTTTTCACAAAGCATTCAATATTCACCGTTAGATGAAACCTGATTAGATACAAGCTAATATCTATCAACCGTTAGATCAAAAACTAAGCTTGTCATACACACATGTAATAGACAATTTTAGTTTCGTGTATCCGTACCGAAACTTGTAAATTAGTTGGTTCAACACTAGTTAACCAAATGGTTAGCCAAATGATAACTTTCATATCAACCATATTCTTCTTCACCATAACTAGTCCAAATGAACTAGTTAGAGAGTTGTTCAATTGCTTAGATATCTATGTACTACACAAGACACAGTTGAATAAAAAACTATGTGATTCACTCGAATCGATTCATGAACTATAAAGCCACGGTTTTCAATAACATTCCTTAGTTTATTATAATAAGTTCACAAACATCGTTTTTAGACATAACCTACTCAAGTTAGCGGACTTAAGTTCTAGGACGGAGTTCACAAACTCCAGCAGAAATTCTCGGGTTCGAGAACTACGCCAGTTCACAGATTGAACTTGTATGCAGAGTTCACGGACTGAGCTCACGCACTACTCCGGTTTCACTTGATCAACAAAGTTCGCAAACTTCGGTTCAAGTAATAAGGACTTATACATATATGTGTTACCACAACAATTCTTATATCCTCCAATAGGTATATTGTCTAAACTCTCATTTCAATCATTGAAACATTCTCAAAGGACGTTATATAGTTGTTATTCACAAACTATTTCTCGTCAGAGCGATTTCCAAAATGATTGAAACATAACATGACTTTCGTCACTAGGTAAAGGTGAACTTGGCTAAAGCGGAAGCTTTACCAACACATATTTTGAGAAATAGATAAGCGAGATATACTCAGCTCGAAATATTATATGTGTATAATCTTAGTCTATATAGTAATACGACTTTTGTCTCAAGATATGAGATATGGTAGATAGACTTTTGAGTGATAGATAAGTTCAAGTCTCCATATACCTTTTAGTCGATAAAGATCCACTGGTTCCTTTGTAGTCCTTCATCTTGTATGATGATCGCCATAGAGTTCTTGAGCTCAACTACACTTTTTATCCTAGTCCGAGACCTTAGCTATACTAGACTAGAAATCAAGACTTTATAGTTTTGATCACTAACATTTACAAACATGCTTGAGATAGCAACACATGCGAGTTCTACAGAGCTATGCTCTAACAGAAAACCCAATGAGTATAACACTGACATTGCAAGTTTGGTTCAAAAGAAAGTGAAGAAAAAAACAGTTGAAGAAGAAGAAATCGAAGTCGCTCAAACGGAAGAAATTGTGCGATTAAGAAAGTAAAGGCTTACTTAAATTCACTCTAGTACTTCACTTTCATGTTTGCATGTCAAATTAGATCAGAAAAATTGAATGTTTGAATTTGCAGTTATTTGGCAGGCAAGGTGATTATTCCACGACCTTGCCGGCTTTCATATTTAGGGTTCCACCGGAAGGCTCTTAGGTTGAATATATTTCATTCTCTTTAGTATTTGTAACTGCTTTTACAGGGTCGGCAAGTTCTTCAACCTATAATCTTGCCGACGTTAGTTTTTTTTTTTTAGCCGAGTCGGTTATACATTTTTACCTTACCGGCTGTATTTCAGTTTTTTAGTATCTCCTGATGCCTTGAATTATGAAAGTCGAAATATTATTTGGATACAACCGTGCCAGATTTATGTTAGCCGGTGTTGTTTTTATTATAGAGCTTGCCGACTATTGATGTTGAAACCCATGTATTCATAGTTGTTAAAAACCGACAGGTTATTGGAATAAAACCATTTCGACCGTTGTTTAGTCGGCATGTTGTTTAGATATCCACCCTTCCAACCTTGGTTCACCAGATTGGTTGTATATGTTGACCCTACCGAATTATAATTTTTTTTCTTAATTGTTCTTGTTCAGGTTGCAAAATTCAAAGAAGAAAGCTCTGAAAGCTCTTAGTCCTCCTTCAAGACCTCCTCGTGTTGGTGATAAACTCTTGACTTCAACACATCGAGGGGCATACGTTGTGCCGGGAACACTCAAGATCCGTGTACCGAATGATTCTGAACCACCATGGAAATCCAGTGATTCATACGAGAATCCAGATGAAGACCAATCAATTCCATTTGGTAGAATAAGTGTTGGTGATGATGTTGATGAAAGAACTCCGATTGCTGGAGGAGGTAACAATGATGATGATGATGATGGTGATCAAGACATGCCACCTGTTGGAGGAGGTAATGATGGTGATGGTAATGGAGATAAAGGTAAGGATACCCAAGATGAAATTGTTGAAGAGGCAGAAGAAGAAGAAGAAGAAGAAGAAGAAGAAGAAGAAGAAGAAAAAGAAGTTGGGGAACAAACCCAAGCTGCATGTACTTGTGCAACCGGAAAGAAGAAAAGGTTTATCACTAAACCAGTTAATTCTCACATGCCTCCCTCTCAATTGAAGGTTAAACTGAAACCAGGTGAGGCTCTAAAGGGGACCCCAAAAGATGGTGGAAATGTTCTTTTTGGATACAGAGACTCATGGGCATGTGAAATCCAAAATACTATCGTAAGTAATCTCATTCCGTCTTTGTTTTTTGATTTAAGTGTATCTTATCTATCTTAAATTTGCGTCAAGTGTTTGTATTTATTTTCATTTTGTGTTTTTGGTATTTAGGATCACAAGCATGCCATCCCTCACGAGACTATAACTCGTTCACTAGGGTCGCCTAGGGGTTCAAAGGCTTAATGCACATGCTAAGTGCATTCGTTTTTCCATCGACAAAGAGTTGTATTTTATGTTTCAATCAATGTAGTAACCAAAATTGCATGAATAAAGTGAACTGCATCTATTAGAATTTAGTTTTTTTTTTTTGGGATAACCAAAGTCGGTAAGGTTGTAAGATTACTACAGTGCCGACTAAATGCTAGCCGGTAAGGTAAGAAAGTTAATAAATGCTGACTACAAAAGTCCGGAAAGCTAATAAATCAATACCATGCCGACTACCTACGCATTTATAACAGTATCATGTGTGTCAAAAATAATAATAAAGCATGCATCTTCTTCATTTGTATACCTTGACGGCCATTTTAAGTCGGCACTTTCTTCATTCGTCGACCTTGTCGGACTTAAATGGTCGGCATGATCTTCATTAGTCGACCTTGCCGACTTTTCATACTTTCAGAACTGAAAGTGTTGATTTCTTCTTTGATTTTGAGTATGATTTCATACAACAGATTTGCAATACCCTTTTCAGAAGTGTTTCGGTTGTGTGCTTCATTTTCGTTGCAAGAGATATTCTCAAAAAAAAAAAAAAAAAATCATCAAAAATCATCCTCAATCAAAAACAAAATTTCATAACTTAAATTCATAAGTTTTAATCTATTCAACCAATTTAAACTTAATTAATTAATCTAATCAAAATTTTAGTGTTAATTAAACGAGGGCAATTTAGCCATTTTGAAAATATATGGTTAAGAGGTGACCTCTTTTACTTCAAAATGGCCATATTTTGTCTCATTAGGTATACCCCAATTAATCTGGGTATACCCTAATCAAGCCAGGTTAATTATGTGATTGATGCATGATTGATTAATATCTTGATTTTTATGATGAAATCATGATGTATTTTTGATTTTTTATTTAATGTATTACTGGCAACATAACATTTTTCGATATAATAATTTAGGAAATGAAAAATCCGGTTTCCATTAAAAACAATTGTGGGGACAGAAAATATTTTCTACGTATTCTATTAGGCCATATCAAATTAGTTTCCTTTAAAAAAAATTGGTGTGTCCGGAATCAACCAGAAGCTCCGGTTAATGAGAGCGCTCGAATAAACTCTATTTTTATATATAGAATTTGTACAATGAAGAAGATAAATCATTATTGAAAAAAATGCTCACATGACAGAACCACTCTTCTTTCTATTCACCATCAGAAAAATCAGGAGCAAGTCGTACACATGATTTCTCATTCCCAGCATGTTTTTGAATTGAAATTGTTGGTAACATTACAAATTCAAATCACAAAAACCTTAAATAAAATACGTTCTAATTAAAGGTTCATACGTTTGAATCACAATTTTTTTTTATGTATAATCGTTCTTAAGAATTCATGTCTTTTGATAAGTTAATGGTCAACTGTAATCTTCAAATGCACTTTCCCATTTGAAAAAATGAACACTGGTCTCGCTAAACTACTTCTGAGATATCTTACTCATTATGCTCTTGAACTGCCATGAAAAATATAAACTAAGTATATTATGAAAAAGCATATCAAAAGACGTTTAAGAAAAAATTGAGACGATGAAAAAGCACCACCATAATGCACCTGTACTTCGTCTCTTCAACTGAGAAAGAAAGTGGTATAATAGAGAATGCGAAATTATCCGGTAGCTTGATAAGTGGTTCGTCACTGCAAAGTTCTCAAACATCAAGTGCCAATAAAAAATCCAATGCTTTGACAACTGGTACTGAAACCACATTCCCCACTTGTGTATACCTGAAACATTGACAGAATTTTTTTTGTAAAAGTAAATATATCTACTTTAGATAAGATTATGAAGGCCTGGCTCTACTTTTCATTGGGAACAAAAGGGCACCACAATCTAGTATACTTAGGAACTATAATGTGCGTACTAAGTTTAATAAAGATATATTGATGGGGGGAGAGAGGTGGTAGACAATTACGTTTGTAAAATTTATCTCTCAGGACTTTCTACAAACATCTTGTATGCATTTTGGTTGTGAGGATATACTATGACACTGTTGATTTATAATCCATTCTAGATCTCCTTCTCTATAATTTATTCAATTCCTGCAAAAATCAAAATCTCCTAACACATGAAATATTCATATACGTCACCTTGTCTCCAGGAATTTCTCCGGCGGAAAATTTTTTATGTCCAACATTATATTAACTTGTATCATCTTGCTGCCAAAACCAAATTTGAATCACACCCAAGCTTCCCACTACCTCAGGAATATAAATCATGTCTTAATCTTCTAATTTCACGACCATATCAGTGGTATCATATCATCATACACACAAAAGATAGAAAATCAAAAGCAAGCATAACTGAAAGAAATATAATGCATACTTTAGGAGAAGTAATGAGTTGGTAGTGGAGATCGCAGGAGTTAATTAAGATTATGCGAGCAAAAGATTAGGGTTTGTCCACCGAAAGAGAAGATTGTCTATTAAACGATAACCTAAAGAAGGAAAAAGTATTAGAACTCGATGTATTGGAATTGAAAAAGGGTTACCTGATTGAAGGCTTAAAAACTCAGAAAGTGTCTCCAGATAGAAAGGCAGAGAAATATAAGAAGAAAGAATTAGGTGGGGTGGAATCTAGGGTTAGTTGTTGCCTGTTGGAGAGGAAGACATGAGGAACAGTTAAGTATGGAAGGCATTTTTGAGCCATGGAGCATATGGCGTTAGATTTCTCATTTAGTTTTAGCAACAACAACGGATGTATTATCAACCTAACTGGCGTTACTAACGTACAATTAAGCTTTTGGCGTAAACCAAGTGTAAGTTATTAGTTAGCTGTAAATCCTCACATATGTATTGTATATCCATGTTATTGCTAACGGTGTTACAAACGTCCAGTTAAATACAGGGTGTAAACGAAGTGTTATTTAATTTTTAATATCCCGACCAATAGAGTCTCGCCAAGTGTCCTCACCAGGTTTACTAACGCCCAAAGATTTTATCTAATTTAATTTAAGGGGGGTGTCATGCTCATCGTGCGACGTGGGAGCTCATATGACTTAGGAGGGGAGATTTTCGAATTTTAATAAACCTTCCACCATGAGTTGTTCAGACATAGGAAACAAAATATATTCTTTATATATTTTTGGAATTTCCTTTGTATTTTCGATCCGAAAGTTGTCTCTTCTTAAGAGAAACTTTCTCTTGCTTGTATTGAGAAACCCTGACTAATTCTAATTTAAATCCCTGAGCATGCCTCCAATAACTCGCAGTATTACAAAGTCAAGTAAGGAGAAAGCTCAAAAGGTTAAGGATTGTCAAGGAATCAATAAAGGAAGGAAGAAGAAAATCATATCAAAAGTCATGTCTGACTATGATTACGATAGTTCTGTTAGATCTCAAGATGAGTCATGTCTGTTGGCTTATAACCTTCAAGATCTAACGAAAACCAGGTAGATACCTTCTGATAATATGATTGACTATATCCATGGTTTTGAAGAACTAAGAACCAATCTCATAGTGCTGGTTCGAAATCAAGATTGGCTCAAGGATAGAATTGAGGAAACAAAAGCTGATCTTACAGACATGAAGGTTTAAGTTGAAAAGCTTGAAAAACAGGAAGTGGTTGCACACAAGTCTCTCAAGACATGCTTCAAGAGTTTGAACACTGAAGAAACCTCAGTGAACAATAAGAGCACCACTAGAGATTAAGTTATATGCTGTAATACTTAATCCATGAAAATAGACAACAATTTTTGATTTATTTTGATTATTGTATAAGGTCTATTTTCGAATAAAAATATCATTATTTATGAATAAAATTGTTATTTTATAATTTTTCTTGTGATAGTTTCAGATTACATAGCATGTGCATGAATGTCTACGTGTTTTCGTTTTATGGGATGTCTTATTTTGGTTTTCATAAACTTAATATTCGATCTCATTTGATAAGTACCCTTATAGTTTGAGTGACTTTTTGATTTAGGGGATTAAGTTTTAGCCCATGTTGGTATGCTTTATCAAAGGACCATAAGGTGTTCTGATTGAAACTCATATGTGAAAAGTCACAATATGTTGAATCAATTTGTGTTTACATGAGTCATGTTTAGCATAACATATGCGTTTCAGGTTTTCAACTTTTGCTATTGGCACGCAATAGTTAAAACCGATTCAACCTTTCTCTGGTAAAGGTTTCTCTTGTTGTTGTTCTTTTGTTCTTGCTAGAGGATGATAACATATTGGGGGAGAGTTCTAACTTAAACCTGCACTTAATGATATATCTTTTAGGGAGAAGAGGATGCGGAATCCGAGGTAACAAATTTGTTAGTTAATCGTTTTCTTGTTTAAGAAAAGCATGTTTATATTGCATATATTTTTCTTTTGCTTAACAAAATTTCGGTACAATTGATATATTCTATTATGTATATGGATGTGTGTGTTTGTGATTCAATTGTTTCCGGTTAAGAAAAACTATGTCAATTCATTTGATTTATTGTTTGGTATCTTGTTTATTGTTTGGTATCAAGTATTTTTGCATAACGATATTTCGGTGCAATTGCGGTGCTATAATGTCTATGTTTGTTTCAATTGCTTCCGGTTAAGAAAATAATTGTGCAAGTTAATTTATTCTGGTTTGTATGTATTGTTTATGGCTTAACAAAATACGGGATCATTTGTTTAGTCCAATTCGATTCCGGATAAGATAGTTAATTTTGATCTTAGTTAGACTTATCAAATCTAAGGATTCGATTATTCAAGTCTAATCGAATGTCTTGACAAGAAATATTAGTTAACTAACCTAGTGCTTGTCTTATCTAAAGAGAAAGGTCAAAGTTACTGACTGAATAATTAGAACATGATGATAGAAATAAAGTTAATTCTGATCTTTATTTTGGTTTTATCGAAATAAGCGATTGTATGTTTACAATCGGTTTAACAAGGGAATTGATTTTCTTAGTCAAATTTTTAAACTATTAGGGAAAATTACTTTGGGCAACAGTTTTCCTTTATAACATATTAAAACTAAATTACTTGTAATTTCGGTTTTAATATTGGTTGTCTAAAGTGGTATGTGAAACCTTCGTGCTTAACTCTTATAGATTGTGTGCAAGTCTTTTAGAATTGTAAGATCCTTTCTGTTTAACCTTTATTTGCTCAAACTGTTGTCATTTTGTGACAAAAAGGGGGAGAAACATATGGAGTAAACAAGTGATTTGCAATCACTAAGGAAAGGAAAATTGCGTTTAAACGCTATATCTAACGAAAGAGTAAAGCATTGACTAAGGGGAGAAACATATCATATTGCTGTGTAGTTATCTTGACTACAAAAATGGAATAACAAAGATGTTCAGATTGATTATCTACCTGGATTACCGCGACGATGCCAGTTGAAAACCTCACACTGCCGGATATCCGTAGTGGCTAAGTGGGGACAGTATCGGTGGAGGTTCGGGTCATTACAAATGGTATCATAGCCGATGACGGGTCACCTGACGAGGGTGGGAAGGTATGCTGGACGGGGTTGGTCCGGGTGCTTCTCATGAGGGGAGGGGAACGTCGGAGGTCTGGGATTGTATATATTCAGGAGGCGAGGACGGATCCAATTTAAGGTGGTGGTATTGTAATACCCCGATATTCGACAGGTTTTCCGAATGGAATATAAGTAATGGTTTGTTCTTTCCTAACACCGAGGCCTTTTCAGCACAATTGGCGACAAACTTGGCATAAAACTCTGCAGTTAAGCATGCTCAGGTGGGAGTAATCCAGGGATGGGTGACCATCCGGGAAGTTTCTGCTGGATTACCACATCGATGCCCGTTGAAAACCCCACACTGCTAGATATCCACAATGGCTAAGTGGGGACATTATCGGTGGAGGGACGGGTCATTACACTACCTATCTTACCTTTAGGGGGAGTATAAGCTTTGTTATTCAGATTCAACAACGGTATTTATTAATTGAATATATGCAGGTTATTGTGTTGTTGAAACTTGGAATCAAGCGTATGTATAATGAATTCTTGTAATTTGTTTATCCATATGTATTAAGAGTTTTGTCATTAAATTTGACAAAGGGGGAGATTGTTAGAGCATAGCTCGGTTGAACCCACCAAGCGTTGGTATGTCAAGTTTGGTTGTCATATTTTAATGAATCAAAACTCATTTAAGAGTTGCTTGACTATGTACTAGAGATAACTTTGTATAGGTTAGACTATAAAATCTAGGAATATGAGACATACAAGTATTACTCGAAGACCTGAAGAACGTGAAGAAGTAACAAGCTATAACAATGACATCATCCTTCCTATTCAAGTTAGTAATATTGACTTGAACTATTTCATCCCTAACGTATCTTTCTGTTGATGGTGATTTTTAGTTTAGGGCGAAAACTATAAAAGTATTTCTAGCTGACCCGGTGTTAGAAATAATACACCTTGATATGTCTATATTCCGCAATGAGTCTGAAGAATATATTAAAATCTAATGAGTGCATATGCCACTCTTCATATTGTATTGAAACTCAAGCTCCTAGATGAATTGTTCACTAGTATAGAGCCTGATGAGTGTTTAATCTCTCGTCTGCATTATTCACTAATGTATGGCTCACTGAGTATTTTCCTATGCTATGTTCCCCAGCTGAACTCTTAATACTGACATGAAATGACGATTAATGTTCGCTCGCAGCTGAGTAGCATGAATCCCCGAAGTGTCAGGATCAAGATCTGCATGAAAGTACTTATTCTGAAGCACGCTGCGCTACTCTCTGAGAATAAAATTAGTGATTTTTAGCCAATGCAAACAAATCATCAAATTTGATTAATTTTTTGACAGCAAAATTCAATTTTGTAACCTAATTTTACCAATTTACAAAAATTAGTTTTTACGGCATGCGCAATATCTCGAACCCTGTTTGGTCGAGACCAAACCTAGGTAAGATAGGAGATTGATCCACCATGGACTAGTAGGAGCAAAATCCTACCAAAAGTCAAAAAACAAGAAATAAAGAGGAATTGCGGTAGGTAAAGGCAGTAGTAAAAGGGACGCGACCGCGCCACTTCGCCGACCGGTTCGCCCTAGCTGGCGTCACAGTACCATCGTCCAGCCATTCCCATACTGCTGCATGTCGGCCCCTCTTTCCCATCGACCAATAAAATTGCTTTAAATGTGCAGCCTACACTTTTAATTATAGTTGGAAGTTGGCTGGTCGACCCACCTAATTCCTTAAGGAATCGAATATAGGCTGCCCATGTCAGTCTTAAAAAAATCACGGCCGCACGATTTGGCATGCCAATTTAACAAGTTTGGCCCCCTCCCAGCGTGAACAAACAAGTTCCATGGTGATCACGACGGGCCCACTACTATTCCAACCAATCAAAATTCTCCTAACCCGCAAGCAACAACCCTAATCGCTGGCCAAAAGTAGGCTGGTTGTGCTGTTGAGCGAAGGGTTTAACGAGTTAAGACTAGCCAAGGCAGACTCAAATTTATCACGGTCGTCCAACTTAGCAAGCTTAGTTGGATGACTTATATTTAGTTTTGGCCGACCAATCAAGTTCCAGTATGCTCACCGGCGGCTTGCCTTCAACCCTAGCTAATCTAATTACTCACAGCCAGCAACTAACGCCTCCAATCGTTAGCCCAAAGTAGGTTGGCCACATGACCTCAAAACCTCAAGGTCGACCAACGGCAGTATATAACTGTTGCAAAGCAATATCGGTCGTCCAACTTCGCTAGCCGAATCGACCATCCAAGATTTGGTTTCAAGCAACTGGCAAGGTGCGGTCATGTTCACGGGCATCACAGCAATATCCCCGACCAATCACATTTCTTCAAATATGCCATCAATGCCACAAACCGATAAGCCAAAGTGCGCCAGTCATGTGGCTTTAAAAAACCTTGAATTGAATCATCGGAAGTATGCAACTGCCGCAAATCATCTCAGCCATCCAACTTGGCTAGCCTAATTCAGCTTAGATTTAATTATGGGTGACCAATAAGGCACTGTCGTGCTCACCAGCCGCCACTCTTTCATGAGAGCCGATCGACCGACCCTCAGCTTGCCCAAGCTAACCCTGAAAACTGCTCGAAGATGGCTGGCCGCGCTCCTTTTAAGACATTAGGTTCCGCGACCAACCAAGACAGGCTCTATACAACGATGCTTCATGAGAATCTATTTTTTTGAGCTGCTTGCTTAAAGGTGATGCTTTACATGCATCGATTACAAACGATATTCAATAAATATCGATTTTATATAACTTATTTAGTCAACTTAAAAGCATTACATGTTATTTCTCGCGGCAAGTATCACAACTCGACTTGTCACATATAACTGCCCGCCACTAGCTTGCGCGTGATTGGTCAGAATAATTAGGTCTTGCTGGCAAAACCTACTCAGCAGCATGCTGCATATTTTTCTACAAAATACTTGAGACGTCGAACTAACAAACTGGGGGATGTTTATCAGGGTATTAGTCTGGCGGTTTACAGTGTGCGGTGTGCAACACGCCCATTATGAGAAAGTATCAGGAAAGGCGACCAATTAGTGGCAGCAGGGAAGTAGTGGGTGTAACCAACCGTTCTTCCCCTCATAGTAGTGACGTGGTTTTCAACATTTTACATGATCCCCACTTTTCCATCACTCAACTACTTCCACTTCCTATGAGATCAGGGTTCGTTTGACTATGACTTATATAAATAGGTTTTCAACCTATTTCAACCAACAACGGTTATTAACACAAGTAATCAAAAAACATAAAAAGAACTTATAGATTACATTATACAAGCAAGTTCCACATTTTGATACAAGTCATAAAACGACCACACCTTCAGAGTTAACCATTCTGATCTCAACACCTTCTTCGCTTCCTCCCTAAGATCAACCATTCTCCTTCATTTTGTGACCGAAGGAAGATTGGAACGGCCATTTCTTGGTTTAGGCCAGGATTGTACATATTGATCTCTCGAATCTAAAGTATTCATGTGCATTACATTTGTTTAGGGTTTAGATTCGTTTCTCGGGTGCACACCCAAATTTATCATTTCTAGCAGAATCAATTTTTACCCTACTACAAATTGGCAACTACAGTGAGAGATTAATATCTCGGTTGCAAAATCAGTTTCTCAATTTGCTTTCCATTTTTCTGAATTTCAAAAGGGTGTATCTTAGATATAATTCGACCATTAAACTCAATTTAGGTTCAACAACCAATTTAAATTCTGGTGTTCCGTTCATTAAGAAGCTTACAAAAATGTTTTTTTAATTAATTCTACTAGGAATGCCTTGGATAGCCAAGCACCAGTAAATCTCCCAGATAAAAAGACCAAAAACCCTCATAAAAACATAAGAAGATGTGACTACTACTTAGAAGGGCACAACGACTTCGATCGATATCCAGATGGAGCAATCGCCTTTTATGGAACACCATAAGTGTTATATAAAGCAAGCCGAAAATTCCTCAAAGTTATCACTAATATTAATGTCGCCAGGGTCAACACCAGAGAGATAAAGGGAAGATTAGCATAGCTGAGTACTAGAAAGGCACATGCAGAGATCACTAAATCAAAGGTCTATCTCTATTCCACCAATGTTATCATTTTGTGGTCAGGGGTATCCGCTATCACTTCATCAGCAAAACATGTAGATCCAGACCATGGTGTAATTCCGGGAATTTGTACATCTATAATAACAAGGGAGGCTTGACACATTTTCAAATCATCATAAAAGGGTTCACCTATTATTCCAACCCAAGCAAGAGCAATCCCGGTACATATTCATATCTACTGGAGCTGACACGTCAAGAGAGCGGCCTCTAGAAGAGAACGATGCCCGCGTCAGCATGATAGGAAAGAATCCCAGCCGAGGTAACCTCACACAGAGGAGATCTGAGAAGTTACTACACCAAAAGGACCCACATCTCCCATATTTCCTTTGCCTAGGGAAATGGGTAATTTCGAAGAACATATCTCCCATCTTAGGAATACTTAGGAGGAATATGAGTTTCACCAGATGTTATAACTCGAAGAGTTCTCCAAATCTCCTACCAGAAGATCCTACACCGGGTACAACAATAACAAGCCGAACAATACCTACGATTGGTTCCAGATGATGAAACTACCTACCATAAATATCTCTTCATTCCTGAGCCGATCACCCTCAAGACTTGGAAAGGATGTTCCAGCAAAATAACAGGAATTTCGATGACTAAGTCAAGAGATCCAGAATTGAAGCCCTTGACTTCAAATTCTACTGCTGGTACTAATGCATGAGGAGATAACTCACCAAGAGAGACACCTCATCAGCAACGTCACCCACGTTTAAAAAGGTTACATGTCATTTTGCAAGAACTCCGTCAGAAACGTTTTTATACTCCCATTTAGAGGAATTGAAACTGTCGCCAATTAGTGAAGAATATGGGAGTCAGCCATATACAAAATGATTTTATGGAAGTCTTATACAACATACTAAAAGGGTATGTTAATCCGATAAATGATCTATAAATAGAAGTCGAAACTCTCGACTACATGACAGATGAAAACCTACAGAATTCTTCCTGGAAAATTCTTAATTCTTGTTGTCAGGTCCCTTCCACCCATCAAACGGACTCCGAATTAGGGAAAACAATTCGAAGAAGTTTGATCTTAGTCTTAGCTAAAGAATGATAGGTCAACCACTTCATTCCGACATCGGGTAAAGATTTTGCGGTCGTTTTGGCAAGAAGACACGAATATGAAATTTTCAGTAAGTCAATACACCAAGGTCGCACTTACAATCAGGAAAGCAATAATAGGAGAGCTTCCGCATGCATGGAATCAGGGGGAGCTGCTTTACCGAGAATAAAAAAGGGGAAATAATAGAAGGAGAAATAAACTCACGCATGTGAGTGTAGATGGGGAAAAATGATTTGCTGGTTTTTAAGGAATTGAGGAGACGACCGTGCGGAAGAGACTCCTCGAACTGAGCAAACTGCTTAATCTCACAAAGATTTAATGCAAAGGAAGTGCTTGAATTTGAGAGATCAATCTGTAAGACTCCGTTCTAAACCAAGACAATGGCCATTCCATAGTCAATTCGGTCACAAGAGAGGATGTGTCGATCTGTAGGAGGGAAGTTGAGAAATGTGTGAGATCAATGGTGATCAAGTATTGTAAGTGTGTTGTGTATTCTGCGTGAATAAGTTCTGATTGATTGAATTTTTTAGAAAGATTGCTCAGATGATGAGAATTCTTGTGTGATGATAATTCTTTGTTCAAAGCGAGCGTTCTTGTTCTCTCGTTGTCTTGTTCAATCATTGATTCAGATACTTATTTATATTATAGAATTATAAACTACTTGATCCCATGAAGTGTGACAGTTACTGGAGTCAAAGAGTGGGGAAGTGGGAAATCGTGTTAAAACCAGTTGCTCATCGTGCGGATACTTGGTTGATTATCCACCCATTACTTTGTTAACTCATCTAACTACTTGCATGACTCTCTCACATTCTCATCATAGATAGACACACGTGCCATAGAACGCCAGACCAAAACCCTAGTTAATATCCCCCCATGTGACACGATTGATGTCTCGTGATTGTGGAGTTTGCATGGCAGCCGTGTATTTAGTTAGTCAGTTATTGACTTGATGAGAAGATGAGTCTTTGTGCTACTGAGTCAAACATGATTTACGAATGTTCTAGGAGTCATGAATTGAACATGTCTGTTGAGACAGAGGTATAATTGTCGAATGGATGTTGATAGTTAAGGTGAGCAAATATTGCTCATTCGATGAATTGTTGAATATTGATAGTTGAACCAATATTTCCAGTCTGAGCAAATGTTGCTTGTTTGATTAATTATTGATAGCGGGACCGAATAAAATATTAGTTTAAGATACTGGCAACTGGACCGAGTATAATCAATTAAAATGTTGATCATGGGATTGATAAGTGCATAATTCATATGATTTAGTGTTCATTCCATACTTGCTTTAGCTATTATTCTTGCATATTTTCGTATTATTACTATTGTTTTCTCTTATTTGACTTAATAGGTGAATCATCCAAAAAGGAGCTACAAAGTGCTGAAAAGATCTAGGAAGATAATTATTCCAAGTATCCAAGCGCCCAAGTCCAATAGAAGTGGAAGAAAAGCGACGAAAAGGAGAAAAACGCTCAAAATCAAGAGACGGGACAAAGAACGATCTTAACTCATTCAAATCAAGGATTTATCATCACCATCTTGAATAGAATTGAAATATAAAAAGAATGCAAAAATAATGAGGTCATTCCGAGTTCGGATGAAGAAGTTGTGGCCAAAATAGTTTTATTGAAAACCGAAGATAGTGCAGTCCACGAACTGGGTTTGCGGACGGGGTTCGTAGACGTATTTTCGAAAATATATGCTAGAATTTGAAGTTTGCATACTGGGTTCGCGAACTTAGAAAATGGGAAATGTGTATTCACACCTTGGAAGACCTAAGGGAATGTTATTTCGTTATTTCGGGTTGGGTTCCTAAACCTAACTAAATACTTGGAGATCAAGCAATGTAAACCTATAAAAAGGTATTAGGTTATGTAAAGAGATATCAATCATCCTCTCATATCACAAGTTTTACATATCAAAACCTAGGGTTTACCCCTTTAGGGGGAAACCATCATTATCATCTTCTTTGTAATATGAGTAGCTAAATCTTTTGTTGATTAAGGATGAATTCAATGTTCTAAGCGTGAAGCTTTATTATTAATACAAACCTATTGAGACTTTTTATCATCATCGTTTGTTTTCACTATTTCTAGGGTTTATGATTGATTAATTAGATTATTTGGAGTGCATGCTAGATTAATCTATTGATCATTCTATTGCTAGTAAAGGGTTAGGATATCCGTGTAATTGTTGAATAGTCCTTACACAAGTAAAGAACATGAGACCTCGCAGAGGGATTCTGTGGACCAAACATGTGTGAAGACAACACTAGTAAGTGGACCTTGCACTAAGAGTCTAACTGCTAGGATCAACCTAAGTTCACATAACTTAAAGCTTCCAATTTGGTTACACCTAGAGTGCGCTACTACTTGGTGGTTCGGTTGGATAGAACTTGATATGCGAGCGCTTCGGTATCCGGTTACATAAGGAACTTTGGGGATAACACTACTCTAGTTGTTATTCTACGGTTGGTGATGAATGGTTCTTACGAAAGATAGATAAGTATTCTAATCCTGCTATCGCTTGGTAACAACGAAGGATTCCTTAATCATCTATTTTCTTTATTGCCTTTTTCTTCATCTTATAAACCAAAACCCCCTTTTGTTATTTACTTTATCTTACTATTTCAAATAACATATTTATTACACAGCTCTCTGTGGGAACGATCTCTTACTACCACTATATTACCAGTTAATTAGTGGGAAATATATTTATTAATTTGTTGAGCCTACGACAGCCCATACAAATTTTGGCGTCGTTGCCGGGGAGCAGTTGCTAATTGATTTGTTATTTGTTTAGCTTGTTTTTATTTTTGTTTTTATATTTTTGTTTTATTTTCTCTTTTACTCTTGTGTGTCATCATGTTTCCTTACAGAAATAACATGTACGGAGCACAAGATTACAAATACAACAGTGGAAATCAATATGGTTTTCAATCTCATTCATATGACAACTACTAACCATCCTATGGGTATAATCAAAACTAATCTTTTAGCTATGATCAATATCCCACGGAACCTTATGGATATTCTCTTACATGTCAACCTTATGACGGGCATATAAGTGAAAAATCACAGGGATGGGAGGATAGTTGTGCTTTTAATGATAATTCTTCTAGTCTGGCAGATCTAATGCACCAATTTATGGATAAGTTGGATCAAGATAACCAAACAATGAAAGAGTTTCATCAAATGATGGACGATCTCAACAAAAAGACTGAAGAATTGCACCAAGAAATTCAAAGGAGCACGGAGAATTCTCAAATACAAATGTCTCAACTTAGTGAGATAAGGAACGAAAAAGAAGTTTGGTCTCAAAACCAAATTAATTATGAAGTTCCAAGGGACAACAACGAATATTGTGGAGATAAGCAACCTTTTGAAATTCCTTGTAACAATGATGAAGTTATCCTAACTCCAGATCTTTATAATGATCACTCGCCTATTCAAAAGGAGGAGCCTTGGTATGACCAAACCATTGTTATGAACGGTGTGACATACTAAAATGCATATCAACGTTACAATAAACATCCATATTACAATGTTTTTAGGCCGGTTGATTTGCAAGAAGTAGACCCGAATATTCCCTCAACGGAGACTCATACATAATACCCCAAAATTTATACTGAAGAAGAGTTCATAAGAGCGGAATTTGATTCAGATGATGAGAGTGTTGAAGAGATGGAGATTGATAATGAAACCAAATTGATTAAAGTCATGGAAGACCCAATTGAGCTAGATAATAATAGTTCAATAGAGTACTAAGATATACTTGAGGTAAATAATTCACTGAAGATAATTAATGAGGATCCGGTACAAGGTTTTTCTAATCCTTTGCATAATTCTATATCTATTGATCATTTCCATCCTATTCAAGTAGATTCTCAAAGAGTTGTTAACCCAACTTTTAAGAAAATACCTCACTTAGGATTGGAGTTGTGTGCTTCCAAAGTTTTAACAGATTATTTTTCTTCTAAGTATCCACCACTTGATGTGTTTGATTCGAGTATTATGCAAGTTCATCAAGATGAGGAACCTATTGAAGTTCCCGAATTCTATGTTCTCTATCCACTTCCGAGTGTAGAAAGGACTAAGTGTGGGGGAAACTTCAATAACGTGATAGCTTCAATATTTATGTTTTGTGCTAATATTTTTGTGAAGCTATTATTTTAATTGCAGATTGTTATTTGGAAGGATTACCAAATTTTCAGATTGTTGGTGTACGGACGATAACAATAACGTCGGGCTGACGACGTTAAACCAAGCTCTGAGAGGGAGGCAACCCATCGGTTTTGTATCTTTATCCATTTTATTTTTATTTTTATTTAGTTTTTCATATCATATCTTGCATTTCCATCTTAGATTTTACAAGTCCTATATCTATAATGAAAGTTTTAACGAATTCTCGTCAGAAAATTCTGACCGCGCAGTTGTCACGAAAATAGCTCTCGAGACTTCATACGGAGTCCGATTTGAGTGGTTGACCCCAAAATTTAAAGATAACACACATACCTTTCTTTTCCAAAAAGAAAATCTGAATTTGGAGTCTGTTTATTTGGAGCGATAGGCCTGGATATTTGAGTTTCGGTATTTTTACAGAACTTTTTCAGATTGCATGTCAGTCAATCTGGAGGCCATAAATATCAGACCATTTATTGAAACACTATGAAAATTTGACACCTTATATATAAAAGAGGTAGGCGAACAATTTTCGTTTAGGATGTTTTACCTAGTTCCCTACCCATTTGTACATTTTTTGAGTTTTTCAGAGCTGTTATGTCAGAAATCAGAATTTTCGGTTTTGAACATTGAGGACAATGTTGAGTTTAAGTGTGGGGGAGTAGTTAAGCATGTTTGGCTTGCATAAAAAAAATATACTAAAATAATAATACTCTTTGATTTCTTGCATTCTTGAGACTTCATATTTTAGAGTTAATTATGAGCTATTTAGGATGACACTCTAAACCCTTTTAGGTTGAAACAGTTCTTATAGCTATAGATTGAGTTCCATTTTGTCATTCTACAATCCTTAAATTTATATGTTCATAATTGAATGTGAAACTCAACTATGGTAGTTGTTTGAAAGATTCATCCTCGCAACTAATCATTACTGAATCACTTTCTTTTTATTTTTGCAGTTTTATGTTTCTCTAAAGTGATTTGGTGGGATCCTGATACTGCCGTGGATGTTATAGCAAGGTAATCATTGGTTGAGTATTTGAAAGCCCCATAGAAAATTGTCTTACACTCATAAAGAGCGAGCTGAAAGAAGAAAAAAAACATATGTATAAGGCTCCTCTCACTAGTGGAAAAAGGATGTTTTAAGATAGTTGAAAAGTGTCGTATTAGCGATATATACAACACTTTCAAGATGCCTCTGAAAGTGCCGTAGATTCAGTGTCTTTTTCTGGAATGACACTTTCAAGTTGACTCAGAATAAATTTCAATTACGATACTTTCAGGGTGTCTCTAGGTATGTCACCTAGTTTCCGTCGTATATTTAATTTTGTATAATATAAAAAAAAAAAATTCAGATGAATTTCAATGCTGATTCAACTGAATTTCGAATCAGATCTGGCTGACTACAGTATTGGGATGAAATAAATCTGAACTTAAACTCAAATTACCCTGAAATAAAACTTTGATTTATAAATTCAAATGACCATTCATATAAAAATCATTGTATTTCACAGTTCAAAAAGAAGTAATCAAATCTGAATTCATACAAGTAGAGCTGTCAATTCCTAACCCGGCCCGCGGGTTGGACCTAGCTTGGCTTGTTTCAACCCGGCCCGACTTGGCTTGTTGTCTAAACAAGCCGGGTTAGGGTTGGCATATCTAACCCTAGTAGAAAACAAGCCAAGCTAGGGTCAACCCGCGGGTTCACGGGTTGGCTTGTTAGTTACCTATTTTAAAGATTTTATCTAATAGAAACGTGTTCATTTGTAGTCCAAAGGTTGTTATGCTAAGTGAACACCTAGCTGAGCTAGGTTCAATCCTCCCTAACAGCGTAATTTTAAACATTTTTTTTTTTTTTAACTTTCAACATTTTTTTTGGTTGTTATGATAACTAACAAGCCAACCCGTGAACCCTACAAGCCAACCCGCGGACAAGCTAGGGTTGGGATTTTGGGCTTGTTGATGAATAGCACTAGGGATAGGGTTAACCCTAGCTTGTCAACGGGTTCACAAGCTAGGGCCGGGTTGACCCTAGCTTGCCCCGTTGACAGCTCTACATACAAGTTATATCTAATTTTTCAGGTTCATAAAGATAACTACAAACCAGCAAAACGAGATATTGTCGGACGACGTACTCAAACAAGTCTTCTCTCTTAGATAGTCTAAGTGCTTCCCATCTTGGATATCTCTTAAAATTCTCTGTCAAAGCAAAAGGTGCACAAAATCAATAACATGCACTTATAACAGTCGATGCTAAAATGATAGATGTACGAACCTTTTAGCATAAATCTAACAAGCACATTCAAATGATATACACAATACAGTATGAATCTTGTGGTAGAAAATTTCCAACAATCTAAGTTTCATCTCGAATGAGACAACTCAATCTTTATACAAGTTCTGAAAGTTTTCACTTGTACATTCAAATAATTGGGATTACTTAGCATCCCAAGCAATATTTTTGCCGCCAGAAGGAAACTTTTTTCTGCAATACAATTATCATGTCATGCCTGAAGTTTAATATCCATTTATATACAACATTGAATTAAATACTTGTCATAATATATGAGAGAGAGAGAGAGAGAGAGAGAGATGAACTTATAATATATATGCTTGGAATCACACGCTTATGGATACTTCTGGTCTGCCGTGACAGACTTCAATGCCTCTCTCAAATAGGTGTTGTGTCCATTCACCTGCCTATCAGTTGGGAAGTTAGATAAGGCTCTTTAATGACGGCATCATTAAAATTTTAACGACAACGTACTGAAGTCAAGAGTTTAACACAATTCTACAACAAAAATACAAAGGAAATACCATCAAAATATAAACTCAAAATAATTTTCAAAATCCAGGCATTCAGCTTTAAGAAATCTAGAGATTATCAGAACCATGTCATTACCGTGATGAAGGAAACTCCTAATCTGAATCACCAACTTGTTCCTTCGGTTCATATCTACCCTTGGGATCACAATATCATTTGCATCATCAATCTGCAATACACATACAAGTAGAGGTAAGAACCAATAAATGAAACATAGCCCTGCAAAATAACTATCTGCTTGTTCAATCTCATTACACACCTTACATAGATTAGGAAACTCTGTTTTGGAAGTCATAAATCCAATAAGCTTTGATCAAATGGACTCGGCGGTAACCTATGAAATCATAAACCATCAGTTGGTTGAATAATATCAGAACCATTTTCGTTATCTAAAGAACATGTTGAATCAGTAAACAGTCTACCATGTAGTTATCATATACCAAACATACCATACGAAATCGAGTAATGGAGAAGTGGAGTTAGAGAATTTACCCATGAATTTTATTCTCGATGATACCTTCAAGAGATTCTCCAAGACCAACCCAAGATCTATTTATGCATCTGCATATAACAAACAACAAAATAAGTTATTAGGATGAAGACTTCAGTAGAAAATTAAAATTGAACCAAAAAATCAATTTTCATTGAAAATATACAAGACTAGCCAACACCAAAGCATAAATCACACTACAGGTACCAACTCTAGCATCTGACCTTGAGAAGCTGAAAAAATTCTAGCCAAGCTAGTAGATTTGTCAACCTCAATACTCACTAAACATATTAAATATACATGCCATCTCTAAGGATCTTCAAGTTATCTTCCTCAACAGTATATGTGAGAACAAAACCTATAATACTGTTGATGTTCTTATCATCCTATACAAGGTTAGTTGGGAATCATCTATCACCCCACTTTCCAATCCCTACCTGCCACGCACAGACCCAACTACCACCACCAGTTACAGTGCTAAACCCAAAAGCATAATTAGTGAACCAATTGTAGGAGCAGAATCTTGCAACAATAACGCTCTTGCGAAAACTTCTACCACATATGGAAAATGTCTCAAATTAATTATAAAAATGACGTAATAGACAACGACAGCATAAAACACGAGAAATATGTGAATATTTTATAGTTGTTATAAAGAAAGCTCGCGAGAATGTAGCGGGAGCTCGAGAGAATATGGAGAAAGCTTGCGAGAGTGTGGAAAGGGACCATAAAATAGGGGAAGTATGAGCTGTATATGAGCTGTCATCCACTATGTAAACACATATATAAAGAGGAGAGCAGGAGAGAGAAAGGGAGAGACAATTTTGGTAAGAGAGAGAGATATATTTTGCAGAGAGATTTTTTTAGAGAGAGAATGTATTTTTCTTTATCATCTTCTTTCCAAAAAACTAGATCTAGAACTTTACCCATTAATGGAGATTATCAATGTAAATCAAATGTAAATTTAAACGATCACTGTGAAGAATCATGGATGTAGATAAAATTGATCGAACCATGTAAAAATCTGTGTGTCCATTTACAATTTTAGTATTTTAATCATCATCTTCATATCAAATGAGTTTAGATCAAGATATTACAAGGGGTGTATTGTGGGAATTCTTGCAACTACATTTTTGGCGTTAGAAACATGGACGAGTAAAGGATTTATCCTTCCTGTAGTTTGATTGGTTCAAGAGATTTCCATGAAGATTTGCTACTATTCATATTTTTCTAGATCTAAAAAATTTTAGGTTCAAAAATGGAAATATCATGGAAGAAATTACATTTTCAGGGAGTAAACATCATCAACAATTCAAAGACATGAAAGTGTAGGAGAAAAAATTAGTTATTGTGGTGAATTTAAGGAAGAAAACCAAGGTTTCAGTGGTAGATTTCATGTTCAGGAGAAAACGCAAGAGGCAAATTGTGAAAGAAATTAAGGAAGAACGAAGAGAAGTGTTGATGGTGGATTTTCATTTAAGGCTAAGATTGTAAAAGACAAAAATTATGCGATAACATCTTGTAAAAGATAAAGCCATTAATAAGTGTTGAATACTTCTTCACTTTACTAATTCACCTTGAATGGAGCATGTGAAAATAATCCCATTCTGTGAATTAAATACACGAAATTCATCCAGGTTGGAGCATGTAGCAACAATCCCATATACCCTGTGAATTTGAAGCATTATTAATTAATGCGCAACCAGCCTTGTATTTCCTGTACTCATTATCAGTGCGGCATGACGACTGAGTGTTGCTCTCAGCAGAGCAACACGAATCTCCAAGCATTATAATGAAAGCATGTACGAAATACCCATACATGCTGCAACTATCAGTGTATTATACTATCCCGATTGAGCATCCAGACTGTCCGTATCAGTCTAGAAATGATCACGACCATCCAACTCCACCAGCATGATTGGATGGCCCAGATCGATTCCATAACCCCCGAGCAGGTATGGAATATCCGCTGCTGAACCAATGCGGGCCCTGCATGGTCGGCCGCCTCGAAAGATTGGCCTAGCTTGCCAAAACGTTCAAACCAAAGCAGTATGGACGAAAACCCTAAATTAGGGGTTTGCGGCACATTACATGTGTCGCAAAGCAGTCTCAACCATCCATCTTCACAGGTATAGATGGAGGGTGTAGATGTAGATTCAGAGGGCCTAGAGCATGTCAAAACAAACATTGTGGGCCTACCTGCATACCTGACTGATCGGTCAAGACAAATTATAGTTGGTCACCTCGATTCGCATGCCCAAAATCGGGTGTGACATACGGCCGGCAATACCCTAACTAGGGTTTGTCTCGCGATCACGAACGTCCATCTTCTCCGGAGCGGATGGAGGGTCTCAGAATAGGCTAAGCAGTTCCGGTAAGTATCAACACGATCACTGAGGGCCCACTTATCTCCACACCCAACCGTCTAAGACCGAACTTGGCTATATGTCTCAATTCGCGCGCCCAAAACAAGTGTGGTCGCACCTCCCAAGCTGCAAACTAATCTTGACCACTCGATTTCTCCGGAAAAATTGAGTGGCTTAGATCATGTTTCTATGGGATGTCAGTTTATGGATGTGAAATCCAGCCTACCACCTACACGATGGGTTAATCGGCCAGGACCGACCAAGCCTGGTCGTCTTGGAATGGGCACCTGAAGATGGCATGAGGAGCGGCTTTTGTGGCACCAGTTTTCTGTGGCAAATTGATCTCAACCACTCAACTTCTTCGGACGAATTGAGTGGCCAAGATCACACTTTCATGAGACAATGAGGTATGGGCGCCTATACCGTCATGCCGTATACACGCATGCACGATCGGCCTAGCCAAAATTATGTCCCAAGCTTGGATTCGACCAAGCTGAAAAGTGAAGCTTGCGCACCTCTTCATAAATCCTAATTCCATAAATGGTCGTAGATGAGTGTCTCAAAGATCATCTCGTCCGTCCAACTTCACCGGCTTAGTTACACAGACCTAGTCAGGAGTTAATTGGTCAGTGCGGAGTCATGGTGATCACCATCCGTCACTCTACTACACCATGTGGTCGGCCAATGGAGGACTTGTTTGCGCAACCTCCAAACCATCACATGAAGTAAGATGGACATGATGTTATTTTGAGGCGCTCAAACAACGATGCTTCATACATGCTGAATATACTCGATGCAGTACCTTCATAGTATACACACGATACTTCACCAGTATCAATTTCCTATATAATGTAGCATCACATGCTACTTTCTGTGGGTCCCATGATCCACACGTTCAAGACATCAATCATGTCACAAACTAGGGGATACATACTGGGGTATTGGTCTGGCGGTTTACAGCGTGCAATGCACAACGCGCCATCACAAGAACGTGTCAGGAAGTCATGGACGGTTAGTGATGATAGGAGAAGTGGTCAAGACTAGTCGTGTGACACCAACACACTACTCCACTACTCCATCACTCCACTCTCTCCACTTCCAATGAGTACGAGGGTTAGGCTAAAATACTTGTATAAATAGGTTCTCTGCCCTGTTTTTTCAAAGGACAAGACAAGAGAATAGAGGCAAGTGTTGATACAATCATATTCAAACACCGGAACTGATATCTTACATCCTTCAAGCCAGTTCAGCTTTCTGATACAAGTCATACATAGCCAACACCTTCACAATCTCAACACCTTCTTCGCTTCCGTCCCTAATATCAACCCCATCTCCTTCACTTTGTGACCGAAACAAGTCTGGAACGACCATGTCTTGGTTTAGGCCGAACTTTCACAGATTGATCTCCTGAATCTACAAGCACTCACCGCGCAGTGCATTTGATTAGGGTTTAGATTCATTTCTCAATCCACACACACCCCAAATTACCAAAACCGACAGAAGTAGTTTTTACCCATAAATAATTGGCGACCACAGTGGGAGATTAATCTCTCGGTTGCAAAGTCAATTTCTTCAATACCATTCAATCAATTTGGATATGGTTTGTCTTAGGACCGCCTCGACAGTCTCAAATCCTGATGGTTCCTCCAACGGAGATACCCCTCCTCCTAACGACGTACCTGACGGAATGATCAGGAGATTCCCAACATTAAGCGAACTAGCACGGGTACATGAGATTCATACGAAGAACATGGAGCTGATCAAAGGAACGATAAACATCATACTTGATCTCGTCATCAAGATAATGTCAGAGGTGAGCGTTCCGGAGACCTCTACACCGGAGACTAGTTCTCCCCAGATCAACAGCTTTACTACGAACCAGAGACCAACAGATCAGGAAGCGGAATATTTAGTGGAAAGTTTGTGTGAACTCTTGCACCACTCGATGAATCAACGAGCGGAGACGTTTGCTGCAATTAATAAAATAGCTCTGGACATAGACGTTTGCTGCAATTAATAAAATAGCTCTGGATATACACCTGACTCCTTCACGTCCGGAGGTCCTAATCACATCATAAATATCCGTAAATAATATTACGTTTACAGAAGATGACATGATGGCAGAGGAAGGTCACAATCGGGCCCTACATGTTACCGCGCGCATCAAGGGTTCAGAGTTCAGGAGGGCCCTCATCGACACATAAGCTTCTTCGAACGTGATTACTCTCAAGACTCTCATGACGTCCAAGGTTAATCCATGAAAGATTGTACGGCAGCCCACCACAATGACAGACTTCCAAGGAAACCAGACTAGCACGTACGGGTATGTTAATTTGAATTTATCAGTAGGACCCGTTCAGTCGAAAGTAAAATTTGAAGTCATAGAAAAGGAGCCATACTACCATATGATACTAGGGAGACCGTGGCTTCATGACAATAAGGTCATCCCTTCAACGTATCACCAGTGCCTGAAGACCATGCTAAGTGAAGAAGTCATACGTATTCCTGCATCATTGTCTCCGTACGTGCCAATATGCGGAGTGGAACTGTTCGAGCCAAAAGAAACTCCGCGGGGTAGGTCAGATGAAGTCATGTGCACCCCACTACCCACGTGGGCCTTAATCCAGGAAGAAGACCGACTTGCATCACTGGGGACTAAGCACCATGACACACCTTTTCTGACGAGGCGTCCACCTTTACCCGATCAAGTTTCAACACATGCTCATGCCAAAAGGGAACGCACTTTCGAGGCAAGCCGTGATCAGAAGGGGAAGACAATATATCGGCGCCGCTGTTAGCAATTAGCAGGAGAGACTGGTACCCAGTCTCTCCGTATAATTTAATGCTGCAAGAATGACGAAACATAAGAAGAGGTGTTAGATGCTCCGCGATAGTTACAATATGGCACCAACTCCACAACTGACGAACTCAAGATTGTTAACATCGGGAATGAAGAATCTTCATGCTTGTCTCTATCATCTCGACTCTGTCCGTGGCCGAACATGCGAGTCTTGTCCAACTACTCAAGGAGTACCAAGATGTGTTTTCTTGGACATATGAGGAAATACCAAGTCTAGACGAGAAATTGGTCACCCATCACCTTCATGTCATACCTAGATCCAAACCGGTCAAGCAATCTCTAAGGCAATTCAGACACGAAGTGGAATAGAAAATCAAGAACAAAATTCAAAAGTTGTTAGCTGCTAGCGTCATCAAACCTATCTATCATCCAACCTGGTTAGCTAATGTGGTCCCAGTAAAATGGAAAGATTCGGTGCTGTGTGGATTTCAAAGACTTGAACAAGTGCTGCCCCAAGGACGGCTTTCCTCTACCTAACATCGACATGTTAGTAGACGCTACCAGTGGATACGGCATGTTCTCCTTCATGGATGGTTACAACGGCTACAATCAGATAAGGATGTATGAGCACGATGCAAGTAAGATAGCCTTCCGAACCCCTCTTGGCAATTTTTACTACACTGTTATGCCATTCAGTTTAAAGAACGCCGGCGCAACGCATTAACGTGTTATGACGGTAATCTTCCACGACATGATGCATAAACAAGTAGAAGACTACGTAGATGATATTATGGTCAAGTATAGGGCTCTAGAAGATCACGCAAACGTCTTACGGCAAGTGTTTGAGAGGTGTCGAGAATACAAGTTGAAGATGAATCCTTTGAAATGCGCTTTCGGTGTCTCTTCAGGAAAATTTCTGGGATTCCAAGTAACTGCGGAAGGGATCAAGGTAGATCCATCCAAGACTCAGGCTATCCTTACAATGCCGCCTCCCCGAACTGTGAAGGAACTCCAAAGTTTCATGGGTAAGGTAAACTACATCCGACGTTTTATACCTAGTCTAGCCCAACTTGCCGCCTCATTCACTCCCTTACTGAAGAAAGGAGCTAGCTTCGTTTGGACCGCAATCCAGCAGGAATATTTTCGAAAGATTCAACGAATATTGTTATCTCCAACCATCATGAAGTCTCCTGTCCAAGGGAAGCCGTTGCGTCTCTACACCGCCTTCAGTGACACCGCCGTAGGGGCTCTACTCGCTCAGTAAGATGATGAGAGAGCCGAACATCCTATATACTACTTCAGCCGAATATTAAGAGACGCCGAACTCAGATACCGAAGGGCATAAAAAGCATGTTTGGCCATGATCCATTCCATTCAGAAGTTTAGGCATTACCTACTGTCTAATAGGGTGATACTCGTGTCTAAATCTGATCCTGCAAAGTTTTTACTTTCAAAGCTGGTCATGACGGGAAGGACAGGAAAATGGCTTCTCCAAATGTCAGAGCTGGACATAACATGTGCTTCACCTAGAGCTATCAAGGGTCAAGCAGTTGCAGATTTACTGGCAGCATTTCCTGGAGAAGGCACTACAGGACTACACGAAGACCTTCCTGGAGAATTTCCAGACGTCTCCGTTTTGGAAGAAGAATTGTGGATCCTGTATTTTGATGGATCTTCTACTCCTAGCAGTAATACTGGAGGAGCGGGTGTGGTATTAGTCTCTCCAACTGGGGAAGTATTATCACATTCCTTTAAGTTGTACTTCGAATGCACCAACAAATCAGTAGAGTATGAATCTTTCCTCATATGGATGTCAATATCTAAGCAAGCAGGAGTCACGCACCTGGAGATAAGAGGTTACTCCAAGTTACTGGTAAATCAAATGAATGGAGTATACACCTTGAAGGAAGTAACACTAGCTCCATACCGATCAGAAGCGCAAAGGTTACTAAAATATTTTTCCGACGAAACCATAATCCATGTTGGTCGCAGCAACAACAAACACACCGATTTTCTGGCAACACTGTCTTCCAAATTGAAGTTCGAAGGTTCGAAAGAAACCCTAACAGTAAAGAGGAGAACCATAGAATCGACATGGCTATCACAATACATAGACACCAAGACTGATGAGTGGCGAACTCTGATCACTCAAGAGCTCAACAACTCGCTCTCCCAAGGAAAGTTCAGTCTCAAAACCATATAAAACTTCTTCATGCTTCATGGTCTGCTGTATTATCGAAATCCGGACGGTTCTCTGTCAATATGCCTTGGAGATGACGAAGCACAACTACAGCTGAATCGTGTTCACAATGAAATTTGCGGACAATCACTGGTGGTAACACTTTACCGACGACTCCAACGTCTGGGATATTACTAGTCGGAGATGGAGACTCAATCCAGAATACTTCAGAAGTCCTGCTCAAATTGCCAAGCACCACCACACCAATTGGAAGTTTTTTGTGTGAACCACACTGGGGACTGGAGAGATCCATGCATTAACTATATTCGTGATGGAACAAATTCTGTCAATCAAAAAGATGCCATCAAGATAAAGCAAAAGGCCAAGCGGTTCGTATTCCATGAAGGGATCATGTACCGCAAGAGTTTCGGAGGTAATCTATTAAGATGCCTGGCTGGGGTGGAAATTCCAGTCATTCTGAAAGAAACACACGAAGGGGAACATCAAGGGAATATGAAACTATTTCTACAGATACACGAGAAATACTATTGGCCGACCATGGAGGATGACGCGACCGCTTTTGTTCAAAGCTGTCACAAATGCCAGATTCATGGGAACCTTGTTCACGCGCCTTCCACCCCTTTGTAATCAATAAGAAGTCCGTGGACATTCTATAGCTAGGGACTGGACATTATCGGGAAAATAAACCCTCCCTCATCGAAGCATCACGAGTACATCATAACCGTGATAGAATACTTCTCCAAATGGGTAGAAGCCATTTCCCTGCGAGGAACTACAGTAACAACAATTACCTCTTTCAATAAAGAACACATCATTTGTCGTTTTGGTGTACCTAAGCATATTATCACTGATAACGGCACTCCCTTCGCCAATAAACAGGTACGAGAGTTACTTGAAGGATATGGCATCAAATAGGTTTTCTCCACCATCTACTATCCTCAAGGGAATGGACAAGCTGAAAGTACCAACAAGACGTTGATCCGGATCATCAGTCGAACAGTACATGATAATCGTAGGGAATGTCACGACCAGTTACCAATGGCACTGTGGGCATACCGGACATCACCTAGAAGCTCCATTGGAGTTTCCCCATAATCACTTGTTTACAGAGCGTACGGAATTCTATTGGCAGAGATCAAAATCCCATCATCCAGGATTGCGGCAGCGACCGGGATCCACTGGGATGAGGATGAAGCTTCTAACTCTAGAATAGCGGAGTTAGACACTCTGGATTTCAGAAGAAACAAAGCGGAAGAACGCACTCAGGTGTACAAGAACATAATTTCCAGGGAATATAACAAAACTGTGAAATCACGTGTTTTCAAAGTGGGATATTTGGTCTTGAAAACGGCCAAGCACATCCAGCAAGACATGTCCGCACCAAAATAGCAAGGTCCCTACATAGTGACCAAGGCTTACAATACTGGCTACTACAAGATCATCAAGGTGGACGGAGGTAGGCTGGAAGCATTCATCAATGAAAAATGGCTCAAAGCATATCATGCTTGACCATTGTTCACTCTGTCTCATGACGCTACGATGCAGGCATTTATTTTCATTACATGTTTGAATCCTCAATTATATTCATAGATGCAATAATGAAAACTTGTTTCACCAATCAAAAACCAGTGCAATTTATTCCGCACAGATGTTGATAAGAACGTAAGAGCACCATTTTATACCCATATTTATATTAGCTATGTCTCAATTTTATCATTAATAATCTTCTTTGTAGGTGTTTTTGTCAAATAAGCTCTTATGGAGAAAGTTGCTCGAAAAAGTACTTAAGGCACCCCGAAGGAGTGTAAAAGGCATCCCAGAATTGTGTTGAAAACACCCCAGAAAAAGTGTTAAAGGAACCCCAGAGAAGATTTTAAAGGAACCCTTATTTTGGATAAGGGCACCCCCAGACATCCAGTTGTTAAAGGCGCCCATGTTTTGGATCAGGGAACTTCATCTTCTTCCTTTTGAATTTCAAATTTTGGCGGGAAAATAGTGGCAGAATTAGGGTTTAGCTTTTGGAGGTGTTCGAACGAGATTCAATGGTTGAAATCAAATGGGTTTGTTCCTGGTACCTAAACAGGTCTGGTATGGGTCATAGTTTCGATCGAAATTGGCTAGATATTCGGGAATTCAAGAAAACAGAATTCATGTTTTTGGCGGGAAAATAATTATCAAAAACAACAAAATTAGGGTTCATGATTTAGAGCTGTTTTAGAGAGATTCAATGGATGAGTTTCTTTGGGATAGCTCCATTGAGCGTAACATGCGAGGTATGATTGTTGGTTTCCATTAAATTTGGCCAGATAATCCAGCAGATGAAATCAGGGCAGTTCGTGCATGGGAGGAATATTTCACGTCATCGCATGAGTTTTGGAGAGATTTTATCGTGATTTCCTTCAGCAGATTGATTGCATATAAGTTTTTGAGGCTTAACAGGAATGGTAAGTCTCCTAGAATCATAAGAAAAGAGAGATAATTCACCGAGCAAGAAAACAGGGCAAGTACGTATGTTGTTGAGATAATCACGGGTTTGTACGAGTTCTTCTCGTGTTTGGATAGATTTTGGTCGTTGTATAAGCGTGAAGGAGTGAAATATGGTAAGATTCGGCACTGGTTGACAGAGTGAGAAGAGAAGAAAGGGAAGAAAATATTCCCAAGGAGATATTCTTCAATGCCGAGTAAATGGAGAATTATATTGAGTTATTGTCGAGTATTTTCGATTGGAAATAGTATATAAAGGGTTCTGAGTGTTATGAGATGATGGGGAGTGAGAGGGGAGTCAACAGAAGGGTTTAGGATCGAGAGAAATTAAGTTGCAGAGAAGACCCAGTTCTGATGGTGAAGTAGGAGTCAAAGAACATAGTGCTGCCGAGAACTGTCGTTTCTCAACAGTATCCGCGACAGTTTTTCGTAATACTTGTTCTGAGCTTCGCAACATATTTTAAACTTACATTGTAACAGTTTTTCTGTAACATCTATACAAATTACAAAATTAAGGATTTAATTATTTTCTCTCTTTTCTACTTTTGTACACACTTTTTGAGCAATAAAAATTCTTTTGAGAGTGTCTACATCATGAGAAGTTAAACTCCCACACTGGGTCGACGGAGGAAGCCGAACTTTAGACATGGGTTAATTTATTTATTTTTCTATATGACTTTTGCACTTAATTTAATTCATTTATGATTCGATAAAATTAGTTGTGATTCAATTAGATAGGTTATGCTTTGAATTAAGATAATCTATGCTTAGGGGATACAATTAATGTTTTGAGGATCTATTTTGGCAAAACAATAGTCGATGTTTTATTTATTTACTAAGCTATTATTGTTGGGAATAAATAATTGAACCTCGTGTTGTGATTTCGGTGGAATCTTAGACCCAGTGACTCTCTCTTCTATTTATTATTTTGTTTAAACCTTTAATTTTAATCTTAACAACTTCTGAGAGAACGAATCTTTATTACTACTACGAAAATTCACAAAAACCTTAAATTATTTTGTTGCCGTTGCGACGCGGATTTGTTTTTGGATTAATTTTTTAGGTTTATTTTTATTTTTATTTTTATTTTGTAAAGTATTTTCATTTTATTTTAGAATTTCTTTTTTCCTTTTTATGCGTTTCTTTTTCTATTTATTTTCAGGATGATGACTTCTTCTGAGGAGACGTCACCTACGATGACGCTGGCGGAATATATGCGTAAAAAGTCAAATTATCAGGAAACCACATCTGAGATGACGCTTGCTGAATATAGGCGTAGGCAATGGTATGGAATTTCTGCTCCACATGAGGTAAGTGAATAATCACATCAAACTATTTATGAAAAGTATTACAAACACACCCCGCCTAGTTTGGAGCAAAGATTAAGAGTTCTTGAATGTCAAAAATTATTTGCTGAAGATGATGAATCTGATAGTGACTCTCTTTTCCAAACAGAACATATAAATGACCCTATGGATGATTCTCCCAATTCGATGGATGAATCTACCTCACAAGATCATTCACCTGACTTAGCGGTTGTTTCTAGACCCCTAGACTTCCAAAAGTTGCCTAATTTAGGGTTAGAATTGTGTACTTCTAAAGTGTTGTTGGATTACTTTGCATCTAAGTACCCAGAAGACTTGCCTATTCCTTATATCGTGCCTGAATCAATTAATATTTCCCTAGTCTCAATCGAATCCCCATACTTTGTTCTTTAGGCACTTCCATGTGCAGTAAAAACTTGGTTTAGGGGTAAATCTTGTTTTCTGACAATTTCAGTGTCCCATTTTTTCCATAAAATAATTGTGAAGCTGTCATTTGTAAATATTGTATTTTGGGTCGATCCCCAAGTTTTCAGGCTATTAGTTTACGGGGATCTTTTATGTACATTCCAGTAGGTGTAATTATTTGTTTACTTTTTTTTGTTTATTTTTATTTTTATTTCCCTTCTTAATTTTTACGTTGGATGACTCAATTACATTGAGGAAAATGTAATATTTAAGTGTGGGGGAGTGGTTAATGTTTTATTTTTCTGTTTCAGGAATTTTCTTGCTTATCATGACCAGCTGTGGAGCGGGTCTCTAAATTTTTTTTTATGATGACCAGCTGTGTAGCGGGTCTTAATTTTTTTTTTATTATTGTTAGGGTTATGACCAGCTGTGTAACGGGTCTTTTATTTTCTTGCATGTCATGACCAGCTGTGGAGCGGGTCTATTTTTTTTTTTTTTTTTTTGCATGTTATGACCAGCCGTGGAGCGGGTCTCTATAAAAAATAAAAATAAAATGTGTGTGTCTTTTGTGGCGTTTGTCATGACCAGCTGTGTAGCGGGACTAAGTCCCTTAATTTATGACCAGCTGTGTAGCGGGTCAATTTTCTTGTTTTGCTCGGGACTAGCAAAATATAAGTGTGGGGGTGTTTAAGCACGTAAGTGCACCATTTTATACCCATATTTATATTAGCTATGTCTCAATTTTATCACTAATAATCTTCTTTGTAGGTGTTTTTGTCAAATAAGCTCTTATGGAGAAAGTTGCTCGAAAAAGTACTTAAGGCACCCCGAAGGAGTGTAAAAGGCATCCCAGAATTATGTTGAAAACACCCCAGAAAAAGTGTTAAAGGAACCCCAGAAAAGATTTTAAAGGCACCCTCATTTTGGATAAGGGCACCCCTAGGCATCCAGTTGTTAAAGGTGCCCATGTTTTGGATCAGGGCACTTCATCTTCTTACTTTTGAATTTCAAATTTTGGCGGGAAAATAGTGGCAGAATTAGGGTTTAGCTTTTGGAGGTGTTCGAACGAGATTCAATGGCTGAAATCAAATGGGTTTGTTCCTGGTACCTAAACAGGTCTGGTATGGGTCATAGTTTCGATCGAAATTGGCTAGATATTCGGGAATTCAAGAAAGCAGAATTCATGTTTTTGGCGGGAAAATAATTATCAAAAACAGCAAAAATTAGGGTTCATGATTTAGAGCTGTTTTTGAGAGATTCAATGGCTGAGTTTCTTTGGGATAGTTCCATTGAGCGTAACAAGCGTGGTATGATTGTTGGTTTCCATTAAATTTGGCCAGATAATCCAACAGATGAAATCAGGGCAGTTCGTGGATGGGAGGAATATTTCACGTCATCGCATGAGTTTTGGAGAGATTTTATCGTGATTTCCTTCAGCAGATTGATTGCATATAAGTTGTTGAGGCTTAACAGGAATGGTAAGTCTCCCAGAATCGTAAGAAAAGAGAGATAATTCACCGAGCAAGAAAACAGGGAAAGTACGTGTGTTGTTGAGATAATCACGGGTTTGTACGAGTTCTTCTCGTGTTTGGATAGATTTTGGTCATTGTAGAAGCGTGAAGGAGTGAAATAGGGAAGATTCGGCACTGGTTGACAGCGTGAGAAGAGAAGAAAGGGAAGAAAATATTCCCAAGGAGATATTCTTCAATGCCGAGTAAATGGAGAATTATATTGAGTTATTGTCGAGTATTTTCGATTGGAAATAGTATATAAAGGGTTCTGAGTGTTATGAGATGATGGGGAGTGAGAGGGGAGTCAACAGAAGGGTTTAGGATCGAGAGAAATTAAGTTGCAGAGAAGACCCAGTTCTGCTGGTGAAGTAGGAGTCGAAGAACATAGTCTTTGTCGAGAACCTGCTGTTTCTCAACAAAAGATCCGCGACAGTTTTTCGTAACACTTGTTCTGAGCTTCGCAACAAATTTTGAACTTACATTGTAACAGTTTTTCTGTAATGTCTATACAGTGTTACGAAATTCTAGATTTAATTATTTTCTCTCTTTTCTACTTTTGTACACACTTTTTTGAGAAATAAAAATTATTTTGAGAGTGTCTACATCATGAGAAGTTAAACTCCCACACTGGGTCGACGGAGGAAGCCGAACTTTAGACATGGGTTAATTTATTTATTTTTCTATATGACTTTTGCACTTAATTTAATTGATTTATGATTCGATAAAATTAGTTGTGATTCAATTAGATAGGTTATGCTTTGAATTAAGATAATATATGCTTAGGGGATACAATTAATGTTTTGAGGATCTATTTTGGCAAAACAAGAGTCGATGTTTTATTTATTTACTGAACGATTAATGTTGGGAATAAATAATTGAACCTCGTGTTGTGATTTCGGTGGAATCTTATACCCATTGACTCTCTCTTATATTTATTATTTTGTTTAAACCTTTAATTTTAATCTTAACAACTTCCGAGAGAACGAATCTTTATTACTACTACGAAAATTCACAAAAACCTTAAATCAGATGTTCAAAAGAAAACTTTGACACAAATGTCATTAATAATGAGGGAATACAGCTGCATGCGACTTAGAGGAGGCCATCTAGCATATTATAGTTCCTTGAGAGCATCACCTCCAGTCTAGCCTGATACCTCTCTGTCCTTTTCTTCAAGTCCTGTACTGCCTATTCTACCTTATTTGATTCCGCAGCTAGAGCCTTCTCCTCTTCCAAGATAGCTTTCGCAGCAGGAACAATATTTACGAGGATACCAGCTCGATCAACCTTGATGATATCAATATTATATCGCAACCAACCCACATTAAACTCCATGGATTCGCAGGTAGATACCATCTCCTCCCATTTTTCGAGGCTTGATTCGGCAACATTGCAGATAGAAATATTCTCCATCTCAGTAACCATGGGAGGAAGGCAGTTTACCGTGGTGACCAAAGCAGATGGAAAGTGTCGGACCACATTCCAGGTTGCGATATGGTCGTACTTTCTCCATAATTTTGTGTACAAAGGTACAAACTCCTTCTGCACTAAGAATCCACCAATATCTCGGTAGCTGGATGATAAACACTTCATGCAAACATAGAATGGAAGACCTGCATTGGGGTATTTATAAGATGAGATACCAAGATCGACATCTTCGAGGTCCGCAGGAGTAGGCGTGTTTGAGTTTGAAGGAAGAGGACTGTTTAAGTCGTCATCATCGATAACTATTACGCATGTTCCGGTGGGGTATCTCTGCAAGAAGGAAAGGATTATTCACCTGATCATTATGAGGAACAAGCAATTTGATCAGAAAAGAAAAAGAAGACGAACCGGTATGATCTTATTGACTCGGAGAACACGAGCCGGGGATTCATCATGAAATCCAGACGAAGGTCGCGCACGCTTAACAGAAGATCCTGGGTGATACGAAGAAGACGATCTACTGTTGCTCGACATGTTGGAGAGATAGAGTTTTCTGCAAAAAAAACTATCGGCAGTTTTAAACCCCGCATGCATACTGAAGGAAACCATAAGGGAGACCGGATCAACTACAACGGAACTCGTCCGATGAATGAGGTCTCAACGTCGACCAGGTCGTACTTCTCCTCCAAACCCTAATCAGGACTCCCAGGGCGACGCCTGACGATGTCGACCTTTCCGGTAAATATGCATTCACTTTAGCTTGGTCATTTCAGTGTATAAATTTGTCACCATATGATGCCTACTCCACAACAGTGTAACCATTATGTGCTAGGTAGGGGACTTGATGTTGATGGTGGATTTTCATTTGAAGCTAAGAGTGTAAAAGCCAAAAATTATACGCTAACATCTTATAAAAGATAAAGACATTAATAAGTGTTGAATACTTCTTCACTTTACTAATTCACCTTAAATGGAGCATGTGGCAACAATCCCATTCTGTGAATTAAATACATGAAATTCATCCAGGTTGGAGCATGTAGCAACAATCCCATATACCCTATGAATTTGCAACATTATTAATTAATTCGCAACCAGCCTTGTATTTCCTGTACTTATTATCAGTGCGGCATGACGACTGAGTGTTGCTCTCAGCAGAGAAACACGAATCTCCAAGCATTATAATGAAAGCATGTACGAAATACCCGTACAGGCTGCAACTCTCGGTGTGTTATACTAGCCCGATTGAGCCACTCTCGGTGTGTTATATTAGCCCGATTGAGCATCCGGACTGTCCGTATCAGTATGGAAATGATCACGACCATCAAACTCCACCAGCATGATTGGATGGCCCAGATCGATTCCATAAACCCCGAGAAGGTATGGAATATCCGCTGTCGAACCAATGCGGGCCCCACATGGTCGGCCTCCCCGAAAGATTGGCCTAGCTTTCCAAAACGTCCAAACCAAATAAGTATGGACGAAAACCCTAAATTAGGGGTTTGCAGCACATTACATGTGTCGCAAAACAGTCTCAACCATCCATCTTCGCAGGTATAGATGGAGGGTGTAGATGTAGATTCAGAGGGCCCAGAACATGTCAAAACAACCAACATAGGCCCACCATCATACCTGACTGATCGGTCAGGACCAACTATAGTTGGTCACCTCGATTCCCATGCCCAAACTGAGTGTGACTCACGGCCGTCAATACCCTAACTAGGGTTTGTCTCGCGATCACGAACGTCCAACTTCTCCGGAGCGGATGGAGGGTCCCGGAATAGGCTAAACAGGTCCGGTAAGTATCAACACGATCACTGAGGGCCCACCTATCTTCACACCCAACCGACCAAGACCGAACTTGTCTATATGTCTCGATTCATGTGCCCAAAACAAGTTTGGTCGCACCTCCCAAGATGCAAACTAATCTTGACCACTCGATTTTGCCGGACAAATTGAGTGGCTTAAATCATGTTTCTATGGAATGTCAGGGTATGGATGTGAACTCCAGCCTACCACCTACACGCTGGGTCAATCAGCCTGGTCGTCTTGGAACACGCGCCTAAAGATGGCATGAGGAGCGGCTTTTGCGACACCAGTTTTCTGTCGCAAATTGATCTCAACCACTCAACTTCACCGGACGAATTGAGTGGCCCAGATCACACTTTCATGAGACAATGAGGTATGGGCGCCTACACCATCATGCCGTCTACACGCATGCACGATCGGCCTATCCAAAATTATGTCCCAAGCTTGGATTTGACCAAGCTGAAAAGTGATGCTTGCGCACCTCTTCATAAATCCTAATTCCATCAACGGTCACAGATGAGTGTCTCAAAGATCATCTCGTCCGTCCAACTTCACCGGCTTAGTTACACAACCCTGGTCAGGAGTTAATTGGTCAGTGCGGAGTCATGGTGATCACCATCTGTCACTCTACCACACCATGTGGTCGGCCAAGGGAGGACTTGTTTGCGCAACCTCCAAATCATCACATGAAATAAGATGGACAAGAGGTTATTTTGAGATGCTCAAACATCAATGCTTCATACATGCTGAATATACTCGATGCAGTACCTGCATAGTATACACACGATGCAGTACCTGCATAGTATACACACGATACCTCACAAGTATCAATTTCCTAAATAATGTAGCATTACATGCTACTTTATGTGGGTCCCACGATCCACACGTTCAAGACATCAATCATGTCAAAAACTGGGGGATACATACTGGGGTATTGATCTGGCGGTTTACAGCGTGCATGGTGAGCGTCGTTTACTCAACAAAATAAAAATATATTTCCCACTAATTAAATATAATAGCGGTAGTAAGAGATCGTTCCCACGAAGAGTAATGCAATTGTTATGTTATCTAAATCGGCGAAAATATAAAAGAAGGATAAAAGAAAAAGATATTGAAGAAATCCTTCGCAGTTACTAACCGTTAACTCAACATTGTACCCGTATATCTCTTGTTAGAAACAATTTTCACCAACCGTAGGAAAGAAGGTACGCTTAGCAATCCCCAAAAACTCCTTATATCACCGGATACGGAAGCGCTCGACTACAAGATGTAATTCCCAGAACGCATTAATATTTGTGAATTTAGGTTTGATCCCAGCAGTAAAAATCGGTACTCGGTCCACTTACTGGTGTTGTCTTTACTCGCAATTTCTCCACAGAATCCCTCCGTAAGGTCTTGCGATTTCTACTTGTGTAGGAGATAAGAGACAATTACGGGTCGACTCAACTTTCTACTAGCATTAGAATTATTAATAAACTAATCTGTCTGCGCACCCAAACCAATCTAAGAACCAATCATAAACCTTCGATATGGTAAAAACAATCCACAATGAATCAATTTAAAACTTGAAACAAACTTGCAAAATAATTGAGCTTCACATTAGAACTTTGAATTCATCCTTACAATATAAAAAGAATAGAAAAGAGATAGTTTTCCCCCCTAAGGGGGAGAAAAACGGTGAAAAGAAGATATGTATGAAGAAGATATTAAAAATTGTGCCTAGGGTTCCCTATATATAGAGTTTTGTAACCTCCTCCTAAAGAAACTAGAAAACCTAGCAAAAATAGGAAAGTGCACCTCCTCTTGAAGAAACTAGAAAACCTAGCAAAAATAGGAGAGTGTCCGTGCATCAAACCCCCGTGCAAAGTAGGTCACAAACTCTTGCACACTCATGGCCAAGGCTGAAATAGCCGCACCCTTAATTCTGGTCGTGTAAAACATATTGGCTAATAGCCTTTTGGGTTTGCTCCCAACTGATCTAGCCGGCCCACTTTAATTCTCACTACTGTCATGGGATACTGGAAAAGCCCAGCCCATTATCTTCACTTCAACTCATTTTCTTCAACGAAACCCATTCTCTCCTGTCCTGGCTCCAATAAAAACAACTGCTATGCATCACTTCCTTGTATCCCCAAACGTCATCGACACACCTAAGCTCGATTTCCATACTAATCCATCATTGCTGCCATCACAGCAACCGCGTCCATGTTGTTTTCCATAACCACTGCCAAGCTCCCGTGGCTATATTCTTCCATGCACAGCCAAACTAAGCTCCACCTTTATGCAAACATCAACAGCTCAGCTCAATCCATATCATCCTGACCTTTCACAGACGCATATAAGCTTAATCTCACAGTCAGCCACCCATCACCGTAACCAATACATCCCACCACCATATTAAATAGAGCCCATTCTCTTCTCTAGGCATTGGCAGCAGTATTCCAAACTGATACAACTCACTGTCTCTCGAGCTCCACTCTCCAGCCAACCATCACTGTAAGCAAAAACTCTTTCTCATCACCCTGTCACGTTATTTCCATCCCAGGCTTCACACGATAATGGAATCACCTCCATCACTAAAACATCCCATGCATGCAACTCCTCCCCATTACAGACCATACTATGTCTTCTTAACAGTGTCATACCATCATTCCAGCTCCTACACAACATCACAGTTAATGGCAGCAACTCCCTTTCTTTCTCGTTCTCTCCTTACCAGCACCATCATTTCCGTGTCACTCACAGCTTCGAACTTCCCTGTGACTTCAACTACCGATCTCCATCTCCGTCGACAGCCAATAATAACAGCATATCCCTGTCATTCTATCACTCACGTCCTTTCTTATTACCACTCTCTCCATTGCTTCCAACCAGGTGCAGCATTAAACTGTCCAGCACGTCCACCTACACCACGTCCTCAACACATTCAGCAGACATTAGATCGCGTATTTTTTCAGAAAAGCCTTGTCATCCCATACTCCATTGCGCACAGGTGCATCCCTGCCATTGAACAAAAAAATGTCTTCAAGCCCACCATCTGTAACTGGGATGAAATCCCATTAGTACCACAAGCTCCAACACTAACTCTATTTGGCTCTTGACAACATTAACGACTTTAACATTCTTTTTCTTGCCGCCTCCAGTACCACAAGCTGGGTGATTCTTCATGCCCACTTATTTTGGCAAATTGGACGATTTCTTGTTCTTTTCGGGAATAAGCTCCAAAATTCCCATAAAATATAAAAAGAAAGATAATAATACAATTTCGAAAGAAAACTAGCTAAGATAGCATAACCAATCGATACTTAGAAAGGTGTTTTTACACACCTATCAGTGCAGCGCACAACGCGCCATCACAAGAACGTGTCAGGAAGTCATGGACGGTTAGTGATGATAGGAAAAGTGGGCAAGACTGGTCGTGTGACACCAACACACTACTCCACTACTCCATCACTCCACTCTCTCCACTTCCCATGAGATACGAGGGTTAGACTAAAAAACTTGTATAAATAGGTTCTCCGCCCTATTTTTCAAAGGACAATACAAAAAAGAACAAGACAAGACAACAAAGGCAAGTGTTGATACAATCGTATTCAAACACCGGAACTGATAGCTTACATCCTGCAAGCCAGTTCAGCTTTCTGATACAAGTCATACATACCCAACACCTTCACAATATTAACACCTTCTTCGCTTCCCTCCCTAATATCAACCCCATCTCCGTCACTTTATGACCGAAACAAGTCTGGAACGGCCATGTCTTGGTTTAGGTCAGTCTTGCACAGATTGATCTCCTGAATCTACAAGCACTCACCGCGCAGTGCATTTATTTAGGGTTTAGATTCATTTCTTAGTCCATACATACCCCAAATTATCAAAACCAGCAGAAGTAGTTTTTACCCATAAATAAGAAGATAAGAGACAGACGCTGCAATTTCTATCACAAACAGAAATTCGCGCAGATGGTTCAAGGCTGAGCAAACAAGCAGTATGTCTTAGGATCGATTCTTCCTTATTGCGATATTTTTGCACATTTTTGATAAAATTACAAGGGGAAAATAAAAGAACAAGTAACAAATGTTATGCAAATATTTCGCAAAGAAATTCTTGAACAGATGGTTAATGGCGAAATTAATGAGTTTATCTTCGCGAGTTCGAATCCCACCGTATGCATTCCTTTACTATTTTTACTACAGGCAAAGATATGATTAAAACTATAGCATCGTGCGTTCCCTTCGCGGACATAAGAGTAGCACAATTAGTCACCAGCGAATACAAGGAGTTTGATATCACGGGTTCAAATTCGCAGAGACACATATTTTTCATTTTCTTCTCATTTTCATTGGCGAATAAAAGAATTATAATAATAAAAGTTCCGCGTTAATTGCAGAGAGGCTCTTGAACAGTTGGTCCAGAGAACAATATGTGAGTTTGTGGTCAGAGGTTCAAATTTGCCTGCTAGCATAGTTTTCTTCTTTTTACCAAGGGTGAGAAAATGAATAATTTCACAGCATTGTTTTATTATTTCGCAAGCAAGAGGCAGCACAGTTGGTGATCTGCGAAGTTAATGAGTTCATGGTCGCGAGTTCAAGTCCCAACACATGAATATTTTTTCACAAAAATCCTTGATAATTTCGCAGGTATATTTCACACAGAAGAGAGTTCATGATAATCTCATAGAGAAATTTCGCAAGCAAGAGAACTAGCACAGTTGGTGGGGAGGCATGAATGTAAGCAGCAGGTCGCGGGATCAATTCTTGCTTCTCGCAAGTTTATTTTTGTTATGCGAAATTTCTACATAATTGTCTCTCGAACAGTTAAACTTTGATTACTTCGCAAGATCTTTGATTAATTCACAAGAGAGGGCTAGCACAGTTGGTTTGTTGCGAGAAAATGCAAGAGGCAGGTCAAGGGTTCAAGTCGCATCTCTCACTCTTCTTTTTGTTGCGACACGTTCAGACAACTCACATAAGAGCTAAGTACCCTTTCCGAGAACATTTTACTTACCACAAATAAAAGATTTTTGATTTAATTTACACAAAATGATACAATCGCAAGATTTCAAAAAATATTTTTAAGATTTCAAAAGATTTCAAAGATTTTTTATTTAATTTACAAAGAGCGATACTATCGCAGAATTACAAAAGATTTCAGAATTACCATGTCTTAGAATTTATCTTGAGTATTTACTTTGCTTCAAATGATATGATATTATGAGAATGAAAGAAACGTGAAAATTTCGCAGAGAAACAAATAGAATGGGACGAACCTTTATGGCGTACACCCTAGTTCGCGAATAAAATTTCGCAAGAGGTGTAAAACCTAAAGTGCGTCATATAAGGGGGTATCTGTATGCATGGCTCAGAGATAAGGCTATACTGCCGCTGGAACCTGAGTCATGAAGATGTTGGGGTTAAATAAAACCTATCCAGGAGAGATACTTTGGATTTCCAACTATATATATATATATATTAATAGTTGGACGACCGAAGGTATCTTCTAAGGAGTGCAAAGTATGACCAAGGCGCCGAGGTACACGGTTGAGCCAAGGGTGCCCGATGCGTATGAAACTACCGTGGCCATTCTTGGAAAGTCTTGGCTATGATGCACTTGGCCCAAAGAAAACCCCACCTAGGGTGCAGTCTCGTAACTATAAGCCATATAGGAAAAAAGGATAAGAGTTTGCGAAAACAACTGGTTGTTGGTAAAACCGTATGGGAGGATCTAGTCTTGTATGTCCTATGTACGCCTCCTTGAAGGGGTAACCAGGGGGAAGATAAGGGCAGAACCCTCTATTTGGGAGCTGATAAGTGTCTTAAGACGCAAATGTCATGAGGATTTATTTTCGCAAGAAAATTTAGGCTTGTCATATTTGTGAAACAAATATAAAGAGGCAAAAATCCAAGAGAAACAATAAGACGAGATCAATGGGTTTTTACATGAAAATGTAAAGACGTCCTGTGATTTCGTCATAAGACGACAATGTCATGGGGCTTTATGTTCGCAAGAATATTTAGGCATGTCATATTGTCGCATGAAAAATATCCTGCTGAGGCCATAATACAAGAGATAAGACAAGATCAATGGGTCAATACATGAAAGTTTAAAGACGTCCTGCGATTTTGTCGCAAAGAAAAAAGAAACGTGGCGAAATAAGACCTTTAACTAGGAAGGCAAAAAAAGACCACATAAGAAAGTAAGCAAATAAGCTTGCGAAAATGATTATATGTGAGCAAACAAGCTTGCGAACATATATACTGAAATGAAATTAAGATAGTGAAAATGATGCACCTTTGATATTTTAATTATATTATATTATGCGAGACTAATAGTGCAAGAATAAACATTGAAGACAATAAAACAATGAGATACAATGAGCAAGAAAGATGAGGCACAATCAAATGAACTTGCGAGAACAATAAATATGCAAAGAGGAAAGCATATACTAGAGACAAAAACAGAGAAATCAAGAATGGAGGCAATTCAAAGCTACATCAATTTTAGCACGGCAAAATAAGCTAAGTAACACAAACATTAGCTATACATTGCAATAGATAAGCATTCTCATCATACAAGCATCATACAAGCATCATAAAAGCATTGCATAAGCATTTCATGACATAGACATCACATAATACATTTCATGACATAATCATTACATAAACACTATATTCGCAAAAGTATTTTACCAAACTTTACAGAATAATTTCGCGGAATTATTCAGAATTTCGCAGCACTATTCACAACACTATTCGCAGGATTATTCATAATTTTGCAGGGCTATTCATAATTTCACAGATTATTCAAAATTTCGAATATGTCAGAATTTCGCAGAATGTGGTTATTCAGCTCATTTATTTCGCAAAATTTGAAGCAACTTGAAGAGATTATAATATAACAAGAAAAAATAATATGAGACAGAGGAAAGATAAGAATAAAGAAACAATTCGCTCATTCAATATTTTCTCAAGGATTCTACCTTCATAGATAAAGAACAGAGGCAACTATGGATTACCAAGAAAACATTTTATGTTCTTTACCTTCTCGTCAAGAATCATTTCCAAAATGGGCAAGAATTCTCACCAAAAATGAAGTAATAATTTCACATGAATAGAGGCAGTACTTATGGCTTTCATTTAAGGACGGATACTTCTTATATTTTGAGGATTGAGTACTTCTTATATTTCTTCAAGGATACTTCATAATTCGTATACTTCAAGAGTTGATACTTCTTATTTACTTCGTAAAGATTTGGAACTTCACAAAAGAATAGAGGAAAGTACGTACTTTTCAAGTCCAATATTCTTTCGCTCGTTCCTTCATCAACAAAGATCAAAGACTACTACAACAACAGATTTTTTCTTAAAGATTGATTTTCAAGCAATATTCAAGAAAAAAGAGGCAAAATGTAGGAGCAGAATCTTGCAACAACAACGCTCTTGTGAAAACTTCTACCACATATGGAAAATGTCACAAATTAATTACAGAAATGACGTAATAGACAACGACAGCATAAAACACGAGAAAGATGTGAAGATTTTATGGTTGTTATAAAGAAAGCTCGCGAGAATGTAGCGTGAGCTCGAGATAATATGGAGAAAGCTTGCGATAGTGTGGAAAAGGATCCTAAAATAGGGGAAGTATGAGTTGTATGTGAGCTATCATCCACTATGTAAACACCTATATAAAGAGGAGAGCAGGAGAGAGAAAGGGGAGAGATAACTTTGGTAAGAGAGAGAGAGAGATATTTTGCAGAGAGATATTTTTAGAGAGAGAATGTATTTTTATTTATCATCTTCTTCCCCAAAAACTAGATCTAGAACTTTACCCATTAATGGAGATTATCAATGTAAATCAAATGTAAATTTAAACGATCAAAGTGAAGAATCAAGGATAAAAATCTGTGTGTTCATTTATAATTTTAGTATTTTAATCATCATCTTCATATCAAATGAGTTTAGATCAAGATATTATAAGGGGTGTGTTGTGGGAATTCCTGCAACTACACCAATTACTCCAAATAATCACTAAAAGATATGCAGAGTGAAGGTAGGCAATGGAATAAGTCTTTTGTATGAAAGGTTCAATCATCCGAATGTAAGAAGAATGTTAGTTGTATCCTCAATTCTCAAGTAGGGTAATATGGAAAACAAGAACACATGAAGAAAGTAGGCTCCTAAAACAACCATTACAGGGTGTCTGTCACAGTCTACACCACCATGATAACTTGTATCCCAAAACAAGAACACATGAGGATCTAGTAGGGGTAATAAAATTATTATTTCTAAATGCTACAACTTAAAAGATCCTATGCAGTTTCGATCAATGAAATGCCAAAAAACGTCAAAATTTATGATGGTTTTTCTGACATATATATGAAAACATAATGCAGGGATGATAAACTTACAAAAATATCAACTTTGCAATTTTAGAAAGATTGAGATAATTTTCTTTCACTAGATATCTAGAGTGAAGCGAGTGCTCCCCGACAGCAAATAAAGAGGGACCACCAAGCTCACCAAATCCAAGAAACTTACCACAGTTAAACCCACTCTTCATGTGAGATACTGATTTTTCCCTTTGCTCTCTATGTTTGTCATCTGGATCTCTGCTTATGTACATGAATGCATGAACCAACTAGGCATTCAGAAAGAACAAGCTCCTAATAACATAGTATTTTCAAGTAAGAAATATATGGAGGACGGGGAAAGCAATACTCTATACCAATGAAGCAAAAATACTAACTAACAGTATTATATTCAACCCATTATCGTTGACAGGAAGATCTCACTACCAGCACCACCAGCACTTTCTTCAAAACACACATGTAACACCGCTAGTGGTTCCTAATTTTCTTTCATCATGTACATCTCATGCACCAAAAATTACTCATACAAAACCACTAAATAATCAATACAAGCCTACTAAAACTAACAAATGAATCCTAATATTAGATTCATAAATACCACATAACTCATTCAATTTTTTTTGATAAGAATTACAAATCCAAAATCAGAATCCTTAAGAGCACTGAACACCCAAGTTTGTTTGACGAAAATTCTGGATGACTTCTAGTCATTCACTAACACAAATTATACCTCAAGTAAATAGTACGACTAGTAGATTGGTTTCTATGAGCTCAAGTAAATGAACCACAAAAGTGACAGAATTAATACCTTAAACACTTCCCCTTAGACTTGTCTCATATTTGAAGAAGGCATCATCGAGAACCTATATATGGTTACATAAATTAGATAGTTAGAACATTAAAATTAGTCAGAAAAAATAGTACGTAATTACATAAGCTGGACTTCCATGCATTGATCAAAGTAAGCCACAAAATATACAATTCAAAATCAAACATAACTCGAAGATGCAACTCAAACTTGTCTAGGCACCTTAGTTTCACATATAACTAATGAGTAATAACTCATTAGTTGAAGTCTATGGACGTCATTACATGAAAAAATACATAATACCATTCAAAGTCTATGTTCATCATTACACGAACATATACCTAACACCAATCAAGCACTGAACAAAACCAGAGCACGGGGAAGTTTATCCATTTAAGACTTCATGAAAACCATAAAATCAAAACAATGTATTCAACAAATAAACTGATTCCAAAGTAAATCGAAATTTAAATTAAGACTAAGATGAAAAACATGATTCAATGAGCTTTAACATATCAAATGCACTGAAAACAACAAAATAAAGCCAAGATGTAAGACTTTCGATTACCTTTTGGACCTTGTAACCCAAACGTCTAGCCTTACCAGGACGGGTAACACAGATAAATTGAAGGATGTTAGCGATACTCCCAGCACCCCAACCTCTGCAAAAACTTCATCACATCGTCTTGTTTCTTCCTCTATAACTCAGAAACGTACTTGTAAGCCCCTATTTAACCAGCAAAATCATTAATCTTAAGAACCAAAATGTTTGGATATATAAGGGGAAACCAAAATCTAAAAAACAGTAGTTTCAGCAGATTATAAATTAATATAAGTTAAACCCATAATTCATTAGCCTGATTCAAGAACCCTAATAACATTTCCAGTAACTAAGCTGAGAAATTTAAAATCTTAGATTTAAACAAAAACCCATCCCCAGAGAAATCAGTAAACTGGTAAGCAAAACGGATTTAAACGAAAATATCATACAAATACAAATCCCTAATTATAAAAATCCAGGGTTTCATTTTGATGAAAACCCCCAAAATTGGTTTAAGAGAAAACGAGAAGAGATTGAGTAAAAAGGTTTTACCCAATTTTGTTTTAGATATAGAGAAAGAGTTTACCCTTTTTGTTGCACAGATGGAGAAAAACCTCAACAATTTTATCCTGCAATCAAAAAACCTAAAATCAAAAATAAATAAATAATTACAGATCTGGTTTGAAGATGAAAAATTAAGGTTAAAGTTTATTACCTTCAGTTAATTCTTTAGATGAAGATGCAGGGTAAGATAGAAGTAGAGAGTTAATTTTTCCTCGCTGAAAAAACCTGCAGAAGAGAAGAAGAGATCGGAGTAAAAGAGAGAGGGGAAAACGGAAAAAAAAAGTTTCTCTCTCCCGCTTCAGTGCGGATAAGGTTGTGTGTGAGATTTCTCTCTTCCTGCTTTGGTTAGATAGGCATGTGATTTTTTTTTTCGGTGGGACAACAACAAAAACACTATTCATATGTCGTTGTAAAAGTCAACCGAAGTCCTTACACAACGATGTGTTGACTTTAGTCAATGACATGTTTCGTACATTGTTTCGGTTTTTCATATAAAGATATTTATTTTGTGTCGTTTCATTGTGTCTCAGATATCCCTTTTTCCACTAGTGGATCTTCATTTATCGACACTAATAAATGATAGGTCCGGAATCGCGGAAAATCATAGTTGATGAAACAAAAACCATATCATCATTATATAGCAAGTCAAAAAGACTATTGATGAGGTTCTTGACACTTTGATAGCAGTATGTGTGAAACGTTGTCCCTGTCTCTGTCGCCAAAACAAGCGTGGAACGCAGGATCCAAGGCAACTATCATGTACTTGCTGAAAAGGAAACATGCGCTTAAAGTATCTAATCACGTGGTCGAGTTAAATGGGTGCTTCTATCAACTATTGTGCTATAAATATATATATTTTTTACGACATTCATACAAATATTGTGGGTAACATCTTTCACTTAAGTCAACATTTGCACACTTCACTTTTCTATTTCCATTTTCTTATTTATCCATGTGATTTCAGTATGTGATTGTTGTGATAAATGTTGCAACAAGTATGATGACTATCTTAGTAGAGTTTTGCAATCATGTTGAGTGTCATACGTAAGTAATTGCTTGTGTGTGCGGATTAGAATGTATGTGAGGTGTTTGCAGCTAAAGAACTTATGCAAGCTAATTATTTAGCTTTCTACTTTGTGTCCATCCTTAGTGGTTCTTCCAAGGCAAGAGATTAGAGTAGGTTTTGTTGGTATACCTCTTGTAAGCCCTCACGAGACTATAACTCGTCCACTAGGGACACCTCGGGGTTTAAAGGCCTGTTATTCATGCTAAGAGTAACCGTTTTCTCAACGAGATGGATTTGTTGTATTTAGGATTAGTTTTATTTAGTTTTCTCGAGGAATAGCAAAGGCTAAGTGTGGGGGAATTTGATAAGTGCATAATTCATATGATTTTAGTGTCCACTCCATACTTGCTTTAGCTATTATTCTTGCATATTTTCGTATTATTACTATTGTTTTCTCTTATTTGACTCTAATAGGTGAATCATCCAAAAAGGAGCTACAAAGTGCTGAAAAGATCTAGGAAGAGAATTATTCCAAGTATCCAAGCGCCCAAGTCCAAGAGAAGTGGAAGAAAAACGACGAAAAGGAGCAAAACGCTCAAAATCAAGAGACGGGCCAAAGATCGATCTTAACTCATTTAAATCAAGGATTTATCATCTCCATCTTGAATAGAATTGAAAGATAAAAATAATGCAAAAATAATAAGGTCATTTCGAGTTCGGATGAAGAAGTTGTGGCCAAAACAGTTTTATTGAAAACCGAAGATAGTGCAGTCCGCGAACTGGGTTTGCGGATGGGGTTCGCAGACGTATTTTCGAAACTATCTGCTGGAATTTGAATTTTGCGGACTGGGTTCGGGAACTTAGCAAATGGGAAACGTGTATTCACACCTTAGAAGACCTAAGGGCACGTTATTTCATTATTTCGGGTTGGGTTCCTAAACCTAACTAAATACTTGGAGACCAAGCAATGTAAACCTATAAAAAGGTATTAGGTTATGTAAAGAGATATCACTCATCGTCTCATATCACAAGTTTTACATATCAAAACCTAGGGTTTACCCCTTTAGGGGGAAACCATCATTATCATCTTCTTTGTAATATGAGTAGTTAAATTCTTTGTTGATTTAATAAGATAATGAAATATCAAACAACACCACCCTTTGTTGATTAAGGATGAATTCAATGTTCTAAGCGTGAAGCTTTATTATTAATACAAACCTATTGAGAGTTTTTATCATCATCGTTTGTTTTCACTATTTCTAGGGTTTATGATTGATTAATTAGATTATTTGTAGTGCACGCTAGATTAATCTATTGATCATTCTATTGCTAGTAAAGGGTTAGGATATCTGTGTAATTATTGAATAATCCTTACACAAGTATAGAATATGAGACCTCGCAGAGGGATTCTATGGAGCAATCATGTGTGAAGACAACACTAGTAAGTGGACCTTTCGCTAAGAGTCTAACTGCTAGGATCAACCTAAGTTCACATAACTTAAAGCTTCCAATTTGGTTACATCTAAAGTGCGCTACTACTTGGTGGTTCGGTTGGATAAAACTTGATATGCGAGCGCTTCGGTATCCGGTTACATAAGGAAATTTGGGGATAACACTGCTCTAGCTGTTATTCTACGGTTGGTGATAAATGGTTCTTATGAAAGATAGATAAATATTCTAATCCTGCTATCGCTTGGCAACAGCGAAGAATTCCTTAATTATCTATTTTCTTTATTGTCTTTTTATTCATCTTATAAACCAAAACCCCCCTTTGTTATTTACTTTATCTTGTTATTTCAAATAATCTATTAATTACACAGCTCTCTGTGGGAACGATCTCTTACTACCATTATATTACCAGATAATTAGTGGGAAATATATTTATTAATTTGTTGATCCTAAGACAGCCCATAAATGGATCAACGTAAAACTATTAGTGTTTGAACATGCTCGGAATTATAAGCCTTGGATTCGAAACCCTAATTTTGACCAATTGCTGATCAATTGATGATTTATTGAAAATCAACCACGAAGTAAAGGAGGAACTAGCTATATGGGATGATGGGCCGACCATGTAGCACCCAAATGCTCGAGTGAGCAAATACCAAAGTCTATTGAAGACAAGTTGGTGAAAGGATGATTTAATCATTTATTAAAATAGTGTCCGTCTAAGCGTTAGGTGATAGAAACCTAATTATGAAGAAATGAGGGACCGACCAAGGGGTCATGAAACAGGCCCTGGTTGGTCATGGGACCGACTAATGATCGTTTGATGAAATTCCAAGTTATTTGGAAGAGTTTAAACCTAATGTGAACAAATTAGGTCAAATGATGAAAATATGTGGGACCGGATTCCTGCAAGCCAAAAGGACAACCTAGGCCGGTCAAGGTAATATTCCCATGTCACCATAGTTTCTGTGTCTCAGTCCTGAGAATTTTGATATTTTCTGATTCGTGTTTGAGCAACATTTGACAAAATATGAAGAAATCAGAGTTTTGCTCAAACTGAGGAACTTCATAAGATGAAGGAAATAATAATAATTAAATAAGGAATTACAAGGTGTGGGACCGACCATGGCTAAGGCATAGTCGGCCGGCTAATGATCCCGGTCCCGTGACACCTTTCCTAATATTATATTATTTTCATGATGTGAAGGAAATATCATGAAATTAAGGAGTTTGTTGAAACGGAGGAGTTTCCATGAGATAAAGGAAACAATAATAATAATAAAATAAGGGGTCGCAAGGTGTGGGGACGGCTAGTGACCCGATCCCGTGACACCTTTCCAAATTTTATATTATTTCCTTGATGTGAAGGAAATACCATGAAACTGATGAGTTTCATAAGATGAAGGAAATAATAATAATAAAATAATAAGGAATTACAAGGTGTGGGACCGGCCAAAATCTAGGGCATGGCCGTCCGGCTAGTAAAACCGGTCCGGTGACACCTTTCCTAATTTTATATTATTTCCTTGATATGAAGGAAACACTATGAAATGAGGAGTTTACTTAAAACAAAGGAGTTTGTTCAAACGAAGGAATTTTCATGAGATCAAAGAAAATAATAAAAAAGAAAAAATATGGGAGGAGGGCATGTTCGACGGCCGGTGGGTTTGGTCCCTTCGGCGCCTCAATTAATATTTTATTATTATTATTTTCTTTCCTATTTGTATAGGTTAATCGTTCCTTCGTAATTTTTTGAATGCTCGTTCGTGCATTCAGGTGCTTATTAGTGCATTATTGTTGAGTACACTTGCACTATTTTGTCGGGGTTTATTCGATAGTGGCTCAGATGCCCATACATTGAATATTTATTACTAACCCATGGATTTCTGCTAGGAAGATCCATGAATTGAAGTAATAAAATATTATGAAGAACGTAGAATGTTTTATGAGGATCAGTTAATAAATTTAGTGACTAGAAATAATTAATTGATGGCTCCATACTAGTATGTTGTCTAGGAGCATTAATTATTCAAGAATTGAGCGATATGAGCTAGTTGAAGCATCATATTTATTACGTATAGTCAGGGAAAATGTTGTTGCATCCTTAAGACGTTATCGCTCTATACTAGCAGGAAAGCTGTCTAGGAGCCGTCCAATCATTAAGATTCTATACACATGTCTTTTATATAGTCATGGAATACATTGTTACATCCTGAAGATGTTATCGTTCTGTACTAGCAGGAAAGTTGTCTAGGAGCCGTCCAATCGTTCGATTCTATATAAAAGCGATTACTGAAATTATTTAGTATTCATGAAACGTGTCGTTGCCTCAATTGAGAGACTGCACATTCATGTATACTCTGAGAGACAATATACTCAGTCAAATGTTCTTGTGGCATGAGTTTTCATGCTTAATGAGAGACATAAGTCTCAATACTCATCTGATTGTTGGATCAGGAATATGTAATATTATGGTTTTACGATTTTAGTCTTTGTCGAAAACACACCATCAATATTAAGGCCCCTGCTTAGTGAGGGACAGTCATGTTCCTCAGTCAACACTAGATGGTGATTTTCTAGTTATAGACGAAATAAGTAATTGAACTTAGTCATAATAAGAATGTTACCGGATTTTCGATTGTACGAGCGTGCCATGGATTGAACGAAGATCCCAGTAGCATGATAGAGCATCGTATAACAATCATAAATTGGTTTTGTACTGCTGATTTGGTGATAGAATCTTGGTCAATTTAGGATTCTCGGGTCGGGCCCAAGAAAGGAAATCCTTGTGGAATTAGGTTTTTGGAAATAAAATTTAATATAAAAGGGACAAATACCTTTTTTTTTTCTCCCTCACATAACCGACCACCACCTTCATCCCTTCATCTTCTTTACGTCCAAGCAGAGGAAGAGAGCAGGGAAATTTTGTCGGAGTTCATCGCCGCCGACCGTCGCCTCCAACCGTCCGGCATCGACCAGGTACGCAATTTATTTATTTTTCCAGAAGTTTGTAACTTTTTCATGATTTGTTCATGTTACAGTTATATATACATATGCATATATAGGAGTGAGCTTTGTAGAAAACCCTTGTTTAAGGAACATACGTTCGCTTGTTCATTAGTTTAAGAAACGAACCATAATCCCAAACTTAGGAAAGATTTTTTTTATAGACTTGTATAGTGATGAAATTTTTTCCTACGAGCTTTCATGAAAACCAAAACTTTATCTTAAAAGTATGAATTCTCACAAAATCGAAGTAAACCCTTGTTTCAAAGGTGGACGATCGTATGAGGGAAAAGTTTATTTTTTTTGTTGACAAAACCGTGTGTTAGATCACTGCTCGGTCAAACTCGTAAGCGTTTCTATCTCAAGTTTGTTTGTCAAGTTTAGTTGCCAAAACTATAAGTATTGATTTCTAGTCTACTTATAGCTAAGTCTCGGACTAGGATAAAAAAGTGTAGTTGAGCTCTAGACACCAGATTTGACAGGGTCCGCAGATGATTTCCTGATGTCATCTAAAATATCAGATAAAACCTTGAAGGCAATATCCATTCCGTCTACAGTTTCCTTAGAAAAAGGGAGAGACTCAGATGAAGCAGTAGCAATAACAGAAAGTTGATGATCATCATTATTTGTTAAAGAGATGTCATTTGAGGGTAAAGTTGATGGAGCACTGCTCGGAAGATTAATAGTTGAGATTATGGTGGAATGAATTTGAGAAGAATTGGTCACAGGGGAAGAAGAGATTTCATTCGCAACGGACTTTGCAGTGGGAATTTCATCCATAGAAAGATTAGTTAAAATATCAGAACTCATTGCGATATTTTCGCAGATAGGAAGTAGAAGTTCAGTTTGCGAAGAAGAAGCTGAAAGAGCAAGTTTGGGAAAGGAAACAGAAGTTTCAAAAAAATTAGGTTGGCGAGATTTTTTGGTAGGTTTAGTGGCATCTCCATCTACCTGCGAATCACAACTCAGATAAGAAACAGAGGTAACAATATTGTTATTAAAAAGAATCGTGTTTCTTACTACCTTGTCATTCACAGACTCTCTTTTTCTCGCAGGAACCTTGAGTTGCGAACTTTTGGGAGCATTAGGGTTTTGAACTGTAAATTTAGTATTGGAAGTGCTTTTGATGAAACAGAAACAGTATGGGAATTACACAAAGAACAAACAAGATGATTTCAGTAAAACAAAATCAGTTTCAGCAAAATCAAAAGAAGAAAAAACTAACCTTGGTGATTCCATGAAAGCAAAAAATAACAGTAGCAGGAAGATGAATTCGATAAAAAAGAAAATTGCAGACGATGAAGATTTACAAAGAATATGAAGATAGAGAGGATAAAGACGAAGTAAAAGTAGAAGATTATCTTTCCGCCAGATTCCTCTTTAAATAGACAAAAGAAGATGACCGGTTAATGTTAAATATGTCGGTGAGTGAAGGAATATTCAACATGTGTGGACAGTTATGATTAATTCACGGAGTCTTGTCGGTAAAAAAAAAAATGAAGAATGAGAAGATGAACAGCTGTGGAATTTAAAAAAAAAATATTTCTCATGACATTCTCCCCTTCGCAGAGAAGACATGAGAAGAGGCAAGATGTAGGATCATAATATCGCAAGAAGGACACATTTGCGAGGTTTGATCAACAACACATTGCGAGCGTCGTAGGATGATTGAAGAGTGATGTAACAGATGACGATAGAAGAAACATAAGAAAAGTGTGATGACTCTGCGACATTTGGAGTGTTTGCGAAGATTAATAATAGAACTCTTGCGAGAATATCGCAAGTCAGATCCGAAATTAAAGGACATGTTAGCTGTCATCCACTATGTAATTCCCTATATAAAGAGTTGAACAGGCGTAAGAAGGAGAGAGATCTTTTTTCGAGTGTTGAGCAAGTCATTAGGAGAGAGAAAGTCCATAGCGGTTGTTAATTCCTTAGTTTTATTTTCTTTCTATCTTGTAAAATTGGTGAGATTAATCAATAAAAATTGTGATTGTTGATCTAAAAATGATTTGATTGTATGAACTCTTGTGAGGGGTGTAGTGTGGGATTTCCTGCTACTACAAATGTTCGAGTAACCTCTATTTAACAACCTTTAAGAATGTTTCAATGATTGAAATGAGAGTTTAGAATATATAACCTTGAATGTATATGAGCATTGTATGTGAACTCATACTTGTGTTAGTCCATAATCCTTGAACCAAAGTATGCGTACTTTGTTGCTCAGGATAACCGGAACTAAAGTCCACGTACGTGTACACGTATAGTTGGAGGTTCACATCCCGTGAATTTTTGCTGGAGTTTGTGAGTTAAAAACAAACTTATTCCGGGTACTTAAGTATGCGTACCGGTATGCATACTTGAGTGGGTTATTTTCTAAAAACGGTTTATTCGTGAACTTGAACTTATATAAACTAAGGAATGCATAATTTGAAAACCATGGCTATAAAGTTCATGAATTGATTCGAGTGAATATAAATTGTTTTTACTTCGATTGTGTCTTGTATACTTCTGTAAGATCTAAGAAATTGAACAACTCTCTAACTAGTTCTTTTGAGTCATTTGAACTAGTTATGGTGAAGATGAATATGGTTGATATGAAAGTGTTCATATGGCTAACCATTTGGTTAACTACTTTGAACCAACTAGGTGTACATGTTTAGGTACGGTTACGCAAAACTAAATGAACGTGCATTTCATTTGTGTATAACAAGCTAAGTTCGATATAACGGTTGAAAGATATTACCTTGAATCTAATCAGCTTTTCATATAACGGTTAATATCGAATGCTTTGTTACCAAGGTAACTTAGATTGCAAACCCTGATTTTGAGATTATATAAAGGAGAACTCTAGCAACTGGGAAACCTAATCCCTACACCTCTTGTGTGATACTACTTATATAAGCTAGAGTTGATTCTCCTTTAACCTTAGGTTTCTATCGAGACCCTGTAGGTTAACGACTTAAAGACTTCATTGGGATTGTGAATCCAGACACAACTATCTTCTCTTTAGTTGTGTGATCTGATCTTGTTGTTTCTAGCCTATTGAGTACAATTGTAAAATTGGCTCGAGATTAACTTCTCTGATAGGCAAGATAGAAAAGTAGTCACAAACATCTTCGTCTCATCGTTTGTGATTCCACAATATCTTGTTTCACTATTCGATTAAGATTATTGTGAGGTGACTGATAATTCTAGGTTGTTCTATGGGAATATAAGTCCGGGTTATCAATTGGTTTATCAATTCTTCGACTTTGGGTTGTAGCAACTCTTAGTTGTGGGTGAGATCATCTAAGGGAATTAAGTGTATAGTATCCTACAAGGATCAGAGATGTAAGGAGTGCAACTATACCTTGGATCAGTGTGAGATTGATTAGGGTTCAACTACAGTCTAGATCGAAGTTAGTTTATAGTAGGCTAGTGTATGTAGCGATTTAATACAGTGTGTATTCAATCTGGGCTAGGTCCCGGGGTTTTTCTGCATTTATGGTTTCCTCGTTAGCAAAACTTCTGGTGTCTTTATTATTTCTTTTCCGCATTATATTTTGTTATATAATTGAAATATCATAGGTTGTGCGTTGAATCAAACAATTGGGAAATCTGACATTTGGTTGTTGATTGAAATTGATTGATACTTGAACATTAGTCTTTGGTACTGTTCAAGTTAATTTCTCTTGTATTCAGTTAGACTGGCAGATTTCTATTTTCTTGAGTAAGTATTGAATCGAGAAATTAAGATATAACTCTTTGATATACTTTTCTTAAGACTGGGCCTGACTGTCTAGTTGATTCTCTTGAAAAGTATATTGGAGTTAGTCCATATAGATTGCTAAGCGATATATTGGGTGTGGTTGTTAGACCCCCGCTTTTTCACCATGACACGTTCACGAATTTTTTTTTTAATATATTTACGTGAGTTTGTTCACGTTAAAATTTTATTTTTTGAAAATTTTACGTGAGTAATTCACGTTTTGTTATTTTGTTGAAATCAAATTATCGATTTTGAATGACCATTAAATGTACATAATTTTTTGTGATTAAATATTATTTTGGTATGAGGTTTTTCATAACTCAGTGGTGAATGTTCACACGGTGGAAATTATGTTCATAATTTTATGAAAATCAGGTTTCGATTTTTTAAAATCAAAGTTTTGCTCATTTTTTGCAGGTTCGAAGAAGCGAGCAAGTTTTGAAACCACTTACTAGTGAAAATTGTAATCAGGTAAGGATTAAAATGTTACCATTTTGATATATGTTCTTACATACGCATTTGACTCCATGCTCTTCGTAACAAATAGACAATGGCAGCTCCTAGAGATAATCCGGTTCCTGAATTCTCTGAGAGATGTTCCAGAAATATTAAACCGAAGAAGATAAGAGAGTTTGAAGATGTTATAAATAAACCCAATAGGGAGGCAAGAAAGTTGATACACGGCCTATCTTTTGCTCATTTAGAAGCGGTTCATGTTGGGATCCATGAGTTCTTGAACTTCGTGGACGCAGAAGCAAAACAAAGACGTGATGAAATATCATGAAAGAAAAAGGCCGAGGAAGAAAAGCTCGCAGATTATCGGAGTAGAAGGCGCAATCAACAAAAAAGGATACAATCAAGATGAGGTTCGATCACGTCTTTGAAGGTGTAGATTCTGATTCAGATGCCGACGAAGTTGAGTCTGTCGGAAGTTAGAGCATTGCTCGGTTGAACCCACCAAGCGTTGGTATGTCAAGTTTGGTTGTCATATTTTAGTGAGCCAAAACTCATTTAAGAAGTCGTTTGATTTAAATATACTAGAGTCAACTTCGTATAGGTTAGCTTGAAAATATTAGGGTGAGACATTACAAGTATTGCGAATACTTGAAGAAGTGAAGAAGTACGGATCTACAACCACAAAATCATCCTTCCACTTGAGGTTAGTGATATTTCACTTGAATTGTTTCATTTCCTAACGTATCTTTCAAGTTGTGCATATTGAAAACATAAAACTGCGAATCATGAACACTCTAGATAGACATAGTATTAAGGAATACAATATGAAGTTTCTTGCTTAGCCATTAAACTTTGTATATAAGACATCGACATAATCGTATGAATGCTATTGTGATTATGTATGGGTATGAGGTGAGGATTTCATCCTAGGGAAAAATGTTTACATGTATTCTAAGGAAGTAAGTTCATGATATGTATTGTGAACCGAAAAGGAAATCTCCAGGCATTATTGGGGATGTTCTTCATTGCATATCTTATGAACGACCAATATGTGTGATTAGTATAACCGCTCATGACTTGTTTGTGTTCTTGGTAAAACTATTCACATGAGGCCTGATTTATGTATTGGTATGACTTTTATTAGTGAAACCGATCTTAAGTAATCACCTGTGGAATGATCGTGTTGTGTACGTCTGAACTTATTCTTCGGGAGAAAGGGAACTGATCCTAGTAAGAGGTGCAGTGCATCACAAGGGGAACTGATCCTTATATGAGGTGCAACAAGGTTTATGGAAGAAAGGGAAACCGATCCTATGAACATGTGCAACACGTTTTTGGGAAGGGGGAACCGATCCTATGGACATGTGCAGTGCATACAAGTTATATACCAAAAATATATGGGGAACCGATCCTAGTACCTAGTCAGTCGTATCTTTGGTAAGCTAGTGTAACTATGCACAAGATACTCACATGGAGGTAGAACCGAAACTTGTTTTGGTAGAACCGTAAACCCATGAGTTGTGATTGAGTAGTACTTGATCAATCACATAGTTCTTGAAAGTCGATGAACCAATTCTAAACTTGTTTGGAAGCGTGGTAAATCGGTTTCAAGTGAGCAAGTATGAAAAAGGACTTTCAAGAGTAAGATATCGTCACTCTTTGAACACGATGCATTAATGCTTATTCTTTATTGTTCAAAGATATTCCTTAAAGGCTAAGAAGGAAGTAAATCCCAAGTTCGAATTAAATAAGTTAAGAATCTTTTAATTAAGGTTTTTAATTATAAATGGAAAATAAGAATTAGTAATGCACATTTGCTAATTAAAGATTTTCTAAGGAGATTTCGATCATTATTTTTGGACAGTGCATTCACATGAATTATGAAAACCGAATTTGGTGGAGTAATGAAAAATATCTTGAGAATATTTTCGGTTTTGGAAATTCCTTGGTGTCCAAACTTCCTTGTTTATAAATACTTTGAGTTTGCATTTCTAGCACACTAATCCTGCGTGACATATACTTCCTCTTTTCTCTTTGTTACTGGTGAAGCCGCTTATCAGAGAGGAGAGTAATCTAATTAGGTGAAATCTCTTACGGTCGCTCAATTTAAAGTCTTCTTTGGGATTGAGAATCTCTAGCGTGACCCGTTGGTTGGAAACTAGATATTGCGGTTTATCTTTAGTTTTCATATTGATTTGATGTACGCGTGTCGTAACCACAACAAATTAATTAATATTTCACTACCTAATTAACAAGTAATATAGGGTAGTCAAGGTCGATCCCACGAGGAGCACGAGATTCTAGTTGTAAATTTGTCACACAAAGGGGGGTATTGATTAAGAATTTGAGAAAGTAAATAAAATAAACAAAGCAATTAAAAGGAAATCAATAAGAGAGATTAGATCAAGGAATCCTTCTTCGCTGCAAAACAATGATTAAAGTTATGTTCTTTTCCACTTCTTATTAGTCACAAATTATCACCAACCGTGGGTATAGCATCTAGATCAGTGCTAACCCCAAAATCCCTTATATCACCGGATACGGAAGTTCTCGACTACCGGATTCTATTCACCAAACCACCTAGTAGTAGATCACTCAAGATGTAATTTAGTTAAACGCATTAAGATTTATGAATTTATTAGGTTGATATTAGTAGTTAAACTCTTAGATCAAGGTCCACTTGCTAACGTTGTTTTTACACACAATTGCTCCACGGAATCCCTCCGCAAGGTCTTATGTTTGCTACTTATGTGAAAAGTCAAGAAATGATTACTTATCCCCTAACTTACACTAGCTTTAGATTAGACTAACAAATCAATCTAGTTGTACACCTAGATAATCTATCAATTAATCATGAATGTCTTTAAGATCACTTCTATTAGTAAAAACAAACGATAATCATGTGAAAACTTTAAAGTAGATTTAAAACAAACTCAAAACATGTTAAGAACTAGGAATTCATCCTCAATCAAATTAGTTACTCATATTAAAGAGTTCACACAAAGAGAAAAGTATTGTGTGTGTAAAAGTGTGCAAAAGTATTGTAAAAGATGTGTGTATCTAAGTGCATCTATATGTCAATGTGTATCTATATGTATGGAAGTGTAGAAGTTCTTCTCTATTTATAGGCTTCAATGTTCTCCATATCTTCTAAGGAATAGAATCCCTTTCCTTTTGTAGCTCAATTTCCAAATCCAAGCCTTTCTCAAATCTTTCATCTCCTCTTTCCAAATCCAAGCCGAATTCTTCATTCAATTCCAAGTCCAACTCTTCACATCCCATGAGAGAAATCCACACAAAATTCTGCAACTTTTGCTCGCCGGAAAACTGGGTTTTTGGCCGGAAATAGGCCGGAATCCGTCGCCGCCGGCCACCTGAAAATTCCTTCCAGTAAAGGTATATTACGTTCACAACCGTTATGACTAACGGTAAAAGGAGTCAAACTTAACGGTCGAGGTTAGTCAACGGGTCAAATTACTGATTTAGCTCGGGTCAAACTCGCTTAACTAGGCTGAGTTGCCGTGCCAACTCGATTGCAATAAGTTCCAGCCATCATGGTCGTGTATCTTATTTGTTGCACCACTCGCATCATAACCAGCCATCATGGATGTGCAATCCATTCTGCCGCAATTCCACCAAAAACACACAAAACCAAGCCATTCATCTCCAGCCACCATTACGGTTCCAATTGCCATCACCAACCCCTGGCAAAGAACATCGCAGACCAAACAATTTCATCCTCGAATAAATCGCTACAAACAACAAAGACAATACCTCAAACCCAGAGCTTCATAATACCCTTATTCTCAACAGCCTCAGATCCAAACCCATTTCGATTCAGCAATTCTGCAAACACCCATCGAGCATAAAACCACCTCAAGCAGCCACCAGTTGCTCTACCAATTCCTTCTCCTCAAATCAATACCAGAACCACCTTAAATCTTTAGTCCAACTTACCACCACCTGCAAAGCCACAAATAAAACACCATTGCATTCGACCATTCATACCACCAACCTTAGCTTCGTAGCTTCCCCGCACAAATCCTAGCACATACATCTAAATTGAGTCATTCATTCATTCAAACCACAGGGCTTCAACAACGTCAACTCCCATTTGCTCAATTGCTTCTGATGCATACCACCAACAAACCACCATCCTGTTTCACTCAATAAAATCAATTCCTTCATGATTCTCCTCCTCAAGAGCGTAAATTCCGAACCCAATTTCTATCTCGAGTTCATCTCTCGAACCAATCAACAAGACACCACGCTTTTAATTCCACAAACCCATCTCTCAAATTCCAGTTCTTCCGACAATAGCTTCTCTCGAACCCATATCCGATCTGTTCTTGCTTCACCAACACAAACCTGTTTGAATTCACCGTCAACTTCTCCTAAATCAGACCCATCTTCTATCAAATCTTCTCTCGATATCTGCTAGTTCGATTCAATCCTCTTTCAATTTCTCAGACAACAAGAAGACAAGCACAACACAACCCTAATTTCTCCCATGTCCAATCGATCAGCTTCACGATCTCCGATTCACAACTCGATTTCTTGGTTTCGCAGAGTTTCGGACAAGAAGTGGTAGCAACTTCTTAATTTCAAATCGAAATAAAAGTTGGGGAAGAAGTGTCTTTTCAACTTAGGGTTAGGGTATAAAATGGGTTCGGACTCGGGCATGGATCCGGTACGGGTGTGGGTTTCAACATTCATGGACATAACCCATCCATTTTACCAATTGATAACAACACTACGTTTATGGATAGGGGCCACCCAGTTTGGCAGCCCCTTAACTTGAACTGTCCTTTCTTTAGCACTCCTCTGAGAGAGTTGCCCTTTAACCGTGACTGGGCTCCAGATAGTGTCCGCCCCTAAAATGACCTTTTTTTGCCCTTTTAGCTTGAATGATTTCTTCTCCTTTTCCTCCGTGCGACTCCAGAGTACCTAATAACTCAAAAACGCACGTAAAATACATAATTTACTAGAAAAATAGCAAAGAAAGCATAAACTCTTAGATAGTAAATTAGGTGTATTCTACACCTATCAAATTCCCCCACACTTAGACTTTGCTAGTCCTCGAGCAAATCAAAATAAAACTCACAACTTCAAAGCGTTCCAGCGTCCCAAGCATCCTAAGAGTTATGAAGACATAGAGTTTCTGCATGCTAGTAATAAGAAGTTACAAATACTAAAGAACATATTCTCATTCTTAAATGTTGAGTGAGAAATAACCACACCATAATGAGAGAACACGTGTTTGAGAAACGATCAATAAACATTTCGCCTCGACTTCTGCCTCACTTAAAAGGGTTTTATGATAATTGCACTCAAAAATACGGCTTTTTTATGGGTCTCACATGTGTGCAGGTAGGAATGAAGAGAGAATTCCTGCAACACGTTGAATGGTGGGAAGGATAACTTCCGAAATTTTGAAAAACCCACATCTTTTAACATTTTGAAAAACTATTTTTCTAACGATCTCTAAGAAAGGAAATCAACCACTTATATCGAGGATGAGATTACTTACTTACCTTCACATCCGATTGCCAATTATGATAACACCACTCTCACGGAATCCAAAAGAAACGTCTTCCGCTCCTTGTCTTTATCTTCTTGGTCTTCGGCTTCAACTATTAGTGATAAATACTAGGACTTCATAAATCCTTGACAATTTGTAACTTTTTTTCTTAACTCCTTGTCGCTTGAAACTTCCTTATAGATTTTCCTTCCCCACGGCTTATTCAATAACAAAACAATAATAGATATTTCTCTTGTCTCATATATATATTTTCTTTTCTTTTCTTTTCTTATTTTTTTTTCTTCTTTCTTTTCTTTCATTTTTTTTTTTTTTCTTTTTAGACAAGAGAAACACAATACAAATCAAAAAAATAAAATAAACCATGGCCGTGGAAAAGTACTTTACCGCTTGATTCTTCACAACTTGTATCGTCTTGAAATCATAAACTTCAATAATTCTCACCTTTTACTTTCTTCGCTTTGTAAATACGTCTTAACACTTGGATATAGAATTACCTCATTGCATTTTAAGTCTTCAACTTTGATATAAAATTATGCTCTTTTTCTTGTTCCATTGTTGCTTTCAAACCTTGAACCTTTTCAACTTTCCTTGTAGATTTTGATGTCGCTCCCTTGTTGTTGATGTGGTGTTTCTATGGACCCGTTGTTGTCGAGAGAGAATGGTGCTAACTGCAAATCGAACTACAAGAAGGTGGCTTTCATCTATAGACGTCACCCTCATGATTGACAAAAATTAGCACTCAAGAGATCAAAATAGTGCTGAAATTGGTGTGAAATTGGGTAGCTCACCATTCTACCCGGAATTAACGTACGGTGACACACACTCAAAAGAAGCTCTTTAGTAAAGGAAGAATTTTTGGTCGGTGCCTTGGTTGATATGAAAATGGGTAGTCTCCACTAATGATTGATCAGCAACTCTAATAACGCACTTCTCCCTGCACCAAATTTGCATCACCGGCATGATTAAATCCATTATTTAACACTCTAACAAGCAAGAAATCGAACGTAGTTCCCTAACACTTCCAAGTTCAATTATGTCGGTCAGAATTCTCTATGTAATCATACCTAGAAGTATGCTAGTGACTCTAAAATCTCTAAAAGTTGAAGGTTTTATGCAATTTTTTTTTTTTTTTTTTTATGCAAAAATATATGCTTAGCCACTCCCCCACACTTAAACCTCACATTGTCCTCAATGTGTAAAACCGAAAGTTCTGAATTCTGACGTAACAGCAGATAAAACGCAAAAACTGTGCAAATTGGTAAGGAATTTGGAAAAACTCCATTTCACAAAGGTTGTTCACCTACGTGTTTTCTACACAGTGTCAAAATTTCACAGTGTTCTGATAAACGATCTGACAGTTATGGTCTCTGGACTGAACTACGCGCAGTCTGAAATTTTCTGACGAAAAGGTATTCATCATAATTCTCTTCTAAGATAGATTATGGACTTAATGAAATTAAATATGGGGATGCAAATATGATATGAAAACAATAAAAAATAAATAAACAAAACAAAATAAAAATAAAAATAAAAGCAAAAGCAAAAGGATAAGAGATACAAAACCGGTGGGTTGCCTCCCACTTAGCGCTTGTTTTAAAGTCGACGGCCCGACATGGCTCTTGTAAGATTCATTCCCCATATATTAGCAATCGGAAAATTTGGGGATCCTCCCATAGTACCTGTTTTGCAAACAATAGCTTCATACAAATATTAGCACAAGAAAATAATAGTAAAGTTATAGCTCGATAGAAATTTCCCCCACACTTATTCTTGTCCACACTCGGAAGTGTATAAAGAACATAGAATTTGGGAACTTCCATGCATTCCTCTTGGAAAACCTGCATAGTGTTAGCATCAAGTGTTTCCAATGGTGGATATCTAGAAACAAAGTCATCCAAAAATACTTTTGAAGCACATACATTCAATCCAATAAGAGGTAAAGGAGAAGAATCAATATGCAAAGGGTTAGACAAACCTTGCACAATTTCTTGTATTACGGTATCCTCCTCATTCTTAAAAAATTCGAGTGAATTACTTACCTCTTGCATATCGTGGTCCTCTATCAAACTTTGCAACCATTCTTCATCATTTTCTACCTTAACCAAAGTCTCGGCATCATCATAATCATTAACAAGTTCAATTGGGTCTTCCACAAATTCAATCAATTCGGTTTCATTATCGAGCATCACCTCTTCAACATCTTCATCATCGGAATCGGGCCATTCACTAAAGTGATTTTCGTCGGTAAAAATTGTAAGATCTTCTTGTGAGGGTGTTACACCTTTTACAACAATAGGAAAATCACATCCAATCTCCTCCTTTTGAATAGGCGAAGGATCCTTAGTATGATCCGGAGTTGAAATAACTTCCTTATTGTTGCAACTTTCATACACTTCCGCGGACTCATAATTTTCCCTAAGGAATTTTTTCCAAGCACTAAATCCATCTTCCTCAAGCTCTACCTTTTGAATAGGTGATTGATCATTATTAAGATCAAGGCTCGAGTAATCTACACTAGCGTCATCAAAAGTTTCCAAAGGTTGGTCCTTTTCAACACAATCATCTTCATTATCGGAATCACCATAATAAGAATCTTCATCGGTTTCATAACCTTTATCCCGACGTCGTTTAAGTTCCATATGAATGGTCTTACTAATTTCTGCGACAAGCTCTTCCGAGTCTCCATCATCTTCCAATTTGTATAACTTTTGTGCAAGTTTACGGACGTTAACACGCTTACCACCGTGTATAGAGTTTCTAGATTGTATATCCTTAAAAAGTGAAGGAAAAACACGATGAAGAGGAGTATATTCCCAACTCTCCGTCTGCACATTACTAGAAAACAATGTATTAGAAGCATAATTATCCGTCCATCCTTGTGATTGTCTACTTACATACCCGTCATAACTCAGTGGTGAATGTTCACACGGTGGAAATTATGTTCATAATTTTATGAAAATCAGGTTTCGATTTTTTAAAATCAAAGTTTTGCTCATTTTTTGCAGGTTCGAAGAAGCGAGCAAGTTTTGAAACCACTTACTAGTGAAAATTGTAATCAGGTAAGGATTAAAATGTTACCATTTTGATATATGTTCTTACATACGCATTTGACTCCATGCTCTTCGTAACAAATAGACAATGGCAGCTCCTAGAGATAATCCGGTTCCTGAATTCTCTGAGAGATGTTCCAGAAATATTAAACCGAAGAAGATAAGAGAGTTTGAAGATGTTATAAATAAACCCAATAGGGAGGCAAGAAAGTTGATACACGGCCTATCTTTTGCTCATTTAGAAGCGGTTCATGTTGGGATCCATGAGTTCTTGAACTTCGTGGACGCAGAAGCAAAACAAAGACGTGATGAAATATCATGAAAGAAAAAGGCCGAGGAAGAAAAGCTCGCAGATTATCGGAGTAGAAGGCGCCTGAATCAACAAAAAAGGATACAACTGAAGATGAGGTTCGATCACGTGCTGAAGGTGTAGATTCTGATTCAGATGCCGACGAAGTTGAGTCTGTCTGGAAGTTAGAGCATTGCTCGGTTGAACCCACCAAGCGTTGGTATGTCAAGTTTGGTTGTCATATTTTAGTGAGCCAAAACTCATTTAAGAAGTCGTTTGATTTAAATATACTAGAGTCAACTTCGTATAGGTTAGCTTGAAAATATTAGGGTGAGACATTACAAGTATTGCGAATACTTGAAGAAGTGAAGAAGTACGGATCTACAACCACAAAATCATCCTTCCACTTGAGGTTAGTGATATTTCACTTGAATTGTTTCATTTCCTAACGTATCTTTCAAGTTGTGCATATTGAAAACATAAAACTGCGAATCATGAACACTCTAGATAGACATAGTATTAAGGAATACAATATGAAGTTTCTTGCTTAGCCATTAAACTTTGTATATAAGACATCGACATAATCGTATGAATGCTATTGTGATTATGTATGGGTATGAGGTGAGGATTTCATCCTAGGGAAAAATGTTTACATGTGTTCTAAGGAAGTAAGTTCATGATATGTATTGTGAACCGAAAAGGAAATCTCCAGGCATTATTGGGGATGTTCTTCATTGCATATCTTATGAACGACCAATATGTGTGATTAGTATAACCGCTCATGACTTGTTTGTGTTCTTGGTAAAACTATTCACATGAGGCCTGATTTATGTATTGGTATGCCTTTTATTAGTGAAACCGATCTTAAGTAATCACCTGTGGAATGATCGTGTTGTGTACGTCTGAACTTATTACTGGGAGAAAGGGAACTGATCCTAGTAAGAGGTGCAGTGCATCACAAGGGGAACTGATCCTTATATGAGGTGCAACAAGGTTTATGGAAGAAAGGGAAACCGATCCTATGAACATGTGCAACACGTTTTTGGGAAGGGGGAACCGATCCTATGGACATGTGCAGTGCATACAAGTTATATACCAAAAATATATGAGGAACCGATCCTAGTACCTAGTCAGTCGTATCTTTGGTAAGCTAGTGTAACTATGCACAGTACTCACATGGAGGTAGAACCGAAACTTGTTTTGGTAGAACCGTAAACCCATGAGTTGTGATTGAGTAGTACTTGATCAATCACATAGTTCTTGAAAGTCAGATGAACCAATTCTAAACTTGTTTGGAAGCGTGGTAAATCGGTTTCAAGTGAGCAAGTATGAAAAAGGACTTTCAAGAGTAAGATATCGTCACTCTTTGAACACGATGCATTAATGCTTATTCTTTATTGTTCAAAGATATTCCTTAAAGGCTAAGAAGGAAGTAAATCCCAAGTTCGAATTAAATAAGTTAAGAATCTTTTAATTAAGGTTTTTAATTATAAATGGAAAATAAGAATTAGTAATGCACATTTGCTAATTAAAGATTTTCTAAGGAGAATTCGATCATTATTTTTGGACAGTGCATTCACATGAATTATGAAAACCGAATTTGGTGGAGTAATGAAAAATATCTTGAGAATATTTTCGGTTTTGGAAATTCCTTGGTGTCCAAACTTCCTTGTTTATAAATACTTTGAGTTTGCATTTCTAGCACACTAATCCTGCGTGACATATACTTCCTCTTTTCTCTTTGTTACTGGTGAGGCCGCTTATCAGAGAGGAGAGTAATCTAATTAGGTGAAATCTCTTACGGTCGCTCAATTTAAAGTCTTCTTTGGGATTGAGAATCTCTAGCATGACCCGTTGGTTGGAAACTAGATATTGCGGTTTATCTTTAGTTTTCATATTGATTTGATGTACGCGTGTCGTAACCACAACAAATTAATTAATATTTCACTACCTAATTAACAAGTAATATAGGGTAGTCAAGGTCGATCCCACGAGGAGCACGAGATTCTAGTTGTAAATTTGTCACACAAAGGGGGGTATTGATTAAGAATTTGAGAAAGTAAATAAAATAAACAAAGAAATTAAAAGGAAATCAATAAGAGAGATTAGATCAAGGAATCCTTCTTCGCTGCAAAACAATGATTAAAGTTATGTTCTTTTCCACTTCTTATTAGTCACAAATTATCACCAACCGTGGGTATATCAGCTAGATCAGTGCTAACCCCAAAATCCCTTATATCACCTGATACGGAAGTTCTCGACTACCGGATTCTATTCACCAAACCACCTAGTAGTAGATCACTCAAGATGTAATTTAGTTAAACGCATTAAGATTTATGAATTTATTAGGTTGATATTAGTAGTTAAACTCTTAGATCAAGGTCCACTTGCTAACGTTGTTTTTACACACAATTGCTCCACGGAATCCCTCCGCAAGGTCTTATGTTTGCTACTTATGTGAAAAGTCAAGAAACGATTACTTATCCCCTAACTTACACTAGCTTTAGATTAGACTAACAAATCAATCTAGTTGTACACCTAGATAATCTATCAATTAATCATGAATGTCTTTAAGATCACTTCTATTAGTAAAAACAAACGATAATCATGTGAAAACTTCAAAGTAGATTTAAAACAAACTCAAAACATGTTAAGAACTAGGAATTCATCCTCAATCAAATTAGTTACTCATATTAAAGAGTTCACACAAAGAGAAAAGTATTGTGTGTGTAAAAGTGTGCAAAAGTATTGTAAAAGATGTGTGTATCTAAGTGCATCTATATGTCAATGTGTATCTATATGTATGGAAGTGTAGAAGTTCTTCTCTATTTATAGGCTTCAATGTTCTCCATATCTTCTAAGGAATAGAATCCCTTTCCTTTTGTAGCTCAATTTCCAAATCCAAGCCTTTCTCAAATCTTTCATCTCCTCTTTCCAAATCCAAGCCGAATTCTTCATTCAATTCCAAGTCCAACTCTTCACATCCCATGAGAGAAATCCACACAAAATTCTGCAACTTTTGCTCGCCGGAAAACTGGGTTTTTGGCCGGAAATAGGCCGGAATCCGTCGCCGCCGGCCACCTGAAAATTCCTTCCGGTAAAGGTATATTACGTTCGTCAACCGTTATGACTAACGGTAAAAGGAGTCAAACTTAACGGTCAGAGGTAAGTCAACGGGTCAAATTACTGATTTAGCTCGGGTCAAACTCGCCTGACTAGGCTGAGTTGCCAGGCCAACTCAGTTGCAATAAGTTCCAGCCATCATGGCTGTGTATCTTATTTGTTGCACCACTCTGCATCATAACCAGCCATCATGGCTGTGCAATCCATTCCTGCAATTCCACCAGCAACACACAAAACCAAGCCATTCATCTCCAGCCATTACAGTTCCAATTGCCATCACCAACCCTGGCAGCAACACTGCAGCCAAACAATTTCATCCTCGAATAAACTGCTACAAACAGCAGCAATACCTCAAACCCAGTAGCTTCATAATACCCTTATTCTCAACAGCCTCAGATCCAAACCTATTTCATTCAGTAATTCTGCAAACACCAACTGAGCATAAAACCACCTCAAGCAGCCACCAGTTGCTCTACCAATTCCTTCTCCTCAAATCAATACCAGAACCACCTTAAATCTTTAGTCCAGCTTTACCACCACCTGCAAAAGCCACAAATAAAACACCATTGCATTCGACCATTCATACCACCAACCTTAGCTTCTGTAGCTTCCCTGCACAAATCCTAGCACATACATCTAAATTGAGTCATTCATTCATTCAAACCACAGGGCTTCAACAGCGTCAACTCCCATTTGCTCTGAATTGCTTCCTGATGCATACCACCAACAAACCACCATCCTGTTTCACTCAATAAAATCAATTCCTTCATGATTCTCCTCCTCAAAGAACAAATTCCGAACCCAATTTCTATCTGAGTTCATCTCTCGAACCAATCAACAGCACCACTGCTTTTAATTCCACAAACCCATCTCTCAAATTCCAGTTCTTCCGAAAACAGCTTCTCTCGAACCCATATCCGATCTGTTCTTGCTTCACCAACACAAACCTGTTTGAATTCACCGTCAACTTCTCCTAAATCAGACCCATCTTCTATCAAATCTTCTCTCGATCTCTGCTAGTTCGATTCAATCCTCTTTCAATTTCTCAGACAACAGCAGCACAAGCACAACACAACCCTAATTTCTCCCATGTCCAATCGATCAGCTTCACGATCTCTGATTCATAACTCGATTTCTTGGTTTCGCAGAGTTTCGGACAAGAAGTGGTAGCAGCTGCTTCTTAATTTCAAATGTCGAAATAAAAGTTGGGGAAGAAGTGTCTTTTCAACTTAGGGTTAGGGTATAAAATGGGTTCGGACTCGGGCATGGATCCGGGTACGGGTGTGGGTTTCAACATTCATGGACATAACCCATCCATTTTACCAATTGATAACAGCACTACGTTTCTGGATAGGGGCCACCCAGTTTGGCAGCCCCTTAACTTGAACTGTCCTTTCTTTAGCACTCCTCTGAGAGAGTTGCCCTTTAACCGTGACTGGGCTCCAGATAGTGTCCGCCCCTAAAATGACCTTTTTTTGCCCTTTTAGCTTGAATGATTTCTTCTCCTTTTCCTCCGTGCGACTCCAGAGTACCTAATAACTCAAAAACGCACGTAAAATACATAATTTACTAGAAAAATAGCAAAGAAAGCATAAACTCTTAGATAGTAAATTAGGTGTATTCTACACCTATCATTTGATTGACAAACGGTAGTTGAACTTTGATTGTACCTAGTTTGTTTATGCTTGAGAATCTTCTCTTCTGATATAAGATTCACTAAAACTAGTTCAAGGTTTCGACATGGATCTTTAGGCTGTTGTTAGATCTAAAGACGATCTTGTGATAATCTATTGTTAACAGACTCCGTTATGTGTGTGATTGATCACAAGAGATTTAAGTAGTTGTGTGCATGTGTTTATTGAAGATTTAAGAAAATTTGAAGACAAAGAAGATATTGAAGATTTCTGACTTGGTTTTTATAATCTTTGGTGTGCATAATACTTGTTTTGGAAAAAGAGGATCCGACTATAATTGATTTATCCTTTTTGGTATTTTGATACAATAGTTGAGGAAGATCGTCATAAATTCGATTCCTTGTGATTAAAGGGTATTGATTGGATTAATCTTAACGATTACCTTTGGATGATTGAATATAAGATAGATCTTGGAACCTGGCAAAGGAGTTTATGTTAAGATAAACAAGGGAACCTTTGCGCAACTCATATCACTTGGTTGAAGAGAGTTAATACGAAACAGATTTGTTGTTCCTTTGCTATTTGGAATACGAACCAAAGGAATTGGTCCAAGTACGTGACTTGTTTACAGGTTGGAGGCGTTGATAGACGCATTTATGTGTCTAATTTGTCCTCAATGTTTCTTATTGTTAGTACTCGATTTCATACTTATTTTTGTCTGTTTGTAGGTATTTTTTGGAAATAACTATTGTTGGAAAATTCGTCTCGAAAAGTTGCTCGGAACACCCCCGGAGGACATTTGCTATACGGACCCCCATTTTTGCTATGTGTCACCCACGGCTATGCGTCACCCATTTTTGTCCACAGCATCCATTTGTTATTCAGCACCCAGGACGTTGGATAAGGGCTATCCATCTTCTTCATTTCAAAAATTATGTTTTGGCGGGAAAACTGGATATTCACGGAACAAAATTAGGGCTTGAATTTTGGTCATGTTCTAGAGAGATTCAATGGCCGAAACTCATTGGGTTTGTTCCTCTTGGCTAAACAGGGCTGGTATAGGCCTTTTGTTCGACTAGATTTGGCAGGATATTCCACGAGAAGAAAACAGAGGACGGGAGATATTCATGATCTTGCACGAGATATTCATGGGATTTCCTGTGTGTATTAGAGGATATCATGTGGCTTAACAGAGTTTTAATCCAACTGGGACTGTGTTGGGAGTGTGTCAACACTATTCAGACGTGTGATGAGCTAAAACATGGAACAAATATTTTTGTATCACTCTCTGTTGGTGCTACTGCGGGAAAGATGCGTACAATGAAGGAAAGGTATTGATTGGGAATTATATACAATTGATTGGGAGATATTTCACAGCTCATTTCCAACGTAACGAAGAGAAGAAAAATGGAATTATTCCCGTGTAATGGCAAGGAGTAAATGAATATTTTTGAGAGTTATTACGCGTAATTTCTTTATCCTGTGGAGTATATATAGGGTGCTGGGAAATCATAGAGAGGCTAGAGAGGATTGGGGAGAGTTTAGAACACTACAAGAGCGAGAGAATCAAGTTGCAGAGAATTGCCATTTTCTGCTGCTGTGAAGAACATAAGACGCACAAAGGAAGTCGTAGTTTCTACAGTGACAACGATAGTCCATCTTTATCGTACTTTGTAACAGTTCGGTTTGTAACAAAAATAACTATTACAAACCCGGTTTTAATTATATTTCTCCCATTTTCATCATTTGTAAACCCTTTGAGCAATAATAATGATTTTTGAGGGTGTTTCCAACATGATGAGCGGCTAATTCTCTCACAACCAAGGCAATGAGGAAGCTATTTATGCATGAATAATTGGTAAACATTTTATTTTCTCTAATTTATAATTTATAATTCACTCAATCACTGCTTTTGCAGAGTTTTTAATTGTTTGCATAATTTTCTTCATTAGTTGTGATTCAATTAGATAGGTTATGCTTTGTTTAGATAATCTATGCTTAGGGGATACAATTAATTTTTGAGAATTTGCCTGATTATTTATGAATTAAGAAATAAGGAACTTAAAAGATAATTAGAGTTTTGGATTATTTATCATAATTTATTCATGTGTAATAGTGGAATCAATATCTTGGTTATTCCTAATATTTTGAAATCAATCTTGAATTAATTTTCTTTATTTGAAGTTCTATTAAGTCTAAAATCTATTGCTTTCACAAGTCTCGACGAACCTATTATTACTACAACATTATTGAGATCACATTAATTTTTGGCGCCGTCGACACAGACTTGTCTTTAGGCTAGAGTTTTTAGATTTTTTTTTTGTTTTTTAGGTTTTTTTGTTCTTCTTTACGTTTTTGGGTTTTTGTCTTTACATTACAGATTTTGGAATTTGGAGCAAAAGGAAAATTTTCCAAAGATTTTGGTGAATACTTAAAAGACTTGGAGTATAAGGCAAAGTGAAAAGAGCGAAAGAAGAAGATTTTTTTTTATTTTTTTTTTTGGCAAAGAGTGAAAAAAAAAAGTTTTTTTTTTTTTTTTTAGATTGTATTAGGATTTCTCTACTCTTGTAATTTTATTTTCCTTTTGCACTTTACTCTTTGGACTTGGACATTCTTTTATTTTTTTTAAACCCTACGGAAGGGTAGTATTAAATATTAAACTGTTTGCAGAGAAGGACAGTGATTACGATATCACCTCGGCCCCTCGGGTTCGTACATGACATAGGATTCATGGCCCGAGTCGACTACAACGGTTCATCCCCCGTCTGGAACGGGAAGTAAGTTTTTCGAAACACTCGCGAATCCCCTGTCAGCGAGTTACTGTATTCCTTCATTTGCATATATGCTGAGGACTTGAATACGGCTGTTTTAAATTTCTAGTAAAGGGTAAGGAATGGCCATACAAGATAAGGGTTCGGATTTCATCACCATTCCATTCTTTCCCGCCTTAGGAAAACGATACCAAACGCGAACCTAAGCTTAAAATTTGGAATAGAACGAGACCGATAGGGTAACGAGCTTACTAGGAAAGTCATTCGAAAAAATATTGGTTACTCTTTAAGCATAATTCGAAGTTCATGATGGTTTCTGTGAGTTGAATGCGTGACTGCTCCGCCTTGTAATACGGTGAGGCCTTGGGTATCAAAGCTCCACATAGCTTCCCTTGCCTCTATTCTTCTTACTCAAACTCGGATTGATTCCAGAGAGGTTTGCTCAGATTTTAACGAATTCCATTTCGAAGGATTAGAAGCTGGTCTAGAAAACAATCTTAGTGGATCCATCATGCTTTTTGTTTGCTAGAAATCTCTAGGTTTGCTTTAGTGGAGTCAGCCTTGTTTGTGTTTGCATAGAACTTCCCCTCCTTTTAGGATTTATCTTTATCTTTTTATTTTGTTTTTCTAGTGTATGCCCGAAGTCATTAGAGAACGGGCTTGGAAAAGAAACACTCTAGGTCGTTTGATTAGTGACAAACCTAGTAGTTCTTCTTGTGAAGGCGGGGAGCTCAAAGACTCTTCTTTTGAGAGCCCCATTTTTGGAAACTTCAGTTTTGAGAATCTGTCTATTCGTAAAGAAAGTACCCCTAGTACTTCAGCTGTGCCAGCAATGACTACTTTGAAAGATTACATGTTCCCAACTAGGACCAACCGAGCTTCGTGCATTAAAATGCCAGCCAATACGTCTAATTTCGAGATAAAACCTAGTATTTTTCAGATGATCCCTATATTCTTAGGAAAAGACAATGAGAACCCTTATTTTTATATTAGGTACTTTGAGGAAATTTATGGGACAGTTATAATAAAAGACCTTACTGATAAAGTCCTGAAACTTAAGATGTTTCCCTTTTGCTTGAGAGATAAAGCCAAGACCTGGCTGAACAACCTACCATCTGAATCCATTAAAACGTGGCAGGAGCTTATTGCTGCTTTCTATATGAAATTCTACCCTAAGCATAAAACTGCAGCTGTTAGGCAGAAAATTAATGCTAGTGTACAACAAGAGGGAGAGTCTCTTTATAGGTTTTTAGATAGATTCAATGATTTTCATTTTTTAGTGTCCTCACCATGTTTTTGATAAGATACAACTTGTAGAGATTATTTATGATGGTTTAGACTATTCGACCAAAGCCATGGCCGAGTCTATGTGCGCTGGTGAGTTCACTAGTAAAAGTGCTGAGGATGCCTTTACCTTCTTAGGAGTTGTTGCTGAGAAATCCCAACAGTGGGAGTCTTGTGTTGAACCCCCTAAAAGACTCCTGGTTAATAGAAGTAGCACCAATATGGTAGATACGAGTTTTGCGTCAGATGCTAAGTTTGCAGCTTTGGCTAGAAGGTTAGAAGCTTTATAAATGGGTCAGTCTAAAAATAGGACCCTTGTTAAACCTAATAGAACCTCTCAAGTCTCTAGTTGTGGAATAGATCCCGATAAATCATTTTGGGAAGGTCAGGTTAGTGAAGAGTAAGCTCATGCTATCTATAACAATGCTAGGTTTGAGAACCGTCAAAAGTTTGACCCATACTCAGAAACCTATAATCCTGGTTGGAGAAACCATCCTAATTTTTCTTGGTCTAAGGGCCAGAATCAAGGTCAGTCTAGTAATTCTCAGCCTCCCCCAGGTTTTGGTTATGCTAAGAACTCTTCAGGTCAACCCCAGTTCCAGAACCATTCGGATAAAAAGATCACAAGTTTCGAGGAGACTCTCGCCTCTTTTATTAAAAGCTCTGAAAAGATCAACCAAATGGTTGCGCAAGGGATAGAAAAAAGTAAGAGTATAGGTTATGCTAACCCTCAGGCTATTTCCGAGTTGAAAACCCAGGTTAGTCATATAAATGAGTCTTTGAGGGAAAAAGGTAAGTTTCCTAGTCAAACTCAACCCAATCCTAGAGGAGTTCATGAAGTAGGTGAAAGACCATCAGAACATGTGAATGCTATTAAAACCCTTAGGAGTGGTAGAGTGGTAGACAACAAGGTAACCATGCCTGATAGTGAACATGCTGTAGTTCACCCTTCTGATCTAGAAAATAATGAGGAGGCTGGTAAAGTCTCTAAAGAGACCAATGATGGTCATATTTACCCAGGCTTTGTTCCTAGGGCCCCGTTCCCCAAGCTGCTAGTTCCAACGAAGAGGGATTCCAAATTTCGTGTACACAAGTTTCTTAAGGACTTGTGTACACGAAAGCGTAAGCTTAGTGTTCAAAAGAAAGACTTCCTAGCTAGTCACGTGAGTTCTATTATTCAGAATACCACTACTCCTTAGTACAAATACCCAGGGTCCCCTACCATTGCTTGCACAATAGGTAAATACCGTGTTGAGAAAGCGTTGCTTGACTTAGGAGCCAGTGTGAACTTACTCCCATACCATGTGTACCTTAGGCTAGGACTTGGTGAGATGAAACCTACCCAGATGACTCTTCAGTTAGCTGATAGGTCCGTTAAAATTCCTCGTGGTGTGATCGAGGATGTTCTTATAGAGGTCGACAAGTTTATTTATCCAGTGGATTTTGTTATCCTAGATGCCCAACATGTCCCTGACCTAGAAAACCAGATACCGGCAATTTTAGGTCGCCCGTTTTTAGCTACATCCAATGCAATCATTAACTGTCGAACTGGTATTATGAATTTGTCTTTTGGTAATATGACTATTGAGCTGAATGTCTTTCATATTAGTAAGCTACCCTCTGAACTAGATGACTCGAGCATAGAATAGGTAAACATGATAGGAACATTAGTCGAGGAGTCATTACCAAAAACATTGTTAGAAGATCCATTAGAGAAATGCCTAGCTCACTTTGGGATTGATTTTGATGATGATGATGTGATGAATGAGGTGAATGCTTTGTTAGATTCATCCCCTTTGATAGACACTAGTAATGGATGGAAACCTAAGTTCAAACCTCTACCTGTTTCTAAGTATACCCTAGTTCCTTCGTTGGAAAAGCCTCCTAAGTTGGACCTAAAACTATTGCCAGATACCCTGAAGTATGTGTTTTTAGGCCCGTCTGAAACTTTACCTGTGATTATTGTTTCCGACTTGGATAGTGATCAGGAAACTAGGCTAGTGACCATCCTTCAAAACAACAAGGAAGCTTTAGGGTGGACCATAGCAGACATTAAGGGTATAATTCCTAATGTTTGTATGCATCAAATATATTTAGAGGAAGATACCAAACCTTCTAGGGAGATGCAACGTCGACTGAACCCTAATATGAAAGAAGTAGTTCGAACCGAGGTTCTTAAGCTGTCAGATGCGGGAATTATCTACCCTATTTCAGACAGTAAGTAGGTCAGCCCCGTTCAGGTTGTTCCCAAGAAATTCTGTATTACTGTAGTCCAGAATAATAAAAATGAGTTAATCCCAACCCGAATGACCACGGGTTGGCGTGTCTGTATTGACTATAGAAAATTGAACAAGGTCACTAGGAAGGACCACTTTCCCCTTCCCTTCATCGATCAAATGCTAGAAAGATTAGTTGGACGTAGCCATTTTTGCTTTTTAGATGGATACTGCGATTATAATCAGGTTTATATTGCCCCAGAAGACCAAGAGAAAACCAGTTTTACCTTTCCCTTTGGTACCTTTGCGTATATACGCATGCCTTTCGGGCTATGTAATGCCCCAACGACCTTTCAACGTTGTATGTTTAGCATATGTTCTGACATGGTAGAACGGTTCTTAGAGGTCTTTATGGATGTTTTTTCAGTGTTTGGTTCGTTTTTCGATGAGTGCTTGCATCATTTGTCATTATTTTTGACTAGGTGTAAGGAAAATAATTTAGTGCTTAATTGGGAGAAATGTCATTTCATGGTTCGTTCATGAATCGTTCTAAGGCATATCGTATCTTCGAAAGGTATAGAGGTAGATAGAGCCAAAGTTGACCTTATTAAAACTTTACCGTTCCCAAAAACCGTAAAAGATATTAGGTCATTCTTAAGGATTTTAGCTTGATTTCTAGACCTCTTTGCAATTTGCTTGCAAAAGATGCTAAGTTTGTCTTTGATGATGCTTGTTTAGAGGATTTTGAGAAGCTTAAGACTTTACTCACTACCGCCCCCATAGTCCAGGCACCCAACTGGAACCTACCCTTTGAGATCATGTGCGATGCTTCAGATTTTGCTATTGGTGTTGTGCTAGGTCAGCGAGAAAACAAATTACTTCATGTGATTTACTATGCTAGCAAAACACTGAATGATGCGCAGTTGAACTATACCACTACAGAGAAGGAACTGTTGGCCATTGTGTTTGCCTTAGACAAGTTTAGATCCTATCTCTTAGGTTCTAAGATCGTAATCTATACTGATCATGCTGCTTTGAAATACCTTTTATCTAAGAAGGATACCAAACCTAGATTGATTAGATGGATCCTTTTATTACAAGAATTTTGTACAGACATTAGAGACAAAAAGGGTGCAGAAAATGTAGTAGCAGACCACTTGTCTAGGCTAGTTATTAGTTCCCATAATGATTCCCATCATATAAGGGATAGCTTTCCTGATGAACAATTGTTTTCTGTTTCCCAATCACCTTGGTATGCGAATATAGTGAATTATCTTGTTACTGGTCGAATGCCCCAATATTAGGGTAGACAAGATCGTTCTAGGTTTTTAGCCGAGGTTAAGTACTTCTTTTGGGATGATCCTTATTTATTTAAGTATTGTCCATACCAAATTATTAGGAGATGTATACCTGAGAGTGACCAGTCCATTATTATTTCCTTTTGTCATGATCATGCTTGTGGGGGTCACTTTAGTGCTAAGAAGATTGCTGCTAAGATATTGCAGTGTGGATTCTATTGGACTTCATTGTTTAAAGACTCCCATAGTTACTGTGTTACTTGTGAACGTTGCCAGAAATTAGGAACCATTTCCTGTAGGAATATGATTTCCTTGAACCCGATTTTAATTGTTTAGGTCTTTGATGTGTGGGGTATTGACTTTATGGGTCCATTTCCTAATTTTTTTGGTAACCTATACATCCTTGTCGCCGTAAACTATGTCTCTAAGTGGATTGAGGCGGTTGTGTGTAAAACTAATGACCATAGGGTTGTGATTGATTTCTTGAAAAATAATATACTTACTCGTTTTGGTACACCACGAGCAGCTATAATTAGTGATGGAGGGTCGCACTTTTGTAATGGACCTTTTAAAATTTTGATGAAGAAATATGGTATTACACATAAGGTAGCTACCCCGTATCATCCGCAGACTAATGGTCAGGTAGAGGTTTCTAATAGGGAGATAAAACGTATATTAGAGAAAACAGTTAATCATATTCGGAAAGACTGGTCGTCTAGGCTTACTGATGCCTTATGGTTTTATCGTACTGCATTTAAAACCCCCATTGGAATGTCGCCTTATCGGCTTGTTTATGGCAAGGCATGTCATTTACCTGTTGAGTTAGAACATAGAGCTTATTGGGCTGTTAAGTAGCTAAATTTTTCACTTGACAAGGCAGGAGCCCATAGGAAACTCCAGCTCAATGAGTTGGACGAGATTCGTATAGATGCTTACGATAGTGCGAAGGAGTATAAGAGCAAAATGAAACTTGTGCATGATAGAAATAATTTACGGAAGTCATTTTCTCCAGGTCAAAAAGTTCTTCTGTATAATACCTGCTTGCATCTTTTCCATGGGAAGTTACGTTCTCGGTGGACGGGTCCTTTTATTGTTCGCACTGTCTTTCCTCATGGAGCTGTTGAAATTGAGACACCGGATGGTAGTAGTTCTTCGAAGGTTAATGGTCAGAGATTGAAACCCTTTTTAGAGCCCTTTCCTATAGGTGATGTTGAGGAGGTCCCTCTGGGGGACCCTGTTTACCCTTGATTGACCATCAAGGCAGTTGTATGTTGTATATTAGTTTTGATTTTCTCTCTCTTCACCCAGATACTATCTCTCCAACTTTTCCTCGTGTTATTTTACTTTTGGTATTGCTCTTTCATTAGAAACATTGAGGACAATGTTAGATTTAAGTTTGGGGGTGGGGAAGAACTTTTTAGTTGCACTTTTGAAACTTCTAGCGTCACATGGTATCCGGTTGGCTAAGTTTACATATTGTTTCTCACCAAAAAGATAGAAATTGGAATGTTAGGGATAAAAACATATTGAGACATTAGAGAAAAGACATTGAGATCCTTGAAATTCAGGAGAGAACTTGTTCCTTTTAGAGGGTAACCGTGATGGACCTAACCATCCATGATGGAAATACAAGTAGGTCTGGAAATGCCAGAAAGACAAAGCAACCTCACAATGTAGTCTTAGTTACTGGATTACAACTCTCTCTCAGTATAAACTTATCATCATCAACAAACGGAGCGACATCAAAATCTATGAAGAAAGTGGAAGATGTTTAAGGTTTAGAAGCAACAATAGAAAATCAGAATTCAAAATCAAGGGTTACAAGAAGTTATAAGAGCAAGAAAAATCAAACAATATAAGTTGTTGAAGTTCATGATACTAAGACATTACAAGTTGCGAAGATCCAAGTGTTAAATTCCTTCTATGATGGCCATAATTTTTTTTGTCTTGTTTCCAAAACAAAAAAAAAATGAAAAAATATAAAGTTTAAATTTTAAATTTTGTTCAATAAGGCCATAGGGAAGTAGAAATCTCTAAGGAAGTTTCAAATGAGGAATCTAAGAGAAGAGTTAATTGTCAAGGTTCTACGAGGTTCAAGAGTTTATCATCAACAGTTGAAGCCGAAGAAGACGTTGTTTCTACTGAGCACTATGAGAGAGTCAAAGAAAGATACATTTGGTTGCTTTGTTAGCCCGCTTTCAATCTGGCACAAGATCTTTAGTTTTCGTATTGATTTGATTGACTAATGGTGGTTGAACTTTGATTGTACCTAGTTTGTTTATGCTTGAGAATCTTCTCTTCTGATATAAGATTCACTAAAACTAGTTCAAGGTTTCGACAGGGATCTTTAGACTGTTGTTAGATCTAAAGACGATCTTGTGATAATCCATTGTTAACAGACTCCGTTCTGTGTACGATTGATCACAAGAGATTTAATTAGTTGTGTGCAGGTGTTTATTGAAGATTTAGGAAGATTTGAAGACAAAGAAGATATTGAAGATTTCTGACTTGGTTTTTATAATCTTTGGTGTGCATAATACTTGTTTTGGAAAAAGAGGATCCGACTATAATTGATTTATCCTTTTGGGTATTTTGATAGAATAGTTGAGGAAGATCGTCATCAATACGATTCCTTGTGATTAAAGGTATTGATTGGCTTAATCTTAACGATTACCTTTGGGTGATTGAATATAAGATAGATCTTGGAACCTGGCAAAGGAGTTTATGTTAAGATAAACAAGGGAACCTTTGAGCAACTCATATCACTTTGTTGAAGAGAGTTGATACCAAACAGATTTGTTGTTGATTTACTGTTTGGAATACAAACCAAAGGAATTTGTCCAAGTACGTGACTTGTTTACAGGCTGGAGGCGTTGATAGACGCATTTATGTGTCTAATTTGTCCTCAATGTTTCGTATTGTTAGTACTCGATTTCATACTTATTTTTGTGTGTTTGTAGGTATTTTTTAGAAATAAATATTGTTGGAAAATTTGGCTCGAAAAGTTGCACGGAACACCCCCGGAGGACATTTGCTATACGGACCCACACTTTTGCTATGTGTCACCCATGGCTATGCATCACCCATTTTTGTCCACAACACCCATTTTTTATTCAGCACCCAGGACGTTGGATAAGGGATAACCATCTTCTTCATTTCAAAAATTATGTTTTGGCGGGAAAACTGGATATTCATGTTCTAGAGAGATTCAATGGCTGAACCACATTGGGTTTGTTCCTCTTGGATAAACATGGATGGTATAGGCCTTTTGTTCGACTAGATTTGGCTGGATATTCCAAGAGAAAAAAACAGAGGACGGGAGATATTCATGAGCTTGCACAAGATATTCATGGGATTTCCTGTGTGTATTAGAGGATATCGTGTGGCTTAATAGAGTTTTAATCCAACTGGGACTGTGTTGGGAGTGTGTCAACACTATTCAGACGCGTGATGAGCTAAAATAGGGAACACATATTTTCGTATCACTCTCTGTTGGTGCTACTGCGGGAAAGATGCGTACAGCGAAGGAAAGGTATTGATTGGGGATTATATACAATTGATTGGGAGATATTTCACAGATCATTTCCAGCGTAACAAAGAGAAGAAAAATGGAATTATTCCCGTGTACTGTCAAGGAGTAAATGAAGTTTTTTGAGAGATATTACGCGTAATTTCTTTGTCATGTGGAGTATATATAGGGTGCTGGGAAATCATAGAGAGGATTGGGGAGAGTTTAGAACACTACAAGAGCGAGAGAATCAAGTTGCAGAGAATCGCCATTTTCTGCTGCTGTGATGAACATAAGACGCACAAAGGAAGTCATAGTTGATACAGTGACAACGACAGTCCATCTTTATCGTACTTTGTAACAGTTCGGTTTGTAACAAAAAATACTATTACAAACCCGATTTTAATTATATTTCTATCATTTTCATCATTTGTAAACCCTTTGAGCAATAATAATGATTTTTGAGCGTGTTTCCAACATGATGAGCGGCTAATTTTCTCACAACCAAGGCAATGAGGAAGCTATTTATGCATGAATAATTGGTAAACATTTTATTTTCTCTAATTTATAATTTATAATTCACTCAATCACTGCTTTTACAGAGTTTTTAATTGTTTGCATAATTTTCTTCATTAGTTGTGATTCAATTAGATAGGTTATGCTTTGTTTAGATAATCTATGCTTAGGGGATACAATTAATTTTTGAGAATTTGCCTGATTATTTGTGAATTAAGAAATAAGGGACTTAAAAGATAATTAGAGTTTTGGATTATTTATCATAATTTATTCATGTGTAATAGTGGAATTAGTGTCTTGGTTATTCCTAATATTTTGAAATCAATCTTGAATTAAGTTTTCTTTATTTTGAAGTTCTATTAAGTCTAAAATCTATTGCTTTCACAAGTCTCAACGAACCTATTATTACTACAACATTATTGAGATCACATTAGGCATGGGAATACAGAAGGAACTAGGTGAACTATAGGTTTAGTTGCTTGGTCTCAACTATACGAAGTTGTCTGATTTTGTATAGCGGCTTAAACCTGGGAGTATTCAATTCTGGACTTGGTCCCAGGGTTTTTCTGCATTTGCGGTTTCCTCGTTAACAAAATTTTGTTGTGTCATTTACTTTATTTTTTCGCATTATAATTGTTTTATTATAATTAAAGTAAATTACACAGACGTTAATTCATATTTACTTGATACGTGAATCCTATTGAGTTTGGTTAAGTCCGAACCTTTATATCAAGTAAACACACTTTGTTGTTGTATTGTCTCGATCTCATATCCATAGACGACCACACAAAGTGTGAACCGATTTGTTGTATTGTCTCGACTTATTCCATAGACAGTCACTTTCGAGGAAAGGACTTATAGGAAGGAAAAGTAATATCTTGAGGTATATTTGGGGTCCCCTCGCCTTTTCAATTGGTGTCAGAGCAGGAAAACACGAAAAGATCTAACAATCTATGCTTGGTGCGATCCATCCTATAAGAATTGAATCCATGTCTTATTCAGTTAATGTTAAGCAAGAGTATGACTACTCAAAGGTTGAAGATGTTACTACCTCATTGACTCGTGATCCAGGAGTTGCGAAAACATCTGTGTCTTTTTCGGATGAAAAGGAAGATGCTGATAAAGAGTTGGTAAAACTCTTAAAGCCTATAAAAACTTTGTCTTCTAAATTGTTGTTTTTAAAGACAGAGTCAAATCTTCTTAAACATGAGATCAGAAATAAAGACAGTCAACTGAATAGTCTGACTGAAGATAAGTTGAATCTCACTGTCAAATTAGAAGCTATTGTTAACTCTCTTGATAAAGAGACAAGTCCAATGATTCTGAAAAATGATATTGTTGTATTAGTCACATCTGAAACAGATCAAGATGATGGTAATTTACCGAACTACATCAAGTCAAAAGAGGATGAGAAACAAGCTTCTATATCTATTGATGATAAAATGAAATCTTGTCCAAAGGAAACTTTGAAACGATTATATAATAATGATATTAAGGAATACATTTTTCAGTCACTTGACAGGAAACTTATACTTCTTCTACATACGGTGGTAAAAATATTTAAGGAAGTTTCTTGTCTTAAAAAACTGAAAGATCATTCCTTAGTAGAAAGACAGATCATGCCACAACCCTATAAGATCAACTCAAGATCAGAGGAAAGAGTTGACAATAGCTTCTCGAAGAAGATTCCTCCTCATCCATATCGAAACAATTCCTGTTTTGATGAAGAACAATTCCAGAAGGAAGGGAGAGAGAGAATCTCTGCCAAAAGAAATAATGAGGGATCTCCAATAATTATTTCAGATAATCAGACTGATGTGAATCATAAGGAAGTCCTTAGAATGAGAAAATCTTATGAAAATCTCATTGAAAGAATTAAGAGAGATATATCAATATCTGGGAATTCTCACATCAGCACAGTTTCTCCACATGATCATATCTCTAGAGTTAGAAAAGATCATCGTCTTGGGAGAAAATATATTGGGCAGAAATTCCCTAAGAGAAACATGAACTATGATTTTGATATTCAATATAAGCTTGAAAAAGCTTATTCTGATACAACTTAGTTGTATCAGGGTTGTGCACCCTCATCCCAATTCGTGCCCTAAGATGGATGAGGAAAGCACATGTTAATGGTAGTTCCCATTTTCGGTAATAAAGGATATTTAAGGAATACCTTTTAGGTCTCCTCTTCAGTAAAAGGAGAAGTTCGAAAACATGATTTATATTTTCGATAAACTATTGTTGTCTTAGGATTATTATGTCTCCTTGAAGGATGTCTCCTATAACTCGTAGTGTCACAAGGAGTGATAGAAGGGAAGCACGAATAGTAAGAAACTATCAAGGGTTTGTCCCATGTCGAAAAATCAGGAAGTTTATCTCGAGAATCGAACCTGATTCTATCTCTTCTAGAGTTCAAGAAGAATCATGTCTTTTTGCTATCGATGATTCAGAGTTTACCAAGTGTTTTTCAATAGATGGTATGAGTAATGTTATGAATAAGTTTGAAGAACTCATGGGAAATCTCTTTATCTTGGTTCAAAATCGTGATGAAATAAAAGATAAAATTCAAGAGATGAAAAGTGAATTTGAAGGTTTGAAACTTCAACTTGAAGACGCAAGAGGAGTTTTGTCTGAACTCAAGGTTATTGTTGAAGATCTTGAAAAATAATAAGTGGTTGCAGACAAGTCTCTTGAGACATGATTTAACAGTTTGAACACTAAAGAAACATCGATGAACAATAAGAGCACCACTAGAGATTAAGTTATATGTTCTAATACTTAATCTAGAAAAATAGACATCAATTTTTGATTGCTTTCATTGATTGTATAAGTCTATTGAATAAAACTATTATGAATAAAGTTATTTTATTTATAATTTTTCTTGTCATAGTTTTTGATTTACATAGCCGATACTTTAATGCTTTGTTTGTTTGCTATGTATGTGTATGAGATGTTTGATTTCGGTTTTATTACCTTGATATTCAATCTCATAATGTGTTGTTTACCCTTATGGTTTGGGTGACTTTTTGATTTAGCACGATTAAGTTCTATCCCAAGGCTTTATCAAAGGATCATGAGGGGTTCTTATAGAAACAATATGTGAAAGAGTCACAATATGTTGAATCGGTTTTGGTCTAGCATAAAAGCATATGTGTTTCGACGGTTTTCAACTTTTGGTTGCAATTGTTAAAACCGATTTTCAACCTTTCTCTGGTAAAGGTTGGTTGTTGTTATTCTTTTGTTTTTGGCATGAGAATGACAACATAATGGTATTTCAATATCAATTCTCCCAGGATAAGAGAGCGATGCAATCATATTTGGAGAAGTTGGATGCGAAGTTGAGGTAACAATCTTGTTAGTTAATTTTTTTCATGTTTTAAGAAAAGCCTATTTTTATTTGATATGTACAATTGATTTGTTTATTCCATTATGTATGTATGGATGTGTGTGTGATTCAATTGTTTCCGGTTAAGTAAAACTTTTGTTATCTTGCTTTGTTGTGTGATATCAATAGTTTAGGCTTACGAAATTTGGTGCAATTGCGGTGCTTTAATGTTTATGTTAATTCAATTGCTTCCAGCTAAGTAAAACAATTGTTATTTTGCTTTATTATGTAGTATCAATTGTTTAAGCTTACAAAATTTCGGTGCAAAAGTGAAACTTTGATTTATGTGTGTTGTTTCAATTGCATCCGGTTGAGTTGAATAATTATGCAATTTGATTTATTGGTTTGTATGAATTATTTATGGCTTAACGAATGAATATGTTGACTGGACGAGCTGTTTAGTCTAATTCGATTCCGAATAGGCTAATCTAAGTTAATTCTGATCTTAGTTAAACTTATCAAAGTGGAGGTTTCGGTCATTCAAGTCTTGCCGAAAGCCTAAACACGTAAATGCTAATTAACTAACCTAGTATTTGGCTTGTTTGAAATCTAAAGGTCTAAGTTATATGGATAATTAGAACCTGATTAAAAAAATGGAGTTTATCTTTGTTTTGGTCTTATCAAATGAAGCAGTTGTATTTATACAATCGGTTTAGCAAAGGATCTAAGTTTCTTAGTTGATTTTTGGTTTGCTAAACTAGTTGGGAAAATTTCTTCGGGCAATTATTTCCATGATAACATATCAAAACGTAATTACTTTGTAGTTTCGGTTTTGATATTGGTTATCAAAAATGGTATGTAAAACCCTCGTTCTTGACTCAACAGGTTGCAAGTTTATTTTGAGATTTGTAAGATCCTTTTCGTGTTGTCCTTTATTTGTTCGCTTCTTTGTCATTTTTGTGACAAAAAGAGGGAGAAATATATGGAGTAAACAGGTGATGCTGGTATCAATCTTATGGTTGGTTGGTGTCACTAGGGAAGAGGACTATGGTGCTTGAAACATTTAACTAACGAATGAGGAAAAGCACAGACTAAGGGGAGTAACATATCATGTGATTGGGATAACAAAGACGTGCGTATTGAAAATCTACTTATCTCACCTTTAGGGGGAGTATGAGCTTTGTTATTATAATGTCAACAACGACATTTTAAGGATTGAATTAATGCAGGTTGTGTGCTGTTGAATTCAGGAATCAAGCGTATGTGTAATGAATTATTGTAATTTGTTTATCCATATGATTATAAGAGTTTTTTCACTAAAATTGACAAAGGGGGAGATTGTTAGAGCATTGCTCGATTGAATCCACCAAGCGTTGGTATGTCAAGTTTGGTTGTCATATTTTAGTGAGCCAAAACTCATTTAAGAAGTCGCTTGGTTTAAATGTACTAGAGTCAACTTCATATAGGTTAGCTTGAAAGTATTAGGGTGAGACATTACAAGTATTGCGAAGAGTTGAAGAATTGCGGAGCTACAATGACAACAACATCCTTCCACTTGAGGTTAGTGATATTTGACTTGAACTATTTCATTCCCTAACGTATCTTTCAAGTCGTGCATATTGAAAACATAAAACTTCGAAGCATGAACACTCTAGATAGACATAGTATTAAGGAATACAATATGAAGTTTGTTTCTTAACCATTAAACTTTATGTAGGACCAGAATATCGCTACAATACTATTTTTGCGATATTAACAACACTTTTGCGAGCGTCTCAGAAAAATCTTTAACAACATTTCGCGAGTGTCACAGAAGAATCTAAAAGAAGCTGGCGATGGAAGAAATACAAAGAGAGTATGTTTATCCCGTGATGGTTATCACTTTTGCGAGAGAGAATATTATAGCAATCGCGATGAGATCACAGAGTAAATTCGAAAAAGGAGGAAAACTTAGTTGTCATCCACTATGTAAAACCCTATATAAAGGGTTCGTTAGGTTCAGAAAATGATGATGTCTTTTGGAGAGTTGATAAGGTTTTGAGGAGAGAGAAACTCTAGAAAGAAATTTGTACTTCTGAGTTTTTATGTCTTTTGTAAAGAATTCAAAAAGTTAGAATAATAAAAAAGCGTTGTAATTCATTCTCAAACATAATTCAATTTTTGTAGATTCTTATCAGGGGTGTAGTGTATGAATTCCTGCAACTACATTTTGGCGCCCGAAACAGGGATTGAATTAACAAAAATTGAAGAAAAAGTGAAGAAGAAGATAAGAATTGTTCAAAATTAAGGAAATCATTAAGTAAATCGGTGAGATAATTGAAAGGAGAATGATCAGAATCAAAGAGGATTGTAGAAAATTGGAGTGTGATATGGTAACAAGAACAATGATTGATAGATTTCATGAAAATCTTAAGGGGAAGATACACAAACGGGATTTTGAAGGAAGGAAAATTATGACGGTGGAAAAAATATCACCATTGAAAGATTGGAAAAAGCAAGAAATCACGTTTACAGCAGCATAAATACCAGAAGAAGGTCTAAGTCATACATCTCCATCGGTGGTCACAGTAACCACTATACCAATGAGAAAGGAGAAATCAATAAAATCTGTAGAAGAATGGGCTATGAATAGAACTTTGGTGGACACAAAAAGTTCTGTAGATATGATATTGTATCATACTTTCAAGAAAATGGGATATAAGGATGAAGAAATGTCTTATTCAACATATCATGTTCATGGCTTTGGAAAGTCTTTAACAAAACCTAAAGGCGAGATAATGGTACGAATTCCACTAGGGGAGATTGAAACACAAGTAATGTTATGTGTGGTAGACGTAGAATCACCGTATAACATGATATTAGGAAGACCATGGATACACACAATTAAGGCTGTAGCATCAACGTTGCATCAATGCATCAAGTTTCTTACACCCAGTGGAATTGGAGAAATCAGAGGAGACACAGATTTTTCGAAACTGTATTGCCAAATTGAAGTAAGAAATTATGAAGGACGTCCAAAACTGCGAAAGGATCGCAGAAAATTGGCGAGAGAAACAAAGAAGGAAGAAGAATTTAAAGTTTACACGATAAGAGCAAAATAAGGAAAAGGAATACCCAGTGAAATCCCACAAGAAGGAGATGAACTCGCGAGAATTATGAAAACACCAACACCAATGGGAGAACCTGAAGCCAGTTATATTGCAGCAGAACCAACAAAGGAAATAAATATTGGGAGTAAAGAAGAGCCTAAAATGCTGAAAACTGGGACTAGAATGGAGGCAGATGAGGAAGAAAGAACTATAAATCTTTTGCGAGAGTATGCAGATATCTTCGCGTGGAGCATGGATGAGATGCCAGGGATAGATCCTTCAATAGCATGTCATAAATTAGAAATCAACAAAAACATAAGACCATTTAAGTAAAAAATAAGGAAGATCGCAACAACATATCATTCTCAAATAGAAGAAGAATTACAGAAGATGCTCGACGCAGGAATTATAAGGCAAGCAAAATATCCAGAGTGGATTGGAAATATGGTAGTGGTCCCAAAGAAGAATAAGGGGATAAGAATTTGTATAAATTTCAGTGATTTAAACAAGGCTTGTCCTAAAGATAGTTTTCCATTACCAGACATTCCACAGATGGTTGAATCAGCAGCAGGAAATGATAGAATATAATCGTTGGATGGATATAAAGGATATAATCAAATCCCTCTCACTGAAGAAGATCAAGAACATACCGTATTTTTTGCTCCAAGAGGCCATTTGGCTTAAGAAATGCTGGGTCAACGTATCAAACAATGGTGGAGAAGGTGTTTGCAAAGTGGATCCAAAAAACATTAGAAGTGTATGTAGATGATATTCTGATCAAAAGCAAAGAAGCTGAGAATCATGTGCAAGATTTGAAAGAGATTTTCGATCAACTGCGACAATTCAATATTAAAGTGAATCCTGATAAGTGTACTTTTGGAGTAACTTCAGGGAAATTTTTGGGGTATATTGTATCGAAAGAAGGAATACAAGTTGATCCAGAAAAGGTACAAGCAATTCGCGATATGTCAACACCTGTGATGGTAAAAGATGTGCAAAAATTAAATGGACTCTTAGCCTCGCTAGGAAGATTCATTTCGCGATCTTCAGACAAGTGCAAACATTTTTTTCGATATACTCAAAAAGGGAACAAAATTCAAGTGGACAGATGAATGCGAAAAAGCTTTTCAAGGAATAAAAGAACATTTAACGAACAAAACTATTTTACAGAAAGCTGAACCTGGAGAAGACTTATTGATTTATCTTGCAACAACCACATATGCGCTAAGTGCTGTGTTGCTGCGAGTAGATGCAGGGGTAGAAAAACCAATTTATTACATCAGTAAAACATTCAATTCTGCAGAGAGAAATTATTCAAAGATTGAGAAACTAATTCTAGCATTGGTACATGCAACTTTCAAACTTCACAACTATTTTCAGGCACATAAGGTCAAAGTGTTAACGAAAGTACCAATTGAGTCAGTAATGAAAAATTCAAAGAGATCAGGCAGAGTTGAGAGATGGAATTCACAAGTAGGACACTTTGATATTCAATATGAAATTTTATCCTCGCCAAAATCACACTTTATCACAGAATTCTTAGCTGAATTTCCTTTAGAAGATGATGAAGCTGTGGAAGAGATGATAGATGTAGAAGAGGAATGTGGAGATCCAAAAGAGCTATTAACAGAACCCAACAGATAGGAAATATTAGTAGATGGATCATCCAATGGAGAAGGAAATGGAATTGGAGTTGTTTTCATATCGCCAGAAGGAAAAAAAACAGTTTTTCATTTAGACTTGAATTTGCGTCAACTAATAATAAGACAGAGCATGAGGCCGTGATCCATGCTTTAAAATTTGCGATAGAAATGAATTTGGAAAATGCGAGAATCACCAACGATTCACAATTGGTTATTCGCCAGATAAAAGGAGAATATACAACAAATGAACCATCCTTGAGAAAATACAAAAGACTTGTTGAAGAATTATCTGCGAGAATTCCAAAAATAAAATGGAGACATATATCAAGGAAAGATAATAGACTTGCAGATGCTTTTGCTTTCATATCTAGTATGATGAAAAATCCATCGGCAAGGTGCATAAAAATTCAAACACTTTCATTTCCGTCGGTAAACAAGGAAGAAGAAGAGACAGATGTAATGATGGTAGAATCTAGCGAAGGAGAGCCAGCGAGCAATATCACAGATTGGCGAGCAGATCTTCATGCATACTTGGCAAGAGGAGAAATCCCAAGAAATCGATTGGAAGCACATAAATTAAAGAGTAGGTCAACCAATTATGAATTAAGAGATGGAGTATTATATTGCAGATCTTTTAATGGACAATCGCTAAGATGTTTGACGATGGAAGAAGGACAAAAGATATTGAAGATGTTACACAGTGGTGACGCTGGTAATCACAGTGGAGGAAGATCTTTGGCATATAGAACAAAAATGCAAGGCTACTACTGGCCATATATGCATGAAGATGCAAAACAACTCTCAAGGCGTTGTGAAGATTGCCAGCGATATGGAAAGAAGATACATGCACCAGGAGCACCATTATCATCCTCAACAAGTGTATGGCCTTTTGGGAAATGGGGGTTAGATATTGTGGGACCATTTGTACCTGGTTCTGGACAAAGAAGATATTTGATTGTCGCAACAGATTATTTCACAAAATGGGGAGAAGTAAAGGCAGTACAACATATTCGCGATAAAGATATTTTTACATTCATATTTGAGAATATAATTTGCAGATTCGGATTCCAAAGACAGTTGGTATCTGATAATGGAAAGCAATTTGAAGGGCAGAATATAGAATTGCTACTCAATGCATTTAAGATAAAGTATGGAAAATCTACTCCTCTATATCCACAAGCAAATGGTCAAGCTGAAGCAACCAATAAGACAATCGCAGACATCTTAAAAAAGAAGCTAGAAGGATACCACAGAGCATGGTGTGAACAGGTTCATAATGCAATATGGGCCTACAATACAAGTAGACGAGAATCTACTGGAATGTCACCTTTTTGTTTGACATATGGAGTTGAAGCGGTGTTACCAACAGAAGTAGCTATTCCTACAACAAAAAGGGAGGCTTGGGAAAGAAATCTAAGTGCTGGAATGATTTTAAATAAATTGGATGAATTAAAAGAAAAAAGAGAAAAAACATTGCAACATATGGAAAATTACCATCGAAGATTAGCTCGTGAGTACAACAAACGTGTTAATAAACGTGAATTTCAACCTGGCGATTTAGTGCTGCGAGAAACACCAAGTTATCAGCGAGAGAATGGTGGAAAGTTGGCGAGAAAATGGGATGGACCATACATCATTAAAGAGATAGTTGGAACTGGGGCATACAAACTAATGGATCCTGAAGGAAGAGATGTTGGTCAAAGACTCGATAGACCATGGAATAGATTATTTCTGAAAAGGTATTATCAATGACATCTTCTACAAGATAAGAGATACTGGTATGTTATATGATGAAACAGGTAATAAATTCTTCTATCTCTATTTACAACTGAAAAATTCTTCTGATAATAAAGCACAACAAGAACAACGAGCATCATCGCAAGAAAAGCGAATACAAATTTCGCAGAGATTAATAGAATGGGATGAACCTTTATGGCGTGCACCCTAGTTCGCGAATAAAATTTCGCAAGAGGCAAATGTAAGACCTAATAGCATGTCATAGGAGGGGGTATCTCTTGACATGATTCAGGGGTAAGGTTATACCGCTGCTGGATCCTGAGTCATGCAGATGTTGGGGTTAAAGAAAACCTATCCGGGAGAGAGATCTTGAATTTCCAACTATATAAGGTTATACCCTGGTTGGAAGACTGAGAATCTCTTCCAAGAAGTGCAAAGTATGACCAAGGCGCCAAGGTACACGGTTGAGCCAAGAGTGCCCGGGGCGTACGAAACTCCCTTGCATTCTTGGTAAGTCTTGGCTATGATGCACTTATCCTGAAGAAAGCCCCACTTAGGGTGCAGTCTTGTAACTATAAGCCATATAGGCATAAAGGATAAGAGGCTGCGAAAACAGCTGGTTGTTGGTAAATCTGGATGGGAGGAGCTAGTCTTGTATGGCCGATGTGCACTCCTTGAAGGGGAAACCAGGGGGAAGATAAGGGCGGCACCATCCATTAGGGAGCTGATAAGTGTCTTAAGACGGCAATGTCACGGGGCTTTATGATCGTAAGAACATTTAGGCATGTCATACAAGAAAAATGTTAAGATGAGATCAATGGGTTTTTACATGAAAGTGTAAAGACGTCCTGCGATTTCATCGCAAGACGACAATGTCATAAGGTTAAATTATTGCAAGAGAGTTTATGTTTATCATATTGTCGCAGAGATTTTGATTTTGAAAGAACATGGATAAGACAAGATCAAAGGGTCTTTACATGCAAATGTTAAGAAATCCTGCGATTTTGTCGCAGACAGAAAAAGTTTGGCAAAATAAGACCTTTAATTAGGAAGGAAAAATAAGATCAAAAGAATAATCTTACCAATTAACTATTTTATTTTAAGATTGCAGGAAATATTCATTCATCGCAGAGCAATATATAAGAAGGAAATTTTTTCAGAATTTTTCAGAATATCGCAGCAGTATTCATTGAAAATGTGAATTATTCAAGAAAGATAATAAAGGGAAAATAGGGGAATGGAGAAGTAACATTTCATTATCTTTCTTGAAAATATTCAAAGTAAACTAAGTTGAAATTTAAATTCTAAAAAGGTTTCAAAAGTTACATCGCTCGCAAGAAAAAGGAAAAGAAAGCAAAAATAAAGTTCAAGCCTCGCCAAATTCATTATTCTTGCTCGTCAGATTTATTATTTTTGCCAGAGTTATCAACTTCACCAGCATCCTTTTCACCACGAGTCTCTTCTTCTTTTGATTCTTTATCAGTGATTACTTCGCCACTTGCAGTTACTTCTTTGGGATGACTTCTTTCTTCTTCTTCACCATCTTCTTGGGTGATATTTTCTTCATCATTAGTAAACTCTAAATCTTCATCCATGGGAAGAGGAATTTCATCATCATCAACCTTTAGAGGAGGAACAGATACATGATGGAGAGAATGGGAAAACATAATCTCGTTCACAAGAACTTCAGCACTGAGGTGGACCTTGCGAAGGAAACCTCTATCACGATTCCTAATCTCTATATTTTTAAAGTAATCGAGATAATCAAGTCTTGTTTCTGCTTTGTCGCGGGCTTCAAGATAATTGGAAAGAAGAGACTTGTTCTCTTTGCGAACTTTATCCAATTTGTTGGTAAGATCAGCAATGGTAGAATGAAGACTTCTTTCAGATTCTGCGAGTAACAAAAATGATAAAAGATCATTTAGTCAAAGATTTTGCAAGAAATATAACACAAAATTTAACAGAAAGATCAATAAGAGAGAGGCAGTCAATTGACTACCTTCCTTCTGCGAGGTTAAGTTTTGAATTAATGTAAAGAAACAGTTTTTTCATTGATTCATAGCGTCATCGAATTTATCGCCAACCACACCCTTCAGACGAGATTTTATGTTTTCTTCTCTAGTGCATAGATACAAGTTTTCCTTTGCTAATAAAGAATGAGATTCCTTCAATTGGGAGCACTGGTCTTGAAGCTCGCTGGCCTTCAAACTAAGAGTTAACCTACCTTTGATAAGTTTATCCTTCTCAGCAGCGGATGATTCAGTTACTTCCTTAGGCTCATTTTTAAGGGAACGAAGAGATTGCTCCTGATTATCGCATATCCTTTGTAGATTACTCAATTGCTGCAAAGAAATCGCCATCAAGCTTGAAAATCTATGTTTCTCTTGGGATAAAGTTCTATTTTCATCTAATAAAGATTCTACCGCCAGGTTAGACTTGGTTAACGAATATGAGAGACGAGAAATCTCGTTACTTAATAAACTTTGACTTCGCGATAATTGATTATTCTCATTAGTAAGATTATCTATTTGATCAATCGAATATGTATGAAGATTATCTAATCTATTATACTGGTCCATCTAAGAATCTCTTTCGAAATGAGCTTCATCAGCAATAGATTCAAACTTAAGTCTCTCCATGTAACGAGTCTGATTTGAAACTAATGTATGAATCAATAATTTAAGAAAAAGACTTGAGTACATAAGATATAAAAGCAAAACAGAAAAAAAAATAGCAGAGGCAAGAAAAATGTACTTTTAAGCTCATCATTTTTTCTGCGAAGATTCTCGCAGTCTAGAGAAGAATTGCGGAGCATATGATTCAAAGTATCGCATTCAGCAGTTTTGACTTGAAGGCTTCTCCTTATAGCTTCAACCTCATTTTCCATAGACGCTCGTGAAGCATTACAATCAGAGACAAAATATTTGAGTAGAGTCTCGCAAGCTTCATATTGGAGGGGATCAGTAGAAGACTTTCTATCATTGTCTAAAATATTGGACAAAATTTTAAAAGCAACATCAACACTTGTAAAAGTTTCATTTAATGAAGGAAAGGGTGTAGAAGATGAAGTAGTAACGAGAGCAAGTTGACGATTTGAATCATTTGCGATGGTTAAGTTTTCAAGAGGAGGGGTATTTGGAAAAACAAAAGTTGAAGGCAGTAGAGGACTATAAGGAGTCTCAGTCACAACAATTTTAGAAGCTTGATTCGCCAAAGGGTCAGAAGAGGTAGAAATATGAGCAGTGATATCCTCGCAGACAAAATAAGAAAGATTTGGTTGCGACAATGTGGGAGTAGCCCTCGCGGATGTTAGCGGGGGAATAACGAGATTATACCCAAGAGTCTTAAAGTGGCGAGATCTCTTTGGAGGTTTAACAGAGTTCTCATCATTCTGCGAATAATAATTCAGATAAGAAACAGAGGCAACAATATTGTTATTAAAAAATAGAGGGTGTTTCTTACTACCTTATCATTCGCAGAACTCCTCTTCTTCTTCTCAGCTGGCCTTTTACGAACATTAGGGTTTTGAGTTGTGGATTGTGTGTTAGAGATAGTTCCGCTGAAAAGAAGATATAACATGGAAGTTATGAAGAATCAAATAAGAAAGGCTGGAGAATATAAATAAAAATTAGTTTAAATAAATATCATATGTCAAGAAATATACCTTGGTGACTCCATTAAAACAGTAGCAGGAGAATATGAAGAAGAAAAGTTGCAGACGGAAGACGAAGAAGATAAAGAAATGGAAGAGGAAAATTAGTTCTGAAATTTAACTCTACCATTTATAGGAATAAAGGAGTTGAACTATTAAGCAAAGACGTGTCAGTAAAAATAGGGCTAAACAACACGTGTAGGAGGTAAGGCTAGATTAACGGAACCTTGTCGAGAAGAAAATATAAGAGGGAAAGGAGTTGCGAGTATTAGTTCTCATGATCTTCTCTTCTTCGCAGAAAAGACATGAGAAGAGGCAAGATGTAGGACTAGAATATCGCTATAATACTATTTTTGCGATATTAACAACACTTTTGCGATCGTCTCAGAAGACTCTTTAACAACATTTCGCAAGTGTCACAGAAGAATCTAAAAGAAGCTGACGATGGAAGAAATACAAAGAGAGTATGTTTATCCCGCGATGGTTATCAATATTGCGAGAGAGATTATATTAGCAATCGCGATGAGATCACAGAGTAAATTCAAAAAAGGAGGAAAACTTAGCTGTCATCCACTATGTAAAACCCTATATAAAGGGTTCGTTAGGTTCAGAAAATGATGATGTCTTTTGGAGAGTTGATAAGGTTTTGAGGAGAGAGAAACTCTAGAAAGAAATTTGTACTTCTGAGTTTTTATGTCTTTTGTAAAGAATTCAAAAAGTTAGAATAATAAAAAAGTGTTGTAATTCATTCACAAACATAATTCAATTTATGTAGATTCTTATCAGGGGTGTAGTGTAGGAATTCCTGCAACTACACTTTATATATAAGACATCGACATAATCGTATGAATGTTATTGTGATTATGTATGGGTATGAGGTGAGGATTTCATCCTAGGGAATAATGTTTACATGTGTTCTAAGGAAGTAAGTTCATGATATGTGTTGTGAGATGAAAAGGAAATCGCCGGGCGTTATTGGGGATGTTCTTCATTGCATATCTTACGAACGACCAATATGTGTGATTAGTATAACCGCTCATGACTTGTTTGTGTTCTTGGAAAAGCTATTCACATGAGGGTTGACTTATGTATTGGTATGACTTTTATTAGTGAAACCGATCTTAAGTAATCACCTGGGGTATGATCGGGTTGTGTATGTCTGAACTTATTACTGGGAGAAGGGGAACCGATCCTAGTAAGAGGTACAGTGCATCACAAGGGGAATCGATCCTTGTATGAGGTGCAACAAGGATTATGGAAGAAAGGGAAATCGATCCTATGAACATGTGCAACACGTTTTTGGGAAGGGGGAACCGATCCTATGGACATGTGCAGTGCATACAAGTTAGATACCAAATATATATGGGAAACCGATCCTAGTCATCCGTATCTTTGGTAAGCTAGTGTAACTATGCACAATACTCACATGGAGGTAGAACCAAAACTTATTTTCATAGAACCGTAAACCCATGAGTTGTGATTGAGTGGTACTTGATCAATCACAAAGTTCTTGAAAGTCAGATGAACCAATTCTAAACTTGTTTGGAAGCGTGGTAAATCGGTTTCAAGTGAGCAAGTATGAAAAAGGACTTGCAAGAGTAAGATGTCGTCACTCTTTGAACATGGTGCATTAATGCTTATTCTTTATTGTTCAAAGATATTCCTTAAAGGCTAAGAAGGAAGTAAATCCCAAGATCGAATTAAATAAGTTAAGAATTTTTTTAATTAAGGATTTTAATTATATATGGAAAAATAAGAATTAGTAATGTGCATTTGCTAATTAAAGATTTTCCATGGAGATTTCGATCATTATTTTTCTACAGTGTATTCACAGGAATTATGAAAACCGAATTTGGCGGAGTAATGAAAAATATCTTGAGAATATTTTCGGTTTTGGAAATTCCTTGGTGTCCAAACTTCCTTGTCTATAAATACTTTGAGTTTGCATTTCTAGCAAACTAATTATGCGTGACATAGACTTCCTCTTTTGTCTTTGTTACTGGTAAATCTGCCTATCGGAGAGGAGAGTAATCTAATTAGGTGAAATATCTTACGGCCGCTCAATTTAAAGTCTTCTTTGGGATTGAGAAGCTCTAGCGCAACCCGTTAGTGGGAAACTAGATATTGCGGTTTATCTTTAGCTTTCGTATTGATTTGATTGACTAACGGTGGTTGAACTTTGATTGCACCTAGTTTGTTTATGATTGAGAATCTTCTCTTCTGAAATAAGATTCACTCAAACTAGTTCAAGGTTTCGACATGGATCTTTAGACTGTTGTTAGTTCTAAAGACGATCTTGTGATAATCCATTGTTAACAGACTCCGTTTTGTGTGTGATTAATCACAAGAGATTCAAGTAGTTGTGTGCAGGTGTTTATTGAAGATTTAAGAAGATTTGAAGATAAAGAAGATATTGAAGATTTCTGACTTGGTTTTTATAATCTTTGGTGTGCACAATACTTGTTTGGGAAAAAGAGGATCCGACTATAATTGATTTATCCTTTTGGGTATATTGATAGAATAGTTGAGGAAGATCGGCATCAATACGATTCCTTGTGATTAAAGGTATTGATTGGCTTAATCTTAACGATTACCTTTGGGTAATTGAATATAAGATATATCTTGGAACCTGGCAAAGGAGTTTATGTTAAGACAAACAAGGGAACTTTTGCTCAACTCATATCACTTGGTTGAAGAGAGTTGATACCAAACATATTTGTTGTTCCTTTACTGTTTGGAATACGAACCAAAGGAATTGGTCCAAGTACATGACTTATTTACAGGTTGGAGGCATGGGAATACAAAATGAACTAGGTAAACTATAGGTTTAGTTTCTTGGTCTCAACTATATGAAGTTGTCTTATTTCGTATAGAGGCTTAATCCTGAGAGTATTCAATTCTGGACTTGGACCCGGGGTTTTTCTGCATTTGCGGTTTCCTCGTTAACAAAATCTTGTTGTGTCATTTACTTTATATTTCCGCATTATAATTGTTTTATTATAATTAAAGTAAATTGCATAAACATTAATTCCTATTTACTTGATACGTGAATCCTATTGAATTTGGTTAGTCCGAACCTTTGTATCAAGTAAACACACTTTGTTGTTGTATTGTATCGATCTCGTATCCATAGACGATCACTTTCTGGAAAAGGACTTATATGAAGGAAAAGTAATAGCTTGAGGTATATTTGGGGTACCCTCACATTTTCACTGAGCCATACTCACCTGGTATGAAGGCTGAACGATAGGCTAAAGATGATTTCGAAGTCGAATGTGAAGAGGACTACTCTCTGGATGCAATGTATGACGACCTTGAAGATTGTTTAGAGGAAGTTCCTGCTAAAAATTCTGAAGATGACTCCGACGAAGAATTCGAAGAAAACTATACAGAAGAAGATGATGATCGCGAGTCGTACGATGAATCTGAAGACTCTGGTGATTAGTCTTGCTCGCAATCCTTTCTGAGATCATTTATTTTTTTTAAATAGATATTATTCTGATCATTTGAGTAATTTGACTATGGAGACGTTGCATTAGAAATTACTTTTCAAATAATAATCCCTTATTATATCATCTGCCCAATCCTTCTCATGCTTTTAATTGAATGAGATGAACCCGTGTCCATGTGTGTGAAAGTTATTCACAATCTATGACTGCACGAGAAAACCGAGGAAACGTGATTTTCATAGATGATCGGTTCCCTGTCAAAATATTTACTACGCGAACTATCAGTCCCAGTATTGTAACTCTTCTTACACATCACCAACATTATCTGGTTTCATATCTAGAGCCTCAGTAGAAATCATAACTGATTTGACCATTCGTAGAAGATAAGTATCCACCGTCTTGTGTTTTGACTTTCAAAACTTAGGGTTTTCTATTTATATGACACATCTTCTTCTGCTCCTATATATTATCAGAAGAAATTTTGATCATGATTATACCTCTCATTATTATCATGTCTCATAGCAGTGTTTCTTCTCAAAACGAATCCCTGGCAAAGAATGGAGTTAGGGCGTCCATCTCGGTAGGTTGCACGCTTTGTATTTTATTTTCATGTAATCATAATGACTAACCAAAGAAAATGATATGTTACAGGGCAATGAAGGGAATCAAATATATTCTTCCTCTTACAATTTCAGACCCAAACGAACTCTTAAGGCTCCTGCTCGTTATAGGTATGCTTGTGTCGAAGCTGGAAAATTCGTGAGTCTCTGACTGAAATTTACTCTAGTCGAGCGTTTATCCAATTTTACTGAAATTGAACATTTCCACATCGCAGGTTGACGTTCATGTTGTTGTCGAGGCTATGAAGAGAAAGAATGGAAAGTCTGTGATTGTAGCTGATGGTGATGAACTCAACCAACTCTGTAGATGCTGATTCCAGGGTTGCTGTTCGTGAGTACCCATCGGCTGGAATCCCATTCAATACTCCCATGATCAACGCTTTCCCATACAATCAACTAGTCGGTGGTTTCATCATCCCCAAGTATGGACACGTTGATACTACTGTGGTATGGAGAGGTTTTATGCCGACTTTATTGACCACGGTTGCTGGGTTATTGCCCATTATTAATGAAATGAACAAGATAAACCTGCAAGATATCAAAAATGAAGAGTTGCACATATTGGATGATATAATCTCGAACTGTGAGACCCTGCGGTTTAATATAAGCTGGCTCCGTCGTCGACTCGAAATTATCAAGGTTGATAGGGCGGTCGCTGCTACAAATATGATTTCTGATATAACTACCATTATAGAAGAGGAAAAGGCACTCACTTTGGAGTCGGCAAGGGTTGTGAAAATTGGGGGGGGGGGGGGGGGTCTAACAACCACACCCAATAATTCGTTTGGAAATCTGAGAGGACTTACTCCAATACACTTTCTAGAGAATTAATTAGACAGTCATACTCAATCTAGAGTAAAGTATATCATAGAGTGTGTAGGTACTGAATATCGCAAGATAATAGTTCACGAGTATCGTAATAAATAAAGGAGAAAAGAGTTATAAAATGATACGATGATAGAAGAAGCGCGGAGAAATATGAAGTTTTGCGAGGATGGAGTAATTTTGCGAGTATAAGTTGCGATACTTCGCAACTCATGTACAGCTGTATAAATTTTACTATAAATAGGAGTTCAAATGTAAAATTCGAGAGGTTCTTTTAGTGAGTGTTAGAAAATATCTTAGGAAAGAGAATAGAGAAAGTTGTAACTATTCTAATTCCATTTAGATACTTCTTTGTAATCAATTGAGAACATTAATAAGAAAATTGTCATTCATCATCAAGAACTTCTTGAGTTTTTACTAATTCTATTGAGGGTGTAGTTGTAGGTTATTCTGCAACTACATAATTGGCGCTAGATACAGGGATTTGAAGAATTCCTGTACCAGAAAAATGACAAGAAGAGGAAACACATCAGAACCATTAACTGAAGTAAGAAGAAGTGTAAGACTAGCAAGAGGAGAAGCAAATATAACAGGAGAACCTAGTAGGAGAAGGAGTAATCGAAGAAATCAAGCTCAACAAATAGGAGATCATGATCAAGTGAGTATACACACTTGGAGAACTGATACACCAGAAGAAGAAGATAGAGAACCACAAATCAGAGAAAATGGGAGGTTGATGGGAGGAACAATTCTTGAAAGAGAAAGGGAGATGTTAGAAACATTGAGACAAGGAATCCAAAAAGAACGAATGATCGAAGCTGAAGAACGTGCCAAGTTAACAAGACAAAGTCAAGAATTGAGGATGGAAAATGAGATGCTACAAAGAAGAAAATCTCAAAGTGTTGCAAGATCAAATGTTAGAACAGAAAGAGAAGGACAAAATTCACCGATAATCAATAATGAAAATAATATGCAAGAACAAACGCAGAATCAAGGTGAAAGAAACCAAGAGAATCGTTTCATTTTAATACCAAACCACGAACAAAATATGGAGAATTTACGAACAAGACCAAATCCTAGAGAAAACAATCAGAATCGAGAGGAAGAACAGAAACTTATGGAAGAAACTGAGAGACAACAAGCAGTACATCAAAACAATCACGAGAATGGAGTAAGAAGATATGAAGAGGCTCGTAACAAACAAAATGTTGAGTATGAAAGAATTAAGAGAAGAATTGTAAATCAACAAACATAAATGGAGAGGAATGAACCAAATTCTCGAATCAGAGTACAAGCAAATCAAGAAGAAATAAATCACAGAAGAAGGAGAAATGAAGAAGAAGAAATTCCTGATATTCGCATGAGAAGAATGAGAAGAATAGAAAGGGAAGAACAAGAATTCCAAGATGCTCTACAATTGAACAATTATGATAATCTGGAAAGAAGATATTTGCAAAATTATGCAAATGAAAACATTAATGAAGAATATGATAGAATGCGAAGGATCACAAGGGAGGAAGTGCAAGAACGTAGAAGAAAAGAAGCTGCATTAAAAAGACCAATGGATGAGAATTCTGAGGCAAATGCACGAATCTTTCGAGAAGTAGCAGAAATGAGAGGGATGATAAACAATAGAAGATGAGGAGATAGAAGGCAATTAGATGAAGCAATAGAAGAAGCTGCGAGGACTCCATTTGCTAGAGAAGTACAATTGGGAGGAATTCCACCAAAATGCAATTTGCCCACACTTACCAGTATCTTTGATGGGACTTCATGTGCTATTCAGCACATTAAAGCATACATAAGATGCATGTTACAATGGGAGAATCATGATGCTGTGTTATGCAAGTATTTCGCATCAAGTTTAACAGGGGAAGCTTTAAAGTGGTTCGAAGGACTCCCTAAGAACACTATTACGTCATTCAGTCATTTGCAAGCAACTTTCCTTGGAGTATATATCACAAATCATTATTCACGGCTTGGTATTGAAGATGTATTTGGTTTAAAACAAAGAGTGGGTGAAAGTTTGAAACATTTGGTAAGACGATGGAAGACTATGTGCAGTGATATGGCAGGGCGCGTGGATGAGAGATACTTGATTCTGTCCTTCATAAATGCGATGTTCGCAACTGAACAATTATATGTTCAAATCTTCAAGAAAGAATTCCATAATGATGACAGAGTTACGAGAATTGCAAGAAGAGTACATTACACTAGAGGAAAAACAAAACAAGATGGAATCATATCCAAACAAACACTAGCAATCAAGATGGAGGAGCAAATTTACTTCCCAAAATAATCAATGTAGTAGCAGGTACTTCGCAAACATCCTCACAAACTTCTTCGCAAATTTCAGAAGAGAAGAAAATCAATGATAGCCATCCAAAAATGGTACCAATGGGTAGTAGAGATCAAGAAGAGTATGATAGAGAGAATAATTTATATAATCGAATAGGAAATAACCAAATTCCAAGACTAGATCAACAACAAGAAGATTATGGGGGACAAAGGCAAAATTATTTTGGACAAGGGAACCAAAGACAAAATTATAACAACGGTCAAGGAGGTCAAAGAATGGTAAGGGAAGAGATAAAGTTGCCACCTTTGAATACAAGTGTAGAAAAGATATGGCAAGCAATTATCCTGGTAGAGAATATACCAACTCCATGTAACATGGGAAAGGAACCACCAATGGGTCCAAGAAGTCATGAATTTTGTTCATATCATCATTTTCATGGACATTCTACAAATAATTGCCATAATATCAAGAGGATAATCTTCCGAATGATTGATCAAGGAAAACTAAATCAATTTTTTCTTAAGCGATTACGATCGCAACAATTACCACAGGCTCCAGCCATAACTCGCAGGGAGAACACCACAAAAGAAAAAGGAGAAGAAATCCTACATATAGAAGTGGGGTCAAAAGCAAGGAATGTTTTCTGTAATTCCATTGTTCATTCATATAAAACCATAGAGGATTTTCATGATAATGTGTTAAGCAGGGTATATGCGAGGGATGGTGAAGGAAAGGAAGTAATGAACATCGCAAAAATTTCACGACTTGAAGATTGGCAGAAACGTGAAATTTCTTTTAAAGCCACTGAAATTCCAAAAGGTTGTGAAGCACATGATAATCCATTGGTAGTAAGATAAGCAATTTACATGAATATGGAGTAAAACGAAGATGATATGGAGGAAGAATCAATTGGTCTTAATAGGATTTTGATTGATACGTGAATTTCTGTCAATATCCTCTTCTATTCTGCTTACAAAACTATGGGGGGAAAAGATGCAGATTTAATACCTTCTACTTACAGAATTTATGGTTTTAATGGAACTGCCAACAAGCCCAAAGGAGAAGTGAGCATGCGAATTCCATTAAGTGGAATGCGAACTGAAATTATGTTCTGTGTTGTTGATGTCGAATCACCATATAATGCTTTGATAGGAAGACCATGGATTCATGGAATTCTAGGCGTAGCTTCTACTCTACATCAGTGCATAAAGTTTCCTCATATGAAGGGTATTGGAATTATCAAGGGCGATTGGGCTGAGGGAAAGAAATGTTACGAGACAGAAGTAGAAGTTTGCGAAGGAAAAACTGTTGAGAAGGAAAATTGGAGAAAAGGAGCAAAGGATGTGAAAAGAAGTGAAAATTTAATGGCAGAGGATTAAGAAAAAGAGAATGAAATTACGATGATATAAGAAGATAATCAGTATGTTTGCTCGTGGAAATGAGGTATGTGGCAAAACAAAATTCTTATTTCGTGATAAATTTTACGAATATTGTTTGCTCGCAGGAAATTGGGAAAAGTTACGAATTTCAGAATTTATATTCCGATTAAAATTTCATTAATTTGCGAATAAAAGACCGCAATCTGTGATCAGAATCCAAAAAAGAAAGAGAGCCGCAGAAAATTTTATACAGGCAAACCTTTGTGGCGTACACCCTAGTTCGCGAAGCTATATTTCGTAAGAGGCAAAGTCCTAAAGTACGTCATTTAAGGGGGTACCTATAACGTGGCTAAGGGTAACCGGAACACCACCAAGGGCCCTTAGTACATGGTAAACATTTAGGGGTACAACCCAATAATGGGGTACCTATCCGGGTTAGACACCTTGGATTCTCACCTAATCTAGCGACATTACGCAATATAAAATGCGGTGTAAGAAGATTTAGGTTGGGCGACTAAGGCATACTGTCTTTCCCAAGAAGTGCAGAAAACGATCAAGGCGCCGAGGTACACAGTTGAGTCAAGATTGCCGGGTGAGGTTGAACCACATCTGCCATTTTTGACAAGTCTTGGCAAATGATGCACTTGGCCCAAAGATACCCCATAGGGTGCAACCTCGTAACTATAAGCCCTATAGGCAAAAAGGATAAGAGGTTGCGATCAAAAGATGGTTGTTGGCAGAACCGGATGGGAAGAGCTAACCTTGTATGGTCGATGTACGCTTCCTTGAAGGGGCAATCAGGGGGAAGATAAAGGGCAGCACCCTCCATTAGGGAGCTGATACGTGCTATAAGACGCAAATGTCACGAGGCTTCTTGTTTGCGAAAACATAAAGGCTTGTCATATTTGTGCAACAAATGAAGTTCTGCGAGCCTTCTAAAAAAAAAAAAAAAAAAAAAAGAAAGAAAGAAAGAAAGAAAAGAATAAAGAACTCGTAGAACATAATAAAGAAGTTAAGATGAGATCAATGGGTCACTACATGAAAGTGTAGAGACGTCCTGCGATTTCATCGCAAGACGACAATGTCATGGGGCTTTATGTTCGCAAGAATATTTAGGCCTGTCATATTGTCGCAACAATTCCTGAAGAGGCTAAAATACTATTCAAAGAAGTTAAGATGAGATCAATGGGTTTTTGCATGAAAGTGTAAGAACGTCCTGCGATTTCATCGCAAGACGATAATGTCACGAGGTTGTATGTTCGCAAGAATGTTCAGACTTGTCATATTATCGCAAATACAAAAATTTACTACAAAAGAGGTGGCAAAATAAGACCTTTACTTAGGAAGGCATGATAAGACCACAGAAATTAATGAAATTCATTGCATCAACATCATTGAAGAAATTATACAAGAATATACATTATGAAGATCTGAAAAGAAGACAACTTCGTCAATATCATTGAAGAAATTTTACAAGAATATACATCAAGAAATTTTGAAGAGAAGACAGCTCTGTCAATATCATTGAAGAACTTTTACAAGAAGTCCTATCAAAGAAGATAACATCATTGAAGAATTTTCACGAAGACTTAACAAAAGATGCGATTTTGATAGTAATCAAATACAGATAAGTTCATACTCGTAAAATGTTACGAGAATTAAATACTTCTTATATTTCTCCATATATTGAATATTTTTCTACAAATTCAATACTATTTATACTTCTTCAAGAGTATATCATATTTATTATACTTCTTCAACGGATATTTAAATTTTGCGAAGGTTAAGTACTTATTATACTTCTTCATACAATTCTTATACTTCTTCATATATTGGACAATTCTTCATGAATTGGATACTGATAATACTTCTTCAAAGATATTTTATACTTCTTAAGGATATTTCATATTTCGTATACTTCATACTTCTTATACTTCTTAAGGATATTTCATATTTTGTATACTTCATACTTCTTATACTTCAAGGGGAGATTTATTATTTACCTCGCAACATTCCGCAAAAGGCAAAAGGCTCATATTTCTTATACTTCAAAGGGAGGACTTTTTATTCATAATCACAATCAGATAAAACTTCGTAAGATAAATTGAGAAGGATATTCTAATACTTCCAGCAAGAGTTGATCATCTGAAGAGCAATAATAAGGGGAAAAGGAATACTAAGATAAGTTTTTAAGATATATTATTTCTCTCCACATGATCAAGTTATACGAATAAGGGAAACAAACATCAAAGAAAGATTAATTCAAATTAAGTTTTGAAAAAGAGATTATTGGATTGATTCAAAGTGCAATCAAGAAGAAAATGTTATATTGAAAAGAAACAGAACAGACATACAAAAAAGAGTGAAGTTATTTTTCAAAAAAGAGTGATCTTTTTCAGGCGATCTATTCCCATCAAAATGATCTTCTTCTTCAACTTCACTATCATTTTCAACTTCACTTTCAGAGATTTCCAAATATGGAGTATCTTCAGGAATTTATTCAGAAAGGAGCGTATGGTACTTCTTGAGAGGAATTTCATTATCTTCGCAAATCTTGCGAGTCATCTTAGCTCGAAAACGTTTGACATATAAACTATGGTTATGCTGGGAAATTAGAAGCTGAGATCTCAAGTCAGAAATTTTCTTATTACGATTAGCAAGGAGAGTTTCCAGATCGTTATTCATCTTCGCATAATTTTCTGCAGCAAGGAGAGAAATTAAGGAATTGGTTATCAAATTACGAAGGAAAAGTAACCAAAATAATTACCATCGCAAAGAATTTACCTTCTAGTTGCTTCTTATCATTACGAAGAGAAGAATTTTCAAGCTTTAATTGATTATTCTCCTCAAGAAGAGAAGAATTATCAATTGCGATGCTCGCAGATTGTGAATTATCTTCGTGACGAGATATTAATTCTGCGTTATCAATATTTAGATCTTCTACTTTCTGACGGAGACTTGAATTTTCAACCTCTAACTTCTTACAAAGATTCAAAGTTTTATTCTCAGCAATAGAATGACGTCTTTCCCAATCAGAAGCAGTTGCACAACTAACTCTTCCAACCTAAATAAGAAAAAAGGGGTTAGAAATCAACAAAATAAGGGAAATAAACAAGAAATAGAGAAGAAACTTACCATGCTACCTAAAGCATATAATGAAGCAGGAGAGACGAATCTTGAAATTCCTTTGAGGGAGTTATTATCAATTACAGTAGGAAATTTACAAGCCTTCGCAATAAGTTTGCGAGCATTCGATGTAGGAGAATTTCCTAATCCACGAGAAGAATGGAGGAAAGCCTCAGAGATGCTAACCATTGCTGAGGCAAAAGTTTCTGGGATACTATAATCTTCATTTCCACCTTCATCAACATCATTATCATCATCTCCTTTATCAGAAAGGGTATCGGAATTAGAACTAAAATCCTTCTCAGGAAATTTATCATCCTCATCACCAAGATCTTCCTCAATGTTTTCATTAGAAGAAATTACATTGGAATGAGATTTGGTTGAGAGTATCTTCTTTTTCCTCCTCTCGTAAACAACATCCTGAAGTTTTCTTTTTCCTTTGCGAAGAACATCATCTTGACTACCAGAAGCTTGGGAAACCTTCGCAGAACGAAGAGTTTGTTGTTTTGCAGTAATCCTTTTAGAAGAAGTAGAACTCTTATTTTCACTCGCAGCAATCTCAAGAAGAAGTGGAACCTGTAAATTCAAATAAGGATAAGAAACAGAGGCAACAATATATTGTTTAGAAAAATACAAGAGTGTTTCTTACCTCATTTGAAATTAAAGGGTAACAAAAAGATAAGGAGATGGAAGTACATACATTTATAAAAACCCAAGGTTGATAATAGCGGTTATGAAGGTTCGCAAGAAGTTCTACTATCCCAGTAATATAAGAACCTGATAATATTAAAGGGTACTTATACCAATCTTCATCATTAGAACGACGAGGTGTCTTATTATTTCCTGAAGCATAATCAATATCGTGCATGAGAAGATCATCTGCTGCGATATTAGCTTTACGATGAAGACGAATACCCCAACGATTATCTTCTTTCCTCGCAGGAATTAGTGTATAATTTTTGAAGAAACCCTCAACTGTATAATTCGCAGCAACAATTTCTATATTTTCAAATCCAGGTTTCCTAAGATCAACTGAATACAAAGATTTCCCAAAAGCAGCACGATTTGCGAATTAAACTAAGAGGCGAATACAATCACCAGTCAATTGGTAAATGGCACAAGAAAAATTGGGGTGGGAAATAATTTCGTAGAATAAAGGAAAGTTAACATCATAAAGAGGAAGAGGAAGACCTACGAGGATTTGACCTCGTGAGATTAAAATTTTCTGATCATCCCAAACATAGTTGGTAAAGAGCTTCACACAGAGAGAAGATTTATTATCATAACCTTCAATCTCAGAGAGAATAAGGTCTCTATCAGCAAGTTCTGCATTAATTTGTTCAATAGTTTTCTTCTTTGGTGCCATTGAATAAAAGAGGGAAAATAGAAAGGAAAAAAAGATAAAAGAGATTGCAGAGGCAGAAGTGGTGAAGAAGATAAATAAGAGAATAAAAAGCAAAAACAAAGGATAATATTTATAAGAGAGTTTGATGAAGATAAAAACTCATTAATACGAGTAAGCGTGAACGGTTGAAAGGAACGGTTACGAAGAAACGTGTCAAAAAGATAAGGGAAAAGTAAAAAGACCTGTTGCGAACTTAATGGGTGGTAACAACTATACTACATTTACGAGAATAGGAATTCTCATGACATTTCTTCTTCGTAGAACCGACATGAGAAGAGGCAAGATGTAGGTACTGAATATCGCAAGATAATAGTTCACGAGTATCGTAATAAATAAAGGAGAAAAGAGTTATAAAATGATACGATGATAGAAGAAGCGCGGAGAAATATGAAGTTTTGCGAGGATGGAGTAATTTTGCGAGTATAAGTTGCGATACTTCGCAACTCATGTACAGCTGTATAAATTTTACTATAAATAGGAGTTCAAATGTAAAATTCGAGAGGTTCTTTTAGTGAGTGTTAGAAAATATCTTAGGAAAGAGAATAGAGAAAGTTGTAACTATTCTAATTCCATTTAGATACTTCTTTGTAATCAATTGAGAACATTAATAAGAAAATTGTCATTCATCATCAAGAACTTCTTGAGTTTTTACTAATTCTATTGAGGGTGTAGTTGTAGGTTATTCTGCAACTACAGAGTGTAAATATCTCTAACTCTTAATTCAATCTGCAATCAGCAAATAGAAATCTGCGAGCCCGATTGGATATAAGAGAAGTTACTTAAACGGTACCAAAGACCAATGTTCAAGTGTCAATCAATGTAAATCAACAACCAAAGGTTGGATATTCTAATTGATTGATCTTAACGCACAACCTGTGATATTTCAATTATATAACAAAATGTAATGCGGAAAAGAAATAACACAGACACCAAAATTTTGTTAACGAGGAAACCGAAAATGCAAAAAAAACCCCAGGACCTAGTCTAGTTTGAACACCATATTGTATTAAGCCATTATAGACTCTAGCCTACTACAAATTAACTTCGGACTGGACTGTAGTTTAACCCTAATCAATCTCACACTAATTCAAGGTACAGTTGCGCTCCTTACGTCTCTGATCCCAGTAGGATACTACGCACTTGATTCTCTTAGCCGATCTCACCCACAACTAAGATTTGCTACGACCCAAAGTCGAAGACTTGATAAACAAATCTATATCACACAGAATATTCTATAGGATTGAATAAATCTGTCTCCCACAGAAATACCCAAGAGTTTTTGTTCCGTCTTTTGATAAATCAAGGTGAACAAGAACCAATTGATAACCTGGACTTATATTCCCAAAGAACAAACTAGTATGATCAATCACCTCACAATAAACTTAATCGACTAGCGAAACAAGTTATTATGGAATCACAAACGATGAGACGAATGTGTTTGTGACTACTTTTCTATCTTGCCTATCAGAGATATAAAATCTCGAGTTAATTATTTCAATTGAACTCAATAAGATAGAAATGGCAAGATCAGAAAATGCAACTACAAAGAGAATATTTGGGTCTGGCTTCACAATCCCATTGAATTCTTCAAGTCGTTAACCTACAGGGTCTCGAGAAGAAACCTAAGGTTAAAGGAGAATTAACTCTAGTTATGCAACTAGTAACACATAGGAGGTGTGGGGATTAGGTTTCCCAGTTGCTAGAGTTATCCTTTATATATATTTCAAATCAGGGTTTGCAATCTTAGTTACCTTGGTAACAAAGCATTCAATAATCACCGTTATATGAAAAACCTGATTCCACCAAGCTAATATCTTTCAACCGTTAGATCGAACTTAGCTTGTTACACACAAATGAAATTTACCCTCATTTAGGTTTATGTAACCATACCCAAATGTGTACACCATGTTGGTTCACAAATAGTTAACCGAGGTTAGCCATATGATTACTCTCATATCAACCTTATTCATCTTAACCATTACTAGTTCAAGTGACTCAAATGAAACTAGTGAAAGAGTTTTTCAATTGCTATATTCTCATAGATTTATACAAGAACACAATTGAAGCAAAATTGGTTTGATTCACTCGAATCAATACATGAACATTATAGCCACGGTTTGCAAAGATTGCATTCCTTATTCATAAATGTTTAAGTTCATGTACACTACTGATTTTAGAAAGTAACCACTTAAGTATGCGTACTTAAGTAACCGGTTTTTTGATTTTGGTTTTCTCAAACTCAGCATAAATTCACAGAGGTGAACTTTCTGCCAGTTACGCGCATTTAGGTAACTGAACGAGTTGGTTTTTTAAAATCCAACAACAGCAGAAATTCTCGGTCGTGAACTTCCGCTAGTATGCGTATGGGTATGCATACTTATCCAGTCTCTTCCAACCATTTTGTATACACACAAGTATGCATACTTTAGGTTCCCGGTTTTGGACTTATACACAAATGTGCGAACACACAATATTCTTATATCCAAAGAAGGTTACAAGATTCCAAACTCTTTATTTCAATCATTGAAACATTCTTTTATAATGACAGTAGCCGTTTTCACACACTATTAGCATCAAAGCAATTTCAAGATATTTAAATAATCATTATCGAAACATTCCAAGTCTTACACCAAATGATTGTATCATACAAACCATGTAAGATGTTACTCGGAAATTTTCTCATTATATAAGATGAACTTGGTCGAAGCTAAAGATTACCAACACATATTTCGAGAAATATGTAAGCGAGATATACTCAGCTTGAAATCTCAAATGTGTATATAGAAAACTATATCGTAATACGACTTATGTATCAATAGGAGATAAAGTAGAAATAGAATTTCCAAGTGATAGATGGGTTTAAGTCTCCACATACATTTTGTTGATAAAGTTCCACAAGCTCTCCTAAGTAGTTATTCGTCTTCAAGTGATAAACGTCGTGAAGTCTAAGCTCAACTACACAAACTATATCCTAGTCCGAGACATCTATAAATAGGCTATAAATTAAGACTTATAGTTTTGATATCACTAACATTGAAAAACATGCTTGAGATAGAAACTCATGCGAGTTCGACCGAGCAGTGCTCTAACAGGTTGAGAAAGCTATCCAGGATTTGAGAATGAAGAACGAAAACTTTCAAAAGAGGCTTGACATGGCCTTCAGTAAGAAATACTTGTTGTTGGATGGTTTGCTCTGAGTGAGCATTTGAGATTGTTGTTTTTGAGTAGGTTTAGGTTTTTATTAGGTAGAATAATTGATCATGGTGTGAAGGAATTTTGTTAAATTATGAAATATTTAATGAACAAATGAGCATTTTGCACACTCTTTGGAAGAATATAAATTACATTCTGAAATATGCTTGAAATGATGAAAAGGTAATTGTTTTCTGCTGATCAGGCGTAATATGCTTTGAGCCATTTACCGTTGATTATATTTCCTTCCATACCTCCATCAATAGCTAAGATCTTGTAATATCCACTGGATACTTCTTTGATGACTACATATGGTCCTTCCCATTTCGGAGAGAACTTGGGAGCAGATATATATTGTTGAATGTGCTTTGATGTTTTTAATACCAAATCTCCTACTTGGAATGTTCGGGGTTTTACCATTTTGTTGTCATCTTTAGAGATCCTTTGTTTGTAGGCTTATACGTATTTTTCCACCTTGGCCCTCCTTGACTCGAGCATGTCCAGTTCAGTAATTCTCGAGTTAGACACTTCATCTTCATCCCATTGTACTCCACTGGCTGTTGCAATTCTTGCCGAAGGAATTTTGATTTCTGTTGGGAGTATGGCATCAACTCCATAGACGAGGGAGTATGGCGAAGTTCTGATCGAACTCCTTGGTGCGGTTCGATAGGCCCATAAATCCATAGGCAATTGTTTATGGCACATTCGAGGATTATCATGGATTATTCGACTAAGAATTTGGATCAAAGTTTTGCTGGTGCTCTCTGCTTGTCCATTTCCTTGGGGATAGTATGGTGTAGAGAAAACTTATTTGATACCATATTCCTCGAGCAATTCCTTCATATGCTTGTTGGAAAAAGGAGTTCTATTACCTGTGATGATGTGTTTAGGAACACCAAATCTACGTATGATGTATTCTTTAATGAAGTCTACGATCATGACTTTGGTGGTTCCTCGAAGAAGAATAGCTTCAACCCATTTGGTAAAATACTCAGTTGCCATGATGATGTATTCATGCTGCTTCGAAGATGTTGGATTGATTTTTCCGATGATATCTAGTCCCCGGCTATAGAAAGGCCACGGACTATTCACAGATTTTAGTGGGAGACAAGGAGTGTTAATGAGATTTCCATGGATTTGGCATTGATGACACTTCTGAACGTGCGCGGTTGCATCGTCCTCCATGGTCGGCCAATAATATTTCTCATGAATCTGGAGAAATAATTTCCTCTTTCCTTGATGATCTCCTTCATGCATTTCTTTCAAGATTGTTGGAATTTCATGCTCAGCTAAGCATCTCATCAAGTTTCCTTCAAAGATCTTGCGGTATAGGATTCCATCAAGAAAGATGAATCTTTTAGCTCTCTGAGTGAGTTTGATTGATTTTTTTCTTTTCTTACGGTAATTCATTGTCCCGAAGGTACTTGATGTAAGGTTCCCTCCAGTCCCCAGTATGATGGATTGTTAAAGCCTCTAAATGATGAGTAGGCATCTGGCAATCAGGATACGATCCTTGCAAAATTCTTGATTGAGCCTCCATGGAAGGCCAATAATATCCGAGCCTTTGAAGCCTTCTGTAGAGTGTAACCACCAATGTTTATCCGCATATTTCCTTATGTATGCATTTGAGTTGCTCGTTCGCTTCTTCGTCTCCGAGACATCATGATAAATACCTATCAGGATTTCGATAGTACAATGCTCCATGAAGGAAGAAGTAATTTTTTAATTCCTTGATGCTTATTTTCCCTTCTGAAAGAGAACAACGCATTTCATGAATGATAGGTGCTCGACAGTCGTTCCCTTGAACATCTTCAACTTGAGTGAGCCAGGTGGATGACAAAGCATACCTTTGCACCATGATAGCATTCTCTGCTCCTTCAAATTGCAGCTTTGAGGCAAGTGTCGCTAGGCAGTCAGCATGCATGTTGTTGGTTCGTCCAATATGGACGATCGTTGCATCGGCAAAATGAGTAAGTAACTATTGTGCTTCGGTTCTTAATGGATCAAGCATCATTTCTTTGAGAGATTATAATCCATTTATTTGGTTGACCAGTAGCTTTGAATCTCCCCTTATCTCAAGGTGCATTGCTCCTACTTGCTTGGCCAAAGATAATCCTAGTAGGAAAGCTTTATATTCTGTTGAATTGTTAGTACAGTGGAAATCCAACTTGAACGAATGTGAGAAGACTCCGCCAGACGGAGATGCTAGCACCACGCCCTCTCCTCTAGTGTCATTGCTAGGGGTGGCAGATTCATCAAAATATAAGAGACATTCTCTTTTTTGACAACTGAAATCTCTGGAAATCCGCCGGGTACATCTTCATGCAACATTGTGACATCTTCTCCCGAAAAGGCAGTGAGTAAGTCTACAACTGCTTGGAGTTTGATTATCTTGGGAGGTACACAGGCTATGTAAAACTCTGCCATATGAAGTAGTCACTTTTATGGTCTCCCTATCAAGGCCGGTTTTGATAGTAAGAACTTTATAAGGTCGGCTTTGGAATAGAGCACGACTCTGTTGGACAGCAAATAGTATCTGAATTTCTGGATCGCGTGAGCCAATGATAAGCATGCTCTTTCAGCTTTTGGATATCATAGTTCAGTATCTCTCATTTTATGGCTGAAGTAATAGATCGGGTGTTCGATGCCTTCTTCATCTTCTTGAGCAAGAAGAGCTCCAACAACAACATCACTGGAGGCTGTGTAGATCGAGTATTAGTGGTCGCCCTTGCACTGGAGATTTCATGACAGCATGTGATAATAATATTTGTAGAATTTTTTCGAAGGCATCTTGTTGAACATTTGTCCATGTAAAACTTTCTCATTTCTCCGGTAAAGGTATGAATGAAGCAATAAGTTGAGCTAACACAGGAATGAAGCGTCGAATGTAATTTACCTTTCCCATAAATCTCTGAAGCTCTTTCATGGTGTGTGGAGGAGGCATGGTGGTAATAGCTTTCGTCTTTTCTGGATCGACTTTGATCCCTTCCGCTGTGACTTGGAAACCTAAGAATTTTCTAGAGGAGACACCAAAAGCGCACTTTAGAGGATTCATCTTTAACTTGTATTCTCTGCATCTTTCGAAAACTTGTTTCAGGACTTCTAAGTGGGATGCTCGAGTCTTCGACTTCACCACAACATTGTCAACATATTCTTATACTTGTTTATGCATCATATCATGGAATATTGCAGTCATAGCTCGTTGATAGGTAGCACCTGCATTCTTCAATCCAAAGGGCATCACAATGTAGTGAAAATTCCCAATGGGATTTCAGAATGCAGTCTTGTTGGCATACATCTTGATCTGGTTGTATCCGATGTAACCATTCATGAATGAGAGAACATACCGTGACCGCTGGTTGCATCGACGAGCATATCAATGTTGGGTAAGGGAAAATCGTCCTTTGCGAAACATTTGTTCAAGTTTCTGAAATCTACGCAGCATCTGATTTGACCATTCTTCTTCATAACAGGAACAATATTCACAAGACACGTTGGATGTTGAATGGGTGTGATGAATCCTTCTACCAGTAGTTTCTGAACCTCGACTTTGTGTCTGAACTGCCTAGGAGATTGTTTGACAGCTTTGGAGCCAGGTGTGATGTGCAGATGATGAGTGACTAATTTGTCATCTAGACAAGGCATTTGTTCGTATGTCCAAGCAAAGATATCTTGATACTTTTTTAGCAAACTTATAAGCTCTGTCCATTTCTCTGGTGACAGTGCGAAATTAATTAAGATTGGCCTCGGATTATCCTCCGTCCCGATTTTGATTGTTTTAAGATCATCAGTAGTGGAATCAGTGCCATGATTCTTCGGGGCGAGGAGACTTTTCATCAATCTCCCATGTTAATTGCTAATCTTTGTGCTGGCGGTAAATGATCTTTCCCTCCGCATCATGACTGGCTATGAAATTAGATCCCGGAGTTGAGGCTTGATCATTGCGTTGCTTGATCGGTGTAGCAGGTGACTTGATCGGTTTAACACCTGAAGATGATGATGGTTTGTCAGCATCTTCTTCAATAGACTTCCAACCTGGGAGTGGAGTACTGTAGATATTGCTTGGAGGTTCGGGATGCTTTTCTGAGATTCAAGGAATTCAGCATCATAGACTGGAGTATAAGGAGATGACGAAGCCGCAATGCGAACAATATTATCGTTGAGTAGAGCCTTCATGCATTGATGGTACGTCGAGGGAACCAATTTGTTATCATGGAGTGATGATTATCCGAGTATCATGTGATAATCAGGTTCTTGTTCAATCACGTGAAATTTGACCTTTGATTGAATAGGTCATACCTTCAGGTCTATATAAGCGTATCCATATGTATGGCTCTGACTTCCTTCAAAACCTGTCATCATGATGGGATGACGGACAATTTTACTCTGTGGGATCTTGGCCGTCTTGGAGTATTCATATGAATAATATTTGTAGAAGCGCCTGTATCAACGAGAGCTCTCCTGAATTCAGAGTCCTTGATAAGACCAGTCACGTACACGGATCGATTATGTCCCTCATCTTCCATGCGGTCTTCTTCTATGAATATGATATTGTTGATCGAATGTTCAGATACCATGGATATTTCTTCAACTGCTTGCACATTCAATGATATTTGGTTGAGTGCAACAAATATGTTCGGACGCTGATCTCTGGAGAAGTGTAGGAGTTCACATATTTTCAATCAAATATGTATTCCTGGTCCACTGGCTTTTCATGAGTAGTGAAATTGTTGGCTTGAGGGATGGCATCAGTGTTGTCAAGAGACGAGCGTTCCATGACCTGAGCTCATAAGATTCTTGTCAGATCCACCATGCAGTTGAATAAATTATTGATCACTCCCTTCAATCGATTTATGCTTCTTTGAAAAATTTCCTGCCTTCGTGCTAGTTCATCCAGTGATGGAATTTTCCCATCAAATGCATCGATAGATGGGAAATGAGTAGTAAATTAGGGATGATGAATATTACCAGAGTCATTCGTATGAGCCAGAGGAGTGTCACCATTTGAAAGACTTTTACTGGGGTCTTGAGTAATTGAGTTAGACCTAAGGCCGACCATCTTATGTTGATATTGCAACCGAGAGATTAATCTCCCACCGTGGTCGCCGATCTGTAGATGGGGCAAAATGATTTGCTGGTTTTTAAGGAATTGAGAAGATGACCATGTGGAAGAGACTCCTCAAACCGAGCAAACTGCTTAATCTCACACAGACGCACTGTAAAGGGAGTGCTTGAATTCGAGAGATCAATCTGTAAGACTTCGGCCTAAACTAAGACAACATTCATTCCAGAGTCAATTCGGTCACAAGAGAGGATGGGTCGATTTTTAGGAGGGAAGCTGAGAAATGTGTGAGATCAATGGTAATCAAGGATTATAGGTGTGTTGTGTATTCTGTGTGAATAAGTTCTGATTGATTGAATTTTTTAGAATGATTGCTCAGATGATGAGAATTCTTATGTGATGAGAATTCTTTGTTCAAAGCGGGCGTTCTTGTTCTCCGTTGTTGTCTTGTTCAATCATTGATTCAAATACTTATTTATATTATAGAATCGTAAACACCTTGATCCCATGAAGTGTGACAGTTGCTGGAGTCAAAGAGTGGGGAAGTGGGAAATCGTGTTAAAACCAGTTGCTTATCGTGCAAAGACTTGGTCGATTATCCACCCACTACTTTGTTAACTCCTCTTACTTCTTGCATGACTTACTCACATTATCATCATGGATGGACACACGTGTCGTAGACCGCCAGACCAAAACCCTAGTTAATATCCCCCCATGTGACACGATTGATGTTTGGTGATTGTGGAGTCTGCTACGCAGACGTCTATTTAGTTAGTCAGTTATTGACTTGATGAGATGACGAATCTTTGTATTGCTGAGTCGAACATGATTTACAAATGTTCCAGGACTCATGAATTGAACATGTCTGTTGAGACAGAGGTATAATTGTCGAATGGATGTTGATAGTTAAGGTGAGCAAATATTGCTCATTCGATGAATTGTTGAATATTGATAGTTGAACCAATATTTCTAATCTGATCAAATATTGCTCATCTGAGCAAATGTTGCTCGTTTGATGAATTATTGATAGCGGGACCGAATAAAATATTAATTTAAGATACTGGCAACTGGACCGAGTATAATCAATTAAAATATTGATCATGGGATCAACGTAAAATTATTAGTGTTTGAACCTGCTCGGAATTATGAGCCTTGGATTCGAAACCCTAATTTTGACCAATTGTTAATCAATTGATGATTTATTGAAAATCATCCACGAAGTGAAGGAGGGACCGATTATATGGGATGATGCTCAAGTAAGCAAATACCAAAGTCTCTTGAAGACAAGTTGGTAAAAGGATGATTAAAAGCTGATTTAATCATTTATTAAAATAGTGCCCGTCTGAGCGTTAGGTGACAGAAATCTAATTATGAAGAAACGAAGAACCGACCAAGGGGTCATGAAACCTTCCCTGGTTGGTCATGGGACCGGCTGATGATCGTTTGATGAAATTCCATGTTGTTTGGAGAGTTTATACCTAATGTGAACAAATTAGGTCAAATGATGAAAATATGTGGGACCGGATTCCTGCCAGCCAAAAGGACAACCTAGGTCGGTCAAGGTAATATGCCCATGTCACCATAATGTCTGTGTCTCAGTCCTGATAATTTTGATATTTTCTGATGCGCGTTTGAGCAACATTTGAGAAAATATGAAGAAATCGGGGTTTTTCTTAAACTGATGAACTTCATAAGATGAAGTAAATAATACTAATAAAATAAGGAATTACAAGGTGTGGGACCGGCCACGGCTAAGGCATGGTCGGCCGGCTAATGAGCCCGGTCCCGTGACACCTTTCCTAATTTTATATTATTTTCATGATGTGAAGCAAATATCATGAAATTAAGGAGTTTGTTGAAACGAATGAGTTTCCTTAAAACGAAGGAGTTTCCATGAGATGAAGGAAACAATAATAATAATAAAAATAAATAAATAAATAAGGGGTCACAAGGTGTGGGATCGTTCATGGCTAGGGCATGGTAGGCCGTCTAGTGACCCGGTCTTGTGACACCTTTCCTAATTTTATATTATTTCCTTGATGTGAAGGAAATACCATGAAACTGGGGAGTTTCATAAGATGAAGGTAATAATAATAATAAAAATAAAATAATAAGGAATTACAAGGTGTAGGACCGGCCAAAAGCTAGGGCATGGACGGTCGGCTAGTGAAGTCGGTCCCGTGACACCTTTCCTAATTTTATATTATTTCCTTGATATGAAGGAAACACCATGAAACTGAGGAGTTTCCTTAAAACAAAGGAGTTTGTTCAAACGAAGGAATTTTCATGAGATCAAAGAAAATAATGAAATAAGATAAAATATGGAAAGAGGTCATGTTCGGCCGGCCGGTGGGTTTGGTCCCTTAGGCGCCTCAATTAATATTTTATTATTATTATTTTCTTTCCTATTCTTCATTGTTCCTTCGTAATTTTTTGAATGCTCGTTCGTGCATTTAGGTGCTCATTAGTGTATTATTGCTGAGTACACTTGCACGATTTTGTTGGGCTTATTAAATAGTGGCTCAGATGCCCGTACGTTGAATATTTATTACTAACACATGGAATTCTGCTATGAAGAGCCATAAATTGAAGTAATGAAATATTATGAAGAATGTAGAATGATTTATGAGGATTCAGTTAATGAATATAGTGACTAGAAATAATTAATTGATGGCACTATACTAGTATGTTGTCTAGGAGCATTAATTATTCGAGAATTGAGCGATATGATCTAGTTGAAGTGTCATATCTATTACGTATAGTCAGGGAAAATGTTGTTACATCCTGAAGACATTATCGCTCTATACTAGCAGGCAAGCTGTCTAGGAGACGTCCAATCATTAAGATTCTATACACATGTATTTTATATAGTCAGGGAAAACATTGTTACATCCTGAAGACATTATCGCTCTATACTAGCAGGTAATCTATCTAGGAGCCGTCCAATCGTTCGATTCTATACTAAAGCGATTTACTAAAATTGTTCAGTATTCATGAAATGTGTCGTTTCCTCAATTGAGAGACTGCACATTCATGTATGCTCTGAGAGATAATATACTCAGTCAGAGGTTCTTGTGGCATGAGTTTTCATGCTTTAATGAGAAACATAAGTCTCAATACTCATCTGATTGCTGGATCAGGAATATGTAAGATTATGGTTTTACGATTTTAGCCTTTGTCGAAAATCCACCATCAACAAGGAGTTATATGAAAGGAAGAAACTTAACGGCCGATCAAAGCCTTTTAATGTTCGTGGTCATGGCTAGCATCACCACCTATGCTCGCCTAAAGATCATAGACGTAGCTACCAGTACTTATGCCTCTCCTGCTCATCCAAGATTCGTGGTCGTTGTTACCAAATCCCATGACCACCATCACCATGCCTCTCCCTGCCAAGTTCATTCTAGTAGCTACCACGCCTCTCCCTACTAGGTCCACGCTCGTAGTAACCACGTATATCCCTTCCGGGTCCGTGTCCGTAGCCACCACTCCTCTTTGTCAAGGATCGTGACCGTAGACATCCAAGCTCCAGCCAACCTATTTTGTCGCTCGATATCAACCAAAGATTCACCATAGCAACAACTACTATGGACAAAGGTAATCTGAACTTCTGCATATTTTAATTTCTCATGGAGGAAGTAATAGAGTCAGCAGTACGTAGGCAAGATGGTGATACCTTTATCGTGGTCAACACACCAACCATACAAGATAGAACCACGTAAACCACACTTGGGGACTGAGACTCAATAGGGAATCCCTTCACTGTCAAGGACCTCTTCAACTCAGAAGATACGATCAACCAAGAAACTGTGACAAGGTCACCACTCTTCAAATATGTAGCATAAGGATATCATCACCTCCCTATCTGGAAGGCGCCTGACTAACAATCAGTACTTGGTTTAGCCATTCATAAGCGTTATTTTCAGTAAAGAATCAAAGAGTAAAGTCATGCCTCAACAAGCCACACATACCAATCGCATCATGTCTTCCACGTCACCTACTCATAACTCAACACCTCCTACCCAAGGCATGCACAAAGCGGCACATCAACAACCACATCGCCGACAAAGTCAGATTCGATGTTTCTATATTTCCAATTTCCTATAGAAGGGGTGCATGGGCTGCCATAAGTTTGGATACGATACATATCTTGCGACTCCCTCCCATTAATCAACAAATGGCTAATCCAAAATATTGCCGCCTTCATCAATTCGTCAACCACCTTACCAACAAATGCAACGGAAGTACATCTTTTAAGAGAGAAAATAGGCTCAGGATAATTACACCTGGAGACTTCCATCACGGGATGCCTTCACGTCCCCAACCAAGTTATTTCCTATATCAACATCATCACTGTCAAAGCTTTACGAGACGCAAGAATTTCTCAACATGAAGCCGTACATGTGCATCAAAGACCCCAAAAGTATGCCGCAGAGATATTTTCACTATATGGTCACGCCATCGGATCTAGTACATATTTACAACTCCTTATAAGACCTCATTGTATTCCCAAGCCGACTCCAAAATACATCTATAGTAATCAAATAGAAATGTAACTGGGGACTGCCCAATCGCATCCCATTCCATTCAACAATCTAATATTCAGAAGATGGTTCAAAGGATGTCGCTTGGAACGAAGTCCTTAAAGACTTGATAGCATCATGTCAGAAACAGAACGCCTATCAGCTCGTTTACTTCACTCAAAGGCTCCGGAATATTTTTCCCATATAAGCATATCATCATCGCAATCATAAGGGAAAGAATGAGCCTGTGAGATAAAGAGTCAGAATGAACTCAATTTCATTCCAGTCAATGTTCATGTGTTTAAAGAACATTTTAGTTGCGACTCAGCAGTACATACACCAAATAACTTAAAGTCAAGGCCTCTTGCAATTGAGCGCAATGGAGTTTGGAAAATTTTGAAATCCACTGGAGGGAATAGACCCTCATTATTCTGGAGAAAGAACCTCATTACACATTCCGGAGAAGATCGATGGTACAGATTCTACCCCCTCTGGTCTAGGAAGGAGAACTGTCGAATGATTAAGATGAGTCATAACAGTCGTATATGACACTTTTAAAAAGTCATCATCTATATTTGGAATGTCTTTAGAATCATTAATGCCTCCTGGCTTTACCAGTACGACTGCCAAGGAAGTTCAAACCAACTTATATATCTCTGGTAACATCTACCTACTGCATCTTATTAATTTTGTTTTTATATGTCACCATCTAGTGCTTACCCTGTAACAATGTCATTGTTAGGTGCTAAGCAGGGGACTTAATGTTGATGGTGATTTTTAGTTTAGGGCGAAAACTGTAAAAGTCTGTCTAGCTGACCCGGTGTCATAAATAGTAAACCTTAATATGTCTATATTCTGCAAGAAGTCTGAAGAATATATTAAATCTAATAAGTGCCTATGCCACTCTTCATATTGTATTGAAACTCAAGATCCTAGATGAATTATTCACTAGTATAGAGCCTAATGAGTATTTAATCTCTCGCCTGCATTATTTACTAATGTATGGCTTGCTGAATATTTTCCTATGCTATGTTCCCCAGATGAACTCTTAATATTGACATGACGATTAATGTTCGCTCGCAGCTGAGTAGCATGAATCTCCCGAAGTGTCAGGATCAAGATCTGCATGAAAGTACTTATTCGGAAGCAGATGAACTATGAAGGTGTATGCATGTGATGATGCAAGAGATAAACTGGATGGAATATTTTTGGAGAGGAGCAAGCTGTTGGAGGTGAACAATGGTGAGGGGGTATCAGATATCATTTTGTAGACCTAAGCCTTCTTTTTATAGCTTAATTTCTTCCTACGTATTTGTAGTAGCAGGATTTCCCACACTACACCCCTATTAAGATCCTATAAAAATCTAAGTGAAACTAGTTGAAGATTAAAGAATTAAACGACACTTTTATTATTTAGATCTCAGAAATGTTTACAGAAAATATTCAAACTCAGAAGTACAACTTTCCATTCTGGAGTTTCTCTCTCCTCAAGGTTTTCTCAACTCTAAAAAATACATCCCCCATCTGGACTTACTTGAACCCTTTATATAGGAAATTACATAGTGGGTGACAGCTAAGTTTTCCCCTTCTTTCGGATATATTCTGCGATCTCATCGTGGTATTTGCAATATTAATCTTCGCCAACTTTTGTAATCCTCGTGAAACAATACTCTCATAACATGTCTCTTCAATCGTCAGCTATTATGATGCTTCCCCGTGACGCTCGCCAAATGTTGCTGAAGAATTCTTATGACACTCTCGTGAACAATGTTATTTATACTTATAGGAATATTTGACCTTCTCGTGAAAGCGTTGTTCTTACTACGAGAATATCGTTGTGGCGATATTCTGGTACTACATTATTCCTGCCATTTCGAATCGAGTATAAACACACATTCCTAAATCATTAAGACTTCTATAAATAGGTCTCAATCCCTTCCATCCATCACTGAAACTAACGGCTGTAACTCACTTCTTCAGCTGGTTTCTCGGCTAGGGAATCTCTGCCCAAACAAGCACCACTTCTCCCTGACTTGTCGCTTTTTCTTTCCTAGATTCAAAATCATATCTAAAACCCGTGGCAGCTCCCATTGGACCTTGGCAATAACTCCTCTTCTTTCAGCTATTTTAGATTTACAAACTCTGCCTAAGTGTAGATGGTGGATTTTCGACAGAGGGTAGAATTGTAAAACTATACTCTAGATTCGACAACCGGATGAGTATTGAGGCTTATGTCTCTTGTTAAAGCATGAAAGCTCATGCCACAAATCTCTGACTGAGAAGGCTGTCTCTCAGAGTACATGTAGATGTGTAGTCTCTCAGCTGAGACCACGACACATCTCATGAATACTGAGCAATTTTAATAATTACTCCGGATCCGGAAACCAGATGAGTATTGAGACTCATGTCTCTGTGCATAAAAGCTCATGCCACCTCTGATGGAGAAAGTCTCTCAGAGAAGATGCATATGTGCAGTCTCTCAGCTAAGACCACGTCACATCTCATACTGTATATAATCGAAAGATTGGACGCCTCCTAGACAGCATGCCTGCTAGTATAGAGCGCCAACGTCTTCGGGATGTAACCAGGTTTTCCTCGACTATGCAAGAGGAATATGATACTCCAGAAAGTTCATATTGCTCAACCCTCAGATAATTAATGCTCCTAGATAGGAAGCCCTTCTAATATAGAGCCATCAGTTAATTGTCTGAAATCGTCTGAATATCCAGCAATATTCTACGAGCCATCTTTAATCGTCTGAATACCCAGAAAAATTCTACGATTCTTCGTTATATTTCGTCACTTCAATTCGTTGTTCTTCCCAGCAGAATACCACGGGTTAGTGATAAATATTCAACGAAACAGGCATCTGAGCATCGAATAAGCCCTGACAAAAATAGTGCAAGTGTAATTAGAAAATAGTGCGCAGACCAGCATTTTGAATGCACGAACGAGCATTTCAAAAAATATGAACGAACGAGGAACCTATGCAAAATAGGGAGAAAAATAATAATAAAAAAATATTAGCAAAAGCATCAGGGGACTGGGTTCACCAGCCGGCCAGTCATGTTGTGACCAGTCCCAAACCAATTTTATATTTGATCATATTTTTACTATTTTCCTGATCTCATGAAAACCCTTTGTTCGAGCAAATTTTCTTTATTTCAAAGAAATTATCTGAATCACATGATTTCATCAAAAATAATAAAATTAGGAAAAGGTGTCATGGGACCGCCGATCGGTCATGCCTTGGCCGTGGCCAGTCCCACACCTCACGTTCCCCATTATTTTATTATTTCTCTCAAATTATGAAAATTCCTTGATTTTTTATGAATTTTCTCTAAAATTACCTAATTTCATGTATTTTCTCTAAAATCATAGAAAATATTAAAAATTAGGAAAAACTTGTGGGACCGGGCTCTAGCCAGCCGGACATGCCCTATCCAGTCCCACACGCCCCATGTTTTACCATTATTTGGTGTTTTGTTTCATGATTTCATGAAAACTCCCTGATTTCAACAAAATATCTTGGTTTTCAACTAATCCCTTTGATTTTATGTAAAATTCCCTAAAATCATGAAAATTATATAAAATTATGAAGGGTGTCTTGGGACCCGTGCCCATGGCCGGCCGGACATGCCTTGGCCTTTTCCGGTCCCACACTCCCATTCCGTATTTTATTTTATTTTATCTCTCATCTGGAGGGAATAGACACTCATTATTCTGGAGAAAGAACCTCATTACACATTCCGGAGAAGATCGATGGTACAGATTCTACCCCCTCTGGTCTAGGAAGGAGAACTGTCGAATGATTAAGATGAGTCATAACAGTCGTATATGACACTTTTAAAAAGTCATCATCTATATTTGGCATGTCTTTAGAATCATTAATGCCTCCTGGCTTTACCAGTACGACTGCCAAGTAAGTTCAAACCAACTTATATATCTCTAGTAACATCTACCTACTGCATCTTATTAATTTTGTTTTTATATGTCACCATCTAGTGCTTACCCTGTAACAATGTCATTGTTAGGTGCTAAGCAGGGGACTTAATGTTGATGGTGATTTTTAGTTTAGGGCGAAAACTGTAAAAGTCTGTCTAGCTGACCCGGTGTCATAAATAGTAAACCTTAATATGTCTATATTCTGCAAGAAGTCTGAAGAATATATTAAATCTAATAAGTGCCTATGCCACTCTTCATATTGTATTGAAACTCAAGATCCTAGATGAATTATTCACTAGTATAGAGCCTAATGAGTATTTAATCTCTCGCCTGCATTATTTACTAATGTATGGCTTGCTGAATATTTTCCTATGCTATGTTCCCCAGATGAACTCTTAATATTGACATGACGATTAATGTTCGCTCGCAGCTGAGTAGCATGAATCTCCCGAAGTGTCAGGATCAAGATCTGCATGAAAGTACTTATTCGGAAGCAGATGAACTATGAAGGTGTATGCATGTGATGATGCAAGAGATAAACTGGATGGAATATTTTTGGAGAGGAGCAAGCTGTTGGAGGTGAACAATGGTGAGGGGGTATCAGATATCATTCTGTAGACCTAAGCCTTCTTTTTATAGCTTAATTTCTTCCTACGTATTTGTAGTAGCAGGATTTCCCACACTACACCCCTATTAAGATCCTATAAAAATCTAAGTGAAACTAGTTGAAGATTAAAGAATTAAACGACACTTTTATTATTTAGATCACAGAAATGTTTACAGAAAATATTCAAACTCAGAATTACAACTTTCCATTCTGGAGTTTCTCTCTCCTCAAGGTTTTCTCAACTCTAAAAAATACATCCCCCCCATCTGGACTTACTTGAACCCTTTATATAGGAAATTACATAGTGGGTGACAGCTAAGTTTTCCCCTTCTTTCGGATATATTCTGCGATCTCATCGTGGTATTTGCAATATTAATCTTCGCCAACTTTTGTAATCCTCGTGAAACAATACTCTCATAACATGTCTCTTCAATCGTCAGCTATTATGATGCTTCCCCGTGACGCTTGCCAAATGTTGCTGAAGAATCCTTACGACACTCTCGTTAACAATGTTATTTATACTTATAGGAATATTTGACCTTCTCGTGAAAGAGTTGTTCTTACTACGAGAATATCGTTGTGGCGATATTCTGGTACTACATCTTGCCTCTTCTCATGTCTTTTCTGTGAAGAAGAGAAGATCGTGATAATAAATTGCTGTAATCTCCTATCTTTTCACCTCCACCTTTATTCTGACACGTCTCTAAACCTTTCACCAGCTGTCTTCATATAATTTTATCACCCATATATTTTTCGACACGTCATCTTAAACCGCTGCTATTTGACCATTCACGTCCTTTCATTGTATTAACTATTTTATTTTCTCGAGAAACTTCTTCTGCTATAAGTACCTTCTCTCATTCTTCTCTTTTTATTTCTTCTCATTCTCTTTCCTTCTTCTTCTCTGCAAATTTCATTGCTTTCCCGCAAATCGCGCATCTAATATCTTTTGCCATTTTTTCAATCTCCTTTCATTCCCATTCTCTCAAAATGGTTGATGCTGGTGCTAAAAATCTTATTGCTTTCAATTTGATGCAAGAAAAACTTAAAAATCAAGGATTTGACTTATCTTTAATCCCAGATCAAAGTCCCAAATCTGTTCTTTCTCTTGAATTATTTTCTAACTTCTAGTGTTCTCGTGAAAAAATTATAGTTTCATTAGGTCAACTTGAATCTGGTCTTCCACTTCCTCTCTACAACCCTGAACTTCCACTCTTTTACCAAATAATTTCTGATAAGAGATTTTCACGAGCGGTGTATCAACTTGGCGGGGATTATATTAGATTATTACTGGAATATGCCTCTCGTGGTGCTGGCAAAGGATCCCAATATTCTGAAGAACATAAAAGTCTTAAATATAAACATATTCCGATTATCCCTGCAAAGTATACTGTAGATAATTTCTTTCGAAATTACCAATTACTCCCCATGGTAAGGGATAGTACCTGTTGGGGTGTTCGTTTGCATAAAAGGAAGGTCGCTGCTGAAAATGCTCTTATGCAAGACATTGATTTTCATACCAATACAAATGATGGCCCTCGTCATTCTAATGACGATAAGTGGTTTATTTTTCCCTTATGCCTTAAAGGTCCTTATATATCCGGTTCTCTCCAACTTCCTGCGAATCTCTCTCATTATGAACCATGGACTTTCAACTGGCCTGATAGGTCTTCCGATGTATATTCTCTCATCTTCTTATGCTATTATTATTTATTCCTTCACACTCTCGCTAACTTTTCCATTATCTTGCAGGTTGCCAAAATGAAGCTTAATTACCAGAAATATAGGAAACCCAGCACTATTCTAGCTCTTAGATCTTTCACAGATGAAGTAAGAAATATTCCTTTATTAATTAACAATATATTGTTGCCCCTATTTCTTATCTTTATCTGTGTTTGTAGGTAATTGAAGAATTACCACCTTTAGAGCCAAAACTTAAGGAGAAACATTCAACTAATTGTAAAGGGAAATCTACTGCTTCAAGTGAAGGAAGACGCTCTGCCCCTCGTGATAAAGAACCCAGCGAGCCTCCTTTGAAGAAAAATAAAACTCAGCATTCTTCTTCTCAACATACCCAATTGTATTCAATCATTAGTAATAAATCTAATGATGAATTTATCGAAGAATTTGACGATATTAGAGAAGTTCCTTCTGTGAAAAATTCTTCTTCCTCTGATTCTTCCATGACCCAACTGTCCATGCTTTTTGGCGATTCTTCTCGTGGAACTGCGAATGAGTATGGCGATGAGACTCTTAATGGGCTAGCTCAAGCGCTCGTCAAAGTGTGCGATGCTCCAATCTTATCTGATAATAATTCTCTTCGTGGAATTTCTGGAACTCTAACTCCAAGCTTCTTAAATGCACTTGGTATTCTGGTATGTTTTCTTAGTTGTTTCTTAAATTGCCAGATTTCTCTCGTCAAATTTTTTGTACTTATAAAACTCTGTTGCAGGTTGGGAGAGCTTATTTTGCTGCTTCTGCTGATTTAGATAATAAATGTGCTTCTTTTAAGAAAAAGGTTGTTAATCTTCGCCAAGATAAAGAGAAACTAGAGGCTGAAATTGTTGTGCTTCGTGAGAAAAATAAACTGTTGGAAACTGAAGCTTCAGTTGATAAACAAAATATTTTGGATCTTAACAATGCCAACAAACAACTTTATGGTATGGTTTACTTTTTCTTTCTTTTAGATTTTTTATTTTTCTTTTATATAGCTTATCCAAGCAATCATTTTTGCAGATGTTTATGGTCTAACTGACGAAGCTACGTTCCTTCAAACCTTTCCCGAACCTGTAGATGATAATACTCTTCTTGCTCGCCTTAATAATTCCTTAAGTAATTTTGCTGACAAACAAATTAAATCCCTCTCTATAGAGGAACTTAAATTTAAGTTTAATATCCTGACCATTGAACACAGACACAATTTAGGATTATCTAATAAATTTAGGCATCTTTATCATGAATCAAAAGAAGTGATCAATGGATTAAGAAGTAGAATTAGTGATCTTGTTGACGAGAAAGATCAAGCAATTAAAATCGGCAGCGAAACTCTAGCAGATTTCCATAAAATTCTTCTCGAAGTTCAAAAGGAGAGAGATAAACTCTTCTGCGAAAATAAAGATCTTCTTGCAAGAGAAACTCAAGTTCGTTCTCGCCTTCTTATTACTAGCGATGATGAGTATTCTTGGGCAGCACAGGTTCTTGATAATGCTAGGAATAATTTAGGTATAGATGCTAGTCTTCATGCTGATCAATCAGCCTTAATTAGGGACTTGATTTATGAAAAAGAAGGTTGTTAACCACTCTACTCTATTAACCTTTTGTTTTTTTATTATTCTTTCTTATAACTTCTATCTTATCGATGCCTTATTCTCGCAGATTCTGAAGACAGATGCCGTGTAAGGATGAGAGAACTAGAAGATATTAATCATCAACTCGCGAACTATCTTACTGCTCGCAACAATAAATACTCACGATTAAAATCTCAATTTGGGATTACTTCTGCAAATTTTAACATATCCATCCTCATTACTCGTAATAATACTACTAGGCAGGTTTGTGATGATCATGGAATTCCTCATTCTCTGTATCCTAATCTTGCAAATGCAATACCATCAATGGTTCAAGATCTTGATATCTCTGATACTGATGAAGATTTTGACGAAGGTGAAGAAGAGAATAATGACGAAGAAACAAATTCTGGCGATGATGAAGAACCCAACAAAAATAATGAAGAAGAGAAATCTGGTGAAGAAGAAGAATCTGATAAAGATAACAATGTTGATAAGTGAAACAATGTATCTGTCTAACTTCTTTCTTTGATGTAATTAATCGCGAGTTTCTTCAATTTGCTGCAACTTTCTTCAATTTAATGTGTAAATTTCTTTGCCCCCTTATCTGTATGAATGAAAGAACAACCTCTTTTTTGCAATATAACTTGGTCAATACAGTTTGCATCTGCTAATTATCTGTGCCTTAATATCCATATAAATTTCTCATATGGTGATGAATAATAATCTTTATCATTCTATTCATTCCCATACTTGCCTCTATTATTCATCTGCAATATGAGAAAGTTAATAAACGAATATTTTGACGAATTTCATAATTTCGGCGATATTGTCGCAAACCCTGATATTTTCGCGATTTTATGGTCTTATCATGCCTTCCTACTTAAAGGTCTTACTTTTCCATAGTATTCTCTCCGCAACAAGATCGCAGGACGTCTTTACATTTTCATGTATTGACCCATTGATCTTGTCTTATATGCATTTCTTTATTGTATTGCGACAATATGACGAGCCTAAGTTTTCTCGCGAAAACAAAGCCTCGTGACATTGACGTCTTGCGATGAAATCGCAGGACGTCTTTACATTTGCATGTAAAAACCCCTTGACCTCATCTTAACTTTTTTTCTCTTATGGCTTTTTGCCTCTGTATAATTTACGAGACAATATGACAGGCCTAAATGATCTTGCGATCTTAGATCCCCATGACATTGCCGTCTTAAGACACTTATCAGCTCCCTAATGGAGGGTGCCGCCCTTATCTTCCCCCTGGTTTCCCCTTCAAGGAGGGAACATCGGCCATACAAGAATAGCTCCTCCCATCCAGATTTACCAACAACCAGTTGTTTTCGCAGCCCCTTGTCCTTTATGCCTATATGGCTTATAGTTACAAGACTGCACCCTAGGTGGGGTTTTCTTCAGGCCAAGTGCATTGTAGCCAAGACTTACCAAAGATGGCCAGGGTAGGTTCGTCCGTCCCGGGAACCCTTGGATAAACCGTGTACCTCGGTGCCTTGGTCATACTCTGCACTTCTTGGAAGAGACTCTCAGTCGTCCAACCAGGGTATAACCTTATAAAGTTGAAAATCCAAGATCTCTCTACCGGATAGGTTTTCTTTAACCCCTACATATGTATGACTCAGGTTCCAGTAGCGGTATAACCTTATCCCTGAATCATATAAAGAGATACCCCCTTTATGACGTGCTTGTAGGTCTTACATTTGCCTCTTACGAAATTGTACTCGCGAACTAAGTTGCACGCCATAAAGGTTTGTCCCATTCTCTTAATCTCTACGAAATTTCATTCGCGTTTCTTAAAATTTCTTGTGAGCTTTAAATCTCAATAATTTCTTTTCTTTTTCTTTTTTTTCAACTTTTCAATTTCATTTTCTTCACTCAAACAGAAAAAAAAAAAAACAACTTTACCTTTCTACTTCTAGCGATCTGCTCGTCATATTTCATCTTTCTATCACTTTATTCTTCTCATCTTCCTTATCATCTGTTCTTTTACTTAGTGTTTTCCCGCAAGTTGCTTGTCATTTCCTCCTTTTATGCTTTTTATACCTGTACCTTTGCTGCGTTTTATTTTTTGCTTGATTTCTGCGAGGGACTCGTTAGTTATTTCTTCATGCTTTTCTATTGAATCAACCATTAATTTGTCACTTCTCTGTTGTTGTTTAATTCTGTATTTCCAATTGTTGTTCTTCCCTTCTCTTTCCTCACAAGACTTGATATCTATTTCATAACATTTCCTACTTTCTCCCCAATCTCCTTTAATTACTCCAACACCATTTGGATGAGGGAATTTAATGCACTGATGAAAGGTAGATGCAACACCCAATATCCTGTGTAACCAAGGTCGACCAATCAAGGCGTTATATGGTGATTCAATATCGACAACACAGAATAAAATCTTGGAAGTCATTCCTCTTAACGGAATTCTCATTGTAATCTCCCCTTTAGGCTTGTTGGAAGTTCCATTAAAACCATAGATTCTGTATGTCGATGGTATCAAATCTTCATCTTTCCCACCCATGGTTCTGTAGGTGTGGTAGAACAGGATATTTACGGAACTGCCAGTATCAATTAGGATTCTATCAATGGCCCAAGACTCTTCCATTTTGTTATTGTTTTCTTTACCTTCTTATTTTTCTGCTTGTTCTGGTTTTATTTCCAACCTTACCACCAATGGGTTATCATGCACCTCGCTAGGCTCTGGTATTTCTTGTGCTGTAAAAGAAAGGATTTGTTTCTGCAACTCTTCTAATGGCGAGATTCTCGCTATATTCATTATTTCTTTTCCATCCATATCTCTGGCAAAGACTCTACTTAAGACATTATCGTGGAAATCTTTGATGGTTCTGAAAGAATGCACAATAGAATTACAAAATAAATTCTTTGCTTTAGTTCCAACCTCTATAACAAAACTTTCTGCTCTTTTTACATTAGTTATTCTGCGATCGTCTGGTGGTGGTGGAAATTGTTGCGATTGTTGATGCCCTTTTAGAAAATGATTTAGCTTCCCCTGATCGATCATTCTTAAGATTATTCTTTTTACATTTCTGCAATTATTTATCGAATGCCCATGAAAATGATAATAAGGACAGAATTCTTGATTACGAGTGTTAGGATGTGGTTCCTTCCCCATGTTCCATGGCGAGGGTATATTTTCCATTAAAATGATAGCTTCCCAGATTTTTTCTACACTAGCATTCAATGGTGGCATCTTAATCTCCTCCCATATGGTTCTCATGTTCCCCTGATTTCTGAAATTATTTTGCTTTTGTCCACCATAAGTTTCTTGAGGTTGGTCAAGCCTTTGGATTTGACTATTTCCTCCACGATTGTAATAATTCTTCTCTCTTTCAAATTCTTCTTGATCACGACTTTCCATAGCCACTAGTTTTTGTTTGTCATTATTCGCCACTTTCTCTGCTTGAACTTGCAAGGTGCTCGCCACGTTATTAATCATGTTGGGAAGCAAACTTCCATTAGCCATTACAGAACTGGTGTTTTCAATTGGGTATGACTCCATTTCATTTTGTTTTTCTTCCAAAGAAATGTACTCTTCTTGTAGTTCTCTTAGTTCAGTCATTGTGATGGTATTTTTGATTCTGAAAATTTGTATGTAGAGCAAATTGGTCGCAAACATTGCATTAATAAAGGATAAAATAAGATATCTCTCATCTACTCTTCCCGCCATGTCACTACACATTGTCTTCCATCTTATGGTTAGATGTTTTAGACTCTCTCCAATTCTCTGTTTTAATCCAAACACATCTTCGATACATGGTCGTGAAGAGTTGTTGCTTATGTATGCACCCAAAAATGTAGCTTGTAAGTGATCAAAAGAAGTAATAGTATTTTTCGGCAATCCCTCAAACCATTTTAGCGCCTCGCCAGTCAAACTGGATGCAAAGTACTTGCATAAAACAGCATCATGATTCTCCCACTGCAGCATACACCTAACATAAGATTTAACATGTTGAATAGCACAAGTAGTCCCATCGAAAATACTGTTTAGTGCTGGCAAATTGCATTTTGGAGGAATTCCTCTTAGTTGTACTTCCTGTGTGAAGGGAGTTCTAGATGCTTCTTCGATTGCTTCATCAAGTTTCCTTCTTCCTCCTTCTCTTCTATTATTTATCATCCCTCTCATTTCTGCTAATTCCCTCAAAATTTGCTCACTTGCAGTTGGGCTTTGTTCTATTGGTCTTTTTAACGCACTTTCTCTTCTCCTGCGATTTTCCTCTTCATTTCTATCCGAAATTCTCAATTGATTTTGTCTCCTAATTTCTTCTCCACCAACTTCTTCATTTCTCGCCAATTCTCTTTGTTGTCTTTCTATCCTTCTCTGTATTCTATCATATTCTTCCCGAATATTGCCATTTTCGCGATTTTGTGTACGTCTTCTTTCTCGATTATCATGATTGTTTTGCCTTATTGCTTCTTGAAAATCATGTTCTTCCATTTCTGCCCTCAGTCTTTCTCTCTCGCGAGCTAGGCGTGCCTGTTCAGCATAATGTATCTCTATTTCATTCTCAATGATTCTTTGATTTCTGACGTGCTCTCGGCCATGTAATACTCTTCTACCTTCTTCGTGATTTTCTTCACCATCTTGATTACCTTCATTTCTTTGATTTTTAATATTTCGCCTTCCATTTAAAGTTTCTCCTTGTGGATCGTTACAATCATTATTTACTCTCTCTTCTCCCTGACGTTGTCCTCTATTTGGATTTTCAGTTTCTTCTTGTACATTTTCTCCATTATTTCTTATGGGAGAATTTCTCCTTGGTATTTCTCTAAATGATCTTGAACTTGATCTAGTAGTACTTCTTGATCTTCTTCTTTGTAACCTTAAATTCTCCATTCTCAACTCATGATTTCGTCTTGTTAAATTTGCACGTTCCACCGCCTCTAACCTTCTTTCTTCCTGTATTCTTTGCCCTGATTCCTCTGTTGTTTCATCTTCATCTTGATGAATCGACCCTTCTTCTACCTCCTGATTTCTTCCTACTCCATTTTCTTCTCTTAATTGTCGATTTGTTTCTTCTCCCATTGAATCTGATCTCCATGTATGCACGCTTACTCTATCATAATCCACTCTTTCATTTTGTACCGATGTTGATTGGTTTGGTTGTTGAATTAAATTTTCCCTTTCATTCCTTGTTCTATTCCTCCTAATTCCCATCCTTGAAGATTCTCCGAATACACTTGTTTCTTCACCTGCAAGTCTTTTACTTCTTCTCACTGTTGTTGGTGGTTATGATGTATTTCTTCTCCTTCTTTCAGCCATTTCTTCAATTTCTCCAAATCTTCAAATTGTAATTAGAGATTTTGGATCTAGATATCCCCTTAGCCGGCGCCAAAATGTAGTAGCAGGATTTCCCACACTACACCCCTATTAAGATCCTATAAAAATCTAAGTGAAACTAGTTGAAGATTAAAGAATTAAACGACACTTTTATTATTTAGATCACAGAAATGTTTACAGAAAATATTCAAACTCAGAATTACAACTTTCCATTCTGGAGTTTCTCTCTCCTCAAGGTTTTCTCAACTCTAAAAAATACATCCCCCCCATATGGACTTACTTGAACCCTTTATATAGGAAATTACATAGTGGGTGACAGCTAAGTTTTCCCCTTCTTTCGGATATATTCTGCGATCTCATCGTGGTATTTGCAATATTAATCTTCGCCAACTTTTGTAATCCTCGTGAAACAATACTCTCATAACATGTCTCTTCAATCGTCAGCTATTATGATGCTTCCCCGTGACGCTCGCCAAATGTTGCTGAAGAATCCTTATGACACTCTCGTGAACAATGTTATTTATACTTATAGGAATATTTGACCTTCTCGTGAAAGCGTTGTTCTTACTACGAGAATATCGTTGTGGCGATATTCTGGTACTACAGTATTCCTGCCATTTCGAATCGAGTATAAACACACATTCCTAAATCATTAAGACTTATATAAACAGGTCTCAATCCCTTCCATCCATCACTGAAACTAACGGCTGTAACTCACTTCTTCAGCTGGTTTCTCGGCTAGGGAATCTCTGCCCAAACAAGCACCACTTCTCCCTGACTTGTCGCTTTTTCTTTCCTAGATTCAAAATCATATCTAAAACCCGTGGCAGCTCCCATTGGACCTTGGAAATAACTCCTCTTCTTTCAGCTATTTTAGATTTACAAACTCAGCCTAAGTGTAGATGGTGGATTTTCGACAGAGGGTAGAATTGTAAAACTATACTCCAGATTCGACAACCGGATGAGTATTGAGGCTTATGTCTCTTGTTAAAGCATGAAAGCTCATGCCACAAATCTCTGACTGAGAAGGCTGTCTCTCAGAGTACATGTAGATGTGTAGTCTCTCAGCTGAGACCACGACACATCTCATGAATACTGAGCAATTTTAATAATTACTCCGGATCCGGAAACCAGATGAGTATTGAGACTCATGTCTCTGTGCATAAAAGCACATGCCACCTCTGATGGAGAAAGTCTCTCAGAGAAGATGCAGATGTGAAGTCTCTCAGCTAAGACCACGGCACATCTCATACTGTATATAATCGAAAGATTGGACGGCTCCTAGACAGCATGCCTGCTAGTATAGAGCGCCAACGTCTTCGGGATGTAACCAGGTTTTCCTCGACTATGCAAGAGGAATATGATACTCCAGAAAGTTCATATTGCTCAACCCTCAGATAATTAATGCTCCTAGATAGGAAGCCCTTCTAATATAGAGCCATCAGTTAATTGTCTGAAATCGTCTGAATATCCAGCAATATTCTACGAGCCATCTTTAATCGTCTGAATACCCAGAAAAATTCTACGATTCTTCGTTATATTTCGTCACTTCAATTCGTTGTTCTTCCCAGCAGAATACCACGGGTTAGTGATAAATATTCAACGAAACAGGCATCTGAGCATCGAATAAGCCCTGACAAAAATAGTGCAAGTGTAATTAGCAAATAATGCGCAGACCAGCATTTTGAATGCACGAACGAGCATTTCAAAAAATATGAACGAACGAGGAACCTATGCAAAATAGGGAGAAAAATAATAAAAAAAAATATTAGAAAAAGCATCAGGGGACTGGGTTCACCAGCCGGCCAGTCATGTTGTGACCAGTCCCACGCCCAATTTTATATTTTATCATATTTTTACTATTTTCCTGATCTCATGAAAACCCTCTTGTTCGAGCAAATTTTCTTTATTTCAAAGAAATTATCTGAATCACATGATTTCATCAAAAATAATAAAATTAGGAAAAGGTGTCATGGGACCGCCGATCGGTCATGCCTTGGCCGTGGCCAGTCCCACACCTCACGTTCCCCATTATTTTATTATTTCTCTCAAATTATGAAAATTCCTTGATTTTTTATGAATTTTCTCTAAAATTACCTAATTTCATGTATTTTCTCTAAAATCATAGAAAATATTAAAAATTAGGAAAAACTTGTGGGACCGGGCTCTAGCCAGCCGGACATGCCCTAGCCAGTCCCACACGCCCCATGTTTTACCATTATTTGGTGTTTTGTTTCATGATTTCATGAAAACTCCCTGATTTCAACAAAATATCTTGGTTTTCAACTAATCCCTTTGATTTTATGTAAAATTCCCTAAAATCATGAAAATTATATAAAATTATGAAGGGTGTCTTGGGACCCGTGCCCATGGCCGGCCGGACATGCCTTGGCCTTTTCCGGTCCCACACTCCCATTCCTTATTTTATTTTATTTTATCTCTCATCTTATGGAAGTTTCCTAGTTTTATCTAACTCTCCAGTTTCATGGAATTTCCCTCAAATAAGAGAAAATACATAAAATTATATAAAAATGGGAAATATGTGGGACTGTGCTTGTCAACCGGACGGCCATGCCCTAGCCGTGGCCGGTCCCATACCTTGTAATTCCTTGTTTTATTTATTTTCTCTCATCTCATGTATTTTTCCCAGTTTCAGCAAAACCATGGATTTTGCATATTTTCTCCAAATGTTGCTCAAACGTGCACCAGAAAATATCAAAATTCTCAGGACTGAAACACGAACATTAAGGTGACATAGGCACATCCCCTTGACCGACCGATGGTGACTCTGAGGCTTGGAAACAGCTGGTCCCGCATGTTTTAATGATTTTAACCTAATTTGCTCAACTGCTCATATTAGGTTCAAACTCTTTCCAAACAATTGGAAGTTTGCTCAAACGACCATTCACTGGTCCCACAAGCACCAAGAGACGGTCTCATGACCTCTTGGTCGGTCCTTTGTATTTTCATAATACCCGGTTTTATTATTTGTCGCTCACACGAGCATTATTTCAGTGATTAAATCAGCATTTCACCAACTAGTCCTCAAGAGACTTTGGTATTTTTGCTCATTCGAGCATCTGTGCGATACATGGTGAACCTGTCATCCCATGTAGTCGGTCTCTGTGTCACTCTGTATTGATTTGCAATAAATCAATCATTCGGTAAAATTAGGGTTTTGAATCCAGAGCTCTGCAGAAACGTGATTCTGAGAAGATTCAAACACTCTGATAATTTTATGTTGATTCCATGATTAACATTTTTATTTATTTTGCTCGACCCAGCAGTCAGTAACTTAAATTAATATTTTATCCGGTCTTTCTACTAATAAATTCATCAAATGAGTAATATTTTCTCAAACTAGCAATATTTGCTCGAACCGGCAATATTCACTCATACTAGCAATATTTGCTCAGATCAAAGACTATTGGTTCAACTATCAATATTCGACAATTCAACAACACAGTTTGTTCGTTTTAGGGTATAATGGTACCTCGTCTCAGCAGACATACATTTAATTCATGAGTTTCGGAACATTTGCTAAAACGTGTTCAACTCAGCACTACATGGACTCATCGTCCCACAAAGTCAGCAACTGACTCCACAATCACGAGATTTCAATCGTGTCATAATGGGGGTATATTAACTAGGGTTTTGGTCTGGAGGTCTACGACACGTGTGTTCACCCATGATGAGAATGTGAGAAAGTTGTGCAATCAGTTGGAAGAATCAGCGAAGTAGTGGGTGGAAAATTAACCAAGTCTCCGCACGATGAGTAATTGGTTTAACACGATTTCCCACTTTCCCACTCTCTGATTCCAGCAACTGTCACACTTCATGGGATCATGGTGTTTTCAATTCCGGCATTATTAAATGTCTCTGAATCCTGATTGAAACAACAACCTTGAACAAGAGTTTTCGAACATTCGAACAACAGTCGCCTAAACGAGCAATTTCTCATTAAAGTTCATACATACAATCTTTTGTCTACACGAACTCACAGAAATCACTCTCAATCAGGCAAAACTCAATCATTCAGAGCATTTTCACGATGAAAACAACACCTATAATCTCAGATTACCATTGATCTCACGCATTTCTTATCTTCCCTCCTACAGATCAACCCATCCTCTCTTGTGACCGAATTTACTCTGGAATGACCATTGTTCTTGGTTTAGGCCGGAGTGTTACAAATTGATCTCTCGAACTTAAACCACTCCCTTCTTGAAGTGCATCTGTGTGAGGTTCATCATTTCACTCGGTTCAAGGAGTCTCCACATGGTCGACTCTTCAATTCTGTAAAAACCAGCAAATCGTTTTTCCCCATCTACAGATTGGCGACAACAGTGGGAGATTAATCTCTCGGTTGCAATCTCTCGGTTTCACAAGGATGGTCGGTCTTAGGAATAACTTAACCGTTCCAGAACCCAACCAGAATCGCTCAAACGGTAATGTCACTCACACTCCTTCGAATAATTCTGATTACTATGAATTATCATATTTTACAACTCCATTTATCTCCGTTGAACCAATCAATGGAGAAACCCAAAGCTTGGCTGAATTGGCACGGAGACAAGAAGATTTTTCAAAGAACGTGGACCGGCTGAAGAGGGCGATCAATAACCTGTTCACTTGTCTGGTACACGTGACGTGGATTTTAGGAGCAGAGATTGTGGAACCTCCAAATCCCTCTACTGATGATCCTCCTCAAACCAACAGTTTCACCACGTATAAGAGGATAGTGGAACAGGAAGTTACACATCTGATTAAAAATTTATGTGAACTCCTACACTTTTCCAAGGATCAGCGCACAGACACGTTTGCTGCTCTCAGCCAAATATCACCTGATAAGCAAATAAATTTACCAACCCCAGCGGTTGAAGAAATATCTTTGGTGTCTGGACATACCATCGACAACATTACCTTTGGAGAAGAAGACCGCATGGCAGACGAAGGACACAATCGGGCACTATATGTGTCTGGTTTCATCAAAGGCACCGAATTTAGAAGATCTCTTGTTGATACCGGTGCTTCCACGAACGTTATCACTATGAAGACTCTTAGGATGGCCAGATTTCTACAAGGTAAAATCATTCGCCATCCCATTATAATGACAGGATTTGAAGGAAACCCAAGTTATACATATGGATATGCATACATAGATTTGAGGATGGGCCCAATTCAGTCGAAGGTGAAGTTTCATGTAATCGAGCAAGAACCTGACTATCACATGATACTTGGACGACCATGGCTCCATGAAAAAAAGGTGGTTCCCTCAACCTACCACCAATGCATGAAGGCCTTACTCAACAACAAAATCATTCACATATCTGATTCATCATCTCCTTACGCTCTGTCCTACGATGCTGAGTTCATCGAATCCCAGAGGAGCATCCCTGAGCCTCCTAAGAAAATCTACACCACTCCACTTCCAAGTTGGAGGACGATTGAAGTGTCTGCTGCTGATGCATCATCATCACGTTCAGAGGTGGAACCGGTCAAGTCGTCTGCTACGCCAGTCAAATACCGAAAAGATGGGATCACGGCCCCAGAACCCAATTTCATGACCACTCATGATGAAAAATTAAGGGTCATTTACCGGCGACGCAAAGATTAGCAATTAATAGGGGAGATTGATCAAGAGTCTCCCCATACTGAATCGTGTCAGAGCGAACGATTACATGAGGAGGAAGTTCAGGAAGCTCCACAACAATTGCAAGATAGAAAGAATTCTACTACTGATGATCTTGAAATGGTTAATATCGGCACATAGGAAGATCCAAGACCAATCTTGATCAGTTCTGCACTATCACCGGAATAACGGGCAGGTCTAGTAGAGCTATTGAAGGATTACCGGGATATATTTGCTTGGACGTATGAAGAAATGCCTGGCCTGGATGACAAACTGGTCACTCACTGCCTACATATCATCCTCGGCTCCAAAGCCATCAAACAACCGCCTAGGCAGTTCAGGCATGAGGTCGAGGAGAAAATCAAGGTCGGAATTCAAAAATTTCTGGTCGCAGGATTCATCAAGCCTATCCAACATCCAACATGGTTAGCTAATGTCGTTCCAGTTAAGAAGAAAAATGGTCAAATCAGATATTGTGTAGATTTCAGAAACTTGAATAAATGTTGTCTGAAGGATGACTTTCCTTTACCCAACATTGATATGCTTGTTGATGCGACCAGCGGCCACGGTATGTTCTCATTCATGGATGGTTACAGCGGGTACATCTAAATCAAGATGTTTGAATATGATGCTGCCAAGACCGCGTTCCGTACTCCCATTGGGAATTTTCATTACATTGTAATGCCTTTTGGATTGAAAAATGCAGGTGCCACCTACCAACGGGCCATGACGGCAATATTTCATGATATGATGCACAAGCAATAGAAGATTATGTCGACGACATCGTGGTGAAATCGAAAGATCGAGCATCCCACTTAGAAGTTCTGAGATAAGTCTTCGAAAGATGCAGAGAATACAAGTTAAAGATGAACCCTCTCTTTTGGGGTTTCTTCTGGAAAGTTTCTAGGATTTTTGGTCACCGCCGAAGGGATCAAAGTTGATCCAGACAAAGAAAAGTCAATATCCACCATGCCCTCTCCTCGCACTGTAAAGGAACTTCAGAGCTTCATGGGTAAAGTGAATTATATCAGACACTTCATACCAGGATTGGCTCAACTTATCGCCTCGTTCACTCTTCTGCTGAAGAAAGGAGCAAGTTTTACCTGGACGGACGTTCAACAGGAAGCATTTCAGAAGATACAACAGATACTTTTGTCACCCGCATTCATGAGGTCTCCAGTGCAGAGATGACCATTGATACTGTACACAGCTTCCAGTGACGTCGTTATAGGAGCACTGCTAGCTCAAGAAAACGAAGAAGGCGTCGAACATCCAATTTATTATTACAGCCGAACCATGAAGGATGCTCAACTCAGATACCCGAAAGCTGAAAGAACATGCATGTCGTTAGCTCATGCGATACAAAGATTCAGGCACTATTTACTATCCAACAGGGTTGTGCTTATGTCCAAAGCTGATCCCATAAAGTTTCTACTCTCAAAGCCCGCCCTGATGGGAAGACCTGCAAAATGGCTGTTGCAGATGTCAGAATTCGACATAGTATGTGTGTCCCCCAAAGCAATCAAGGGTCAAGCAGTGGAAGATTTGTTGGATTCCTTTCCAGGAGAAGATTCCATAACATTGCAAGATGACGTACCAGGAGAGCTTCCAGAAATCTCAGTCATCAAAGAAGAAACATGGTTGTTGTACTTTGATGGATCTTCCACTCCTAGCAATGATACTGGAGGAGCGGGCATAATCTTGGTCTCGCCATAAGGGGAAGTATTCTCCCATTCATTCAAGCTAAATTTCCACTGTACAAATAATTCAGCAGATTATGAAGCCTTCTTGATAGGGTTATCCTTAGCTAAACAAGCATGAGCAATGCATCTAGAGATCAGAGGAGATTCAAAGTTGCTGGTCAATCAAATGAATGTGATATATTCTCTCAAGGAGATAACGATTGCTCCGTTCAGGGCTAAAGAACAACGACTCCTAACTCATTTTTCCGATGCGATCATCATCCATATCGTCCGTACCAACAATAGACATGCTGATTGCTTAGCAACTCTCGCCTCCAAGTTACAATTCGAAGGGTCGGATAAAGCCATCATAGTGCAGAGATGAGTTGTATCATCCACATGGCTTAATCAAACTGAAGATACTCTAGTAAGTGATTGGAGAACACCTACTGTTTGGGAGCTAAGTAGTTCCATTACTGAAGGAACAGTCAGCCTTAAAGAATTGAATAACTTCTTCCTACTCCATGGAGCGTTGTATCATCGCAACCCCGATGCTTCTCTATCACGATGCCTTGGAGATGAAGAAGCCAGAGAAAAACTCGAAAGTATACATCAAGAAGTATGTGGGCAGACTCTAGTAATGCCACTTTACAGAAGACTTCAAAGGCTTGGGTATTACTGGCCCTCCATGGAAACTCAATCAAGGGCTCTACATGAAGCTTTTCCTAATTGTCAGACACCTCCTCACCATTTGGAGGTCCTGACACTCCATCATACCGGGGACTGGAGACAACCTTACATCGAATACCTTCGAGACAACAAGTCGCCACTGGAAAATAATGATGCAATCAAGATCATACAAAGAGCCAAGAGATTTGTCTTCCTTGATGAAATCTTATACCGCAACAGTTTCGGGGGAGACTTGTTGAGATGTCTAGCCGGAGATAAAGTTTTGATGGTTCTAAAGGAAACACATGAAGGAGAACATCAAGGGAAAAAAAATTGTTTCTCCAGATTCATGAGAAGTATTACTGGCCGACTATGGAGGACGATGCAGCCGCCTATGTTCAGAAGTGTCACCGGTGCCAGGTCCACGGTAACCTTATTCATACCCCCTATCTTGCATTACATTCTGTGAATAGTCCATGGCCTTTCTAAAGCTGGGGACTTTATATCATCGGAAAGATCAATCCAGCATCCTCAAAGAAACATGAATACATAATCACGGCTACTGAGTATTTCACCAAGTGGGTTGAAGCAATCCCGCTCAGAGGTACTACGGGAGTAAATGTTGCAGCCTTTATCAAAGAACACATTATATGTAGATACGGCGTTCCTAAGCATATCATCACAGATAATGGAACTCCTTTCTCCAAAAAGGATGTTGAGAAATTGCTCAAAGAGTACGGGATCAAACAAATCTTCTCCACACCATATTACCCCCAAGGGAACGGACAAGCGGAGAGCACCAACAAAACTTTGATCCGAATTATCAGTTGAACGATTCATGACAATCCAAGATCGTGGCATGAGCAACTTCCCATGGCCTTATGGGCTTACAGAACTGCACCAAGGATCTCAATCGGAATGTCACCATATTCGCTCGTCTATGGGGCTGATGCTATACTCCCGGCTGAGATAAAAGTTCCTTCAGCAAGAATTGCAGCAACCAGCGGAATATAATTAAATGAAGCTGAAGTGTCTAAGTCAAGAGTTGATGAACTAGACATGCTCGAATCAAGGAGAACCAAAGTAGAAAAATATGTAGAAGCTTACAAACAGAGGATATCCAGAGCCTACAACAAAATGGTAAAGCCTCGAACTTTCCAAGTAGGATATTTGGTATTAAAGATGGAAAAGCACATTCAACAAGATATGTCTGCTCCCAAATTCTCTCCGAAATGGGAAGGACCGTATGTTATCACCAAAGCGGTATCTAGCGGATACTACAAAATTTTAGCAATCAATGGAGGAAGGGAAGGAAATATTATCAACGGTAAATGTCTCAAAGCCTATTATGCTTGATCAACAGCAGAAAATTAATCTTTCATTCAAATACATCTCAAATGTAATTTATTTTCCCCAAAGAGCATGTCAGATGCTCATTTTTTCACCAAACATTCATCAATTAAACAAATTTACAGACTATTCTACCTCATCAGAAACCTACCTCTCAATTATCCTGATTGTTCAGAGCAAACCATCCAGCAATGGATAATCCCTGTAAGAAACTCTGTCAAGTTTCTTTTGAAAAACCTTAGTCTTTGCCCTCAAATCCTCAACAACTTTCTCAACCCTTGCCGATTCCAAAGCTAGAATTTTCTCATCCTCCAATAAATCAGTAGTCATGGAAATTGCATCACAGCCTCCGCCACCTTATGAATCTTGATTATCTCAAGCCGACGATGGAGCCAGCCTACATTGAATCGCAGTATCTCATAGTTGGAAATCATTTCATACCACCTGTGCAGTTCCTGATTCTTGACATCCCGCAAGTGCATTTGGTTCATATCTTCGATGATTGGCAGTAACCCTGCAACTGTGGTTAAGAGAGTTGGTGGGAAACCCTTCCACACTTCCGTGGTAGCAATATGCCTGTACTTCTTCCAGATCTTAGTATACAGAGGCGCATGGCACTTGGGAATGACGAATCCACCAACTACTTCATTATCTGGAAAAGTATTAATCATAGGAGCTTCAAACAAAAGTCCATCCGTCGGATATTCGCGGGCATGAACACTAGCTTCCATCTCCACGGATTCTGCAGAGTCTTCACATGACTGATTGCTACTATCTTCAACTTCAACCACGGTCACGGATTTTCCGCTCCTTCTCCTTCGGGCGTCAACAACGACACGAATATCCGCCTGCGATGAGAGGGGAAACATTTAATTTCACCAAATTGAGCATAACGAAATTTTGAGAAGCTATAGAGTCACTTACAGATGATCCAGCCTCATCATAAGCCGACTTGTACCGAGCAGGGGTTCTAACAGTCCACATGGGTCTTGAGTTGTGAGAGGAAAAATTCTTCTGGTTGTTTTGCACCAAATCAATTCCTTACGGTCAATAACCTCGATCAAAATAGAGACAAAAAAGATGTATGACTTACCGAGATGGGTGTTTCTACTCCATGCTTCGACTGAAGTTCGTTTTGAGAAGAAGTATTATCACTAGACATGGTGCAAGAGGTATGGCGATTGAAATTTCTCCTGCGATGAAACTAACTTAATTATGGAGGAAGTAATTGCGCAAGTGGTAAACCCTAATGTTGATGGTGGATTTCTATTTAAAGGCTAAAATTGTAAAAATCCAATTTTTGTAAGCTGACGTCCTGCAAAGGATAAAGCCTTAAGTCGATGAATACTTCTCGCCATATTAATTCATTGGAGCATGTGCAACCATCCCTGAGAATTAAAACATACCCAGAACGGAGCATGTGGCAACCATCCCGACGGAGCATGTGGCAACCATCCCTGGTTTTCTGTAGGTATACAACATTACTATTAATGCTTTAATTAAAGCCTTGTGTTCGACGTGCAAACACCCGTAGGCTACCTGACGGCAGGTTATACTAGCCCCGTTGAACGCATGCAAGACTACCCATGTTAGTCTCACTTGCTGAAAATAAACCCAAAAATATATCTCATCCGTCCAACTTTGCAGGCATAGATGGAGGGTGTAGATATAGATTCAGGGGGTCCTGAGCATGCTACCATGATCACCTCGGACCCACCTTCACACATGACCGAACGGTCAATACCAACCATGGTTGGTCCTTCCAAAACGTGCGCTCAAAGTGAGAATGACGCACGGCTAGGGTTTCTTTTAATCGTGAGCGTCCAACTTCGCTGGCATAGTTGGACGGATTAGATTATACCCTAAAACAAGTAGTGAAGTGATGGTACACCATTGGCGGGCCCACTTTCTACCTACATGACCGACTCCCTCATAGGCAAGCCATGGTGCAAGAAACGATTGCCCAAACAAGGCTAGTTTAACGCCTTATGCAGGTTGAGAAGATCCAAAACGATCACGACCATCCGACTTCGCCGGCATAGTTGGATGGCTTAGATTGCGCCCAGGGTCATAGAGCAAGCATGTACATGCTCACCGTCGACCCAAGATGCTGCATAGATGGTTGGTCTCCCCAAAAGCGGCGCGCGCAACCCAAAACCGATCGCTCAAAGTGGCCGGTCTAAAGCCCTAATTAGGGTTTGCGGCGCAGAAACATTTCGAGCGTCCATCTTCGCAGGCTTGGACGGAAGGCCAAGATGGAGACTTATAAGGAACCGAGCATTCTAGCATGACCACCGTGGGCCCGGATTCACGTCTATCTAATCGGCCATGACTGGCGGTGGTCAAGCTCCCTGGTACGCGTGCCCAAAGGTGACATGTCACGACCCCTCAATAAATTCTAATCTCGACCACTCGTCTTTTCCGTCTGAGTCGAGTGGCTTAGATTAAATCTTTGCGAGTCAAGCAGGCATGGGCGTGAACACCATTTTACTACCTCCATGCAGGGCTGATCGGTTCCTCCATTGTAACTCTCTAAGAATGCAAACGTTTGGGCCAAAAGAGGCAGCATGCGCGCCTCCCATCCAACGGTCGCAAGCAAGGATATGAGTCATCTCGTCCGTCCAGCTTTGCAAGCTTGGACGAATGGCTTAGGGTGCGAATCAACCAGCAAACAAGCTATCACTATGACCACTATCCGTCACTCTTCTTCACAAAGTAACCGACCAAGGAATGGCCTGTCTATACAGCCTCCAAACGGTTACCTGAATATGGCTGCATGTGATGTTATACCAAGTTCATGGTTCACCCTGCACTATTTTCTGTGGGTCCCGCGATCCACACACTCGAGACATTAATCACGTCACAACTGGGGGATACAAACTGGGGTATTGGTCTTGCGGTTTACAACGTGCAGCGTGCAACGCGCCATCACAAGAACGTGTTAGGAAGACATGTGTGGTTAAGTCAAGATGGGAGAAGTGGGCAGTTATGATCGTGTGACACTCACACACAACTCCACTCTTCCCTCACTTCACTTCCTCCACTTCCCACGAGAGACGTGAAGAAGGCTTAATGACTTGTATAAATAGGTTCTCCTCCCTATTTCCAACAACACAAGTCCAGACAACAGAAAAACCAAGTGTTAATACCATCGTATTCAACACCCAGAGACTTCCTGTAACATTTGCTATCCTGCTCAACCTTCTGTTAACAAGTCATCAAATAGCCTTCACCTTCATACTCTCAACACCTTCTTCGCTTCCCTCCCTAAGATCAACCTCACATCCTTCTCCTGTGACCGAAACAAATCTGGAACGGCCGTGTCTTCGGTTTAGGCCAGAATTGTACAGATTATCTCTCGAATCAAAGTGCTCATCGTGCAACACATTTGTTGAAGGTTTAAACTCACTTCTCATCCATACACACCCAAAATTACCTAAACCGGAAGAAGTATTTATCTCCCACAAATAATTGGCGACGACAGTGGGAGGTTAATCTCTCGGTTGTGAAGTCGATTTCTTCAATACCAATTCAATTTCTATGATTTCAAGAATGGTGGATCTAAGGTCTGGATCAGCAACCAACGATGGAGTTAACACCGACAACGCTTCTATTGGCGCTGATATCCCAATTACTGGTGTTATAGTGTAACCCGCCAATGCAACCAATGTGTCTCGTGGAATCGCGTCTTCTACCATCAGTACCAGTGGAGCAGGATCATACATTCCAGCAGGCGTGACACCTCCCATTACAAGAGCCAGAGCGGCTGCAAATCCATGCATTTCCTCAAGCATGACACTTCCGTCCGTCACCAGAACAACTGTTACTTCCCCTTCAGGACGAGGATCTGGAGGACCCATAGGAGGACAACCTCCTATCACCATGGTGGACTTGATGGAGAGACAAGAAACCCTCGCTAAAGCTCAGGAAGACATGGTAACCACTCAGAAGGAGGTACTCACCTTACTTAAAACATTAACCGATCGATTACCACAAGAGTCGAGACAGCCTCAAGGGCCAACAAGATATACGTTCAACATACCTGGAGCAGATGCCTCAGTTACGCAAGCCTACCTGAACGAAGAGTCTTATGCTGCTGACCACGCAAGATAAAGGGACCAGGAGCATCTCAGGGAAAGGAGCCGATCATCCAACTTTATTACACGTGAAGATCTGGAGAGACTCCTCCAAAATTGCGGCAAAGAAAACCTGATGGACGCGCATCGACACCAGCCTCCATATCCACAAGACGTGCAGCGGATTCCTTTTCCCAGGGGATACACCCCCCCTCAATTCACCCTTTACGATGGTACCAGTAATGCTCGTGAACACGTCTCTCGATTTTTAGAATCCTTAGGAGAACACGAATACAATCACGTTCTCCGCTTGAAGGAATTCTCCAAATCACTTACGGGGAGAGCCTATACGTGGTATACCAACATTTCAACCGACAGCATATCCAATTGGAGTGAGATGGTCAGCGTGTTTTACAAGAAGTACTTCTTTGTATCTGATCAAGTTACTTTCTCAGACCTGGGGAGAATCTCCCAACGGAACAATGAACATCCAAATTATTTTGTCAAAAGGTTCAGAACACAAGCGTTGGATTGCCACGAACTAAATGTCACAGAACGATAGCTGGTGGAATTATACATCAACGGAATGATACCCATATATCGCGCCCTGCTGGAAAACTTGGGATTCCAGACGTTCTCAGAGCTCCATGAAGCATCCAAACGTTCGGCCACTACCGCCCCAGCATTATTGGAAAGAACCAGGATCGTTCGGAGTGAAGATTCACGAGATAATCGGGGAAATAGGCGCCTCATCAACAAGCAATATAATACTTTCCCTTCTGTCAATGTAGTAAGCGAAGGCGGAAAGAGAAAAGCTCCAGCGGCGGCAGAACAACTACCCAAGCGTGCGACTCAAACACATAAAGCTTCGCCTCAAAAGGGAACAGGAAAAGATCATGCGCAGAGCACCGAAGACACATGCTTCCCGTTTCTGATAAATGAAGTAATAGAACTCTTGGAGGCATGGATTCAGGATGATGCTATCATACTACCTCCTATCAAACGTCCACCAACTGAGAAAGACATGGCAGACCCTAAGTACTACCGTTATCATAGGGTTGTCCACCACCCAACTAAGGATTGTAACAAGCTAAAAGAAATCTTCAGGGAAAAGATAGCAGCATGAGAGCTCCAATTGGGAAATGAAGGAGTTCACACAGACCCCCTTCCCGTCCGAAGTTTCATGATCTCTGGAAGCTCTGTGCGCAAGAATGTACAATCCATGATGGAACACCTGTGTGAAATCTTGTACCTTTCCAGGGTACAACGTCAAGATATATTCGTGGCCCTCAACCATATTGTGTCAGGCAGGCGATTGTATCTAGAAAAGGAAGTCGTTCCAGCATCTCAAGCCTCCTTGGAAAATAGCACCAACAAAGGAAACTGGGGACTTTTGACCGTCGCCCATCTGAAAGATGTCAAGTTCGATAGCACATTAATCGATGCAGCTTCTGAATTCAACATCGTTACTATCAAGACCCTGCAAGCTGCGAAAATCTCAAAGCAGGAGGCTACCCGTGGTCCGACTGTGATCAAGAGACCAGCAGGAGAATTTGTGGATGTCTACGGATACATTGACCTTGATGTCAAGATTGGTAACACTCCAACACAAGCTAGATTCCATATAATTAAGGAACATCCAGATTACGACATGATTCTGGGGCGCCCGTGGGTACACAAGGCGCATTCCTTACCAATATCAGTACCTGAAAGAATATCCAACAAGCCAGCTCCGATGATTTCCAACAAACCTTGGAGAATCGAAGACTGCCTGTTTCCCCCATACCAACAACTCACAGGCATAACGCAACTCCCTGGTGAAAGCCATTCGTCATGCGTCAAGAGATTCCGAGCCCAAGTAAGTCTCATTGAACGACCCTCTTTGCAAGTAGTGGATGATTGTCTTGTTAGACCACCGGGTACTGTTTCACATAACAGGCGGGCCACCACTAAGAGATGTGAATGGAATACTGGCCCCTTTAAGAGCTTCACCAAAAGCTTGGAAGCAGTCAAGAACGATACGTGTCAGAAGCAAGCCGTTATGCCAAGTCCAAATCCGTTTCAAATCGGAGATATGGTAGCAAAGGTAACCACGTTCCAAGTTGGAAACATGGCAGTAAAGATAACTGCCCAGTCTGGTATGCCTGCAAAGGAAGAGGAAATATTCTTAGTGGCAGATGTTATCTTTGGCGGTTACTTCAAGATCATCAATGCAGACAAACTTGAAGGTGTGGTTGTTCACTCACGGTGGCTCAAGCCCTACCTTACCTGAAGACACGACACCACCTCTCTAATCCCCCCGGGGGATTCCTCCAACAATTTTCCTTTTCACAATATTTGTAATTCCTTCAAAATGATGGCACTGCTTGCCTTCATACTTATTAGGGTTTCAATATTTCTTCAAGTAATCAAGATTTCATTCCTTTTACAATTTCTCATAAAATCACACAAAGTTATGAGTCACCTTCAAACCACCATTACCCAGAAAGAAAACCCTAAATCCTCATACCAAATCTTCATACCGTCCTGGTAATATAGGAGGAATAAGACATGTAAAAAGGGAGGAGTAAGGTATCCTACATGATCTACTTCAACATAGCCAGACTCACGTCAGGGGTAACGAGCAGAAAAAAATATGCATGTTTCGAAAAGCAACATTGAATAAAACTTTGTTCAAGACAAGCAAGCAAAGAAGAAAACTTCAAACTCAGCCGCCACTGAGTATATAAAAGAAAAACACTACAAAGAAGAATAACAGGGAAACTCAATTGCCGGTTGCGTCTTCATCACTGTTGGGATCCACATCTTGTGCAGTTTTCTCCAGAGACGCCTCAACTTCTTCTTCGGACACAGCAGCTGCCGCCTTAACATCTTCAGCATGCGTATCTTCTGTACCTTCTACAGAATCCATTGCAACCTTGGAAATCGTTCCAATCACTTTCGGGTGTTCAGTCTCATCAGTATCAGGGTCAAGGATTATTAGACCACCACGTATTGGGTAATCACACTTCCCATCACCTGCATGACGTTCGTTTTCAACCCTCCGTCTCTTCAACCGAGCCGCAAACCTTTCAATTCTCGAGCCTGCTGGTGCTTGTGACGCCTTGAGTTTCCACTTCGCTCGCAACGCTTCTTCATGTCTTTGTTTCTCCTCCATATCAATTGCAGCTAAAAGAGCACGGAGCCGCCCCCTGACAATGGTTAAATGCAAGATAGACATTCCCTATACAGCATGGCTGACTTCACGAAGTGGAAAATCAATTTTAGCCATCACTTCTTCATGTGCGTTAGCTTCTGGTTTATCAACTTCAAAACTTTTTTCTGAAGAAGCTTCAGAGTTATCATCACCAACTCCTTTCATGATGTACTGCAATAAGATTGGAAGTGTTAGCATGTCTCCAAGGGGTCGTATAGAAATAAAAGATTCATGTGATTCCCAACTTCGTTGTTAGGCACCTAATACGAAGATTACATGGGATTGGGATGGTTCAAGCGTCCTCCAAACAAACTCAGTTGAGGGAAATTTACACTACCCTGTGTTCGATTATAAGCTGGGAGCAATGGGTATGGAATCTAGTGTTATTTTATGTGCCATTCTCTTCATATGGAAGTTACCTACAACATATCAAAATTTCACGACAATTGGATGAAAGATCAAGAATGGGTGGCCAAAACATCAGAAGACATGCAACCTGAAAAAATTCTGAAAACCTCCTGGAAGTTTACTATTTCGCGGTTTTTATCCCCTAAACACGCTCAAAATACAAAAAACTTCTTTTTAAAAGATTGGAAATTTTCTGGGCTTGAAGTTACGTATGTGGAACGTCGAAATCCGAGTTTGTATGAAGATTCTACAGCAATTTCGGTAAACGCAAGCGCAGGAGTACCTCAAAATCACGCAGGCGGGCACTAAAGTTTGCATGCGTATCCCAAAAGCTAAGCCAACATGTCAACATATTTTTCTACAGTTGGTTATCATGTCTACAAGTTCAAGACATCGGTTCTACCAAGCTACAACCTGGGTTTTGACATGCAAGGATAAAGGGAACAAACGACATGTTTATAATTTCTTTTACTACGCAACCCTAACAGGAGGTAAAGGAATTAATCATGGTATGTCTTGTTGCACCTACAATCCTCTCAAAATGCAAAATAAACTCTAATTAAATAATTAGGGTTTGCAAAAAAAAAAAAAAAATCGCACTTACCTGACAAACGGCGTCGGCGGCGACAAAAAATAGCAACGGTGACGGTGAACTCCGGCTGCTGGAGTGACGGCGGCGCGGGAGAGAGATGGACGTCCACTCGAGAAGAAAAAAAAAATTCGTGAAGAAAAAACGGAAAAGGGTTCTCCCCTTTATAGGCAAAATTTGAAGAATCCTGATTAGAAAAGGATTCCTTTCTGCTTCCAAAAAACCAAGAAGGGGAACCGGCCCACCCAAGATTTCATGCTTGCGACTGTACATCCACATGGAAAATCACTAGCGGCTGCCTTCCAAGGTTAGTTACCTTTATTTATTTTACGTATATTTGTCACCATCTCATGCCTACCCTACAATAGTGCAACCATTGCATGCTAGGCAGGGGACTTAATGTTGATGGTGGATTTCTATTTAAAGGCTAAAATTGTAAAAAGCCAATTTTTGTAAGCTGACGTCCTGCAAAGGATAAAGCCTTAAGTCGATGAATACTTCTCGCCATATTAATTCATTGGAGCATGTGCAACCATCCCTGAGAATTAAAACATACCCAGAACGGAGCATGTGGCAACCATCCCGACGGAGCATGTGGCAACCATCCCGGTTTTCTGTAGGTATACATCATTACTATTAATGCTTTAATTAAAGCCTTGTGTTCGATGTGCAAACACCCGTAGGCTACCTGATGGCAGGTTATACTAGCCCCGTTGAACGCATGCAAGACTACCCATGTTAGTCTCACTTGCTGAAAACAAACCCAAAAATATATCTCATCCGTCCAACTTTGCAGGCATAGATGGAGGGTGTAGATATAGATTCAGGGGGTCCTGAGCATGCTACCATGATCACCTCGGACCCACCTTCACACATGACCGAACGGTCAATACCAACCACGGTTGGTCCTTCCAAAACGTGCGCTCAAAGTGAGCATGACGCACGGCTGGGGTTTCTTTTAATCGTGAGCGTCCAACTTCGCCGGCATAGTTGGACGGCTTATATTATACCCTAAAACAAGTAGTGAAGTGATGGTACACCATTGGCGGGCCCACTTTCTACCTACATAACCGACTCCCTTATAGGCAAGCCATGGTGAAAGAAACGATTGCCCAAACAAGGCTAGTTTAACGCCTTATGCAGGTTGAGAAGATCCAAAACGATCACGACCATCCGACTTCGCCGGCATAGTTTGATGGCTTAGATTGCGCCCAGGGTCATAGAGAAAGCATGTACATGCTTATCGTCGACCCAAGATGCTGCATACATGGTCGGTCTCCCCAAAAGAGGCGCGCGCAACCCAAAGCCGATCGCTCAAAGTGGCCGGTCTAAAGCCCTAATTATGGTTTGCGGCGCAGAAACATCTCGAGCATCCATCTTCGCAGGCTTGGATGGAAGGCCAAGATGGAGACTTAGAAGGAACTGAGCATGCTAGCATGACCACCATGGGCCCGGCTTCACGTCTAGCTGATCGTCCAAGACCGGTGGTGGTCAAGCTCCCCAGTACGCGCGCCCAAAGGTGACATGTCATGGCCCCTCCATAAATTCTAATCTCGACCACTCGTCTTTGCCGCCTGAGTCGAGTGGCTTAGATTAAATCTTTGCGAGTCAAGCAGGCATGGGCGTGAACACCATTGTACTACCTCCATGCAGGGCTGATCGGTTCCTCCATTGGAACTCTCTAAGCATGCAAACGTTTGGGCCGAAAGAGGCAGCATGCGCGCCTCCCATCCAAGGGTCGCAAGCAAGGCTACGAGTCATCTCGTACGTCTAGCTTTGCAAGCTTGTACGAATGGCTTAGGGTGCGAATCAACCAGCAAACAAGGTATCACTATGACCACCATCCGTCACTCTTCTTCACAAGGTAACCGACCAAGGCATGGCCTGTCTATACAGCCTCCAAACGGTTACCTGAAGATGGCTGCATGCGATGTTATACCAAGTTCATGGTTCACCCTGCACTATTTTCTGTGGGTCCCGCGATCCACACACTCGAGACATTAATCACGTCACAACTGGGGGATACAAACTGGGGTATTAGTCTGGCGGTTTACAACGTGCAGCGTGCAACGCGCCATCACAAGAACGTGTTAGGAAGACATGGGCGGTTAAGTCAAGATGGGAGAAGTGGGCAGTTCTGATCGTGTGACACTCACACATAACTCCAATCTTCCCTCACTTCACTTCCTCCACTTCCCACGAGAGACATGAAGAAGGCTTAATGACTTGTATAAATAGGTTGTCCTCCCTATTTCCAACAACACAAGTCCAGACAACAGAAAAACCAAGTGTTAATACCATCGTATTCAACACCCAGAGCCTTCCTGCAACATTTGCTAGCCTGCTCAACCTTCTGTTAACAAGTCATCAAATAGCCTTCACCTTCATACTCTCAACACCTTCTTCGCTTCCCTCCCTAAGATCAACCTCACATCCTTCACATGTGACCGAAACAAATCTGGAACGGTCGTGTCTTCGGTTTAGGCCAGAATTATACATATTATCTCTCGAATCAAAGTGCTCATCGTGCATCACATTTTTTGAAGGTTTAAACTCACTTCTCATCCATACACACCCAAAATTACCTAAACCGGCAGAAGTAGTTTTCTCCCACAAATACCTAAATCTTGAAGATATATACAAGATACGTCAGACACTTATCTCCGATTCAGTTGCGAATTTTACTGAAACCCTAAGTCTTGAACGAAGTCAAACTGGGGATACAGAGTAAAATTGGCACACTGGGGACTGACCGAAGCTAGTCAGGATCAACAAGTCACACGACATCATGTGTTATACGGTTATGATTGGGTATTTTCGTGAAATAAAGAATCACAAGAATAAAGGGAGATTACAATGAGTTCGGTATTGAAGATTTGCTTAATCCAATCAAGAAGAACTCACATTAATAAAATCTCTCATTTAGAGGGGGAAACCTAACTATTTCAATAAGATTGTTTGAATGAAGACATCTACTACGAAAATTGAAAGTATTCAAATACTAAAGGAGAAAAGAGAATCAAAAGTAAAGATACTTGTCAGATTCATCATCACTATCCTTCTCGGAGTCTTCGTCGCTATCTTTCTCAGAATCCTCATCTTCAGAGTCACTGTCAAAATTATTGGTGACGGCTGGACGAGCATAAAAATCATCATCATCCGAATCAGAATCTTCTCCAATTTGCTTCATGGACTTCTAGTACTCTTTTTCACATCGATCAGGACAAATCTTGTGTGTGGTACCTCCCATATGTCTTTTTTAGAATCATCAGCATCAGAGTCAGCAGTCCTCCCGTCCAAGAATTGACTTTCCCTTCATCTCTTTGCATTTTGTGCCGGATTCGATCCTTGTCACGCTGACGGGCTTCTTTTGCATCATCTTAAACTTTCCTTTTCCTGAGTTCAGCAAAGTTGACTCTTCGTTCATTCAAGGATATGCTAGGTTTTTCTCCTTCATTACGAATTTCCTTGGCTCTCGATTTAGCTACAGAAGCTTTGGAGGCTTCGTCAGAAGAACTACTGCTGGAAGTCGGCATTTTCTGAAACCAGGAACACGGAATTATCAACATGATAAATTCGTTGACAAAATGGTAATTCTTGAATCCTACCTTTTTCAATTTCACTAACAATAGTGATTGTGCCGCAAGGGTTAGCACACGAAATTAGTTCGTTTCTTGAAACCTGTAGTAACGAACGAAACTTCATTAGTTCATAAAAAATGATTTTCTCATAAAATCATAGACATAATTTTCATAATATGAACGTTCACACAACTTAACTTTGAATTTTACAACAAGACATTATTTCATCATAAATAAATTGTCTAGTTTCGGAGGTTACTCAAAACCCACGTCTTGATTTTTACAAAACAATAATTATTGCTATTTGTTCACGTAAATTTTTAAAAATTTATCTATTGATAACAAATCCATATGAATAAAATATGTCATCATATCCCCACATTATATGTCACGGCTACATATATGCACATAAAAAAAAGTATATTTTCCTTCGTATTAGTATTTTCTTTAAAAAAACAACAACGAAGGTTTATGCTATTTTTGTGAAAGCTCACACCTCTTGTGAAAAAATACTAATTCTCATGAAATCTCATACATGAAGTTTTATCACTGAACATAAGTTTATGTATATGAAGAAAACCTATTTTCCCTCGTATGAGCGGTATTTTCTAAAACGAGGTTTATTTCGGTTTTGTGAATGCTCACACCTTTTAACATAAGATTTTGTTTCCCATGAAAGCTCATAAGCAAAATTTTATCACTGGACACAGGTCTATTTTCAAAGAAAAATCTCTCCTAAATCAGGGATTATTATTAGTTTTCAAAACTAACGATTGAACGAACATATGTTTAATAAAATAAGGGTTTTTCTACAAAACTCACGTTAACATAAACACATGTATAAAGTTTTGACATGATGAAGGCATGAGCAACTAATGAATTCAGCAAGTTATGAAAAGAAAATTTGATTGACGCACCTGACGGCGCCGGCCGGAAATTGGTCGGACGGTGATCGGATGCTGGCGGTTACCGGCGGTTTCCGACAACAAATTTTTCAGATCCTGCTGAACTCGGACGTGAAGAAGGTGAAGGAGGTGGTGGACGTGAGAAATTAAAAAAAAGAAAAAAAAAAGGAATTAATTCCTTTTATTTCCAAAACCTAATTTCTTAAGGATTTCCTTTTCGGGCCCGGCCCCCTGAATCCTAAACCAACCAAGGTTTCACCATCGAATCAGTGGTTCTACACCAATTCATTTTCACTGGATGACGCTCTATTATGCCACTGGGGTTTCCGTTCAAACCATGGTTTGCTCATTCAGTTGAAATCCGGTAATATCTTATCTTATAACTAATTTCAATTACTTATTTTATGTATACCTGGAAAATCACCATTCAATGTTGACTGAGGATCATGACTATTCATCACTAAGAAAGGGACTTAATATAGATGGTGGATTTTTGACAGAGGATAGAATTGTAAAACTATACTCAAGATTCGGAAACCGGATGAGTATTGAGGCTCATGTCTCTTGTTAAAGCATGAAAGCTCATGCCAAAAATCTCTGACTGAGAAGGATGTTTCTCAGAGTACATGTAGATGTGTAGTCTCTCAGCTGAGACCACGGTACATCTCATGAATACTAAGCAGTTTTAGTAATTACTCCAGATCCGGAAACCGGATGAGTATTGAGACTCATGTCTCTATGCATGAAAGCTCATGCCACCTCTGATGGAGAAAGTCTCTCAGATAATATGTAGATGTGCAGTCTCCAAGCTGAGACCATGTCACATCTCATACTGTATAGAATCGAAAGATTGGACGGCTCCTAGAAAGCATGCCTGCTAGTATAGAGAGACAACGTCTTCGGGATGAAACCAGGTTTTCCCCGACTATGCAAGAGGAATATGATACTCCAGCAAGTTCATATTGCTCAACCCTCAGATGATTAATGCTCCTAGACAGGAAGCCCTTCTAGTATAGAGCCATCAGTTAATTGTCTGAAATCGTCTGAATATCCAGCAATATTATACGATTCTTCGTTATACTTCGTCACTTCAATTCTTGGTTCTTCCCAGCAGAATACCACGGGTTAGTGATAAATATTCAACGAAACAAGCATCTGAGCATCGAATAAGCCCTGACAAAAATAGTGCAACTGTAGTTAGCAAATAATGCACTGAACGAGCATTTCAAAGAATATGAACGAACGAGGAACCTATGCAAAATAGGGAGGAAAATAATAATAATAAAATATTAGCAAAACCGTCAGGGGACTGGGTTCACCAGTCGGCCAGTCATGCCATGACCAGTCCAGCGCCCAATTTTATATTTTATCATATTTTTACTATTTTCCTGATCTCATGAAAACCCTCTCGTTCGAGAAAATTTTCTTTATTTCAAAGAAATTATCTGAATCACATGATTTCATCAAAAATAATAAAATTAGGAAAAGGTGTCATGGGACCGCCGGCCGGCCGGTCATGCCGAGGCTGAGGCCGGTCCCACACCTCACGTTCCCCATTATTTTATTATTTCTCTCAAATTATGAAAATTCCTTGATTTTTTATGAATTTTCTCTAAAATCACGAAAATTACCTAATTTCATGTATTTTTATCTAAATCACATGATTTTATCAAAAAATAATAAAATTAGGGAAAGGTGTCATGGGACTGCTGGCCAGCCGGCCATGCCCTGACCGTGGCCGGTCCCACACCTCACGTCCCCATTATTTTATTACTCCTCCTAAAATTATGAAAGTTCCTTGATTTCATGAATTTTCCCTTAAATTACCTAATTTCATGTATTTTCTCTAAAATCATAGAAAATATTACTCCCTCTGTCCTATTTTACTTGAAGGTTTAGGGGTTTTTTCTAGTACCAAAATAGATGAAGGTTTCCATAATTTTCACACTTTCTTCTTAATTTGACCCTGCATTGGAATCAACCACTAGAAACAAGGAACAAAAAACTAGGAAATTTGAATATTTTAACAATTATTATTAAGGAATATATATGGAAAAAAATTAATCTCTTTCCATTTTCTTAATCTACGTGAAAACACCTATACCTTCAACTAAATCAGGACGGAGGGAGTAAAAATTAGGAAAAAATGTGGGACCGGGCTCTAGCAGGCCGGTCATGCCCTAGCCGGTCCCACACGCCCCGTGTTTTATTATTATTTGGTGTTTTGTTTCATGATTTCATGAAAACTCCTTGATTTCAACAAAATATCTTGGTTTTCAACTAATCCCTTTGATTTTATGTAAAATTCCCTAAAATCATGAAAATTATATAAAATTAGGAAGAGTGCCTTGCGACCCGCGCCCATGGTCGGCCATGCATTGGCCTTTGTCGATCCCACACTCACATTCCTTATTTTATCTTATTTTATCTCTCATCTTATGTAAGTTTCCTAGTTTTATCAAAACTCTCCAGTTTCATGGAATTTCCCTCAAATCAGAGAAAATACATAAAATTACATAAAACTGGGAAATATGTGGGATCGTGCTTGTCAACCGGCCGGCCATGCCATAGCCGTGTCCGGTCCCACACCTTGCAATTCCCTGTTTTATTTATTTTCCCCCATCTCATGTATTTTTCCCAGTTTCAACAAAACTATGGATTTTGCATATTTTCTCCAAATGTTGCTCAAACGTGCACCAGAAAATATCAAAATTCTCATGACTGAAACACGGACGTTATGGTGACATGGGAACATCCCCTTGACCGACCGAGGGTGACCCTGAGGCTTTCAAATATCTGGTCCCGCATGTTTTAATGATTTTAACCTAATTTTCTCAACTGCTCATATTAGGTTCAAACTCTTTCCAAACAATTGGAAGTTTGCTCAAACGACCATTCACTGGTCCCACACGCACCAAGATCCGGTCTCATGACCTCTTGGTCGGTCCTTTGTATTTTCATAATACCGGTTTTATTATTTGTCGCTCACACGAGCATTATTTCAGTGATTAAATCAGCATTTAACAATTATTTCACCAACTGGAACTCAAGAGACTTTGGTATTTTTGCTCATTCGAGCATCTGGGCGATACATGGTGAACCCGTCATCCCATGTAGCTGGTACCTGTGGAACTCTGTATTGATTTGCAATAAATCAATCATTTTGGTAAAATTAGGGTTTTGAATCCAGAGCTCTGTAGAAACGTGATTCTGAGCAGATTCAAACACTCTGATAATTTTATGTTGATTCCATGATTAATATTTTTATTTATTTTGCTCGAACCAGCAGTCAGTAACTTAAATTAATATTTTATTCGGTCCTGCTACCAATAAATTCATCAAACGAGTAATATTTGCTCAAACTGGCAATATTTGCTCGAACCGGCAATATACACTCATACTAGCAATATTTTCTCAGATCAAAGACTATTGGTTCAACTATCAATGTTCGACAATTCAGCAACACAGTTTGCTTGTTTTAGGTTATAATGGTACCTCGTCTCAGCAGACATACATTTAATTCATGAGTTTCGGAACATTTGCTAAAACGTGTTCAACTCAGCACTACATGGACTCATCGTCCCACAAAGTCAGCAACTGACTCCACAATCACGAGATTTCAATCGTGTCACAATGGGGGGATATTAACTAGGATTTTGGTCTGGCGATCTACGGCACGTATGTTCACCCACGATGAGAATGTGAGCAAGTCGTGCAATCAGTTGGAAGAATCATCAAAGTAGTGGGTGGAAAATTAACCAAGTCTCCACACGATGAGTAATTAGTTTAACACGATTTCCCACTTTCCCACTCTCTGATTCCAGCAACTGTCACACTTCATGGGATCACAGTGTTTTCAATTCTGGCATTATAAAATGTCTCTGAATCCTGATTGAAACAACAACATTGAACAAGAGTTTTCGAACATTCGAACAACAGCCGCCTAAACGAGCAATTTCTCATCAAAGTTCATACAGACAATCTTTCGTCTACACGAACTCACAGAAATCACTCTCAATCAGGAAAAACTCAATCATTCATAGCATTTTCATGCGGAAATCACAACACACCTACAATCTCAGATCACCATTGATCTCACGCATTTCTCCACTTCCCTCCTACAGATCAACCCATCCTCTCTTGTGACCGAATTGACTCTGGAACGACCATTATTCTTGGTTTAGGCCGAAGTCTTACATATTAACCTATCGAACTTAAAGCACTCCCTTCTTGAAGTACATTTATGTGAGGTTCAACATTTTGCTCGGTTCAAGGAGTCTCCACATGGTCGACTCTTCAATTCCGTAAAAACCAGCAAATCGTTTTCCCCCATCTACACTAAGACTAACTCATATTACCAGCACCTACAGCTTGTGCTCACTCCTTGCCATTCAACCTCAAAATCTAATAGAAAGCATCATAACTTAGCTGATTTTCCGGCAACAAAACTTGCCTTGAGTTGATGCCACTGTCTCGATCCACTGTTGTCGTTCCTTGGCTCATACGAACTCATCTAGAACTACCACGAATTCATGCCACTTCTGCCTTGTTCTTCCGCTACTTTAAAACCTCCAATTTCATTTCAAATATCCACCAAAACCATTTTCTAGCTGAGGGTAATTCTGGTTCAGGCAACTAATAGCAATTGAGCTTTGAATTGTGAAGAACTGACCTCTCAGGCATGTAATCGAACATTTGTTGTGTATTCTGCTGGCTAATGATGGATATGCATTGATTATATTTTGAGGAACACAAATAAACTCCTTCCCTACTAAGACAAATTCATACAAAGCAAACCCATTCACAGATATAAAACAAAGTCTCGAGCATCTATTCAATCTTCTCTATCCATCTCCGTTTTCAATGGAAGTAACAAATGATTGTGTTTCTTCTCTGTACGAAAGAATTTTACTGTATCATTAGCTTAACTGATTTGCTGTAACTTCAATCATAAACCCACTTTCGTAAACCCATGTAAGCTCTTATTCATGTCTCAATCTCCTTCGTTTATCAATGGCAGAAGCTCACCTTTCTTCCCTGTATTCTCTCGGCTTTCTTCTCGTCCAAAATAATAGTATACTTATGGTACTGACATGTGTTCTTCCCATCGAGCCACTGAGGTCTTGGTTAGCCGTCTATGAATGTAGGTGAAGCTGAATTAGTCTTGGTCGCTGAACAGGGAGTGTAGGGGGAGAACTGGTGACAAAAATAGTCATGACCTGTAGCTTATGGCCAGAAATTGAGTTGCTCAAACTAGTTTTCTTTTTGAGATTATAGGCACTTAGTGGTGAAAGCTCGTAGAAGAAAATGTTGTCTGCCTATATCGCTGCCCATTTAAACTCAAATAAATTCTCCTGAACTGATGACAATGTGCTGAAATAGTTGGTTCCAACACTTTAAAGCCTTGAATCCTTCTCTGCTTTGAGTCCATCGACACCAACGTCTCTAATTGGTGAACTATGCCTCTCCATTTATCTTCTTTCTCATCACATGACTCCAAAATACCTACAAATGCAAATCAAGCATAATACCCAAAAATACAAGAGAAAGTATTAAAGAAAAGTATACGAAATTGATATTCAAAATATGTAATTTAAGCACCTGTCAAATTCCCCCACACTTAATCTTTGTTAGTCCTCGAGCAAACTAAACTAAACAAATATACAACAACTCCTTTTCGTAGAGGATACGGTTACACTTAGCATGTATGACAAGCATTTAAACCCCTAGGTGTCCCTAGTGGACGAGTTATAGTCTCGTGAGGGTTTACGAGAGATATACCCACAAAATCTATTCCAACTTCAAAGCCTTCCAGCGTCGCAAGTATCCAAAGAGCTATGAGGACATAGAGTTTCTGTATGCTAGTAATAAGAAGCTAGACATACTAAAGAACATATTCTCATTCTTAATGTTGAGTGAGAAATAAACACACCATAATGAGAGAACGTATGTTTGAGAGCGATCAATAAGAATTTCGCCTCGACTTCTGCCTCACAGATAGTGTTTTATGATAATTATACTCAATAAGACAGTTTTTTTATGGACCTCACATGTGTGCAGGTAGGAATGAAGAGATAAATCCTACACACGTTGAATGGTGGGAAGGAAACCTTCCGAATTATTTCTGGAGACTCCACAAGATTATGTAAATAAAAATATTTTTTATTGATCTCTAAGAAAGGAAATCAACCACTATTATCGAGGATGAGATTACTTACGCACCTTCACATTCGATCGGCAGTAATGGTAACAACACTCTCACATCATCCAATAAAAACGTCTTCCTTCGTCTCATCTTCTTCATCTTCGGCTTCAACAGTTGATGATAAACTCTTGAACTTAGATCCTTAACAATTTGTAACTCTTTCTCTTAAAATCCTTGTCGCTTGAAACTTCTTGATATATCTTTCCTCCCCCACGGCATATTAAATAAATAAAAACTAAAAACAATAATAATAAAAATTCGTCTCTTTTTTTTCTCTTTTTTGTTTTTTGTTTTTTAGAGACAAGAAAAAAAAACGATACAAAGTGAAAATGAAACAAAATAATGAAATAAATATAGCCGTGGGAGAAGTACATTACATCTTGATTCTTTATAACTTGTATTGTCTTTGTATCATAAACTTCAATAACTTCATATATTTTGATAATCTTCGCTCTTGTATATAAGTCTTCATACTTGAACTAGGTATCACGCTGGCCTACGGCCGGCGCTCAACCTCTTGTCGAATTTTTGAAAAAATCGAATATGTAGAATTATATTAATTAAAGATTTGAAACCCAAACAATAATAGAGTTGTACATTATATTAATTAGATCTAAAATACTAAGAACTTGATATATTAAAAATTATCCCATAAACTAATCTTTAAAAAAAAATTTTGCTCCATAAGAATAGCTATTAATTAAAGTTATTTAATAGTTGTGCCTCTCCAAGCCTTTATTTGGACCATATAAGAATAGTTGTGCATAACAACTGCTATAATGCGGTAGCTTTCCATGTATTGAAAAACATCGAGGACCATCTCCCTTGTAATTATAACTCCTTAAATTGTTCCTAAATAACTTTGAACGGCTGTTATCCACTTTGGACAATTCCCTTTTCGATACATTGGTTGAAGTTGAGTCTAAATCTGTGCATATATAAGGGCATTGTTAACCAATCTAGTGCTGGTAGTCTAGATGCTAATCCAGGCTTTCACGCTAGAACCAAGAACATTGAAATTGACTATCACTGCATCCGCAATCTTGTGGACAACAGGTTTCTTATGTTCCTTCTGAACATCAAGTGGTTGATCTTATGACAAAGGGACTCGGTGCTACTCTGTTTCATTTCTTAGATTCCAAACTTATGTTCTTGAAGACCCAGCAGTTTGAGGGTTGGGGGGGGGGGTATGTTAGTGTATCTGAGTGTGAGAGGGATGTAATTTTGTGTTTTACTTTTACTGTCTATTTTGGGTGTATTCTGTTTTAGGTGTCTAGCTTTCTTTTCCTCTTAGACACCCTATCTTTTTATCTAGGGTTACTCTCTCTTTTTAATGACTATTCAGATTCTATTGCTTAAAACTTCTATGAACCTGTTTTATCAAATTACTTAAAACTGCTTTATATCTGTTATCATATTATCTCAAAATGTTGGAATTATTAGTCAATCTCTAAATAACTCTACACTAATAGTCCCACATTGCCTAAAACACCTATCCTCTATACATATATAACACTATGAGCCTCTCCACTCATTGTCAATTGGTATCGAGTTGGAAGCCCAAAAATCTTACATGGTATCAGAGAGGTCATACGTGAGTGGTTAAATACCCACCCGTATATGATCCACATGTTAAGAGGCTTAAAAGCACCCTTACCCGTGAAGGGGAGTGTTGGAACTATTAGTCTATCTCTAGATAACTCTAAATCTAGACTAATAGTCCTACATTTCCTAAAATACCTAGCCTCTATACACATAAAACACTATTGTTTTTGAGTTGGAAGCCCACAAATCATAAGGAGATTCTTGAAATTAGGCGAGTATGCATGAAGAGACTTATTTCTTATAGTCAATTGTCAGTATCATTGGGAGCTAACTAATGGTTGATCTTTTGTCTTTGCTAATTCATAAGGTTGGATTTCAATGTCGTCTTGATGTATCAAATTTTTTTCATGATTATTTAACCTAAAGCTTGTTATTTCAACAATAACTATATAATCCCTACATTCACTTCTTTATTTTTTTTCAAAAATAGTTTACCTCATATATATTATCTATTTACTTTAGAAGATATGATTATATATGAGAAGTCCACTAAAAAATTAAGTTAGTCTGAATCAAAGATAGAAACCTTTCAAAAGTAATGCAAAAGAGGCATATTTCTAATCTAAAAAGCTTAACTATAACATGGATATAATCTAAGTTGGATGTTCAAGTTTTGAGATCGACCGAAAAGTGATCGGAATAAGGAAGACTTTGAAAAATCAAGTGATGCAAAAAGAAGAACGGAGGGAACAAAGTGACGCGAATATCATGTTTAAACAAAAGAAAAAAGATTAAAGGAATGATGCGAAAGATAACTCACAACCTTAATGGCTTGACGATTCACTGAAGAGATTACATATTGAGTACACATTAAACTTGAATGTACACTTGTTACACCGAAGGTTACATTACTCTTGCACTTACCAATACTAAGCTTTCCCACAAACATTTTAACCCTACAAAACACATCTTTTCATAGCTCAACAAAATAAATATATTTACTATAATGATCGTACGAAGACAGTTCAAAGCATAGAAGAAAAGAGCAAAAGAACGACCAAAAAGCTATACCTTAAACCCCATAAAGAACCTTGGAAAGGTTAAGCCTGTGGCCAGTGTATAGTAAATCAACTAAAATTCCTTGCATTTATCTTATAATTTCTATTTATCCCACCAACTATCTTGGATTTAGTCCACTTAATTCCACATATTTGTTTAAGTTCTTATTAATGTATCTTCTTTCCTATCAAAAGTTTTAAAAAAAATCCACATATTTGTAAAAACAAAAAATTAGCCCCCTCAGTTTTATTTCTTGTCTCCGCCATAGATATATACCAAACCATATCAACACATTTACCCTCCGAAAGAATTATTCTCATAGGAGGTGAAACAAACTGATGTCGGTTGGGGTAAACCGCAATGAGTGGTTGCCGGCACTATCAAAACAATGTTGCTGCCTCTTAAGAAGTTTCGGGCATATGGCATAAACGTAAAAATAACTCCAAGATATAGAATTAATTTCTAGGAGCTGCACGTAATGAAAAAGTTTTACAATTTTTGATGGTTAGATATTCACTTTCCACCACCACAGTAGTGATAAGAAACATTTATGCTTACAAACTTAATTCACATATATTTTATTAGAGTGGGTTTTTTAGCTAAATTCATGGTTCGTAAATAAAAGGCCTCACTATATACGATTCTCATCTCCACTTTCCTTTCCGTTATTGTTTGTTGGGCCCAAAATAATGATAAAGCTTCTCTTTAAAGGCATCCCTACAACTCTAATACTTGATCTATTTTGAAGAATCTAATAATTTAATTTTGGGGCTTAGAGATGATAACCAACTGTCGTATGGCAGTCTACTATATTCTTTTATGTCGATTGTCCGGGCTTAACCTTTAATCAAAAGTTATGTGAGCAAGTACATATGTGATTCATCTACGTGAATCTTGTAACTGAAGCACATCACAGAGCCTAAAAGAATGAGGATCGTGTTCTTGGATAACGTTTTGTTGGAAGTATAAGGGGCTGGTAAGAAAATATCCAGCAGACTACATATAATTCTCAAGTGCTTAATTTTAGTTTATCTTCTCCAAAGTACTCACCAGCTTCCTATGTCGAGTACTCTGATCCCCATTATCATTAGACTTCGGTCCCAATAGAGGCTCATTGTTCTATCTCTTAGAACCTGGGAAAAGTAAGTAGCATTGGAGAAGGTATAATAGATAGTACCCCCACGGAAGAAGTCGAGGAAACATGGGAAAATATGATGAGATTTAATGTATATTAATTGGACCCTTGATTGTAATATGCAATCAAAATTACAACCTCAATATATCAGCGTTTGTAAGAACCTAAAACTCAATATGCATACGATTTATAGTAAGATTTTCAACTCATGCCATCACAATACTTTGAGCAATAAAAGGTACAACAGACCTCAGATTCAGGGAAAGCATTAACACCATGATACTGATCGGTTGTCCGCCGACGCAAAAATAATTTCACTTTCTTACTTTCTAAAATAAAAATAGTATGCGATAAGAAAGAGTTCGTATCCACAGAGAGGCCTTTGTTGTTATAAAAATTTCCAGTTTCTTAGTAACCAAGGGGGATGTTGATATTTCAAAGTAAATAAAAAAATGAAATGAAAGCAAAGTAAAGTAAAGTATTAAAGTAATCAATAAGTTGAAAGTATTGGTCATGGGATAGTTTCATTCACAAATACATATTTTCATCAATGACTAGAATTGATATTTAATCTCTCATTTACTAAAACTCCTAGAATATCTTGATCGCAAGAATATCCCGCTAATTCCCAGATTTCATCACAACCACATTAAAATATGCATATGTGAATTCTTCCTAGAAAGCAACCTAAAGTGTAAAAGCAAATTAGATTTAACTCCCTAGAAGCAATAAGCTATATGGAATAAGACTAATCAAGGCAATCAAAATGTGTAAAAGCACTAAATCAATTTAACCCAAGTTATGATTCATATGTGACTAGTAGGATATATCTCTGCAAGCACTACCCACATTTATGCTACTTAGAATCAGGGATGAACAACGTTTTCGTATTGAAAACCCTAATATAGCTCTAGATATGAATGCAAATCGGATTGATTCCGGACTCAACCAAATCATATATCAATATCAACAATGAAACATAAACAATAAACTTGAGGCAAAACTAATGCATTGAATCAGATTTTATTTGTGAAATCCACTTATTATCCCATAACCAATATTAAGAATTTAGCTACTCATGGTTTTTGGGTTCAACATTATTATCAAAAATAAAATGAAGAACATAAAAATAAATGAAAGCAAACCCTAGTAGAATCGCTGCTCTCCTCCAAAAACCCAGTAGAAAGATGTGTGATAAGTCGTCCCCAAAAGAATAGAAACTTCTTCTTTTTATAGCCTTCCCACTTTCCAAAATTAGGTCTTCAAAGTCCATCACCAAAAAGTCCACCAAGCCCATGAACCATGTGTGAGAAAAAACCCATGTGAAAATATGACCCAAAAAAATGTTCGCCGGAAAACTGTGTTTTTGGCCGGAATTCGGCGCCGGCCACCTGAAAAGTCAAACGGTCAACCGGGTCAACTCAGTCAAGCTCAACGAGTTAACTAAGCCAGTTGACATGAATTAGTCCAAGCAAATATTGCAGTTCACAGCCAAGATGGTTGTGCCTGTGCAACTTCAATCATGGCCAAGATGGCCCTGCTCTACTCTGCACTGTCACTTCACAGCCAAGACGGTTGTGCCACTGCTTCTTCATTCCCAGCCATGATGGTTGGGCATCTTCACAGCTTACACCTGCAACTCCTACAAGGGACAAATCCCACTCAGATCACAGCCAGCTGCTCCATCTATCTCATCACAGTATCATCTCAGTCACCACCAAATACATGCCATTTCATCTCTTGCAATTTCAGATCAGAGCCACCACCAACTCCAGCTTGTCTCCTTTATAGTTCAGGTTACCACACCAATACTGCAATCAAAACATAATCACTGCCACCTGTAATCAGTTCTGCAGCTTCCAATGAACTCAGCCAACCCATCTCAGTACCTGCAACTCCAGGCCTGGTTCCACCAGTCACAATGGCAACCCACAGTACCCATAGCAGCAATTGCACCCTGACTTGACAACATCAACTGTAGTTTGCCAATTTATCTTCAATTCAATCCCTTACCACCTGCAACAATAACTGAGCACCATTCATTCCCTGAGTTCATAGTAACTCTGCACCAAACACTTTTTTGCCTCAACAACACAACCAGCTGCCACAACACAATTCTACCACCAACCTGTAATACTAACCGCAAGTACCCTAGCATTCATATAAAGCCACAATTCTCCAGCTTCAGCTTCAATCTCTCTTGGCATTGCATCAACACACCAACCACCTCACTAGCTTCAGTTGTATAAACAACTTCAACTGCAAAACAAACTAATTTCTCCATTTGAACTGTACTGCTTCTCTTGCCATTATTGCAACACCAGCAAACTGAAATCGAACTAGTAGCAAGCATTCCCTAAAGTGCAATTCCATTGCGCACCAGCAACTCCAAATCACCAATTTCAGCTGCAACATAACTTTAGTTCCAACTGCAGATGCAATTCTGCTTCTTCCATGTATTTCTGGTTCATTTGCACCACTAGGCTCAAGCAATTCTCACAGTAATTCATCACCTGCCATCTCAAATGACTGCCTATAGCTATAGCATCACCACCAGGCTCATATCCTCCTTGCATCTAGCTACCATCAACACTCCTTGCTTCTCAGCTATATCTGCTACATGACACCATCCTTGAAACTGCAGTTGTAACTATTCAGTTCATTAACTCCAACAAACAACAAGCCACCATTCCATTGCAGCTCCAATACCATTTCTTCTCTTCTTAGAACTCATCAGATTCACCAGCAAACTCAAAATTAGAGGCTAACCCATTCTTCCTAAGCATCAAAAGATTCAAACCCTAACTCCAATTTCTTTCATTAACACACAGCAAAACTGGAACAAACTCACAAATAAATGCCTCTTGTATCTTCTTCTCAGTAACTTAAATTCTTCCTAGCACCACCAACAGATGCATCTGCAATTTCAGAAGCTTCAATGCCCATCTCCTGAACCATTTCCTTCAATAACTCAGATCCCCAATTCTGTAAAAAATCATTCCAGCATATTCAGAACTCAGTACCACCAATATTTAACCTGTAATTCAACCTAAGCATCACCAGACTGCTTTCCAATTCACAATACCAACTCAGACAACCACCATTCAGTTAAAACCACTTCTGAAAACACCACCACAACCTATTCATCCTTCAACAACTTCCGGAGTTCTCAATAAACATCCACCAGCATCTCTAATCATTCCAACACATCACAGAACCCTAACCTCTCTGTTAATTCTTCAATTCTGGACATCCAATCCAAGATCAACCCATCTCTAATCAAATTTGGGGTTAAAACTCAATTTGAGTAAAACCAAATCTGTATTTTCTTCTTGACCATTTCATAGCCAAAACCTCCATTCTTTCTTCTGAATCGACCCCATCTGTAATTCATCCACAATTTCTCAAATCACCAACTAACAACTGAACAGCAACAAAACCCATTCAATCTCAATTTAATTCAACAACCACAAACCTAAATTTAGGTTTCTATTTCCTTCTCTGTGTATTCTCAGCTTCCTACATAACACATACATATTCCTAATTCATTTTCACAACCATCCAAGATCAATGGCAGCATACCCATCGGATTCAATCCACACCCCCATCGATCTCTACCATTTCAAATCTCAGTTCAAGACTGAACCCTAACTTCTGATTTCTCAATCAACCCAGCACAAGGACAAGAAATTAAGCTGACTTGATAGGCAGCCGCAACATCTCCTCCATCACCCTTCACCGATTTTAGTGCCGCCATTGGTTTTGAGCAGAGAATTGAAATAATGGCTAATGATAGGAAAATGATTTCCTCACTGAATTTTAGGTATTGTGTAGGAGGTAGAATTGATATTGACATCCCATGGGTTCGGATAAGGGATGCCCAGTACTATTTGGCCTGTCAGTTTCGCACAACCGACCATCCATCCTTCACTCCTTATCGCGCAACCTGGCATGCTCCAAGTATAGCTCGCAAGTGATTTTTTTGCTCTTTTCCGCTCCAAAAGGACAATTTCTTTGCTCCAAAGGACTCCATTGCACCTAATCAACTCAAATTCACACATAAGATACATATTTCACAAAATAAATAGCAAAGAAAGCATAAATACTAGATATAAAATTAGGTGTTTACAACACCTATCAAATTCCCCCACACTTAGACTTTGCTAGTCCTCGAGCAAATCAAACAAAACTTATTCTAAAAGATACATACAATTCCCGTGAGCGTTTTCTAGAGAAATACGCACACAACCTACAATTCCAACTTACAAGTTCTCCGAAATGATAGTATCCAACGCGCTAAGAAGACATAAAGATTCTGCACACTAGTCATAAGAAGTTAGACACATAAATGAACACAATCTCATTCTTAAAAGTTGAGAGAGAAATAACCATCCCTTATCGAAATAAATTCGGGTTCGGAGTGATCAAAAGTCTCGACTCTGCCTCACAAGAAATGGTTTTATGAAATTGCACTCAATAATAAACAGCTCTTTATGGTTCACACATGTGTCCAGGTAGGAATGAATAGAGAATCCTGTGACACGTTGAATAGTAGGAAGGCAACCCTCCGAAATGTTTTGAAAACCCACATCTTTTATTCATTTTGAAAACCTTTTTTCTGACGATCTCTTAGAAAGGAAATCAACCACTTAACGAAGGTGGGAATATGCTTACTTACCTCGTTATCCGTTCGGCGTGCAGCTAGCACCACTCTCACAGCATCCATAGAAACGTCTTCGGTCTTCAATCCCTGTTTTCGTCTTCGGTCTTCAACTGTCGATGATAACTCTTGAACTTCGTAGAATCTTGACAATGTGATTCTTTCCTCTCATTCCTTGTTGCTTGAAACTTCACTGTAAATATTTCTTCTTCCGTTGGCTTATTGAATGAATACAAAATCAAAATATAATCTAAACAAACCAAAATATGATGCAATGAATTTTTTTTTTTTTTTTTTTTCTTCTTTTCCTTTTTTTTCTCTTTTTTTTTCTCTTTTTTTTTCTCTTTTTTGTGCAAAGTAAATACAAAATGAAAACAAACAAAAATAAAAACTAATGATGATCCTAAAGAACTTTTCTCTTGTCTTTTTTTTTTTTTTTTTAGACAAGGGAATATAATACAAATAAAAATAAAAATGCAAGTACAAATGCCATGGTGTGAGTACTTTACCGCTTGATTCTTCACAACTTGTATGTCTCGATATCATAAACTTCTTGAATTCTCATCTTGAAAATCTTCACTCTTGTACAATAGTCTTCAACCTATAAAAATTCTGCCCTTGTCTTGTTGCTGTACTTGAATCTGAAATCTGCTCATTCTTATACCGTTGCTTGTAAACCTAGAACGTCTTCAACTTTCCTTCGAACTTGTGATGCTTCCCTTGTTGATGATGATGGTGTTTCTATGGACCTGTTGATGTAGAGAGATAAAGTGGATGGTGCTAACTGCGAACAAGATTACAAGTGGTATGTAAGTTAGCAATTCGATGTCACCATTCATGATTGATAAAATAGCACTCAAGAGATCAAAATAGTGCTTCTATTGGTGGGAGGTTGGGTAGCTCACCATTCTACCCGGAGTTTACGTACGGTGACAAACACTCTAAAAGCACAAATTTAGACAGGTACAAAGAAATGAAGGTCGGTGCCTTTCATGATGTAACATGGGTAGTCTCCACTATAGGGGACCACTATTCTACTACCAAATTCAGTCTGCACCATATTTGCCACTGGCATGGTTAAATCAAACTTTAACTCTCATATAAATAAGAAACCCGATCATGTTCTCTGTCATCTCTAAGTTCAGTCACTCTTATGAGAATCTCGATGTAATCTTAGCGACATGGATACTAAGTGACTTTAAACTAACTACAAGTTGGAGTTTTTTTTTTTTTTTTTTTCATGCACTAATTTACACAAAAATTGAAAATTTTGAAAAAATTTACAATGCAAATGCTTAACCACTCCCCCACACTTAAACTTTACATTGTCCTCAATGTAAATTGATTCATCCAAAGTAAGTCAAGGTGGGAAATTATGCATGACAAATGACAAGAAATCAGAAAAATAAAATCAAGATAATACAAGAAAAATCTAAAAACAAAACAAGAAAATTAAAATAAGACAAGAGATACTCATCCTATGGGTTGCCTTCCATTTAGCGCTTGGTTTAAAGTCGTCAGCCCGACTAGCTCCTTGCTTTCTACAACTCCTCCAGAGGGAGTGCATCCACAAAATTCGCTCCTTCCACCACTTCGGAAGTGAAATTCTCATAATATGGTTTCAACCGGTGCCCATTAACTTTAAGTTCCTTGCCTGTAGCAATACTACGAATTTCTAATGCACCATGAGAAAACACATTAGTAACAATGAAAGGTCTGATCCATCGTGACCTTAATTTACCCGGAAATAGATGCAAGCGAGTATTAAACAAAAGCACTTTCTGCCCAACACAAAATTGTTTTCAAGAAATCATAGTATCATGAAAGGCTTTCGTTTTCTCCTTGTAAATGCGAGAGCTTTCAAATGCATCATTGCGAAGATCTTCTAGCTCTTGGAGTTGTAGCTTCCTTTGCTTTTCAGCTCCATCCATCTCCATATTGCATTGATTTATTGCCCAAAACGCCTTATGCTCAATCTCCATGGGTAAGTGACAAGGTTTACCGTACACAATCCTAAAGGGAGACATCTCAATAGGTGTCTTGTATGCGGTTCTATACGCCCACAAAGGATCATTAAGTCGCAAGCTCCAATCTTTCCTTGTTGGATTCACCGTCTTCTCTAGAATGGATTTCACCTCCCTGTTGGAAACCTCGGCTTGCCCATTTGTTTGAGGATGATAAGGTGTTGCAACCTTATGTGACACATTGTACTTCTTCAACAATATTTGCAAAGTCCTGTTGTTGAAGTGAGAACCCCCATCGCTAATTATGGCTCTTGGAATTCCAAACCTTGCAAAAATGTTAGCTTGCACAAAATCTGAAACAACCTTGGAATCATTAGTAGGGGTGGCCTTAGCTTCCACCCATTTAGAGACATAATCAACAGTAAGTAAGATGTAAAAATTCCCATGAGAGTTGACAAAAGTACCCATAAAATCAATACCCCATACATCAAAAACTTCAATAAATTGAATAAAGGTTTGTGGCATTTGATTTCGGGCACCTAGATTGCCTGTTCTTTGGCACCTATCACAAGTTGTGCAAAATATATGTGCATACTTAAACAAGGTTGGCCAATAGAAACCGCTTTCAAGTACCTTGTAAGCGGTTCTCTTACTTCCAAAGTGTCCTCCGCAAGCATAGGAGTGACAAAATGACAAGATAGAATTAAACTCAGATTCGGGAACGCACCTTCTCATTACTTGGTCGCTGCCATGTTTCCATAAGTATGGATCATCCCATATGTATTGGTTTCCTAACCTCTTTAGTTTGTACCTCTCTGCACGAGACAAGTTCTTTGAGATTTGTTTAGTTACCAAGTAATTCACAATGTCCGCATACCATGGTTCTCCAACGGCAATTGAGAATAGTTGCTCATCCGGGAAACTTTCACGCAATGGGATAGCTTCCTTGTCCACAGCAAGACGGCTCAAGTGATCCGCAACGATGTTCTAAATTCCTTTCTTATCTTTGATTTCAAAATCAAACTCTTGTAAGAGTAGAATCCATCGTATGAGCCTTGGTTTCGTTTCTTTCTTCATTAGCAAGTACCTAAGAGCTGCATGGTCAGAATAAACAACAACTTTTGTACCAATTAGATAAGAGCGAAATTTCTCCAATGCAAATACAATAGCTAAAACTCTTTTTCAGTGGTTGTGTAGTTTTGTTGGGCCTAATTTAATGTTCTAGAAGCATAATAAATGGCATGAGGTATCTTCCCCACACGCTTCCCAAGCACCGCACCAACCGCATAGTCACTAGCATCACACATGAGATCAAAAGGCTTGCTCCAATCCGGTGGTTTAATGATAGGGGCTGAAATCAAAAGTTCTTTCAAACGATTGAATGCCGCCATACACTTCTCATCAAAGTTAAAAACCACATCTTTTTGCAATAAGTTGCAAAGTGGTGATGCTATCTTAGAAAAATCCTTGATAAATCTACGATAGAAACCTGCATGACCAAGAAAAGAACGTATCTCCCTCATCGTGGTGGGAGGGGTTAGAGCACGAATAAGGTCTATCTTAGATTTATCAACTTCCAAGCCCTTAGAAGATATTATATGACCTAAAACTATGCCATGAGTTACCATGAAATGGCACTTCTCCCAATTTAGCACAAGGTTTGTTTCAACACAGCGTTCAAGGATTAGAGACAAGTTGTTCAAGCAAAGGTCAAATGAATCACCAAAGACACTAAAGTCATCCATAAACACTTCAATGATATTTTCAACATACTCGGAAAAGATACTTACCATACACCTTTGAAAGGTAGCTGGAGCATTGCACAAGCCAAAAGGCATATATCTATACGCAAAAGTACCGAAAGGACAAGTGAAAGTAGTTTTCTCTTGGTCCTCCGGTGCTATCACAATCTGATTGTAACCTGAATAGCCATCAAGGAAACAATAATAAGCATGTCCAGCTAAACGTTCAAGCATTTGATCAATAAAAGGTAAAGGAAAATGATCCTTCCTAGTAGTAGCATTCAACTTTCTATAATCAATACAAACCCTCCAACCGGTTTGCACACGAGTTGGGAAAAGTTCGTTCTCATCATTCTCTACCACCGTTACCCCTGATTTCTTTGGTACAACTTGCATCGGGCTTACCCACTTGCTATCGGATATGGGGTAGATAACACCCACTTCCAAAATCTTGAGTATCTCCTTTTTCACGACTTCCATCATGGGAGGATTCAAACGACGTTGCGCTTCCCTTGTAGGCTTTGTATCGTCCTCCAAACGAATCTTATGCATACAAACGGCAGGGCTTATACCCTTGATATCGGCGATTGTCCATCCTATGGCCGTCTTGTGCTTCCTTAGCACCCTTAGAAGTTTTTGCTCCTGTAATTCACTAAGCTCGTTAGAAACAATCACAGGTAACTCTTCATTGTCACCCAAGTACAAGTACTTTAAGTGACTTGGAAGAGGTTTCAATTCCAACTTTGGAGATTTAACAATAGAAGGTAAAAGCTTTTCATCACTGCATGGTAAAGAAATAAAAGAGACATTATGAGTTTCCGGACATCCTTGTAGTGAGTTGAGATCACCAAGGGCTTCCTTAACTTCGTTACCACACTCTACTCCATCATCCATAGATGTAGTTAAAACAGTTTCCAAAGCATCATCACCATTTAATTCAAACACTTTTTGCGCCAATGTATCCATAACATCACGGAGAAACAAGAGTGGACATCACTAGGATATCTCATCGTCTCGAAAATGTTGAAACATATTATTTCTCCGTCAAACTCCATAGTCAACGTTCCCTTATCCATATCAATAATGGTTTTAGCCGTTTTCATGAAAGGACGCCCAAGTAGCAATGGAAGAGACGAGTCCGGTGCACCTTCATCCATCTCTAACACACAAAAGTCAGCAGGAAATACAAGTTGATTAACCTGCACAAGAACATCCTCAACAATACCCATTGGGTAAACATTAGAGCGATCGGCTAATTGCAACACAATTTCAGCCTTTTTCAAAGGACCTAGATTAAGTGAATTATACATAGATGCAGGAATAACATTAACGGATGCACCTAAATCCAACATTGCTTTGTCAAAAGTAGTGTTACCAATTGTGACGGGGATGTCAAAGCTACCGGGATCCTTGCATTTCAGTGGGAGTTTGTGTTGTAAGATTGCCGAAGCATTCTCCCCCACACTTAGCACTTCATTTCCTTTAATCCTTTGCTTATTGGTACACAAGTCCTTCAACACTTTTGCATACTTGGGAACTTGCTTGATAGCATCAATGAGTGGTATATTCACATGAATCTTCTTGAGAACATCTAAAATATCCTTTTCTAGTTCCGCCTTCTTAGAACTTGCAAATCTTCGAGGAAAAGGTATAGGAGGAACATAAGTAGGAATAGGAGTTTTAGAGTTAGGAATAGGTACCTCGGGTGTTTGGGGAATTTCATCCCTCTTTTCCTCCGAAACCGGCTCCTTTGGAACTTCCTCTTCTCCCAAATCAGCAACTTTGGGTTGTTCAAGTTGTGTACCACTTCTCAACGTAATTGCATTGACACCCTCTTTTGGGTTAATGGGTTGAGAAGGGAGTCTTCCACTATTTTGTGCTTTCAACTTGTTGATATCAATTTCCATGGAGCCCACTTGAGTTTGCAAATCCTTAATCGCACTTTTGGTTTCTTGTTGGCTCTCCTTGAACATAGTAGAAATACCTTGCATAAAAGTTTGTAGCTTGGCATCGATATCGGAACCTTGATTTTGCACCGATTGTTGTGGTTGCTGAAATTGCTGTTGTTGTTGTTGAAATTGTTGTTGTTGCGGTTGAAATTGTTGTTGTTGTTGCAGTTGAAATCAACTCGGACGGTTGAAAGTAGGTTGTTGAACCGCACCTTGCTTGTTGGCATAGCTGAAATTTGGATGATCTCTCCATCCAGGATTGTAGGTGTTGGAATAGGTATCATACCGTCTTGGTTGGTTTGGAAAAACAGCATTAGCTTGCTCCAACTCTTCACCATACGAAGGTAATATAACCGCAGCCATCTTTTGCATCATGTGCTCCATATTGTCCATCCTTTGATCACGGTGTGATGATGATGAATCACTAACTTCATGCACTCCTCTAATCATTGGTTCACCTCTTGTGTATAATTTTTGCGAGTTTGCAGCCATGCTTTCAATCAACTCGGCAGCTTGGGACACCGTCTTGTTCACTAGTGAACCTCCACCCGCAGCGTCAAGAAGATATCTATCACTTGATTGGAGACCTTCGTAGAAGTACTGGATTATCATAGCATCGCTGAATTGATGGTGAGGACAGCTTTCCACCAATCTCTTGTATTGCTCCCAACATTCATACAAAGACTCTCTCGCATGTTGCTTTATTCCGCAAATCTCTTTGCGAATTTGAGTGGCCTTCGACGCAGGAAAATACCTCTCTAGAAATATTTTATTCAACCCGTTCCATGTAGTGACACTTCCGGAAGGAAAACAATACAACCAATCCTTAGCGCTGTCCACCATAGAAAATGGAAAAACTTTCATCATTGCACCATCGGCATCGGTCTCCGCTGGAAGCATAGCCTTGACAATGGTGTATAACTCCATGAGATGCTTGTTTGGATCTTCATTCGCCATACCATGAAACTTTGGCAACTCTATAAGCAACCCCGGCTTGATCTCTAAGGTTGAGTTGGTTTGAATACACCATCGTTGTGCATCAAGCCTATGAGACGCCAAATCCTTGAGTGTACGATTTGCGTCTTCCATTGCTTCTTCTTCAACTAGTGGTTCTTCAACAAATGGAACCTCTAGTTCTTCTTCTAGTTGTAACTCTTCTTCCACTTCTTGATGAAGAGCTTCGTGTTCTACTTCCAAGACTTGTTCTTCCGTTGTGTCTTGACTTGGTTGGAGTATTGTGCCTCTCCGAGTAGCAATCCCGCACCTTGGATAGCTCCAATCCTTAGAAGCCAGGGATTAGTACCAGAAAAACAATTCTCGCAAACAAGTAAGAAACAAGACAAGAAACGGAAAGCAAATATGCAAGCAGAAAAATGATAAAAAGAAACTAAAAACTTAGTAACAATCCGTTTGCCTCCCCGGCAACGGCGCCAAAATCTGATCGGTTGTCAGCCAACGCAAAAATAATTTCACTTTCTTACTTTCTAAAATAAAAATAATATGCGATAAGAAAGAGTTCGTATCCACTGGTAGGATCGGAAAGATAACTACTATTGTGTATACTGCAAGTGCACAGTATCGACAAGCAAAACAGGGCAAGCACAGGTCGAACCACAGAGACTTGGAGAGTGTAGAAGTTGATTCTAAATCCTTACTTAGAACTGATTCAGAGAGTAACCAAAAGGGGTTTTCTTTTGTCGATACAACGAGATATTGGCAAAGACTTAAACAGAAAGTAATTTGAATTAAAATACGCAATTAAATCAAGGTGTAAACACTGAGAATATGGATACTAGGGTATTCAAATCCACCACTAACTTATGATATGCATTCAACTTGTAATATTATTCTTGTCCATACAGCAGATTCAAGTCTACCGTATATCTAAGGTATTTCTCCAATGGATAATTTAATCACAACTAAAGTATTTCTCCAAAGCATTAACTGTCTAATTAAAGCACAACTAATCTGAGGATCAATATTTGGTTAAGCATGAGTTGTAGCATAATCAACAAAGAGATATTCTAACTACAATGGATACATGGCATACATTGTAAGATAAAGATGTTGACAAACTTGGATTAAATTATATCTTTAAACAATTCTAAACTTTCAAGAACAAGATACAAGATATGAATACATACCAATGAGTTATGGCTTCATTTAAACCCTAGCAAATGAAACTAGAACATGAAGAACATTACAACAAAACTGAAATTTGATAAACTAACATGAACAAGATATTCTTGGATGAGTTTTCAACACAACAACCCTCTCTATTTATACACAAAAATTCTCACACTTGGGATTCGAATTTTACTGTAGCAACCACTCAACAATTAAACAAAACATGTTTTCTTAATTGATGGATAGAATGGAATACAATGGGGGTGAGGTGGATGTTTTGGAAAGAATCCAATGGGGGTGAGGTGGAAATGTATTTGGGTCTTGGGTTTTGGATCATTGGTTTTGGATCATGGGTTGTTTAATCCCATGAATTTGTAAACAGGTTGTCACCGATGCGCGAGCGGGTTGCAACGCTTCCAACTTTCTTCTCTTTTGTCTTCTCAATTCTTCCAAGCTTTATTTAGTACTTAAAAACACAAAATTAATTAATACAAATATTTATTCTTGAAGATGGTAAGAATGCATAATTTGGGATAATATATGACTTTGAAGCGCGAAAGATGAGTTAAGTGCCAATGAAAAGGTGTATGAATATGCAATATTTGGCACTCATCAAATACCCCCAAACCTGAATTTTACTTGTCCTCAAGTGAAACAGAAATCTAGAAATCCTAACTATACCACTGTCGCTGGTCTCTCGAATGCATTTAGCGTATGCACTAAGCCTTTAAAACCCTAGGTGTCCCTAGTGGACGAGTTGTAGTCTCGTGAGGGCCTACTAAAGATGTACCCACAAAACCTTCTCCAATTTCAGAGCATCCATAGCAACGTCTTCGTCTTCGGTCTTCAACTGTAGATGATGAACTTCGGAATTTCGTAGAACTATGAAAATTTGTAACCTTGATAAAAAAAAAATTTCTTTTTTTTTAGAGACCCGCTACACAGCTGGTCATCAGATACCATACACAAGACCCGCTACACAGCTGGTCATCAGATACCATACACAAGACCCGCTACACAGCTGGTCATCAGATACCATACACAAGACCCGCTACACAGCTGGTCATAGAAGACAACAAAAGACCCGCTCCACAGATGGTCATAAAAAAATGCAAAAGACTACAAAGGATCCTACAAAAGACCCTCTCCATAGCTGGTCATAAAAAAATAACAACAAAAGACTCAATTTGTTTTGCAAAAGACTACAAAAGATCCTACAAAAGACCCGCTCCACAGCTGGTCATAAAAAATAACAACAAAAGACTCACAACGCCATATGCAAATACTCCCCCAAACCTAAATCTAACATTGTCCTCAATGTTTCAAAAGATGACAGAAATAACAACAAACCATGAGAACAAAACAGATTCAAAGGAAAGAGATTACCAAATGCAAAAAGGTTGGTGCTAACCATAGAAGGATGAATGCTTTGAAAGAAAACAATAAGAGTGATAAGACAAAAATTTGGTTAGAACAAAATATATACAAAATAGAACTTAACCGGTTCATGAAACAAGATTTAACAATATCTACTGGATTATATACAAAGATTCACCATACACTAGCAATCTAAAGAGTTGAGGATCAACCCAAAAGATGAAGTGCAGAAATTTTAACAATCTCACATAATTATGATATGATAGAAATGCAAGTGAGAAAGTAAAACAAAATGAGATACCCCCAAACCTAGATTTTTCAATAGTAATACTTTTGGGCACGAAATCTAATAATTTTAGGGGTTCATCACGCAGAAGGTCTAGATCAAAATGGGCTTTGTTCGGGATGGGAAGAGAAACATCAATGCATTCCTGATATGACTTCTCAATAACATGATATTTAGTGGACAAAATGTCTAAAAGAATTTGAGATGCACATAACTCTAACCCTAGGTTTGGAACTGTCAACCACATCGATTCAGCACACTTCAAAGGAACAATTCTTAGGTTCATTTCAAGACCATCAGTTGGTGACTTAATCAGGAGAGTAGGCACGTCTAAGTTGCTCATATGGATGAGATCAAGAGTACCATTATTATTAGTTACATTAACATCTCCTAAGTCATCTACAAGTGCTACATCATGCTCACATTCATAGAACAATTCAGCAAGACCCAAATCAGTTTCATGATCATCCAAAGTTTTATTCTTATGCATAGACAAATCGAAAGAGACATCATGTTGTGACCTAGGTATAGAATCAGACACGTCAATTATATTTTCATGCATAAGATCATTAGTGTCGACAGGAGATTTAACATTTTCTAAGTCAGACACAAGAAATGTGTCATGTTATTGTTCACAGGACAATTGCACAGGCTCAAGATCAGTATCAACATCCCATGTATATGGAACATTAGAAGAAACATCACTCATTAAGGTCGAGGCAGAGAAGCTTATTGTCTCTGAACCCAAAGGTTCGACAATATTTTCAGTAAAAACATGTTCTTCTAACATAACATCATCATCATTATCATCATAGAAATGCTTTTCCCTATTCAAAATCGTAGTATTTCTAGTCCCTTCATTTAAAACAGGTTCATATGCAATATCAGTTGCACGAGTAAGACTAGGCATACTATTTTCACATTTTATTTCATTAGGACAAACAAACATTTCATCCTGAAATTCCTCCCTTCCTACATTTTGTAAACGAATCAAATTCATTTTTAATAATGCATTAAGTTGTTCGATGGAAGGAGAGTCTTCAATAGTAGGAAATTCATAATCAATGCTATATGGTTTATTATGCAATACACTCCTAGCATTATTTTGTTCGATGAGATTTTCCTCCACATATTGAGAAGTACAAAATTGTTCAACTTCCCACTGTGGTGGATGATACATATGTGCAGGGTCATTAGGGTCTATAAAATACTGATCGCAACCTTCGAAAGGTTGATTATGGTCCCAATGACTATCAGCTTAGTAATCTGTTGGCATTTCATATTTTGGATTTTCATGATATTCTCTAGATTGCCTAAAATCATGCAAAATATAGCAATTCTCAGCAGGATGGCCTAAGCCTCCACATAAGGTACAAGCATAGATTTTAGATTGCCTAGAAGAATTATATGCGACAGATTCATGCATTTGCATTTCTAAAGCTGCAGTTCCAGCTTCTAACTGATCCAAAAGTGATGATTGTGAGAGTTGGGCACTGTAAAGATGTTCATTTTCACCCTGTGGTGGATGATACATGTGTGAGTAGTTACTAGGGTTCATGTATTGATTCTCAGGACTGTGAAAATGTCCATAATAATCCCTATAACTAGTGACATCATGGTCTGTTGGAGTTTCATAATGTGAAGCATGCCCGTAAGCAAGCTCTCTGATGGATTTGTTTCCATCCCCACCTGCAGACCAGAATCCTGACATGATCCCTAACTAGCACTAGGCTTGTTGCAGAGATTGGGATGTACACACTGAAAACAGACCAATATATTTATTTTTCATTATTGGTTTTTTTTTTTTTTTTTTTTCAAGACCGTTCTCTAATTACCTCGGGCATACATTAGAAAAAAAAAATAAAAGAAGAAAAATCATAAACGGAAAGGAAGCTCTATGCAATCACAAACAAGGCTGACTCTACCACCGAAAACCTACTGATTTCTAGCAAACAAAAAGCATGATGGTTCCACTTAGATTGTTTTCTAGACCAGCTTCTAATCCTTCGAAATGGAATTCGTTACAATCTGAGCAAACTCCTCTGGAATCAATCCGAGTTTAAGTAAATTGAATAGAGGAGAGGGAAGCTTCTAGAGCTTTGATACCCAAGGCCTCACCGTATTACAAGGCGGCGCAGTCACGCATTCAATTTACAGAAACCGTCATGAACTTCGAAGTATGCTTAAAGAGTAACCAATATTTTTCGAACGACTCTCCTACTAAGCTCGTTACTTTATAGGTCTTGTTTTATTTCAAATTTTAAAGCTTAGGTTCGTGTATGTATCGTTTTCCTAAGGCGGGCAAGAAGAGAACGGTGATGAAATCCGAACCCTTATCTTGTATGGCCAGTCCTTGCCCTTTACTAGGAAAATAAAACAGCCGTATTCAAATCCTCAACATATATGCAACTGAAGGAATACAGTAACTCGCTAACAGGGGATTCGCGAGTGTTTCGACAAACTTACCTCCCGTACCAGACGGGGGATGAACCATTGTTGTTGACTCGGGCCACGACTCCTATGTCATGAACGAACCCGAGGGGCCAAGGTGATATTGTAATCACTGTCCTTCTCTACAAACAGTTTGATATTTAATACTACCCTTCCGTAGGGTTTAAAAATAAAAATAAAAATAGAATGTCCACGTCCAAATTCCAAAATAAAGTGCAAAAGAAAAATAAAATTACAAGAGTAAAGGAATCCTAATACAAACTAAAAATAGATAAATAAAATAAACTCTCTCTTTTTTTTTATTAAAATAAAAACTTCTTCCGCTTTCTTTCGCTTCTATTCCTTCGCCTTTACAACAGCTACTCAGGCACCTGTTGAGCTCAAAAGAGGTAGTTAGGGTTTCGAAGTTTTAAAGCAAAAGCAAAATTAAAAAAAATATCAAAAATAAGTGTAAAATTGACTGTGAATAGGTACGCTGCTACAGTAATTTGAATATGAACAGTGAAATACATGTTGTACAATGAAATATGAACAGTGAAATACCTGTTGTACAATGAAATATGTACAGTGAAATACCTGTTGTACAGTGAAATATGAACAGTTCCAGGAGATGGAATATGAACAGTGACAGGAGATAGAAACTTCAACTACACCGCTACCGAGTCCCCGGCAACGGCGCCAAAAACTTGGTAGGATCGGAAAGATACCTACTATTGTGTATACTGCAAGTGCACAGTGTCGACAAGCAACACAGGGCAAGCACAGGTCGAACCACAGAGACTTGGAGAGTGTAGAAGTTGATTCTAAATCCTTACTTAGAACTGATTCAGAGAGTAACCAAAAGGTGTTTGCTTTTGTCGATACGACGAGATATTGGCAAAGACTTAAACAGAAAGTAATTTGAATTAAAATACGCAATTAAATCAAGGTGTAAACACTGAGAATATGGATACTAGGGTATTCAAATCCACCACTAACTTATGATATGCATTCAACTTGTAATATTATTCTTGTCCTTACAGCAGATTCAAGTCTACCGTATATCTAAGGTGTTTCTCCAATGGATAATTTAATCACAACTAAAGTATTTCTCCAAAGCATTAACTGTCTAATTAAAGCACAACTAATCTGAGGATCAATATTTGCTTAAGCATGAGTTGTAGCATAATCAACAAAGAGATATTCTAACTACAATGGATACATGGCATACATTGTGAGAGCAAGATGTTGACAAACTTGGATTAAATTATATCTTTAAACAATTCTAAACTTTCAAGAACAAGATACAAGATATGAATACATACCAATGAGTTATGGCTTCATTTAAACCCTAGCAAATGAAACTAGAACATGAAGAACATTACAACAAAACTGAAATTTGATAAACTAACATGAACAAGCTATTCTTGGATGAGTTTTCAACACAACAACCCTCTCTATTTATACACAAAAATTCTCTCACACTTGGGATTCGAATTTTACTGTAGCAACCACTCAACAATTAAACAAAACATGTTTTCTTAATTGATGGATAGAATGGAATACAATGGGGGTGAGGTGGATGTTTTGGAAAGAATCCAATGGGGGTGAGGTGGAAATGGATTTGGGTCTTGGGTTTTGGATCATGGGTTGTTTAATCCCATGAATTTGTAAACAGGTTGTCACTGATGCGCGATCGGGTTGCAACGCTTCCAACTTTCTTCTCTTTTGTCTTCTCAATTCTTCCAAGCTTTATTTAGTACTTAAAAACACAAAATTAATTAATACAAATATTTATTCTTGAAGATGGTAAGAATGCAGAATTTGGGATAATATATGACTTTGAAGCGCGAAAGATGAGTTAAGTACCAATGAAAAGGTGTATGAATATGCAATATTTGGCACTCATCATCCACAGAGAGGCCTTTGTTGTTATAAAAATTTCCAGTTTCTTAGTAACCAAGGGGGGATGTTGATATTTCAAAGTAAATAAAAAAATGAAATGAAAGCAAAGTAAAGTATTAAAGTAATCAATAAGTTGAAAGTATTGGTCACGGGATAGTTTCATTCACAAATACATATTTTCATCAATGACTAGAATTTATATTTAATCTCTCATTTACTAAAAGTCCTAGAATATCTTGATCGCAAGAATATCCCGTTAATTCCCTGATTTCATCACAACCACATTAAAAGATGCATATGTGAATTCTTCCTAGAAAGCAACCTAAAGTGTAAAAGCAAATTAGATTTAACTCCCTAGAAGCAATAAGCTATATGGAATAAGACTAATCAAGGCAATCGAAATGTGTAAAAGCACTAAATCAATTTAACCCAAGTTATGATTCATATGTGACTAGTAGGATATATCTCTACAAGCACTACCCACATTTATGTTACTTAGAATCAGGGATGAACAACGTTTTCGTATTGAAAACCCTAATATAGCTCTAGATATGAATGCAAATCGGATTGATTCCGAACTCAACCAAATCATATATCAATATCAACAATGAAACATAAACAATAAACTTGAGGCAAAACTAATGCATTGAATCATATTTTATTTGTGAAATCCACTTATTATCCCATAACCAATATTAAGAATTTAGCCACTCATGGTTTTTGGGTTCAACATTATTATCAAAAATAAAATGAAGAACATAAAAATAAATGAAAGCAAACCCTAGTAGAATCGCTACTCTCCTCCAAAAACCCAGTAGAAAGATGTGTGATAAGTCGTCCCCAAAAGAATAGAAACTTCTTCTTTTTATAGCCTTCCCACTTTCCAAAATTAGGTCTTCAAAGTCCATCACCAAAAAGTCCACCAAGCCCATGAACCATGTGTGAGAAAAAAACCCATGTGAAAATATGACCCAAATAAATGTTCACTGGAAAACTGTGTTTTTGGCCGGAAGGTCGCCGCCGGCCACCTGAAAAGTCAAACGGTCAACCGGGTCAACTCAGTCAAGCTCAGCGAGTCAACTAAGCCAGTTGACATGAATTAGTCGAAGCAAATGTTGCAGTTCACGGCCAAGATGGCTGTGCCTGTGCAACTTCAATCATGGCCAAGATGGCCCTGCTCTACTCTGCACTGTCACTTCACAGCCAAGACGGCTGTGCCACTGCTTCTTCATTCCCAGCCATGATGGTTGGGCATCTTCACAGCTTGCACCTGCAACTTCAATAGCAATTGCAACTCCTCTCGTAATTCCTGCAAGGGACCAATCCCACTCAGATCACAGCCAGCTGCTCCATCTATCTCATCACAGTATCATCTCAGTCACCACCAAATACATGCCATTTCATCTCTTGCAATTTCATATCAGAGCCACCACCAACTCCAGCTTGTCCCCTTTACAGTTCAGCTTACCACACCAATACTGCAATCAAAACATAATCACTGCCACCTGCAATCAGTTCTGCAGCTTCCAATGAACTCAGCCAACCCATCTCAGTACCTGCAACTCCAGGCCTGGTTCCACCAGTCACAATGGCAACCCACAGTACCCATAGCAGCAATTGCACCCTGACTTGACAACATCAACTGTAGTTTGCCAGGTTATCTTCAATTCAGTCCCTTACCACCTGCAACAAGAACTGAGCACCATTCATTCCTTGAGTTCATAGTAACTCTGCGCCAAACACTTCTTTGCCTCAACAACACAACCAGCTGCCACAACACAATTCTACCACCAACCTGTAATACTAACCGCAAGTACCCTAGCATTCATATAAAGCCACAATTCTCCAGCTTCAGCTTCAATCTCTCTTGGCAGTGCTTCAACACACCAACCACCTCACTATAAACAACTTCAACTGCAAAACAAACTAATTTCTCCATTTGAACTGTACTGCTTCTCTTGCCATTATTGCAACACCAGCAAACTGAAATCGAACTAGTAGCAAGCATTCCCTAAAGTAAAATTCCATTGCGCACCAGCAACTCCAAATCACCAATTTCAGCTGCAACATAACTTCAGTTCCAACTGCAGATGCAATTCTGCTTCTTCCATGTATTTCTGGTTCATTTGCACCACCAGGCTCAAGCAATTCTCACAGTAATTCATCACCTGCCATCTCAACTGACTTCCTCTAGCTATAGCATCACTACCAGGCTCATCTCCTCCTTGCATATAGCTACCAGCAACACTCCTTGCTTCTCAGCTATATCTGCTACATGACACCATCCCTGAAACTGCAGTTGTAACTATTCAGTTCATTAACTCCAACAAAAAACAAGCCATTCCATTGCATCTCAAATGCCATTTCTTCTCTTCTTAGAACTCATCAGATTTACTAGCAAACTCAAAATTAGAGGCTAACCCATTCTTCCTAAGCATCAACAGATTCAAACCCTAACTCCAATTTCTTTCATTAACACACAGCAAAACTGGAACAAACTCACAAATAAATGCCTCATGTATCTTCTTCTCAGTATCTTAAATTCTTTCTAGCACCACCAACAGATGCATCTGCAATTTCAGAAGCTTTAATGCCCATCTCCTGAACCATTTCTTTCAATAACTCAGATCCCCAATTCTGTACAAAATCATTCCAGCATATTCAGAACTCAGTACCACCAATATTTAACCTGTAATTCAACCTAAGCATCACCAGACTGCTTTCCAATTCACAATACCAACTCAGACAACAACCATTCAGTTAAAACCACTTCTGAAATCACCACCAGAACCTCTTCATCCTTCAACAGCTTCCGGAGTTCTCAATAAACATCCACCAGCATCTCTAATCATTCCAACACATCACAGAACCCTAACCTCTCTGTTAATTCTTCAATTCTGGACATCCAATCCAAGATCAACCCATCTCTAATCAAATTTGGGGTTAAAACTCAATTTGAGTAAAACCCAATCTGTATTTTCTTCTTGACCATTTCATAGCCAAAACCTCCATTCTTTCTTCTGAATCGACCCCATCTGTAATTCATCCACAGTTTCTCAAATCACCAACTAACAACTGAACAGTAAAAAAAACCGTTCAATCTCAATTTAATTCAACAACCACAAACCCTAAATTTAGGTTTCTATTTCCTTCTCTGTGTATTCTCAGCTTCCTACATAACACATACATATTCATAATTCATTTTCACAACCATCCAAGACCAATGGCAGCATACCCATCGGATTCAATCCACACCCCCATCGATCTCTACCATTTCAAATCTCAGTTCAAGACTGAACCCTAACTTCTGATTTCTCAATCAACCCAGCACAAGGACAAGAAATTAAGATGACTTGATAGGCAGCCGCAACATCTCCTCCATCACCCTTCACTGATTTTAGTGCCGCCATTGGTTTTGAGCAGAGAAGAGAAATAATGGCTAATGATAGGAAAATGCTTTCCTCACTGAATTTTAGGTATTGTGTAGGAGGTAGAATTGAAATTGACATCCCATGGGTTCGGATAAGGGGTGCCCAGTACTATTTGGCCTGTCAGTTTCGCATAACCGACCATCCATCCTTCACTCCTTCTCGCGCAACCTGGCATGCTCCAAGTATAGCTCGCAAGTGATCTTTTTGCTCTTTTCCGCTCCAAAAGGACAATTTCTCCTTCTTTTGCTCCAAAGGACTCCATTGCACCTAATCAACTCAAATTCACACTTAAGATACATATTTCACAAAATAAATAGCAAAGAAAGCATAAATACTAGATATAAAATTAGGTGTTTACAACACCTATCAGATACTCAACACTGTAACATTCTCAGCCTTAAACATTGGTTATATGTCAATTGACATGGTAATCTACATACATGCTCTATTTTGTAGCTATGAGAAGGAACACAAATCAAGTATTAGGAAGTAGTAGCGAACACAGCTAATCTCTGAAGTAGCAGCGAACACAACTGATCTCTGTAGTTGTGGCTAAAATCCTAAAAAAAATATTTGGCGAAACAAACAAAAATTAGCCTGGAGAGAAATGTTATTCTCCAAATATTAACCAACTCAAGGAAAGAAACACCATTCACCTATGGAATTCCATTCACCATCAAGTCACAGTTAAATACTTCTTATGCAATAATAATACCATTACACCTCGTTTTTGATTTTGTGATAAATACGCGAAGATGAGCACCTTTGGTAATTCTAGCCCAAAACAATAAATAGAATCCTAGAATTGCTCGTAAGTGTTGAATTATCATATTTGGAGGTATAAATGGCCTTGTCTCATGTTAAATAGAGAAGTATAATCCGTGTGAGTATCTACTCAGATTGATCATAGCTTCGAAGTGACTACGAATATAGCATATTTGGCTTACACAAATGCGAGAATAGGAAAACAACTGACTATAATTTCTTAGATCATAACTGCTATTTTTTTTAAAAGTCACACTTATCATTCACTGTAACTAATTTGTATTCTTTGGTCCCTAACCACAAATCACGAATTATTAGTTACACAATTTAATGACATATGACAAACTGAAAAACTGATGACATAGTCAGGAGAAACATGTATTATCATTTAATAGAAATTTATAATAAATAGTTCTTAGAAATCCCAAATTTAACAAATTAAGCACTATTTTTTATTGCGTGAATTTATGAGTATAAAGGAAAATCACTCATGAGATGAAAAGAAATTTCATAAAGGAAATCAACATCGAAGATTACTTTTATGAAAACAGAATAATATTTTTCAATCTATGTAATATCAACGCACGCGAATCTGTTATCCATTAAAAAGAAGGTAGACGTACCTTGCACAATGTGCTTCATCGATGACAACTCCGGCTAGCAACTTGTCTTAGAAATTTGTAACCGTTTAGTAATTGTTGATTTCCACATAAGCTAGCTCAAACTTTGTAGGACCAGAATATCGCCATGATATTATTCTTGTGAGATTAACAACACTTCTGCGAACATCATCGCGAGTTCTTCAACAACACTTCGCGAGTATCACAGAATGATTTGAAGAATGACGTAATAGATGATGAATGAAGAAACACGGGAAGAGCCTGATTATCCTGCGATGGTCACAACGCTTGCGAGAATGGACATTATAACTACTACGATAATATCGTGGGTCAGATCCGAAATTAAAGGACAGATTAGCTGTCACCCACTATGTAACTATCCTATATAAAGAGACCCAGTAGATTCAGAGAGAGGATGATGTATTTTTGAGTGTTGAGAAAGTCTTTAGGAGAGAGAAAATTCAAGAGAGCAGTTGTATTCTTGATTTCTTCCATTTCTTGTAAACATCTCTGAGAATCAAATAATAAAGTGTTGTTTTTAATCTTCAAATATGTCTTAATTACAGTAAATTCTTATCAAGGGTGTAGTGTAGGATTTACTGCAACTACATTTTGGCGCTAGAAACAGGGATTGAAAGTTGAAAATTATAGGAAAAAGCAAAATTAAAGATCAATATTCGAGTTAAGAAGATGATTGAACAATTAGTGAAGCAGTTGAAGAAAAAATAATTGAAGCAAAGGAGGATTACAGGAAGTTGGAGTGCAATACGATAACAAAAACAATGATCAACCAATTCCATGAAAATATTAGAGGAAAGATTCATAAACGAGATTTTGAAGGAAAAAGAATTATGACGGTGGAGAAAATATCACCTCTGAAGGATTGGGAAAAGAAGGAAATCACATTCACAGCAGCAGAAATACCAAAAGAAAATTTGGATCATACATCTCCATTGGTAATCACGGTATCTACTATGCGAGTGAAGAAGGAAAAATCAACAAGATCTGCAGAAGAATGGGTCGTGAATAGAACTTTGGTGGACGCATGAAGTTCTGTAGATATTATATTCTATCATACATTTAAGAAAATTGGATATAAGGATGAAGAGATGTCTTGTTCAAATTATCACATTCATAGTTTTGGAAAATCTATAACAAAACCTAAAGGCGAAATAATGGTATGAATTCCGCTAGGAGAGATTGAAACACAAGTAACATTATGTGTGGTGGATGTGGAGGTACCATATAACATGATATTGGGGAGACCATGGATACATGCAATCAAGGCTGTAGCATCAACATTACATCAATGCATCAAATTTCATATGCCTAGTGTAATTGGAGAAATTAGAGGAGATACTAATCTGGCAAAGCTGTGTTATCGAATTGAAGTGAGAAATTATGAAGAGCGTCCAAAACTGCGAAAAGCTCGAAGAAAATTGGCAAAAGAGGCAAAGAAGGAAGAAGAATTTAAAGTTTACATGATAAGAGCAAGAGAAGGAAAAGGAATACCCAGCGAGATCTCGCAAGAAGATGATGAGCCCGCGAGAGTCATGGAAACACCAACACCAATGAGAGAACCAGAGGCCAGCTACACCGCAGCAGAACCAACAAAGGAAGTAAATGTTGTAAGTGAAGAAGAACCTAAAATGCTGAAAATTGGAACTAAAATGGGTGCAAATGAAGAAGAACAAACCATAAATCTCTTGCGAGAGTATAAGGATATTTTCGCGTGGAGTATGGATGAGATGCCTGGAATAGATCCATCAGTTGCATGTCATAAGTTAGAAAGTAACAAAGATGTGAGACCATTCAAGCAAAGGATAAGGAAAATCGCAACAACTTATCACTCAAAAATAGAAGAAGAGTTACAGAAAATGCTTGATGCTGGAATTATAAGACAAGAAAAATACCCGGAACGGATTGCAAATATGGTAGTGGTTCCAAAGAAAATAAGGGGATCAGTATTTGTATAGACTTTACTGACTTAAAAAAAGCTTGCCCTAAAGATAGTTTTCCATTACCAGATATTCCTCAAATGGTTGAATCAGCAGCATGGAATGATAGAATATCTTCATCAGATGGGTATAAAGGTTATAACCAAATTCCTCTCGCTGAAGAAGATCTAGAGCACACCGCATTTTTTGCTCCAAGAGGATTATATTGTTACACAAAAATTCCTTTTGGGTTACGAAATGCTGGTGCAACGTATCAAAGAATGGTGGATAAGGTGTTCGCAAAGTGGATACACAAAACATTAGAGGTGTATGTAGATGACATGTTAATAAAGAGTAAAGAAGCTAAGAACCATGTGCAAGATTTGAAGGAGATTTTTGATCAAATGCGACTCTTTAACATCAAGGTGAATCCTGAGAAATGCATTTTTGGAGTAGCGTCAGGGAAATTTTTAGGTTATATTGTATCAAAAGAAGGAATTCAAGTTGATCCAGAGAAAGTACAGGAAATTCGTGATATGCCAACGCCAGCAACAGTGAAAGATGTACAGAAGTTGAATGGGCTCTTAGCCTCGCTAGGAAGATTTATCTCGCGATTTTCAGATAAATGCAAGCATTTTTTCAATATACTCAGGAAGGGTACAAAATTCAAATGGATAGATGAATGTGAGAAGGATTTTCAAGGAGTTAAAGAATATCTAATGAACATATCTATTTTACAGAAAGCGGAGCCGGGAGAGGAATTATTGATTTATCTTCCGACAACATCGCACGCATTAAGCGCAGTATTACTGCGAATAGATGCAGGGGTAGAAAAACCAATTTATTACATCAGCAAAACGTTTAATTATGCAGAGAGAAATTATTCAAAAATTGAGAAGCTAATTTTGGCATTGGTTTATGCAACCTTTAAACTTCGCATATATTTTCAGGCACATAAAGTAAAGGTATTAACAAAGGTGCCCATTGAATCAGTAATGAAGAACACAAAAAGATCAGGCAGAGTTGAGAGATGGAATGCACAAGTAGGGAACTTTGAAATCAAATATGAAGTCCTATCCTCGCCAAAATCACAAGTTGTAGCGGACTTTTTAGCAGAATTTCCTCTAGAAGATGATGAAGCTGTGGAAGAAATGATGGACATAGAAAAAGAACATGGAGATCCAAAAGATCTATTAAAGGAACCCAACATGTGGGAAATATTGGTGGATGGATCATCAAATGGGGAAGGAAATGGAATTGGAGTGGTCTTTATCTCGCCAGAAGGAGAAAAAATGGCTTTTTCATTTCGTTTGGAATTCACATCCACTAATAATGAGACATGATATGAAGCTGTGGTGCATGCTCTAAAGTTCGCCGTAGAACGCAAGGATTACCAGTGACTCTCAATTGGTTATTCACCAGATAAAAGGAGAATACACAACAAATGAACCATCTCTGAAGAAATACAAGAAACTTGTTGGAGAATTGTCTGCGAGAATTCCAAAAATAAAATGGAGACATATATCAAGAAAAGATAATAGACTCGCAGATGCTTTTGCGTTCATATCAAGTATGATGACAAACCCAGCTGCGAGATGCATAAGAATTCGGACGCTTGTATCACCTTCAATTAATAAAGAAGAAGAAGAAAAGGCGGATGTAATGATAATAGAAAATAACGCAGAAGAACCATCTAGCGAAATTATCACAGATTGGAGAGCAGAACTTCACGCATACTTGGTGACAGGTAAAACACCAAGAAATAGATTGGAGGCGCACAAATTAAAGAGCCGTGCAACAAATTATGAATTAAGGGATGGAGTATTGTATCGAAAATCTTTTAATGGGCCATTACTTAGATGTTTGACACGGGAAGAAGGAGAAAAAGTGTTAAAAATGTTGCATAGCGGAGATGCTGGTAATCATAGCGGAGGAAGATCTTTGGCTTATAGAACAAAAATGCAAGGCTATTATTGGTCGTATATGCATGAAGATGCAAAAAAATTATCAAAGCGTTGCGAAGATTGCCAGCGATATGGAAAGAAGATACATGCACCGGGGGCACCATTATCATCTTCAAAAAGTGTGTGGCCTTTTGGAAAACGGGGCTTAGATATTGTGGGACCCTTTTTGCTAGGTTCAGGGCAAAAGAGATACTTAATTTTCGCGACAGATTACTTCACAAAGTGGGCAGAAGTAAAACCAGTACATCACATTCGCGATAAAGATATATTTACATTCATCTTTGAAAATATCATCTGTAGATTTGGAATTCCAGCACAGTTGGTTTCCGATAATGGAAAACAATTTGAAGGACAAAACATAGAGTTGCTACTCAATGCATTTAAGATAAGATGTAGAAAATATACTTCTTTATACCCACAAGCTAATGGTCAGGCTGAAGCAACTAATAAGACAATCACAGACATCTTAAAAAGAAATTAGAATGGTACCATAGAGCATGGTGTGAACAGGTACATAATGCAGTATGGGCTTACAACACAACCAGGAGAGAGGTAACTGGGATGTCACCTTTTTGTTTAACATATGGTGTTGAAGCGGTACTACCAACAGAAGTTGTTATTCCTACAACAAAAAGAGAGGTTTGGGAGAAGAATCTCAATGCTAGCATGATTATAAGAGAACTTGATGAATTATAAGAGAAGAGAGAAAAATCATTATAACATATGGAAAATTATCAGCGAAGGTTGGCTCGCGAATATAACAAGCGAGTCAAAAAAATGTGAGTTTCAACCAGGTGATTTAGTTATGCGAGAAACACCAGAGTACCAGCGAGAACGTGGTGGAAAGTTGGCGAGAAAATGGGATGGACCGTATATCATTAAAGAGATAGTTGGAACAGGGGAATACAGGTTGGTAGATCCAGAAGGCAGAGTTGTTGGTCGAAGACTTGGTAGACCATGGAACATATTATATTAAAAAAATATTATCAGTAACAAATTTTTAATGAAACAAAGAAGAAATGGGCAAAATAAATTTTTACAGCTGCGAGTTTATTCGCAAGATTATTCAAGATTACATAAAGAATGAAAGATTGCGATATACGCAAAAGAAACAAAGAACGGGACGAACCTTTATGTCGTACACCCTAGTTCGCGAATACAATTTTGCAAGAGGCAAATGTAAGACCTAAAGTACGTCATATTAGGGGGTATCTCTTTGCATGGCTCAGGGATAAGGTTATACCGCTGCTGGAACCTGAGACACGGAGACTGGGGTCCATCTCTTTGAGATACCTATCCAGGAGAGATACTTTGGATTTCTAACTATATAAGGTTATACCCTGGTTGGATGACTGAGGGTCTCTTCTAAGGGGTGCAGAGTATGACCAAGGCTCCGAGGTACACGGTTGATCCAAGGATGACCGGGATGGACGAACCTACCCTGGCCATTCATGGTAAGACTTGGCTATGATGCACTCGGCCTCAAGAAAGTCCCACTTAGGGTGCAATATCGTAACTATAAGCCATATAGGCATAAAGGATAAGAGGCTGCGAAAACAACTAGTTTTTGTTAAGACCGGGTGGAAGGAGCTAGTCTTGTATGGCCGATGTGCCCTCCTTGAAGGGGCAACTGATAGGTATCTAAAACACCTTGATATTTATCTATTGTTTATGCTTTCTTTGCTTAGTTTTCTTGTAAAATATGTATCTTATGTTTGTTATTGAGTATTTAGGTACTTTGGAGTCATTTGGAACAAAAGAAGAGGAAACGGGGCAAAAGTGTTGGGGGCGGACTATTTCTCATTATTTTCTTTTATTTATTCATCTCTGTCTGAAATGTATGTCCGCTTTAGTGATGCAAATTCTGTCTTAAAAGCATGACAACTTTAGTGATGAAGAGACATTGAAGAGAAGAAGTGGATTTGAGAAGTAAAAGATGACTATTGTTGGTGAAAGAATTTGAAGAAGAAGAAAGCGTTATTTGGAGCGTAAAGGGCACAAAGATTAGTTCACAAGCGAGTAATACTTGGAGTCGGATAACAATATGCGCAACAAGAAGTGAATATGCAGTCGGGTCCGTAAAACTAACAGGCCAAACATCACTATGTGGCCCTTATCCTAAGGTGTACGGTATCAATATCAATTCTCATCATTACCTAAACCTAAAAATCAGAGGAGCAATTATTGCCTCTATCATTAGTTTTTCTTTCTTTCACTCTACCTGAAATCACTGTCTAAAATCGAGAAGGGATAGCGGCACAGATAATATTCAGAGAATTAGAGAAGGGAGATGATACTGCTGGTATTAAAATTAAAGGGTTCGAATCTGTTCTATCAGGAAGAAATGGTGCAGAAATTGAAGTCTGTGAAAGTCTGAGTTGGGAAATTAGTGAAGTTCTTGATGTATCAGCTGTTTAAATCGATAATTCAGGAAGGAATCGATGTGGGAACCAAGGATGAAGATTAAATAAAGAGATTTGTTGCTGAAGAAGGTTGAAAGTGAGAATTGATGATGTTTTGAGTTCATGGGGAGCTGGTTCTTACATAATTAGGGTCTTGGTTCTGATTTGATTGATGTTGTGAAATATAGATGAGGTTATTGTTGTCGGGAGAAATGTTTGAGGTTTTGTGAAATTGAGAAGTTGGGTTTGCTCAAAAATCAAAATTGCAGCAGATTGGATCACTGGTTGTTGATGTTGTGATGTAAATAGGCTCTGAAGTAAGAACTCAGAATGAGAAGATTCAAGTGAAGTAAGGGTTCTTGAATTGGGGTTGGTTCTTGTATTCATTTGGTGGTTTACTGCACGAGATAGACCTGTAGAGGAGTGAATCCGAGATGAGCAGTGAAGAGCATCAATTGCAGGTGTAGATGTATGTTTAAGATAAGGTTTCATGTGGAATTCTGGTCATATCAAATGTGAACTGGTGGTTATGACTGGGCAGGAGCAGATGGAGTTGAACTGAAATGAATAGGTGATGTTGGCTGTGTTTGAAATGGAATCAATGATGATGGAGCTGTACAAGGGATGAGCTGGTGGTACAGATGCAGTTGCAGGAACTGGTGATGCTTAGATGGCAAGAGAACAAGAACGAGGTTGCGGCAATTGATGATTGGTTATGGTGATTGTAGAATGAACTAAAGAGTTGCTGAAAGATGATGCAACAACAAAGTAGGGATGCAGCTATATGGGGTTAAGTTGCAGTTGTTGCAGGGAGTTTAAGTTTGTTGTGTGTGGTAGAGCTGATAAGGGGTAGCTGATAAGGGGTAGCTGATAAGGGGTAGCTGATAAGGGGTAGCTGAGAAGCTAAGAAGTATCAGAAATGGCAGAGTTATGCTTTTGAGATGAACTGTTGTTGATAGCAGTGATGGATGGAGAATTCAGAGATGGTGTTGCAGGTGAAGAATGAAACCTATATAAATGCTTAGGTTGTATGAATGTTGTGCAATGCAGGGGAAGAGAATTATAAATCGATGTGAAATAGTGGTACTATGTTATTGCAACTGGAGTTGAAGCAATTACAGGATATCAGCTGGAGGGTTACAGGTGTTGTGGTTGCAATCAAGAGTGGGACTTGTACGCTGATGTTGGTGGTGCTTGTATTACAGGGAGTACTGCTGTGAAAATGGGTTATGCAGATTGGTGTTGCAGCTGGAGTTACAGCTGGGATGATGAGCATGTGACTGTGGGGAATGGTGCTACTGCAGTCGAGAGAATAAGGAATGGGAAGATTCAGAAATTGGTATTGATTGCTTGGAATCATTGCAGGATGGTTGATTTCTGGTGGTGATGAAGTTGTAGAGTGGTTGTAAACTGATGCTATGTGTTGACTCAAGAGTTTACAGGGTGAAGCATTGGTTGAGCAAAAGAAATACAAAGAAGGCTGCAGTGGTAGTATGTCACAGTGTTGGTGGTTTGGCAGTGTTGTGAGTTGAATGGATGGAGCTGATTGGATTTGGTTGCAGCTATTTAAAACTTTAGAGTTGAGAAGGAATAACACGCCACTATGGCTGGAAGTGGTGCAACACAAACTTTGGCCTTTGCAAAATGGCTTTGGCATGGCAGACAGATTCTGATTAACTTAGCCCAGTTGACTCACCCTGACTCAGTAACTTTGACTGAGTTGACTCGATCACCTGAGCGTTTTGACCGGTGACTGGTTTGACTTTGCCGGTCACTTGAGATATTTTCCGGTACCGGATTCCGGCAAACTTCCCTCACTAGAACCAGTTTTTCGGCGGCCACTTTTGGCAAAGATTTTTACTGGGTTATCTTCACACATGGGTTTAATGGGCTTGGTGGATATTTATCTAAAGAACTTTGAAGACTTGGACCTAATTTTGGAGAAAAGCTACCAAAGGAAAAGTCTTCTATAACTTTTAGGAATATACGTATTATACTTGGAGCAGCGGAGAGAGCGGCAACTAGGGTTTGCTTTCGTATTTATTTTTTATCTTTTTTATTTGATTATTGATGATGATGAACTTCATTAATATGTGTAGCTAAATCTTATATTATTGGTTAAGGATGTAGTCCTATTTCTAAAACTTGTGTTTGAGTTATGTATTAGTTTTCTCTCTTTGTTTTCGTTCAAATCTCTACTGCTTTTAATAATCACATGATTGATGTATTGTGATAGGATTTAGATGTTTGGTTAGTTAAGTGGCCAATTAATTGAACTTGCATCTTGTCCTTAGATATTTTAGGGTTTTTCATCAAGCGGTAACCCAAATACAAGTAGCATGATATGATTATAGTTTGTAGTGATACACTCTTATAATCATATGTAGAGTTTGACCATTGTTCGAATTGTCATGCACAATGTATGACAATTGCATTGATTAGCCTATTTCCCAAACTTAATGCTCCTAGGAATTGAACTTAATTAGCGCAAGGCGTTAGGTTATTCTTTAGGTAGAATTCGCATATGCAGCTCTAATGTATGTGTTGGTGAACTTAGGAAATTATCATATTATCTTGCTCTCTTAATGTAGGACCAGAATATCGCTACAACTATGTTCGCGCGGGATTAACAACACTTCTGCGAGCATCGTCGCAAGCTCTTCAACAACACTTTGCGAGAGTCAGAGAATAATACAAAGAATGACGTAATAGACAACGACATCATAAAACATGAGAAAGATGTGAAGATTTTGTAGTTAGAGAGAATGATCGCGAGCACAAGGCGGGAGCTCGCGAGAGCAAGGAAGGAAATGAAGATTTTGTGGTTATAAAAGAGTCTCGCGAGCACGATAGCAGAGCCTGCAAGGAGCATAGCATAAATCCTAAAAAATGGGAAAGATGAGTTGAATATGATCTGTCACCCACTATAAAGATACCTATATAAAGAAAATAGTAGGAGAGAGAAAGGGAGAGAGACAATATTAGAAGAGAGAGAGATATTTTGCAGAGAAATATTAGGAGAGAGAATGTATTTTTCTTTATCATCTTCTTCCCCAAAACTAGATTTATAACTCCATTAATGGAGATTATTAATGTAAATCAAATGTAAACTTAAACGATTATAGTGAAGAATCATGGATGTAGATCATATTGATCGAACCATGTAAAAAATCTTGGTGTCCGTTTATAATTTTAGCAATTTTACTACCATTTTTATGTGTAGATCTAGAAATTAATATCAAGATATGATAAGGGGTGTGTTGTAGGATTTCCTGCAACTATATTTATAATCTTGCAGACACATTCAGAAACTTGCAAACTCATTCAACACCTCGCAAACTATTCCAGAAATTCGCAGGAAATGTGATTATTTCGCAGAATTTGATTATTTTATCGCATGAGGCAGAGGCAAGATAAGAGAATAAAGAAACAATTCGTTCATTTAACATTTTCTCAAGGATTCTACATCCATAAATAAAGAACAGAGGCAACTATGGATTACCAAGAAAACATTTTATGTTCTTTATCTTCTCGGCAAGAATCATTTCCAAAATGGACAGGGATTTTCACCAAAAATGAAGTAATAATTTTGCAATAACAGAGGCAATACTTATGATTTTATTTCAAGGACGGATACTTCTTATATTTTGAGGATTGAGTACTTCTTATATTTCTTCAAGGATACTTCATACTCCGAATACTTCAAGAGTTAATACTTATTATTTACTTAGCAAAGATATGGGACTTCACAAAAGAATAGAGGCAAGTACGTACTTTTCGAGTCTAGTATTCTTTCACTCGTTCCTTCATCAACAAAGATCAACGACTACTACAACAACAGATTTTTTCTTAAAGATTACTTTTATATCAATATTCAAGAAAAAAGAAGCAAGATGTAGGACCAGAATATCGCTACAATTATTTTCACGTGGGATTAACAACACTTCTGCGAGCATCATCGCAAGCTCTTCAACAACACTTTGCGAGAGTCAGAGAATAATACAAAGAATGACGTAATAGACAACGACAGCATAAAACATGAGAAAGATGTGAAGATTTTGTAGTTAGAGAGAATGCTCGCGAGAGCAAGGCAGGAAATGAAGATTTTGTGGTTATAAAAGAGTCTCGCGAGCACGATAGCAGATCTCGCGAGCACGACAAAAGAGTCTCACGAGCACGAGAAAAGAGTCTCACAAGCACGATAGCAAATCTCGCGAGCACAATAGCAGAGCCTGCAAGGAGCATAGAAAAAATCCTAAAAAATGGGAAAGATGAGTTGAATGTGAGCTGTCACCCACTATGAAGATACCTAGATAAAGAAAAGAGCAGGAGAGAGAAAGGGACAGAGACAATTATAGAAGAGAGGGATATTTTGCAGAGAAATATTAGGAGAGAGAATGTATTTTTCTTTGTCATCTTCTTCACCAAAACTAGATTTAGAACTCCATTAATGGAGATTATCAATGTAAATCAAATGTAAACTTAAACGATTATAGTGAAGAATCATGGATGTAGATCATATTGATCGAACCATGTAAAAAATCTTGGTGTCCTTTTATAATTTTAGCAATTTTACTACCATTTTTATGTGTAGATCTAGAAATTAATAACAAGATATGATAACGGGTGTGTTGTAGGATTTCCTGCAACTACATTTATAATCTTGCAGACACATTCAGAAACTTGCAAACTCATTCAGCACCTCGCAAACTATTCCAGAATTTCGCAGGAAATGTGATTATTTCGCAGAATATGATTATTTTATCGCATGAGGCAGAGGCAAGATAAGAATAAATAAATAATTCGTTCATTTAACATTTTCTCAAGGATTCTACCTCCGAAGATAAAGAACAGAGGCAACTATGGATTACCAAGAAAACATTTTATGTTCTTTATCTTCTCAGCAAGAATCATTTCCAAAATGGATAGGGATTTTCACCAAAAATAAAGTAATAATTTCGCATGAACAGAGGCAATACTTATGATTTTCATTCAAGGACGGATACTTCTTATATTTTGAGGATTGAGTACTTCTTATATTTCTTCAAGGATACTTCATACTTCGAATACTTCAAGAGTTAATACTTCTTATTTACTTAGCAAAGATATGGAACTTCACAAAAGAATAGAGGCAATTACGTACTTTTCGAGTCTAGTATTCTTTCGCTCGTTCCTTCATCAACAAAGATCAAAGACTACTACAACAACATATTTTTTTATTAAAGATTACTTTTCAAGCAATATTCAAGAAAAAAGAGGCAAGATGTAAGACCAGAATATTGCTACAACTATGTTCACGCGGGATTAATAACACTTCTGCGAGCATCATCGCAAGCTCTTCAACAACACTTTGCGAGAGTCAGAGAATAATACAAAGAATGACGTAATAGACAACGACAGCATAAAACATGAGAAAGATGTGAAGATTTTGTAGTTAGAGAGAATGCTTGCGAGCACAAGGAGGGAGCTCACGAGAGAAAGGCAGGAAATGAAGATTTTGTGGTTATGAAAGAGTCTCGCGAGCACGATAGCAGATCTCGCGAGCACGACAAAAGAGTCTCGTGAACACGACAAAAGAGTCTCGCGAGCACGATAGCAGAGCCTGTAAGGAGCATAGCAGAAATCCTAAAAAATGGGAAAGATGAGTTGAATGTAAGCTGTCACCCAATATGAAGATACCTATATAAAGAAAAGAGAAGGAGAGATAAATAGAGAGAGACAATTTTAGAAGAGAGAGAGAGATATTTTGCAGAGAAATATTAGGAGATAGAATGTATTTTTCTTTATCATCTTCTTCCCCAAAACTAGATTTAGAACTCCATTAATGGAGATTATCAATGTAAATCAAATGTAAACTTAAACGATTATAGTGAAGAATCATGGATGTAGATCATATTGATCGAACCATGTAAAAAATCTTGGTGTCCGTTTATAATTTTAGCAATTTTACTACCATTTTTATGTGTAGATCTAGAAATTAATATCAAGATATGATAAGGGGTGTGTTGTAGGATTTCCTGCAACTACACTTGATATTCTAGGCTTTTGATAATAAAAGAGATTAAATTGTAATTCTAATCATATATGCAAGCACATGTTAAAGATTGAATATGAATTCCTTGACCAATATCTTTCTCTCATTGATTATTTCCAACTATTTACTTTGCTTTTATTTTACTTTTATTTAAAAAAAATTAGAAACCCCCCCTTTTGGTTACTAAGAAACTAGAATTTGATAACAACAATCGCCTCTCTGTGGATACGAACTCTTCCTTACTTTATACTTCATTTATATTTTGTTGAGTAAGAAAGTGAAATTATTTTTGCTCGGCTGACAACCGACCAAATTTTGGCGCCGTTGCCAGGGAGGCATACGGCTTGTTATTTTGTTTAAGTTTCTTATTTTGATGTTATTTTAATCTCGTTTTTGAGAATTGTGTTTCAGGTACCTTGCTGAAATACATACTAAAGGAACCAATGGGTGATGCAAATCGCACACTCAAAGAGATAGCTTCTCAAAAGTTGGACCAACAACAATGGTGTATTGATGTAACATCCACCTTCGATATTAAGCCAAGTTTGGTCAGTCAAATACCAAAGTTCCATGGATTTGCCTCGAAGAATCCATACAAGCATCTTTTGGATTTTCAATGGTTTATTACAAGCATGATACCTCAAGGTGATGATGTTGATGAGGGAATGTTGCATGGTTTTCCTTTATATTTACTCGATGTAGCCAAAGATTTGTTGTATTAATTACCACCAGGTAGTGTCACGACATGGACAGCATTGAAGAAACTTTTCTTAGAGATGTATTTTCCTGCGTCCAAAGCATCCCAAATACGTAAAGATATTAGTGGGATTACGCATATGGAAGGTGAAACATTGTATGAATGTTGGGAACGTTACAAAATATTGGTTTCTAGTTGCCCGCATCATCAATTCAGCGACGCGTTGATTATTCTATAATTCTATGATGGTTTACTACTAAGTGATATGAATCTCCTTGACGCTGCAAGTGGTGGTGCACTAATGAACAAGACGGTGACACAAGCTCGAGAGTTGATCGAAAGTATGGCAACAAATTCTCAACAATTCTCAAGTCGTCGATCGGAGCGACCTACCAAGGGAGTTAATCAAGTTGACGAGATTATTGAATTACGTCAAAAAATGAGCAATATGATGGCAATGATGCAAAAAATTGCAGCAGTGGTTGTAAAACCATCACGTCTAGCTTATGAGAACGTAGAGAATGTCAATGCTATATTCTCAACTCAACCGTATGATATTTACTCCAACACTTACGAGCAAGTTGCAAGTTCAAGTTATGTTTACAGACATCCGAATGAGTTCCAACAACAAGTGCAATAACCACAACAAGGGCATAATCCAGAATTGGAAAAGATGGATACTTTGGTGGAGGCTCTAATGTCCGTGGTACAACAAAACCAACAACTAGCGAACTTAAATCAACAGAAAATGGATAATGCAATTAAGGAGTTGCAATCACAAGCTGGTCAACCACAGCAACAACAACCACTTCAAAATCTAGGGTCAAATATGGAAGAGTTGCTGCAATCTTTTATGAAAAGAACGGAGGGTACGGTCAAGGACTTGCAAACACAAGTTGGTTCAATGGTTGAGGAGATTAATCAGTTGCATGCACAAAATGGTGAGAAAATCCCTTCCCAACCTCTTAACTCAAGAGAGGGTGTCAATTCTATTACGTTGGGAAGTGGTACACAACTTGTGCAACCCGAAGTTACTAATTCTGGTGAAGAAAAAGCCCCAAAGGAACCAATTTTGGAGGAAAAGAACGCAGATTTTCCCCAAACTCCCGAGGTAACTAAATCCAACTCTAAACCTCTTGTTTCTACTTATGTTCCTCCTCTACCTTTTCCTGGAAGGTTCGCTAAAGCTAATGAGAAGGTGGAACAAGATAGGGATATTTGGGAAGTTTTTAAGAAGGTCCAAGTGAATATTCCACTCATTGAAGTAATTGGGCAAACTCCTCGCTATGCAAAGTGTGTAAAGGAATTTTGCACTAAAAAGCACAAGCACAAGCACAATCACAAGCTAACCGGTAATGAGGTAATGAGTATGGGGGAGAATGCTTCAGCATATCTTCGAAAGAAACTCCCACCTAAGTTGAAAGATCCCGGTAGTTTCACTATTCCATGCACTATTGGTAAAACAAGGTTTACAAAAGCTATGCTAGATTTAGGAGCTTCCATTAATGTTATGCGTACTTCGATTTATGATGCTTTAAATCTTGGTCCTCTTAAGAAAACCGTCATAGTTATTCAACTTGCCGATAGGTCTAATGTTTACCCAAAATGGATTGTTGAGGATGTTTTGATGCATGTAAAAAGACTAATATTTCCAGTGGATTTTTACGTTTTAGATATGAGTGATGTGAATTCATCCTCGTCTACACATTTATTGTTGGGTAGACCATTTATGAGTACCGCTAGAACGAAGATTGATGTTCACAATGGCACCTTGACTATGGAGTTCGATAAAGAAGTCGTTCACTTCAACATCTTTGAGGCAAGGAAACACCCAGGTACCATTCAATCAGATTTCCATAATGTGTTGGAAGTCGGCTAAGGCGTAACAAACAAGGAGCAAGTCGGGCTGACGACTTTAAACCAAGCGCCACCGGTTTTGTATCTTTATCTTTATCTTTTTATTTTTAAGCATTTTCTTTTATCTTTATTTTCTTTGTTTTTGCATATCATTTGCGGAATTTCCCACCTTGAACTTTCTTTGGACGAATCAATTTTACATTGAGGACAATGTAAAGTTTAAGTGTGGGGGAGCATTTATATGTTTGTATAGTTTGTTTGTTATGCCTTTTGTAAAAAAAAAAAAAATTGTGCTTTTTGAACTCCGAAATCTAGAAACTTGTGCCTTTAGGATGACACTATAAGTGGATGGAACCATCTTGATTGCAGGAGTTGAGGAACCAATTAACTAAAATGATGGACATAGCTCAGAAATTATAAATAACATGATAGTTGTTACCATATCTCGGAATATCACCATATCACATTCTATTTTTATTTTTCCATATTTATCTATTGTTTTCTAAGTGCTTTGGTGGGTCACTAATTGTTATTATTGATAGGATGAAATAGAGTGATTGAGTTGCTAAAAAAAAAAAAAAAAGACCGACCAATTAGACCAATCGGAATAAAAATGACACTTGGATAACAATGTGTGTGTGTGTTCTCCCTGTCTCCGTCGCCTAAACAAGCGTGGAATGCAGGATCCAAGGGAACTATCATGTAATCTACTGACAAGAAGCATGCACTTGGATCCAAAAGATCTAATCATGCTGTCTAAAAAAAGTGAAAAAGAAAAGAAAAGAAAAATATTATTATTGTTGAATAAAGTCGACTCCTAGTTCCCTTGTATATTCCGGTTGAGTTGATGTAGAATTAAGATTGTTGATCACTGGTTCCCTTGTATACGCCGGTGTGTTGACACTAGAATTCAGACCAGTAGCTCAATCCAATAGGATGCATAGGTTAATCTTGGCGGTGACCTTCAGACAGATATGGGAAACACCAACCACTTGTGAAAATTCGCAAACATCTACCTCTATATCCATCTTCTTAATCTTTTCATTGTGATTGTGGTTAGTTAGATTCCGAGTATTGTGGTTTGTTCAACTATCTAATTAGAGCTTTATTTACTTATATATGAATTGAATTTGCATCAAGGTACCTCCTCCTGTAGTCATTTTGGATTCGTTCATTGATTTGTCACAGGTATCCGGAGTTGGAAATATATAGGTTTTGTAGGAAGACCTCATGTAAACCTTCACGAGACTAAACCTCGTCCACTAGGGACACCTTGGGGTTCAAAGGCTTGTTATTTATGCTAAGAGTAACCGTAGCCTCGACGACACGGAGTTGTATGTATGCTTTATAATTATTTTGGTTGATTTTCTCGAGGACTAGCAAAGTCTAAGTATGAGGGAATTTGATAGGTATCTAAAACACCTTGATATTTATCTATTGTTTATTCTTTCTTTGCTTAGTTTTCTTGTAAAATATGTATCTTATGTTTTTTTTTGAGTAATTAGGTACTTTGGAGTCATTTGGAACAAAAGAAGAGGAAACGGGACAAAAGTGTTGGAGGATGACTATTTCTCATTATTTGCTTTTATTTCTTCATATCTGTCTGAAAAGTATGTCCGCTTTAGTGATGCAAATTCTGTCTGAAAAGCATGACAACTTTAGTGATGAAAAGACATTGAAGAGAAGAAGTGGATTTGAGAAGTAAAAGATGACTGTTTTTGGTGAAAGAATTCGAAGAAGAAGAAAGCGTTATTTGGATCGTAAAGGGCACAAAGATTAGTTCACAAGCGAGTGATACTTGGAGTCGGCTAACAACATACGCAACAATAAGTGAATAGGCAGTCGGGTCTGTAAAACTAACATGCCAAACATCACTATGTGGCCCTTATCCTAAGGTGTACGGTATCAATATCAATTCTCATCACTACCTAAACCTAAAAATCAGAGGAGCAATTATTGCCTCTATCATTAGTTTTTCTTTCTTTTACTCTACCTGAAACTACTGTCTAAAATCGAGAAGGGATGGCGGCACAGATAATATTCAGAGAATTAGAGAAGGGAGATGATACTACTGGTATTAAAATTAACGTGTTCGAATCTATTCTATCAGGAAGAAATGGTGGAGAAATTGAAGTCTGTGAAAGTCTGAGTTGGGAAATTAGTGAAGTTCTTGATGTATTAGTTGTTTAAATCGAGAATTCAGGAAGGAATCGATGTGGAAACCAAGGATGAAGATTAAATGAAGAGATTTGTTGCTGAAGAAGGTTGAAAGTGAGAATCGATGATGTTTTGAATTCATGGGGAGCTGTGACTTACAGAATTAGGGTCTTGGTTCTGATTTGATTGATGCCATGAAATATAGATGGGGTTTTGTTGTCGGGAGAAATGTTTGAGGGTTTGTGAAAATGAGAAGTTGGGTTTGCTCAAGAATCAAAATTGCAGCAAATTGGATCACTGGTTGTTGATGTTGTGATGTAAAGAGGCTCTGAAGTAAGAACTCAGAACGAGAAGATTCAAGTGAAGTTAGGGTTCTTGAATTGGGGTTGGTTCTTGTATTCATTTGGTGGTTTGCTGCATGAGATAGACCTGTAGAGGAGTGAATCCGAGATGAGCAGTGAAGAGCATCAATTGCAGGTGTAGATGTATGTTTAAGACAAGGGTTCAAGTGGAATTCTGGTCATATCAAATACGAACTGGTGGTTATGACTGGGCAGGAACAGATGGAGTTGAACTGAAATGAATAGGTGATGTTGGGTATGTTTGAAATGGAAGAAATGATGATGGAGCTGTACAAGGGATGAGCTGGTGGTACAGATGCAGTTCCAGGAACTGGTGATACTCAGATGGCAAGAGAACAAGAACGAGGTTGCGGCAATCGATGATTGGTTATGGTGATTGTAGAATGAACTAAAGAGTTGCTGAAAAATGATGCAACAACAAAGTAGGGATGCAACTATGTGGAGTTGAGTTGCAGCTGTTGCAGGGAGTTTAAGTTTGTTGTGTGTGGTAGAGCTGATAAGGGGTAACTGAGAAGCTAAGAAGTATCAGAAATGGCAGAGTTAGGCTTTTGAGATGAACTGTTATTGATAGCAGTGATGGATGGAGAACTCAGAGATGGTGTTGCAGGTGAAGAATAAAACCTAGATGAATGCATAGGTTGTATGAATGTTATACAATGCAGGGGAAGAGAATTATAGATCGATATGAAACAGTGGTACTGTGTTATTGCAACTGGAGTTGAAGCAATTGCAGGATGTCAGCTGGAGGGTTACAGGTGTTGTGTTTGCAATCAAGAGTGGGACTTGTACACTGATGTTGGTGGTGCTTGCATTACAGGGAGTACTCTTGTGACAATGGGTTATGCAGATTAGTATTACATCTGGAGTTACAGCCGGGATGATGAGCATGTGACTGTGGGGAATGGTGTTACTGCAGTCGAGAGAATAAGGAATGGGAAGATTCAAAAATTGGTATTGGTTGCTTGGAATCATTGCAGGATGGTTGATTTCTGGTGATAATGAAGTTGTAGAGTAGTTATAAACTGATGCTATGTGTTGAGTCAAGAGTTTACAGGGTGAAGAATTGGTTGAGCAAAAGAAATACAAAGAAGGGTGCAGTGGTAGTATGTCACAGTGTTGGTGGTTTGGCAGTGTTGTGAGTTAAATGGATGGAGCTGATTGGCTTTGGTCGCAGCTATTTAAAACTTGAGAGTTGAGAAGGAATAACACGCCACTATGGCTGGAAGTGGTGCAACACAAACTTTGGCCTTTGCAAAATGGCTTTGGCATGGCAGACAGATTATGATTCACTTAGCCCAGTTAACTCACCCTGACTCAGTAACTTTGACTGAGTTGACTCAATCACCTGAACGTTTTGACCGGTGACTGGTTTGACTTTGCCGGTCACCTGAGATATTTTCCGGCATCGGATTCCGGCAACTTCCGGCACTAGAACCAGTTTTCCGGCGGTCACTTTTGGCAGAGATTTTTACTGGGTTATCTTCACACATGGGTTTAATGGGTTTGGTGGATATTTATCTAATGTAGTTTAAAGACTTGGACCTAATTTTGGAGAAAAGCTACAAAAGGAAAAGTCTTCTATAACTTTTAGGAATATACGTATTTTACTTGGAGCAGCGGAGAGAGCGGCAACTAGGGTTTGCTTTCGTATTTATTTTTCATCTTCTTTATTTGATTATTGATGATGATGAATTCCATTAATATGTGTAACTAAATCTTATATTATTGGTTAAGGATGTAGTCCTATTTCTAAAACTTGTGCTTTAGTTATGTATTAGTTTTCTCTCTTTGTTTTCGTTCAAATCTCTACTGCTTTTAATAATCACATGATTGATGTATTGTGATAGGATTTAGATGTTTGGTTAGTTAAGTAGCCAATTAATTAAACTTGCATCTTTTCCATAGCTATTTTAGGGTTTCTCATCAAGCGATAACCCAAATACAAGTAGCATGATATGATTATAGTTTGTAGTGATACACTCTTATAATCATATGTAGAGTTTGACCATTGTTCGAATTGTCATGCGCAATGTATGACAATTGCATTGATTAGCCTATTTCCCAAACTTAATGCTCCTAGGAATTGAACTTAATTAGCGCAAGGAGTTAGGTTATTCTTTAGGTAGAATTCGCATATGCAGCTCTAATGTGTGTGTTGGTGAACTTAGGAAATTATCAGATTATCTTGCTCTCTTGATATTCTAGGTTTTTGATAACAAAAGAGATTAAATTGTAATTCTAATCATATATGCAAGCACATGTTTAAGATTGAAGATGAATTCCTTGACCAATATCTTTCTCTCATTGATTATTTCCATCTATTTACTTTGCTTTTATTTTTCTTTTATTTTACAAAAATCAGAAATCCCCCCTTTTGGTTACTAAGAAACTAGAATTTGATAACAAAAATTTCCTCTCTGTGGATACGAACTCTTCCTTACTTTATACTTCATTTATATTTTGTTGAGTAAGAAAGTGAAATTATTTTTGCTCGGCTGACAACCGACTAGCAACCAGGGGGAGTAAGGGCGGCACCCTCCATTAGGGAGATGATAAGTGTCTTAAGACGGCAATGTCATGGGTCTTTGTGTTCGCAAGAACATTTAGGCATGTCATATTGTCGCATGAAAAATACAGAGGCAACAAGCCATAAGAAAAAGTTAAGATGAGATCAATGGGTTTTTACATGAAAGTGTAAAGACGTCCTGCGATTTCATCACGAGACGACTATGTCATGGGTCTTTGTTCTCGCAAGGGAACTTTGGCCTGTCATATAGTCACAGAGAATTGATAAAATACAAGAGCTAAGGCAAGATCAATGGGTCTCTACATGCGAATGTAAGGACGTCCTGCGATTTTGTTGTAGAAAGAAACGTGGCGAAATAAGACCTTTAATTAGGAAGGAAAAATAAGACCACAAGAATAATCCTACCCATTAACTATTTCATTTTTCTAAGATGCAGGAGATATTTGTTCATTCCAAGAAAGATAATGAGGGGCAAGTATGGGAATTGATAAATAAAATATCATTATCTTTCTCGCAGAGTATTGAGAAGAACATAAATTTAATAGAGCTCCAAAATGAGTTTTAAAATTGAAAGAGGTTACATCATTCGCAAGAAAGAGAACTAAAAGAAAGCAAAAACAAAATTCAAGCATTATATTTGCCAGAGTTATTAGCCTCGCCAACATTCTTCTCGTGATCATCTTGAATTTCTTTCTTATTTAATGACTCATTAACGGTTGTTCCATCGCCAGTATCTACTTTAGTAAGAGGATATTCTTCTTTATCCACTGAATTTTCCTGAGAAACATCTTCTTCATCACTTACATACTCTAGATCACTAGCCATGGGAAGAGGAATTTCATCATCGTCTACTTCCAGAGGATTGACTGATACAGGGGAGAGAGCGTTGGATATTAAGATGTCATTCACGATAACTTCAGCACTAAGATGAACTTTGCGAAGGAAGCCTCTGTCGTGATTCCTAATTTCCATGTTCTTGTAGTATTCAAGATAGTCATATCTTTTTTCTGCACGATCACGAGATTGGACATAATTGGCTAGAAGTTCACCATTTTCTTTGCGGACTGAAGCCAGTTTATTAGCCAATTCAGAAATGGTGGTTTGAAGACTTTTCTCAGATTCTACGAGAAAAATAGATAAGCCAGAAAAACATTCAGACAAAGATCTTGCAAAAATATAGCAGAGAAATTTGAACAGAGAAGTTAACAATTAAGGAAGTCAAAATGACTACCTTCCCTTTGCGAAGATAAGTTTTGAATTAATGATAAGAAACAATTCTCCCACTGGTTCATGGCATCATCAAATTTATCTCCAATTATACCCTTCAGGCGAGATTTTATACTTTCTTCTTTAGAAAGGAGATAAGCATTTTCTTTCTCTAATAAGGAATGAGATTCTGTTAATCGGGAAAAACGTTCTTTGAGTTTACTAGCCTTTACACTTAGAGCTATCCTACCCTGGATGAGTTTATCCTTCTCAACTATTGACGATTCTGTTACTTCTTTGAGTTCTTCTTTCAATGAAGACAGAGATTGTTCTTGATTGTTACACACTTTCTGAAGAATACTTAAATGCTGCAAGGAGATCGCTATCTTATTTGAGAAGTTGCACTTTTCTTGAGATAAGGTCTCATTTTCATCTGATAAAGTTTATATCGCCAAATTAGCTTGGGTTAACAAATAAGAAAGACGAGTAACTTCGCTAGTTAACAGACTTTGCCTTTGTATTAGTTGGTTATTCTCATTGGTAAGATTATCTATTTTGTCGATAGAATATGAATGAAGGTTATCTAATCTATTATATTGGTCAGTCCAAGAATCTTTCTCAGCACGAGCTTCTTCAGCAATAGACTCAAATAGGAATCTCTCCAAGAATCGTGTCCGATTTACAACTAATGTAGTTGCAGGAAATCCTACACTACACCCTTGATAAGATATTATAGTGATTAACACATATTTGATGATTAAAAAAACACTTTTTTATTTGATTCTCAGAAATGTTTACAAGTAATGGAAGAAGATCAAGAACACAACCTCTCTCTTGAATTTTCTCTCTCCTCAGGACTTTCTTCACACTCAAAAAAATACATCATCCCTCTTCTGAATCTACTGGGTCTCTTTATATAGTGTAATTACATAGTGGATGACAGCTAAGTTTTCCTTTAATTTCGGATTTGGTTCATGATGCTCTCGCGGTAGTTGTAATGCTGACTCTCGCAGGTGTTGTGTCTATCGCTGGACAATCACGCTCTTCCCGTGTTTCTCCATTCGTCAGCTATTACGTCATTCTTTTAATTATTCTGTGACACTTGTGAAGTGTTTTTGGAAAACTCGCGGTAATGTTCGTAGATGTGTTGCTAATCTCGCAAGAGTAATATCATGGCGATATTATGGTCCTACATCTTGCCTCTTCTCATGTCTTTTCTGCGAAGGAGGAAAGATCATGAGAATTGAATCTTTCATAATGCCGCAAATTTTTATCTTTTTGCACCCTTCTGATTTGACACGTTTCTGTATCCTTCGCCAACTGTTTTTACATACTTCTTCTTCCATTCGGTTTTTGACACGTCCTTTTCAACCGCTGCGATCTGACCGTTCACATCTTTTCCTTGCATTAATTGCATTCATCTTTTCGAGAACTTTCTTCTTCTATAAATACTTATTTCATTATTTTCTTTTCTTATTTTTACTTTCTTCGTCCTCTCTGCAACTTCTCTACAATTTTACTGTTCTTCCGCTAATTGCGCATATGTTACTGCTGTGATTTCTTTCTCGTTCTTCAATCTTTTCTTATATTCTCATACTCAAAAATGGTTGCTCCTGGGCATAAAAATTTGGTTGCTTTTGGTGAGATGCGAAAAAAGCTTAAAAATAAGGATTTTACTTTGTCTACAATTCCAGATCAGAACCCTAAATCTAAACTTTCTATCTAATTATTTTCTGATCATCAATGCTTTCGCGAGAAATTTATAGTCTTGCTAGGTCAACTTGAAGCTGGTCTTCCCATTCCTCTCTACGATCCTGAACTTCCTTTGTTCTATGAGATACTTTCTCATCAAAATTCTCGCGAGCCATATACCAACTGGGTGGGGATTGCATCCATCTGCTGGTGGAATATGCTACTCGCGATGCGGATAAAAAATCTCGCTACCATGAAACTGCGAAGAATCCTAAATTCAAGGATGTTCCAATTATTCCCGCAATGTATACCATAGATAATTTCTTCATAAATTATGACATATTCCCCATGAAGAGGGATACCACCTGTTGGGGTGTTCGCTTGCAAAAGAAGGATGATGTCGCGAAAGATAAAATGCTTATGCTGGATATTGATTGTCATACTAGTACTAATCAAGGTCCGTGTCATTCCAGCGATGAAAAATGGTATATCTTCCCTTTACTTTTAGAGGGTTCATATATTTCTGGTACCCATGATTTACCTGCGAATCTCGCAGAGTTCCAACCGTGGGTATTCAGCTGGCCTGGGAGAAATAAATAAGTATGTTCTCTTAATTCTTTACATAATAAATTACCATTATTAATTTCTTCATGTCTTTAGATTCTCGCTGACTATCTCTCTTTTATCAGATTGAAAGGTTGAAAGCCAGCTATGATAAGTTTGGGAAACCTGCTACTTTCTTAGCTCTCAAATCTCTCACAGATGAAGTAAGAAATATTTCTTTATAACTTTTTACAATATATTGTTTCCTCTATTTCTTATGTTTATCTGTGTTCGCAGGAAATCGAAGAAAGAGAACCTGTGAAGATTGTGAAAACTAAAGGAAAAGACAAAGATGCTTCTCGCAAGGAAGAATCTATTATTCCTCTCAAAGAGAAGTCTGCTGCTCCTCACAGAGAAAAATCTGGTGCTCCTCCTTTGAAGAAAAGAAAAACATAATTCTCTTCTTCTTCAACTCCTCAAGCTAATGCAGAAAACTCGAGTGGTAATTCTGATGATTTTAATGCCGATGTCCCTTCTACCATGGAGTCTTCCCAATATGATTCCTCCATGACTCAACTGTTCAAGATCTTCGGCGATATTACATGTGGTATCGCAAATGATTATGGAGATGAAGCTCTTAATGGGGTATCCCAGGCTCTCGCTGAAGTCTGTAATGCTCCGATATTGGTTGATAATGATTCCCTCCAAGGAATCTCAAGATCAATATCTCCCAGTCTCTTAAATTCTCTTGGTATTCTGGTATATTTTCATTTCTTTACTATACTTATGTATTCATGTCCTCGCCAGCTTTAATTTACATTGTTCTCTTGCAAACTGGAAGAGCTTCCTTTGCTGTTTCCTCAGACTTGGAGAGGAGGTGTGCATCTTTTCGCAAGAAGAATGTGGATTTGGAATCTGAGTCCGCTAGTCTTCGCGGGCAATTGGAATCTGGTCAACTGACCTTCAAGAAAAAATCAAGCAGTTGGAAACTGATCTAACTTTTTCGCAAGAAAAGGTCGCAAGGCTTCAAGCTGCGAATGATCATCTTTATGGTAAGAAATCTTTTCCTTTATTTTTATCCTTGTATTCCTTTGCATTTTGTTCTTATTATTCTTCTTCGCAGATGTTTATGGTCTTTCTGACGAAGCCGTATTCCTTCGTTATTTTCCAAACCCAATAGATGATGATACACTTCTCAATCGCCTTAATGAATCCTTAGGTAGTTACTCAAATGAACAGATTAACTCCCTTTCTGTAGATGATCTTAGATCCAAATTTCATGTTTTAGCAATTGATCATAGATCTAGCTTGAAAGCGGACAATGCATCTAAGCGTCAATATCTTAATTCTAAAGAAGAAATCAAGATTCTAAGAGCTCAAAAAAGTGATCTTATAGATGAAAGGGATCGCATCTCTAGACAGGGAGCACAAACCTTAGCGGATTTTCATAAAACCCTTCTTGAAGTCCAAATTAACAGAGATAAACTTATCCGCGAGAGAGATGATCTTGTTAAAAGATAAAACCAAATCCGTTCCCGTCTTCTTATTAACGATGATGATGAATTTGCTTGGGCTGCAAAGATTCTTGACAACACCAGAGCTAACTTAGGTGTAGATGTTAGTCTTCATGTTAAACAAGCGGCCTTAATTAAGTACATGATTTCTGAAAGGGAAGGTTGCTAATTGTTCTTCCTCATTAATTTCTTGTCATTAATCTTCTTATCTTTGCAGAATTTTCAATTTTTTGTTATATATTCGCAGGAGTTGAGAAAAGATATACTGAAAGAATTGGAGAACTTGAATCTGATAAGAATCAACTCGCAAATAATCTGCTGCTCGCAATGAAAAATATTCAAGGTTGAAAGATCAATTGAAGATTACTGCTGCGAATTTTAGTAATGCCCTTATTGGTGTTCGTAACAACTCCATTAAAATGGTATGCAATGATCATAACATTCCTCATTCTACATATCCTGATCTCGCAGAAGAAATTCCAGCGAATACTCCAAATCTTGTTATCTCTGATAGCGGAGCTGAGGAATCTGATGAGGATGAAGCTGATGGTAAAGGTGAAGAAGAAGAAAAATATGGCGAAGATGATGATGGATCTAATTAGTCTTGAACCCCTCTGTAATATTTGTTCATTTATCTCTTTCTCCTTGTATTATACTGCTGCGAGTATCTCCAGCTTCTAACATTCCTTAATGTATAATTTTTTTTTGCTTCTATCTGTAAATCGAAAAGCAATTCTTTTCTGCGATATAATCAATCAACATAATTATTAATCTTTAACTATCTGTATAAATGTGTCATATAATAATGTCCACATAAATTTATCATATGATGATGAATAACAATTTTATCATTCTATGCATTCCCATACTTGCCTCTGTTATTCATCTGCAATATCAAAAAATTGAGTAGAGCTTAGATATCAGTTGTAAATAAAGTTGAGTTGCGAGCATAATCGCAAGCAGCAGTTGTATACTTTTATAATCTATGCGTAAATATCGCAAATTTCATAATCTCTACGGAAATATCGCAGTCATTCAACTTCTTGTGGTCTTATTATGCCTTCCTAGTTAAAGGTCTTACTTTGCCACTTTTTGTATTTACGACAAAATCGTAGGACGTCCTTACACTTGTATGTAAAAACGCATGGATAGGTGCCATATCCAGGAATAGTTCCCGGCTAGGTTCCACGGCCTTGGCCTAAGCTTTCAAGGCCAAAAATGACACATGGCTAGGTGCCATGGCCGAGAATGGTGCCCAAATAGGTGCCACAGCCTTGGCCTAAGCTTCCAAGGTCGGAAATAGCGCATGGCTAGGTGACATGGCCGGGAATGGCGACCGGCAAGGTGCCACGGCCTTGGCCTAAGCATTCAAGACCGAAAATGATGTATCGCTAGGTTCTGTGGCCGGTAATGGCGCCCGGATAGGTGCCACGTCCTTGGCCTAAGCTTCCACGCCGAAAATGATACACGGATAAGTGCCATGGCCTGGAATGGCGCCCAACTAGGTGAAACGGCCTTGACCTAAGCTGTCAAGGACGAAAATGATGCATGGCTAGGTGCCATGGCCAGGATTGGTGCCCGATTAGGTGCCATAGACTTGGCCTAAGATTCCAAAGCCAATAATGACGTATGGCTAGGTGCTATGTCTAGGAATGACGCCCGTCTAGGTGCCACGGCCTTGGATTAACTGTCCAAGGCCAAAAATAATGCATGACTAGGTGCCATGGCCGGGAATGGTTCACGGATAGGTGCCACAACCTTGGCCTAAGCCTCAAAGGCCAAAAATGACGCATGGCTAGGTATCATGGACGAGAATGGCGCCCGACTAGGTGCCACAGCCTTAGCTTCCAAGGCTGAAAATGACGCATGGTTAGGTGTTATGGCCAGGAATGGCGCCCGACTAGGTGCCACAGCCTTGGCCTAAGCTTCCAAGGTCGAAAATGACATATGGCTAGGTGCCATGGACGGGAATGGCGCCCGAAAAAGTGACACGGCCTTGGCCTAAGCTTCCAAGGCCGAAAATGACGCATCGCTAGGTTCCATGGCCGGTAATGGCTCCCGTATAGGTGCCACGGCCTTGGCCTAAGCTGTCAGGCCGAAAATGATGCACGTATAAGTGCCATGGCCGGGAATGGCGCCCGACTAGGTGCAACGGCCTTGGCCTAAGCTTCCAATGCCGAAAATGATGTATGGATAGGTGCCATGGTCGGGATTGACATCCGGATAGGTGTCATAGCCTTGGCCTAAGATTCCAAGGCCAAAAATGGTGCATGGATAGGTTCCATGGATAGGTTCCATGGCTAGGAATGGCGCCAGTCTAGGTGCCACGGCCTTGGATTAACTGTCCAAGGCCGAAAATGATGCATGGCTAGGTGCCATGGTCGGGAATGGTTCCCGGATAGGTGTCGCGACCTTAGCATAAGCTTCCAAGGCCGAAAATGATGCATGGATAGGTTTCATGGCCGGGAATGGCGCCCATCTAGGTGCCACGACCCTGGATTAAGCTTCCAAGGCTGAAAATGATGTATGGTTATGTGCCATGGCCGGTAATGGCGCCCGGATAGGTGCCATGGCCTTGGCCTAAGCTACCAAGGACGAAAATAACGCATGGATAGGTGCCATTACCGTGAATGGATCATGTCTGGATGCGACGGCCTTTTCCTAAGTTTCCAAGGAAAGGACGGCTACGTGAGATGGCCTTGGCCTAAGCTTCCAAGGCCGTTAATATCGCACGGATACATGCAATGGGTACCTGAAATAATTTGCATTTGATTTCTCTTATCTTTGTGTAGCACAAACCTTGATCGGCTGAGATCCAACTAGAATCGAATTTATTCGATTGAGTAGTGTATGCGTGTTGTTACCACAACAAATTAATTAATACTTTACTACCTAATTAACAAATAATATAGGGTAGTCAAGGTCGATCCCACGAGGAGCAAGAGATTCTAGTTGTAAAATTGTCACAAAAAGGGGGTATTGGTTGTAAAATTTATAAAGCAAAAGAAATAAACAAAGTAATTAAAAGGAAATCAATAAGAGAGATTAGATCAAGGAATCCTTCTTCGCTGCAAAACAATGATTAAAGTTATGTTCTTTTCCACTTCTTATTAGTCACAAATTATCACCAACCGTGGGTATAGCAGCTAGATCAGTGCTAACCCCAAAATCCCTTATATCACCGGATACGGAAGTTCTCGACTACCGGATTCTATTCACCAAACCACCTAGTAGTAGATCACTCAAGATGTAATTTAGTTAAACGCATTAAGATTTATGAATTTATTAGGTTGATATTAGTAGTTAAACTCTTAGATCAAGGTCCACTTGCTAACGTTGTTTTTACACACAATTGCTCCACGGAATCCCTCCGCAAGGTCTCGTGTTTGCTACTTATGTGAAAAGTCAAGAAACGATTACTTATCCCCTAACTTACACTAGCTTTAGATTAGACTAACAAATCAATCTAGTTGTACACCTAGATAATCTATCAATCAATCATGAATGTCTTTAAGATCACTCCTATTAGTAAAAACAAACGATAATCATGTGAAAACTTCAAAGTAGATTTAAAACAAACTCAAAACATGTTAAGAACTAGGAATTCATCCTTAATCAAATTAGTTACTCATGCTTAAAGAGTTCACACAAAGAGAAAAGTATTGTGTGTGTATCAATGTGTCAATGTGTTGTAAAAGATGTGTGTATCTAAGTGCATCTATGTGTATGGAAGTGTAGAAGTTCTTCTCTATTTATAGGCTTCAATGTTCTCCATATCTTCCTAGGAATAGAATCCCTTTCCTTTTGTAGCTCATTTCCAAATCCAAGCCTTTCTCAAATCTTCCATCTCCTCTTTCCAAATCCAATCCGAATTCTTCATTTAATTCCAAGTCCAACTCTTCACATCCCATGAGGTAAATCCACACAAAATTCTGCAACTTTGGCTTGCCGGAAAACTGTGTTTTTGGCCGGAAATAGGACGGAATCCGTCGCCGCCGGCCACCTGAAAATTCTCCTCCGGTCAAGGTATATTCCGTCAGTCCACCGTTAGGACTAACGGTCAAACAGGTCAAAACCGTAAGTCAAACGTTAGTCAAAAGTCAAGGGTCAAGGGGCTGAGTTAGAACGAGTCAGAACCGAGTCACCGGCTAACTCGGTGACTAGTTCTGACCAAGCCACTTGCACTGAACCTTATTGTTCACGGCCAAGATGGCCATGCCAGTCCTGCTACCCAGCCATGATGGCTGTCATCTGTAACTTGCACACATCAACACCACCTCTTCTGCTAACTTAGATGCAATTCACCAGTCATGCACAACTGCCAATTTTAATCCCAGCCATGATGGCTGGCCCTGTCTGCAACTTCTCTTTATTCATCTTAGCATTCGCCTCAACAGTATCCTCACAACCAATTCAGCACCCTTGCCTGGCCATTTTCTCAAGCTCATGACCTGCAACTTCAACTTAAGCACTAGTTACACCTCTATCTCACCAATTTCATTCCTTCCATAATCACCAGTTCCACAAACTCCCCTGCAAAGCATTCACCAGCTGTGACACTGCCATCAAACACCACCACATGAATTCACAGCTTCCCATTCTCCTTTGTGAGCTCAAACACAACTTGTCACCAATTCCATAACCTCCACCTGCAACAAAGGCTCTTCCATTTGCACAAACCACCTGCAGTTCCATTACCACTACCATCTTGAATCTCCCTTTACTTCATTGCCATTCTTCTCAAATGCTCAACATCAGTTCCATCTCATTTTGTAGCTCATGCACCAGCACTTCCCATGACACTCAACATCACCAGATCTGTACACCATTCCAAGCACCAGCAGCTTCTTTAGGTCAATCCATCTCTTCCATCTTTCGATTAACAACAACCACCATCAGTACATCTCGCATCCCTTTTTCATCTTCATAATCGCTTCTCAACACAAACACACAGGTCCCAATTTCCATTCAATTCAACCAAACTCCTTGCTTCATAGTAGCTTCTTCTCAAACCCAGATTCAATCCACATCTTTCCATGGCAGTCAGATTCGATCCAACCATATTTCAACATCAAACCCATTCAATCCATTGCTCAATGACTGAATCTCAAAACCCATTCAATCGCTTCTCTGTATTCCATTTGCTTCTCGATTCCAAACCCTAAATCGCCTAATTCTCTCGTAATTTGGGCAGAACCCATCTCTTTCTGGACCATATCTCCTCGGTTGAACTCGTACCTCGAGATACCACCAATCTCTCCATTTCTTCCATGAATTCCACACGACAATTTCAGCTTGTTATTCTCTCAATTTTTCGGTCTCTCGATTTCAACAGCAGCATACGCTGCTTTTTCTTCGTCTCTGTTTCAGGCGTACCAAGTGAATGAGATCGAGTCTAGGTTTAGGTCAATATAGTTGGGTCTTGGATCCGGGTTCGGATCTAGATGGGTACGCCCCATGGGTGTGGGTATATGGGTCAGATTCAGACACCCCACTAATTAGCAACCCCACAGGATATTTACACCTACTCATAATGATAAGGGACACCCAGATGGCACCCCTTAACCACAGCTAGACTATATTTAGTGCTCCCCCAAATCAGAGACGCCCCTTAACATTGACTGGGCTCCAGATAGTGTCCGCCCCTAAAATGACCTTTTTGCCCTTTTAGCTCAAATTGAATGATTTCTTCTCCTTTTCCTCCGTGCGACTCCAGAGTACCTAATAACTCAAAAATACACGTAAAATACATAATTTACAAGAAAAATAGCAAAGAAAGCATAAACTCTTACATAGTAAATTAGGTGTATTCTACACCTATCAAATTCCCCCACACTTAGACTTTGCTAGTCCTCGAGAAAATCAAACTAAAACTTACAACTTCAAAGCGTTCCAGCATCCCAAGCATCCTAAGAGTTATGAAGACATAGAGTTTCTGCATGCTAGTAATGAGAAGTTAGAAATACTAAAGAACGTATTCTCATCCTTAAATGTTGAGTGAGAAATAACCACACCATAATGAGAGAACACATGTTTTAGAAACGATCAATAAGCATTTCGCCTCGACTTCTGCCTCACTTAAAAGGGTTTTATGATAATTGCACTCAAAAAGACGGCTTTTTTATGGGTCTCACATGTGTGCAGGTAGGAACGAAGAGATAATTCCTGCAACACGTTGAATGGTGGGAAGAATAACTTCCGAAATTTTGAAAAACCCACATCTTTTAACATTTTGAAAAAACCATTTTTCTAACAATCTCTAAGAAAGGAAATCAACCACTTATATCAAGGATGAGATTACTTACTTACCTTCACATCCGATTGCCAATTATGATAACACCACTCTCACGGAATCCAAAAGAAACGTCTTCCGCTCCTTGTCTTCATCTTCTTGGTCTTCGGCTTCAACTATTGATGATAAACACTTGAACTTCATAAATCCTTGACAATTTGTAACCTTTTTCCTCAAAATCCTTGTCGCTTGAAACTTCATTATAGATTTTCCTTCCCCACGGATTATTCAAAACAAAACAATAATAGACATTTCTCTTGTTTCATATATTTATTTTTTATTTTTTATTTTTTTTTCTTTTAGACAAGAGAAACAAAATACAAAACAAAGTGAAAAATAAAATAAACCATGGCCGTGGAAAAGTACTTTACCGCTTGATTCTTCACAACTTGTATCCCCTTGAAATCATAAACTTCAATAATTCTCACCTTTCGCTTTTCTTCGCTTTTGTAAATAAGTCTTAATACTTGGATATAGAATTACCTCATTGCATTTTAAGTCTTCAACATGTATGTAAAATCTGCTCATTGTATGTTGCTTTACTTGGATATAAAAAATTTGCTCTTTTTCTTGTTCCATTGTTGCTTGCAAACCTTGAACCTTTTCAACTTTCCTTGTAGATTTTGATGTTGCTCCCTTGTTGTTGATGATTATGGTGTTTCTATGGACCCGTTGTTGTCGAGCGAGAGAATGGTGCTAACTGCAAATCGAACTACAAGAAGGTAGCTTTCATCTATAAACGTCACCCTCATGATTGACAAAGATTAGCACTCAAGAGATCAAAATAGTGCTGAAATTGGTGTGAAATTGGGTAGCTCACCATTCTACCCGGAATTAACGTACGGTGACACACACTCAAAAGAAGCTCTTTAGTAAAGGAAGAATTTTTGGTCGGTGCCTCTCATGATATGAAAATGGGTAGTCTCCACTAATGATTGATCAGCAACTCTAATAACGCACTTCTCCCTGCACCAAATTTGCATCACCGGCATGATTAAATCCATTATTTAACACTCTAACAAGCAAGAAATCGAACGTAGTTCCCTAACACTTCCAAGTTCAATTATGTCGGTCAGAATTCTCTATGTAATCATACCTAGAAGCATGCTAGTGACTCTAAAATCTCTAAAAGTTGAAGTTTTAATGCAAAAGAAAAAAAAACGTTTTTTTTTTTATGCAAAAATATATGCGTAGCCACTCCCCCACACTTAAACCTTACATTGTCCTCAATGTAATTGAATCGTCCAAGTAAAATCAAGGTGGGAAATCCTAATATGATATGGAACAAGAAAAAATAAACACACAAAACAAAACGCAAATAAAAATAAAAGGATAAGAGATACAAAAACCGGTGGGTTGCCTCCCACTTAGCGCTTGTTTTAAAGTCGACGGCCCGACATGGCTCTTGTAAGACTCACTCCCCATATACCAACAATCGGAAAATTTGGGGGTCCTCCCATAGTACCTGTTTTGCAAACAATAACTCCATACAAATATTAGCACAAGAAAATAATAGTAAAGTTATAGCTCGATAGAAATTTCCCCCACACTTATTCTTGTCCACACTCGGAAGTGTATAAAGTACATAGAATTTAGGAATTTCTATGCATTCCTCTTGGCAAACCTGCATAGTATTAGCATCAAGTGTTTCCAATGGTGGATATCGAGAAACAAAGTCATTCAAAAATACTTTCGAAGCACATACATTCAAACCAATAAGAGGTAAAGGAGAAGAATTAACATGCAAAGGGTTAGACAAACCTTGCACAATTTCTTGTATTACGGTATCCTCCTCATTCTTAAAAAATTCAAGTGAACTACTTACCTCTTGTATATCGTGGTCCTCTATCAAACTTTGCAACCATTCTTCATCATTTTCTACCTTAACCAAAGTCTCGGCATCATCATAATCATTAGCAAGTTCAATTGGGTCTTCCACAAATTCAATCAATTCGGTTTCATTATCGAGCATCACCTCTTCAACATCTTCATCATCGGAATCGGGCCATTCACTAAAGTGATTTTCGTCGGTAAAAATTGTAAGATCTTCTTGTGAGGGTGTTACACCGTTTACAACAATAGGAAAGTCACACCCAATCTCCTCCTTTTGAATAGGCGAAGGATCGTTATTATGATCCGGAGTTGGAATAACTTCCTCATGGTTGCAACTTTCATACACTTTTGCGGACTCATAATTTTCCCTAAGGATTTTTTTCCAAGCACTAAATGCATCTTCCTCAAGCTCTACCTTTTCAATAGGTGATTGATCATTATTAAGATCAAGGCTCGAGTAATCTACACTAGCATCATCAAAAGTTTCCAAAGGTTGGTCCTTTTCAACACAATCATCTTCATTATCGGAATCACCATAATAAGAATCTTCATCGGTTTCATAACCTTTATCCCGACGTCATTTAAGTTCCATATGAATGGTCTTACTAATTTCTGCGACAAGCTCTTCCGAGTCTCCATCATCTTCCAATTTGTATAACTTTTGTGCAAGTTTATGGATATTAACACGCTTACCATCGTGTATAGAGTTTCTAGATTGTATATCCTTAAAAAGTGAAGGAAAAACACGATGAAGAGGAGTATATTCCCAACTCTCCGTCTGCACATTACCGTCATAAGGTTGTTGATATGTATGAGAATATCCATAAGGCTCCGAAGGATTTTTATCATAGCCAAAAGATTGGTTTTGATTGTATCCTAAGGGTGGTTGGAAATTGCCATGATGTTGAGGTTGAAAACCGTATTGATTGTTGTAATATGCTTGCTCTTGTCCACCATACATGGAAAACCGGTACCTGAAAAACAATTCTCAAAAACTAAGTTAGATACGGTAAAGAATCCAAAAAATCAAAAATAAAGCAAAACGTAAAAAGAAAACAACTAAAATCATCCGATGCTCCCCGACAATGGCGCCAAAATTTGTATGAGTGTCGTTACCACAACAAATTAATTAATACTTTAATACCTAATTAACAAATAATATAGGGTAGTCAAGGTCGATCCCACGAGGAGCAAGAGATTCTAGTTGTAAAATTGTCACAAAAAGGGGGTATTGGTTGTAAAATTTATAAAGCAAAAGAAATAAACAAAGTAATTAAAAGGAAATCAATAAGAGAGATTAGATCAAGGAATCCTTCTTCGCTGCAAAACAATGATTAAAGTTATGTTCTTTTCCACTTCTTATTAGTCACAAATTATCACCAACCGTGGGTATAGCATCTAGATCAGTGCTAACCCCAAAATCCCTTATATCACCGGATACGGAAGTTCTCGACTACCGGATTCTATTCACCAAACCACCTAGTAGTAGATCACTCAAGATGTAATTTAGTTAAACGCAGGTTGATATTAGTAGTTAAACTCTTAGATCAAGGTCCACTTGCTAACGTTGTTTTTACACACAATTGCTCCACGGTATCCCTCCGCAAGGTCTCGTGTTTGCTACTTATGTGAAAAGTCAAGAAACGATTACTTATCCCCTAACTTACACTAGCTTTAGATTAGACTAACAAATCAATCTAGTTGTACACCTAGATAATATATCAATCAATCATGAATGTCTTTAAGATCACTCCTATTAGTAAAAACAAACGATAATCATGTGAAAACTTCAAAGTAGATTTAAAACAAACTCAAAACATGTTAAGAACTAGGAATTCATCCTCAATCAAATTAGTTACTCATGCTTAAAGAGTTCACACAAAGAGAAAAGTATTGTGTGTGTATCAATGTGTCAATGTGTTGTAAAAGATGTGTGTATCTAAGTGCATCTATGTGTATGGAAGTGTAGAAGTTCTTCTCTATTTATAGGCTTCAATGTTCTCCATATATTCCAAGGAATAGAATCCCTTTCCTTTTGTAGCTCAATTTCCAAATCCAAGCCTTTCTCAAATCTTCCATCTCCTCTTTCCAAATCCAATCAGAATTCTTCATTTAATTCCAAGTCCAACTCTTCACTTCCCATGAGACAAATCCACACAAAATTCTGCAACTTTGGCTTGCCGGAAAACTGTGTTTTTGGCCGGAATAGGATTTTAATCCGTCGCCGCCACCACCTGAAAATTCTCCTCCGGTCAAGGTATATTCCGTCAGTCCACCGTTAGGACTAACGGTCAAACAGGCCAAAACCGTAAGTCAAACGTTAGTCAAAAGTCAAGGGTCAAGGGTCAAGGGGCTGAGTTAGAACGAGTCAGAACCGAGTCAGCTGGCTAACTCGGCTGACTAGTTCTGACCAAGCCACTTGCACTGAACCTTATTGTTCACGGCCAAGATGGCCATGCCGATCTGCTACCCAGCCATGATGGCTGTCATCCGTAACTTGCACACATCAACACCACCTCTTCTCGCTAACTTAGATGCAATTCACCACCATGCACAACTCGCCAATTTTAATCCCGACCATGATGGCTGGGCCCTGTCTACAACTTCTCTTTATTCATCTTAGCATTCGCCTCAACAAGATCCTCACAACCAATTCAGCACCCTTGCCTGGCCATTTTCTCAATCTCATGACCTGCAACTTCAACTTAAGCACTAGTTACACCTCTATCTCACCAATTTCATTCCTTCCATAATCACCAGTTCCACAAACTCCCCTGCAAAGCATTCACCAGCTGTGACACTGCCATCACACACCACCACATGAATTCACAGCTTCCATTCTCCTTTGTGAGCTCAAACACAACTTGTCAGCTAATTCCATAACCTCCACCTGCAACAGCAAAGGCTCTTCCATTTGCACAAACCACCTGCAGTTCCATTACCACTACCATCTTGAATCTCCCTTTACTTCATTGCCATTCTTCTCAAATGCTCAACATCAGTTCCATCTCATTTTGTAGCTCATGCACCAGCACTTCCCATGACACTCAACATCACCAGATCTGTACACCATTCCAAGCACCAGCAGCTTCTTTAGGTCAATCCATCTCTTCCATCTTTCGATTAACAACAACCAATTACTGTACATCTCAGATCCCCTTTTTCATCTTCATAACTGCTTCTCAACACAAACACACAGGTCCCAATTTCCATTCAATTCAACCAAACTCCTTGCTTCATAGTAGCTTCTTCTCAAACCCAGATTCAATCCACATATTTCCATGGCAGTCAGATTCGATCCAACCATATTTCAACATCAAACCCATTCAATCCATTGCTCAATGACTGAATCTCAAAACCCATTCAATCGCTTCTCTGTATTCCATTTGCTTCTCGATTCCAAACCCTAAATCGCCTAATTCTCTGTAATTTGGGCAGTAAACCCATCTCTTTCTGGACCATATCTCCTCAGTTGAACTCGTACCTCAGATACCACCAATCTCTCCATTTCTTCCATGAATTCCACACGACAATTTCAGCTTGTTATTCTCTCAATTTTTCGGTCTCTCGATTTCAACAAAGAAGATATATCGCTTTTTCTTCGTCTCTGTTTTGAGCGTACCAAGTGAATGAGATCGAGTCTAGGTTTAGGTCAATATAGTTGGGTCTTGGATCCGGGTTCGGATCTAGATGGGTACGCCCCATGGGTGTGGGTATATGGGTCGATCTCAGACACCCCACTAATTAGCAACCCCACAGGATATTTACACCTACTCATAATGATAAGGGACACCCAGATGGCACCCCTTAACCACAGCTAGACTATATTTAGTGCTCCCCCAAATCAGAGACGCCCCTTAACATTGACTGGGCTCCATATAGTGTCCGCCCCTAAAATGACCTTTTTGCCCTTTTAGCTCAAATTGAATGATTTCTTCTCCTTTTCCTCCGTGCGACTCCAGAGTACCTAATAACTCAAAAACACACGTAAAATACATAATTTACAAGAAAAATAGCAAAGAAAGCATAAAATCTTACATAGTAAATTAGGTGTATTCTACACCTATCAAGTAGTTGCGTGAAATCGGCACCGCTTTATAGTTTCTTGTTGGATTCTATATTGATTGATTGCAAATCTAAACTCTGTTACTTCGGTAGCTGTTGGATAGATTGAACTAACTAGGAAAATGAGTTTATTAGTTTAAACGGAAGAGCTTTTGCATATAACTTGAAATATCTTTATCTGGAAAGAATCAATAGAGTTGTTACCAAACATATTTGTTGTTCTTTTACTGTTTGGAATATGATCCAAAGGAATTGTTCCAGTGCGTGAACTTATTGAATGTTGGAAGTGCATGGATACTGAAGAAACTAAGTGAACTAGGGTTAGTTTCTTGGTCTCAACTATACGAAGTTGGTTTAGATTTTGTTTAGCGGCTTAATTCTGAGAGTATTCAATTATGGACTTGGTCCCAGGATTTTTCTGCATTTGCGGTTTCCTCGTTAACAAAATCATGCTGTGTCTTTTAATTTTCTATTCCCGTAACTATAATTAAAAGTAAAATATGCAAACGTTAACTCCGTATTACTTGATAGTGATCCTATAGAGTTTGGTTAAGTCTGAACCTATTATCAAGTAATCACATTTTGATTATAGTATTATCTCGATCTCATATCCGTAGACGATCACACAAAGTGTAAATACCGATTTGTCGTATTTGATATGTTTTTTAGTTTACATAGATATCTTATCGATCCTTTGAAATGGTATTACCTTTCTGCATCTTCCTTATTTCAGTGAAGTATGTTAGGACCTTCATGGACCATATGAACCTACTATGGGCCTGACCACATAACACCGATGTTGTCCCTACTTGACCACCTTAGGATAAGAGGTGTGCGGTTTTAATCTAAAAGGCATCGATGCTACGTATGGATATGCCCAAGATTATTAAGCTCCACATGTACTCCTCTTTCTTCCATATGTGACTATCCCTAGTTATACATATATGATTTATCGCGCCACATACTCCAAAAATCTCCACCTTGGCAAGATTAAACCACTTAACCAGTCCAATCAGACTCCACCATATGATTACCATATGTATATGCTACTCATTAATCATGATTATTGTCATTATACACCCTGGAATCCTTCTTCACCTTGAGTTAATGAGAATACAAGCACTAACTCCACCTTGAGCATTTCCTTGCCCTCCTAGAACCCTGGTCCACTTGAGAGTTAATGTGTGAGACATTAACTCCACCTTAAGCGCCAATTCAACCTTGAGCATTGCCTTGCCGATCTAAAACCATGATCTACCTGAGTCAATGGGTAACTTCACCTTGAGCGTCAGTTCAACTTTGGGCCTTGCCTACTCCACCTTGAGTCTGACTCCACTTGCGCCCTAAACCGAGTGACATCCACTGTAGTAGCAAGAAATCCCACACTACACCCTTCACAAGAATTCATACAATCAAATTATTTTAGATCAACAATCATAATTTTTATTGATTATTCTCACAAATTTTACAAGATGAAAAGGAAATGAAGCTAACAAATTAACAACCGCTCTAGACTTTCTCTCTCCTAATGACTTGCTTAACACTCGAAAAAAAAGATCTCTCTCTCCTTACGCCTGTTCAACTCTTTATATAGGGAATTACATAGTGGATGACAGCTAATCTATCCTTTATTTTAGGATCTGACTTGCGATATTCTCGCAAGAGTTCTATTGTTAATCTTTGCAAAACTATAATTATCGCAGAGTCATCACACTTTTCTCATGTTTATACCATCGTCATCTGTCATGTTATTCTTCAAATCACTCTGCGACACTCGCAAAGTGTTGTTGATCAAACTTCGCAAATGTGTCCTTATTGCGATATCCTGATCTTACATCTTGCCTCTTCTCATGTCTTCTCTGCGAAGGGGAGAATGTCATGAGAAACTATTTTCAAAATACCGCAGCTGTTCATCTTCTCATTCTTCATCTTTTTCTACCGACACGGCTCCGTGAACTAAGCTTTAGTGTCTACACGTGTTGATTATTCCTTCACTCACCGGCATATTTAACATTAACCGGTCATCTTCTCTTGCCTATTTAAAGAGAGATCTGGTGGAAGAATAATCTTCTTCTTTTACTTCATCTTTATCTTCTCCATCTTCATATTCTCTACAAATCTTCATCATATGTAATTTTTCTTTTTTATCGAATTTATCTTTCTGCTACTGTTCTTTCCTACTTTCATGGAATCACCAAGGTTAGTTTTTCCTTTTTCTTCTTTTGATTTTGATGAAACTGATTTTATTTTGTTTTACTGAAATCATCTTGTTTGTTCTTCATGTAATTACCATACTGCTTCTGTTTTAGCAAAAGCACTACCAGTACGAAATTTATAGTTTAAAACCCTAATGCTCCCAAAAGTTCGCAACTCAAGGTTCCCGAGAGAAAAAGAAAGTCTGTGAATGACAATGTAGTAAGAAATATGGATCTTTTTAATAACAATATTGTTGCTTATGTTTCTTATCTGAGTTGTAATTCGCAGGGTGATGGAGATGCCACTAAACCTACCAAGAAATCTCTCCAACCTAAAACTGTTGAAACTTCCGTTTCCTTTCCCAAACTTGGTCTTTCAACTTCTTCTTTGTAAACGGATCATCTACATCCTGTTTGCGAAAACATCGCAATAAGCTCTGATACTTTAACTAATCCTTCTATGGATGATATTCCCATTGCAAAACCTGTTGCGAATGAAATCCCTTCCTCCCCTGTGACCGATATTTCTCAAATTCATTCCACCATAATCACAACCACTGATCTTCCTAACACTTTTTCCTCAAATGACATCTCTTTAACAAAGAATGACGATCATTAACTTTATATTAATGCTGCTGCTTCATCTGAGTTTCTCCCCTTTTCTAAGAAAACTGCGGACGGAGTGGATATTGCCTTCAAGGTTTTATCTGATATTTTAGATGATGTCAAGAAATTATCTATGGACCCTGTCAAATCTGGTGTCTGCAAAATCTTAAGTAAATATTTTGGTTCTGATAGGATAGTTTCGCAAACATCCTTAGAGAAAGAAGTTGAAGTTTTGAAGGAAAATCTTCGCCTTCAAAGTCAGAAGTTTCAAAACGTTTCTTTGGATTGCGAACTTCTTCGCAAGAAAAATGATGAATTAAAAGGTATGAAATTCTTATCTTCGTTCTTAACTTTCCTCTTTACAAATTTGTTCGTTCCATGTTATTCATTCTTAAAGGCTCTTTTTGCTCATTAAGCTTTAAACCAGAAACAAATAATGGAGATATATCATTTTGAATCTTCCGCTGAAGAAATTCGTATTGATAGAGATATTTGGATGGATCAATATAACCGATTAGATAATCTTCATACATATTCTGTTGATCAAATAGATAATCTTACCAAATAGAACACCCAATTAGTTCAGGAGCAAAACTCATTGAACCATGTTTTCAATCGGACTGAGTCACACTCTGAGAATCGGGAAACAAACTCAGTAATTTTCGTTTTCTGAATCTGTTTTTCTCGATCAAAATTTTCATTAATTCAGGTGAATCAACGTTTAGTTTCAATGATTGGTGGTATTTTTTCTTTTATTTCCCTTGTCTGAAACTGGTTTAGATTGATTGTGCCTTTTGGAATCATGGAAGCTAGATCGCGGATGAATAACAATAATTTTAGTTTCTTTTCTTCTGATCCAAGAGAGAAGAGTGTGGGGAGTAAAATTCCTTCTTTAGTTCCATCTTTATATATTCCCGATGAAGATATCAATGAAAGCTTGAATGAGTGGAAATTCAGTTTAATTGGGAGATTGGATTTTGTTAAAATAAAATTTACGGTTGCAGAAGAGGCCTTGAGAAAACAATGGTAAAGGTTTTTTCATCATCAAATTAGCTAATGAAATTGATATGAAGTATATTTGGAATGGTTTTTGGAAAATTGATTCACAAATCCTGAAACTGAGACTTTGGGAACCTAATTTTAATCCTGCTGCTTAAAGATCTACTACAGGTTTTGTATGGGTAAATTTTCCAGGGTTAGGCATTGAATACTGGTAAGAAAAAATTCTTATGTCTTTAGGTGATGCAGTTGGAAGAGCCATAAAGGTTGATGAAACAAGCCTTAAATGGGAAGTTGGGTATTATACTAGTATTCTTGTTGAAATAGATTTAGCAAATGTTGTTCCACATCATGTTCTGGTTAAATCAAAGTATGGCAGCTTTGAACAAGAAGTGCAAATTCCAAAATTACCAAGTTTTTGTAGTCATTGTAAGATGGTTGGTCATTTGGTTACTGAGTGTAGATTGTTAAGAAATGAACCATTACAATAAGGTGGTGTTGGTGATAATCCTGTCATTATTAAGAAGAAAATTTGGAAACAGAAGGAGAAAAAGGTTATGCAACCAATTGGTTTTGATATATGTATTACTCCAACAAATCAAATGTCAAAGGAAAGGGATACTGAAAATTGTAATGAGGATTCAGTTGTAGATTCTATAATTTCTCCATTGGTGAAGGATACTGAAACTTCATTTTTTAATGTTATTAATGTGGAGCCTGAGAAGGAAGTGGGTATACAAGAGGTGGTGAAGAAAGTTATTAAGCCTAAAAATATAAGTCTGATTACAACAAGAAAACAAAATACTCAGAATTTAGTTAAAGAGTAAAAAAAGGGTAAGAAGCCCTGTAACTTCTCAACCTCACAAGTCCAAATGAAGGTCATGTTCTAGAACATAAGGGGGTTAAGGAGAATTAATGCCAAAAATAAATTGAGAAGTTTAGTTAAAAAATTTAGCCCTACTTTAGTTATTGTAGCTGAGCCAAAAATCAAATGGAATTCTAAAGACTGTAAAAATTTGAAGTTGAAAGGTATGCATCACAAACTAATTCATAATACAGTAAATGGTGAAAAGGGTAATATTTGGATCTTTTGGAATTCTTCAATCTCTGAACCTACAGTGGTTTCCATTACAAAGCAAGTAATAACAGTAAATGTTGGAGGTGTTTTAGTTTCAGGGATTCATGCTGCATCACTTACAGTTGATAGAAGATCTATATGGTATGAACTGGAGTTTGTCAATAATTTGGATTTACCCTGGATTTTAATAGGTGATTTTAATACTATGTTGAGTGTTGAAGAGAAGAAAGGTGGGAGATCTCCTCTCAGGTAGGGCTGTCAACGGGTCCGGGTCCTCCCGGGTAGTACATGGCCCAGAACCGGACCCGGCATATCAGTATCGGTTCCGGGTCCTAACGGTTCCGGGTCCGGTTCCATAATGTGTTGGCCCAGAACCGCACCCGTTTAAAGTCCCGGATACCCGTCGGGTCCGGGTACCCGTTGGGTATTAAATAAACTATTAAAAAACTATTAAAATCTTAATTTCTTTCTCTTTTTAACTTGAATATAAATTATTTTTATAAAAATTTATTATTATTTCTTTATTAATGTACTAAATAAATATTAAATGTAAGAAAAAAATCAAAAATAAAAAAAATTCAAAGCCGAAACAAGCAAAAATACCTATAATTTTGCTAAAAAAATTGTCAAAAGGTTAAATAAACGGGTACCCGTTACCCACGGGTACCCGACGGGTATTACCCATTAACATTCGGGTCCAATCGGGTAATTACCCGTCGGGTCCTAAGTTGCTAATGGGTCTAACTTTAGGACCCATAACCGGACCCGATTTAGCGGGTCCGGTTCTGGGTAGCGGGTAACGGGTACCCATTGACAACCCTACTCTCAGGGTATCAATGAATGATTTTCAGGAAGTTATAAGTAGTTGCTCCTTAATTCAAGCTCCAACTTCAGGCTTAAAATACACATGAAGTAACAACAGAGCAGGTGTTAAGAGGATTGTGTGCACTTTGGATAGATCATTATATAATGTAAAGTGGCTTAAAAAAATATCCAGATTGGACTTATAAAGTGGGAGTAAGAATTATTTCTTATCATAGTCCACTTTTGGGTTCTTGTGCATTAGTTCCCAAGCCAAAAAAATGTTACTTTTAGAATGTTAAAGATATGGATTGAACAAGAGGACTTCAAGGAGTTAATTCAAGGGGTGTGGAATGAACAACTGTATGGAAACCCTGTTTTTATGCAAAAAATGAAGATTTTGAAAGTCAAAATAAAGGAGTGGAATTGGAATACTTTTGGGGATGTTAGAGTTAAATTGGCTGAAGCTGAAAAGGAGGTGCTTAATGCTACCATCAAGTCTGATATGGATCCAAGTAATATTAGTTTACTGAATAATTTAGTGGTAACTAGAGGGAAGAAGGAGATATTGTTACAACAACAACAGTCCATTCTCCACCAAAAATCAAGAGAACATTGGTTGAAAGATGGTACTTCCAATACTAGATTTTTTCATACAACCATCAAAATGAGACAAAATGCTAATGCTATCACAGAGCTTGAAGATGATTCTGGTGCTATTATTACTGATCAAGGAAGGATAGATGATTCTTTTGAGAACCATTTCAAAGAAAAATTTAAGTACAAGGAGACTAAATTCACTGAAGGGATTTTTGATACTATTCCTTAAGTGGAGACTACAGATGATAACAGCATGCTTGAAGCAACTCCTACTGAACATGAAATCAAAGAAGTTGTTTTCTCAATAAATCCAAATAGTGCACCAGGCCCTGATGGATTTCCTGGTTTTTTCTATAGATATGCATGGGAGATAATAGGGGAAGATGTTGTTAATACTATAAGATATTGCTGGACAAAAGGATTCATTCCAAGAGGTTTGAATTCTAATTTTTTATTCTTACTAGCTAAGTAAAAGGTGCTAGGAGACCTAACCAATTGGTCTGAGCAACTTCAGTTTTAAAATCTTCACAAAGATTATAACAACAAGAATGTATAGGTTGATGGGGAAGATCATTTCTGAGCAGCAAGGTGCCTTCTTGAAAGTAGACATGTCAAATTTAAACTTGGGCATGTCAAATTGAATCTTGGGCATGGTAATGGAAGCAAAAGCCTATGGTCTTGGACATCTAAAAAATGATCTTAGACATGTCAAATTTAAACTTGGGCATGTCAAATTGAATCTTGGGAATGGGCATGAAAGCACAAGCCTACGATCTTAGGAACTTCAAAATTAATCATATGCATGTCAAATTTAAACTTGGGCATGCCAAATTGAATCTTGGGAATGGGCATGAAAGCAAAATCCTAGGATCTTGGGAATCTCAAAATTGATCCTAGATATGTCAAATTTAAACTTGGGGATGTCAAATTGAATCTTGGGCATGGGCATGGAATCAAAAGTCTATGGTCTTGGGCATCTCAAAAATGATCCTATGCATGTAAAATTTAAACTTGGGAATGTCAAATTGAATCATGGGCATGGGCATAAAAGCACAAGCCTACGGTCTTGGGAATCTCAAAATTGATCCTAGACATGTGAAATTTAAACTTGGACATGTTAAATTGAATATTGGGCATGGGCAAGGAAGCAAAAGCCTATGGTCTTGGGCATCTCAAAAATGATCCTAGGCATGTCAAATTTAAACTTGGGCATGAAAGCACAAGCCTACGGTCTTGGGAATCTCAAAATTGATCCTAGACATGTCAAATTTAAACTTGGGCATGTCAAATGGAATCTTGCGCATGGGCATGGAAGCAAAAGCCTATGGTCTTGGACATCTCAAAAATGATCTTAGACATGTCAAATTTAAACTTGGGCATGTCAAATTGAATCTTGGGCATGGGCATGAAAGCACAAGCCTACGGTCTTAGGCACTTCAAAATTAATCATATGCATGTCAAATTTAACCTTGGGCATGTCAAATTGAATCTTGGGCATGGGCATGAAAGCACAAGCCTAGGGTCTTGGGAATCTCAAAATTGATCCTAGATATGTCAAATTTAAACTTGGGGATGTCAAATTGAATCTTGGGCATGGGCATGGAATCAAAAGCCTATGGTTTTGTGCATCTCAAAAATGATCCTAGGCATGTCAAATTTAAACTTGGGAAAGTCAAATTGAATCATGGTCATGGGCATGAAAGCACAAGCCTACGGTCTTGGGAATCTCAAAATTGATCCTAGACATGTGAAATTTAAACTTGGGTATGTTAAATCGAATTTTGGGAATGGGCATGAAAGTACAAGCCTACAGTCTTGGGAATCTCAAAATTGATTCTAGACATGTCAAATTGAATCTTGGGCATGGGCATGGAGGCAAAATCCTAAGGTATTGGGCATCTCAAAAAAGAACCTAGACATGTCAAATTTAAACTTGGGCATGTCAAATTGAATCCTGGGCATGTGCATGAAAGAACAATCCTACGGTGTTGGGCACCTCAAAATTGATCATATGCATGTCAAATTTAAACTTGGACATGTCAAATTGAATCTTGGGCATGGGCATAGAAGTGAAATCCTATGGTGTTGGGCATCTCAAAAATGATCATAGACATGTCAAATTGAATCTTGGGCATGGACATGAAAGCACAAGCCTTCGGTATTGGGAATCTCAAATTTAATCCAAAACATGTCAAATTTAAACTTTGGCATGTCAAATTGAATCTTGGGCATGGGCATGGAAGTAAAAGCCTATGGTCTTGGGCATCTCAAAAATGATCCTAGACATGTCAAATTTAAACTTGGGCATGTCAAATTGAATCTTGGGCATGGGAATGAAAGCACAGGCCTACGGTCTTGGGAATCTCAAAATTAATCCTAGACATGTCAAATTTAAACTTGGGTATGTCAAATTGAATCTTGCGTATGGGCATGGAAGCAAAATCATATGGTCTTGGGCATATCAAAAATGATCCTAGACATGTCAAATTGAATCTTGGGCATGGGCATGAAAGCACAAGCCTACGGTCTTGGGAATCTCAAAATTGATCCTAGACATGTCAAATTTAAACTTGGGCATGTCAAATTGTATCTTGGCATGGGAAAGGAAGCAAAATCCTATGGTCTTTGATATCTCAAAAATGATCCTAGACATGTCAAATTTAAACTTGGGTATGTCAAATTGAATCTTTGGCATGGGCATGGAAGCACATGCCTAGGGTCTTGGGAATCTCAAAATTGATCCTAGATATGACAAATTTAAACTTGGGCATGTCAAATTGAATATCGGGCATGGGCATGGAAGCAAAAGCCTATGTTCTTGGGCATCTCAAAAATGATCCTAGGCATGTCAAATTTAAACTTTGGCATGTCAAATTGAATCTTGGGTATGGGCATGAAAGCACAAGCCTACGGTCTTGGGAATCTCAAAGTTGATTCTAGACATGTCAAATTTAAACTTGGGCATGTCAAATTGAATCTTGAGCATGGGAATGGAGGCAAAAGCCTAAGGTCTTGGGCATCTCAAAAATGATCCTAGACATGTCAAATTTAAACTTGGGCATGTCAAATTGAATATTAGGCATGGGAATAAAAGCACAAGCCTACGGTCTTGGGAATCTCAAAATTGATCCTAGACATGTCAAATTTAAACTTGGGCATGTCAAATTGAATCTTTCGCATGGGCATGGAAGCAAAAACCTATGGTCTTGGGCATCTCAAAAAAGAACCTAGACATGTCAAATTTAAACTTGGGCATGTCAAATTGAATCTTGGGCATGTCCATGAAAGAACAAGCCTACGGTGTTGGGAACCTCAAAATTGATCATATGCATGTCAAATTTAAACTTGGACATGTCAAATTGAATCTTGGGCATGGGCATAGAAGTGAAATCCTATGGTGTTGGGCATCTCAAAAATGATCTTAGACATGTCAAATTGAATCTTGGGCATGGGCATGAAAGCACAAGCCTTTGGTATTGGGAATCTCAAATTTAATCCAAAACATGTCAAATTTAAACTTGGGGATGTCAAATTGAATCTTGGGCATGGGCATGTAAGAACAAGCCTACGGTCTTGGGAATCTGAAAATTGATCCTACACATGTCAAATCTAAACTTGGGCATGTAAAATTGAATCTTGGGAATGGGCCTGAAAGAACAAGCCTATGGTCTTGGGCACTTCAAAATTGATCATAGGCATGTCAAATTTAAACTTGGGCATGTCAAATTGAATCTTGGGAATGGGCATGAAAGCACAAGCCTACGGTCTTGGGAATCTCAAAAATGATCCTAGACATGTCAAATTTAAACTTGGGCATGTCAAATTGAATCTTGGGCATGGGCATGAAATCACAAGCGTACGGTCTTGGGAACTTCAAAATTGATCATAGGCATGTCAAATTTAAACTTGGGCATGTAAAATTGAATCTTGGGCATGGGCATGAAAGATAAAGCATACGGTCTTGGGAATATCAAAATTGATCCTAGACATGTCAAATTTAAACTTGGGCATGTCCAATCGAATCTTGGGCAGGGGCATGGAAGCAAAAGCCTATGGTCTTCGGCATCTCAAAATTGATCATAGACATGTCAAATCTAAACTTGGGCATGTCAAATTGAATCTTTGGCATGGGGATGAAAGAACAATCCTACGGTCTTGGGAACCTCAAAATTGATCCTAGACATGTCAAATTTAAACTTGGGCATGTCAAATTAAATCTTGGGCATGGACTTGGAAGCAAAAGACTATGGTCTTTGGCATCTCAAAAATGATCCTAGACATGTCAAATTTAAACTTGGGCATGTCAAATTGAATCTTGGGCATAAGCATGAAAGCACAAGCCTAAGGTCTTGGGAATCTCAAATTTGATCCTAGACATGTCAAATTTAAACTTGGGCATCTCACATTGAATCTTGGGCATGGGCATGAAATCACAAGCCTACGGTCTTAGGAACTTCAAAATAGATCATAGGCATGTCAAATTTTAACTTGGGCATGTAAAATTGAATCTTGGTCATGGGCATGAAAGCAAAAGCCTACGGTCTTGGGAATCTCAAAATTGATCCTCGACATGTCAAATTTAAACTTGGGCATGTCAAATTAAATCTTGGGAAGGGGGATGGAAGCAAAATCCTATGGTCTTGGGCATCTGAAAATTGATCCTAGACATGTCAAATTTAAACTTGGCCATGTCAAATTGAATCTTGGGAATAGGCATGTAAGAACAAGCCTACAGTCTTGGGAATCTGAAAATTAATCTTAGACATGTCAAATCTAAACTTTGGCAAGTCAAATTGAATCTTAAGCATGGGCCTGAAAGAACAAGCCTATGGTCTTGGGCACTTCAAAATTGAGCATAGGCATGTCAAATTTAAACTTGGGGATGTCAAATTGAATCTTGGGCATGGGCATGTAAGAACAAGCCTACGGTCTTGGGAATATGAAAATTGATCCTACACATGTCAAATCTAAACTTGGGCATGTAAAATTGAATCTTGGGCATGGGCCTGAAAGAACAAGCCTATGCTCTTGGGCACTTCAAAATTGATCATAGGCATGTCAAATTTAAACTTGGGGATGTCAAATTGAATCTTGGGCATGGGCATGAAAGCACAAGCCTACGGTCTTGGGAATCTCAAAAATGATCCTAGACATGTTAAATTTAAACTTGGGCATGTCAAATTGAATCTTGGGCATAGGCATGAAAGCACAAGCCTACGGTCTTGGGAACTTCAAAATTGATCATAGGCATGTCAAATTTAAACTTGGGCATGTAAAATTGAATCTTGGGCATGGGCATGAAAGATAAAGCATACGGTCTTGGGAATATCAAAATTGATCCAAGACATGTAAAATTTAAACTTGGGAATGTAAAATTGAATCTTGTGCATGGGCATGGAAGCAAAAGCCTATGGTCTTGGGCATCTCAAAATTGATCATATACATGTCAAATCTAAACTTGGGCATGTCAAATTAAATCTTGGGCATGGGGATGAAATAACAATCCTACGGTCTTGGGAATCTCAAAATTGATCCTAGACATGTCAAATTAAAACTTGGGCATGTCAAATTAAAACTTGGGCATGGGCTTGGAAGCAAAAGACTATGGTATTTGGCATCTCAAAAATGATCCCAGACATGTCAAATTTAAACTTGGGCATGTCAAATTGAATATTGGGCATAGGCATGGAAGCACAAGCCTATGGCCTTGGGAATCTCAAAATTGATCCTAGACATGTCAAATTTAAACTTGGTCATGTCAAATTGAATCTTGGGCATGGGCATGAAATCACAAGCCTACGGTCTTGGGAATCTCAAAATTAATCCTAGACATGTCAAATTTAAACTTCGGAATGTCAAATTGAATCTTTGGCATGGGCATGGAAGCAAAAGCCTATGGTCTTGGGCATCTCAAAATTGATCCTAGACATGTCAAATCTAAACTTGGGCATGTCAAATTGAATCTTGGGCATGGGCATGAAAGCACAAGCCTACGGTCTTGGGAATCTCAAAATTGATCCTAGACATGTCAAATTTAAACTTGGGCATGTCAAATTAAATCTTGGGCATGGGCATGGAAGCAAAATATTATGGTCTTAGGCATCTCAAAAATGATCCTAAACATGTCAAATTTAAACTTGGGCATGTCAATTTGAATCTTGGACATAGGCATGAAAGCACAAGCCTACGGTCTTGGGAATCTCAAAATTGATCCTAGACATGTCAAATTTAAACTTGGGCATCTCACATCGAATCTTGGGCATGGGCTTGAAATCACAAGCCTACGGTCTTGGGAATCTCAAAATTGATCCTACACATGTCAAATTTAAACTTCGGAATGTCAAATTGAATCTTTGGCATGGGCATGGAAGCAAAAGCCTATGGTCTTGGGCATCTCAAAATTGATCATAGGCATGTCAAATTTAAACTTGGGGATGTCAAATTCAATCTTGGACATGGGCATGAAAGCACAAGCCTACGGTCTTGGGAATCTCAAAAATGATCCTAGACATGTCAAATTTAAACTTCGGCATGTCAAATTGAATCTTGGGCATGGGCATGAAAGCACAAGCCTACGTTCTTGGGAACTTCAAAATTGATCATAGGCATGTCAAATTTAAACTTGGGCATGTAAAATTGAATCTTGGGCATGGGCATGAAAGATAAAGCATACGGTCTTGGGAATATCAAAATTGATCCTAGACATGTCAAATTTAAACTTGGGCATGTCAATCGAATCTTGCGCAGGGGAATGGAAGAAAAATCCTATGGTCTTGGGCATCTCAAAATTGATCCTAGACATGTCAAATCTAAACTTGGGAATGTCAAATTGAATCTTGGGCATGGGGATGAAAGCACAAGCCTTCAGTCTTGGGAATCTCAAAATTGATCCTAGACATGTCAGATTTAAACTTGGGCAAGTCAAATTGAATCTTGGGCATGGGCTTGAAATCACAAGCCTATGGGTTTGGGAATCTCAAAATTGATCCTAGACATGTCAAATTTAAACTTCGGAATGTCAAATTGAATCTTGGGCATGGGCATGGAAGAAAAAGCCTATGGTCTTGGGCATCTCAAAATTGATCCTAGACATGTCAAATCTAAACTTGGTCATGTCAAATTGAATCTTGGGCATGGGCATGAAAGAACAAGCCTACGGTCTTGGGAATCTCGAAATTGATCCGAGACATGTCAAATTTAAACTTGGGCATGTCAAATTAAATCTTGGGCATGGGCATGGAAGCAAAATACTATGGTCTTAGGTATATCAAAAATTATCCTAGACATGTCAAATTTAAACTTGGGCATGTCAATTTGAATCTTGGGCATAGGCATGAAAGCACATGCCTACGGTCTTGGGAATCTCAAAATTGATCCTAGACATTTCAAATTTAAACTTGGGAATCTCACATTGAATCTTAGGCATGGGCTTGAAATCACAAGACTACGGTCTTGGGAACTTCAGAATTGATTATAGGCATGTCAAATTTAAACTTGGGCATGTAAAATTGAATCTTGGGCATGGGCATGAAAGCAAAAGCCTACGGTCTTGGGAATCTCAAAATTGATCCTAGACATGTCAAATTTAAATTTGGGCATGTCAAATTGAATCTTGGGCAGGGGCATGGAAGCAAAAGCCTATGGTCTTGGGCATCTCAAAATTGATCCTAGACATGGCAAATTTAAACTTGGGCATGTCAAATTGAATATTGGGAATGCGAATGTAAGAACAAGCCTACGTTCTTGGGAATCTCAAAATTGATCCTAGACATGTCAAATTTAAACTTGGGAATGTCAAATTGAATCTTGGGCATGGGCATGAAAGCACAAGCCTACGGTCTTGGGAACTTCAAAATTGATCATAGGCATGTCAAACTTAAACTTGGGCATGTAAAATTGAATCTTGGGCATGGGCATGAAAGATAAAGCATACGGTCTTGGGAATATCAAAATTGATCCTAGACATGTCAAATTTAAACTTGGGCATGTCCAATCGAATCTTGCGCAGGGGCATGGAAGCAAAAGCCTATGGTCTTGGGCATCTCAAAATTGATCCTAGACATGTCAAATCTAAACTTGGGCATGTCAAATTAAATCTTGGGCATGGGCATGGAAGCGAAAGAATATGGTCTTGGGAATCTCAAAAATGATCCTAGACATGTCAAATTTAAAATTGGGCATGTCAAATTGAATCTTGGGCATAGGCATGAAAGCACAAGCCTAAGGTCTTGGGAATCTCAAAATTGATCCTAGACATGTCAAATTTAAACTTGGGCATGGGCTTGAAATCACAAGCCTACGGTCTTGGGAATCTCAAAATTGATCCTAGACATGTCAAATTTAAACTTCGGAATGTCAAATTGAATCTTGGGCATGGGCATGGAAGCAAAAGCCTATGGTCTTGGGCATCTCAAAATTGATCCTAGACATGTCAAATCTAAACTTGGTCATTTCAAATTGAATCTTGGGCATGGGCATGAAAGCACAAGCCTAATCTTGGGAATCTCAAAATTGATCTTAGACATGTCAAATTTAAACTTGGGCATGTCAAATTAAATTTTGGGCATGGGTATGGAAGCAAAATACTATGGTCTTAGGCATCTCAAAAATGATCCTAGACATGTCAAATTTAAACTTGGGCATGTCAATTTGAATCTTGGGCATAGGCATGAAAGCACAAGGCTACGGTCTTGGGAATCTCAAAATTGATCCTAGACATGTCAAATTTAAACTTGGGCATGTCACATTGAATCTTGGGCATGGGCTTGAAATCACAAGCCTACGGTCTTTTGTGAGCGTCGTTTACTCAACAAAATAAAAATATATTTCCCACTAATCAAATATAATATAGCGGTTGTAAGAGATCGTTCCCACGAAGAGTAATGCAATTTTTATGTTATCTAAATCGGCGAAAATAATAAAGAAGGATAAAAAGAAAAAGATATTGAAGAAATCCTTCGCAATTACTAACCGTTAACTCAACATTGTACCCTTTTATATCTTGTTAGACTCAATTGTCACCAACCGTAGGAAAGCAGGTATGCTTAGCAATCCCCAAAAACTCCATTTATCACCGGATACGGAAGCGCTCGACTACCGGATTCTATTCAAAAGAACCACTTTGACACGGAAGCGCTCGACTACAAGATGTAATTCCCAGAACGCATTAAGATTTATGAATTTAGGTTTGATCCCAGCAGTAAAATTCGGTACGCTCGGTCCACTTACTGGTGTTGTCTTTACTCGCAATTGCTCCACAAAATCCCTCCGTAAGGTCTTGAGATTTCGACTTTTGTAGGAGTTAAGAGACAATTATGGGTCGACTCAACTCTCTACTAGCATTAGAATGATTAATAAACTAATCTGGTTGCGCACCCAAACCAATCTAAGAACCAATCATAAACCTTCGATATGGTAAAAACAATCCACAATGAATCAATTTAAAATTTGAAAAAAACTTGCAAAATAATTGAGCTTCACATTAGAACTTTGAATTCATCCTTACAATATAAAAGAATAGAAAAGAGATAGTTCTCCCCCTAAGGGGGAGAAAAACGGTGAAAAAAAGATATATGTCAAGAAGATATTAGGATTGTGCCTAGGGTTCTCTATATATAGAGTTTTGTAACCTCCTCCTAAAGAAACTAGAAAACCTAGAAAAAATAGGAAAGTGCACCTCCTCTTGAAGAAAACTAGAAAACCTAGCAAAAATAGGAGAGTGTCCCGTGCATCAAATCCCGGACCAAAGAAGGTTGTAAAACCCTGGCCAAATTCCCAAAGTCACGGCCTTAGTTTGTTCGTGTAAGTGTTTTGGCTCAAAAGCCTATTGGGCTTGCTCTGCAGCTGCAGAAGCCCAACTGATGTCTTCATTGGCTTGTACAGTGGGCTTGCAAATCCATCCCATTATCTCCATTTCTCAAACTCGACTATTGCTTCCTCTCTTTATCAAAACATCACTTCTTCTCATCACATGCTTCTCCATTACTTCCCAGCATCTGTGTATATTTCCATGCATTTCCATCACCGATGCCTATTTCTTCACATCTCGTCCTCATCTGCCATTATTAACTAAAGTTCCACCAGTTAACCACCAAACCACCATTTCCTGCTACTCCTCATCGACTATGCTTAACCCCAGCTCGAGATCACCTACCATCATAACCATGCATGTCGACAGCAAGTTCATCATTGCCAACAGTCTTTATCAAAGCTAAGCTCGTCGTCACTATAGCTCCAACCCACAGCGTCATTCAATATTCTCATGGCAGCAACACTATGTTTTGAGCTCTTCACATCATCTCCAGCTTCACCAGCAAAAGCCACACTAGTTCATCATCACTTCTGTCATCTCCCTGAGTTCATCATCATCACAGCCATCATCACTGACGAGTTCTACTACCAGCATCACTGTCTAGTTTGAGTATACCTTCCTGTCGAACAACCCATTACTCCATCGACTACCAGCAGTCTTGCCATCAAACAACTTCACCGTTAGTCGTCAGCATCACTTAGTCGTAATCCATGCATATACGTATTCTACTGTGGTTGTTAACATCCTACCCGACTAGCACTTCTCTGCTCGTTCTCCACTGAGAATCACCTACCATCACAAGAGTGAAATCATCACTCTTCAGCTGAGCATCTTCTCAGTTAGCAGCCCAACTCCAACAGCGACTGCCAAAACCCTATCTTCTACCATGCAACAGTCCATGGGCTCAACTCTTCTGTCAGTCAATAATACATGCAAGTGAACTAGGTTGGCCTCCCAAACAGTCCATGGGCTCAGCCTTGAGGTAAAGCCCACCAGCTACTTCTGTTGATAACCACCACAAACCACCAGTCCTTAAGTCCATAACTAAATCCCATACAGTAAAGCTCAAAAACCACCTAGCTTGTGGTTGTACAGCCCTGAACTTCGGTGCAGCTACGATGTGGTTTCCCATGCAAAGATAACTCCATCTCTCTTTTGGAAAATTGAATGATTTCTTGTTCTTTTTGGGAATAAGCTCCAAAATTCCCATAAAATATAAAACAAAGCTAATAATACAATTTCACACAAAAACTATCTAAGAAAGCATAACCATTCGATACTTAGAGAGGCATTTTTTATACACCTATCAGTCTTGGGAACTTCAAAATTAATCATAGGCATGTCAAATTTAAACTTGGCCATGTAAAATTGAATCTTGGGCATGGGCATGAAAGCAAAAGCCTACGGTCTTGGGAATCTCAAAATTGATCCTAGACATATCAAATTTAAACTTGGGCATGTCAAATTGAATCTATGGCAGGGGCATGGAAGCAAAAGCCTATGGTCTTGGGCATCTCAAAATAGATCCTAGACATGTCAAATTTAAACTTGGGCATGTCAAATTGAATCTTGGGCATGGGCATGTAAGAACAAGCCTACGGTCTTGGAAATCTGAAAATTGATCCTAGACATGTCAAATCTAAACTTGGGCATGTCAAATTGAATCCTGGGCATGGGCCTGAAAGAACAAGCCTATGGTCTTGGGCACTTCAAAATTGATCATAGGCATGTCAAATTTAAACTTGGGGATATCAAATTGAATCTTGGGCATGGGCATGAAAGCACAAGCCTACGGTCTTGGGAATCTCAAAAATGATCCTAGACATGTCAAATTTAAACTTGGGCATGTAAAATTGAATCTTGGGCATGGGCATGAAAGCATAAGCCTACGGTCTTGGGAACTTCAAAATTGATCATAGGCATGTCAAATTTAAACTTGGGCATGTAAAATTGAATCTTGGGCATGGGCATGAAAGATAAAGCATACGGTCTTGGGAATATCAAAATTCATCCTAGACATGTCAAATTTAAACTTGGGCATGTCCAATCGAATCTTTGGCAGGGGTATGAAAGCAAAAGCCTATGGTCTTGGGCATCTCAAAATTGATCCTTGATAGGTGCTTAAAAACACCTTTCTAAGTATCGATTGGTTATGCTATCTTAGCTAGTTTTCGTGTGAAATTGTATTATTAGCTATCTTTTATATTTTCTGGGAATTTTGGAGCTTATTCCCGAAAAGAAAAAGAATCGTCCAATTCCTCAAAAGAGAGACGGAATTATGAAATCTACTACGGGCAGTCGCGTAGGCGTATCAGACGCTGGAATCAACAGTTATGAACCTATTGGGCTAAATGGAGACGTGCAGGAGACAAGCCAAATAATAGCAACAGTGAGCTGCTTAGCCCATAAGGTATATTGGGCCTAATAAAGAATGAGCTGCAGGTGCTGGGCTTAAAGAATGAGATGCAGGTGCTGGGCTTAAAGATGTCATGGTTTTGTGGTCGATGGCATGTTCTGTGAAGTGGATTTCTGCCAGTAGAGTTAGTCTTAGTATAACGGGAAGTTGGTAGAGATGAGAAGTTGATGCTCAGCTGAAGAGTGATGATTAAACTCTTGTGATGGTAGGTGATTCGCAGTGGAGCACGAGCAGAGAAGTGCTAGTCTGGTAGGATGTTAACAACCACAGGAGAATACGTATATGTATGGATTACGACTAAGTGATGCTGACGACTAACAGTGAAGTTGTTTGATGGAAAGACTGTTAATCGATGGATTTTGAGTTGCTTCCAGCGATAGATAGAGTTGGTATCGGGTATTGGAGCTCGCTGCCATGGATGGATTGAATTGGTAATGGATATACGGACTGAATGAAGATGTAGAGACCGAGTATCTGTGGTTTAATGAATCATGGCAATAGGGATGGACGTTATTGGAAGTCGATGATGAGGAGTGATGGGACTGAACGATGGCATATGGAAGTGAAGGAGGTTGAACCAAATATTTATGTGGCTCACAGAACTGGCAGTAGTGGTCGTTGGGACGTTGTGTGGTTTTTGGTAGTTTTCGGATATGAGGATGGTGCTAGGAATGATGGATAAAGATGTTGTTCATTGATGGCTTGGGCTGCAATGATAAACATTTAGTAATAAAATGCAGGGAAGTTACGGTGTGATACTCCATCGTAGGTTGCATGTACGGTGGGGAATTCCAATCGAACACAGATGAAACTACGTACAGGTTTTCCCAACTTAATAAATAGAAATGGGCTGGGCTTCTATAGCTGCAGAACGACCCCAATAGGCTACACGAGGTACACACCAGCTTTACCGTGGCTCACTTTGAGCAGCCTTGGACGTGACTTGTTTGGCGAGTTTGGAACCTACTTCGTCCGGGATTTGATGCACGGGACATAATTCCAGAGGATGTGCACTTTCCTATTTTTGCTAGGTTTTCTAGTTTCTTTAAGAGGAGGTTACAAAATTCTATATATAGGGAACCCTAGGCACAATTTTTAATATCTTCTTGACACTTATCATCTTTTCACCGTTTTTCTCCCCCTTAGGGGGAGAACTATCTCTTTTCTATTCTTTTTATATTGTAAGGATGAATTCAAAGTTCTAATGTGAAGCTCAATTATTTTGCAAGTTTGTTTCAAGTTTTAAATTAATTCATTATGGATTGTTTTTACCATATCGAAGGTTTATGATTGGTTTGGGTGCGCATCCAGATTAGTTTATTAATCATTCTAATGCTAGTAGAGAGTTGAGTCGACCCGTAATTGTCTCTTTACTCCTACACAATCAGAAATCGTAAGACCTTACAGAGGGATTCTATGGAGCAATTGCGAGTAAAGACAACACCAGTAAGTGGACCGAGCGTACCGAGATTTACTGCTGGGATCAAACCAAAATTCACAAATATTAATGCGTTCTGGGAATTACATCTTGTAGTCGAGCGCTTCCGTGTCAAAGTGGTTCTTTTGAATAGAATCCGGTAGTCGAGCGCTTCTATATCCGGTGATGCAAGGAGTTTTTGGGGATTGCTAAACGTACCTGCTTTCCTACGGTTGGTGAAAATTGTTTCTAACAAGAGATAAACGGGTACGATGTTTAGTTAACGGTTAGTAACTGCGAAGAATTTCTTCAATATCCTTGTCTTTTTATCCTTCTTTTATATTTTTGTCGATTTAGATAACATAACAATTGCATTACTCTTCGTGGGAACGATCCTTACTACCACTATTATATTTAATTAGTGGGAAATATCTTTTTATTTTGTTGAGTAAACGACGCTCACCAATCCTAGACATGTCAAATCTAAACTTGGGCATGTCAAATTGAATCTTGGGCATGGGGATGAAAGAACAAGCCTACGGTCTTGGGAATCTCAAAATTGATCCTAGACATGTCAAATTTAAACTTGGGCATGTCAAATTGAATCTTGGGCATGGGAATTAAAGCAAAAGCCTATGGTCTTGGGCATCTCAAAATTGATCCTAGACATGTAAAATCTAAACTTGGGCATGTCAAATTGAATCTTGGGCATGGGCATGTAATAACAAGCCTACGATCTTGGGAATCTGAAAATTGATCCTAGACATGTCAAATATAAACTGGGGCATGTCAAATTGAATCTTGGGTATGGGCCTGAAAGAACAAGTCTATGGTCTTGGGCACTTCAAAATTGATCATAGGCATGTCAAATTTAAACTTGGGGATGTCAAATTGAATCTTGGGCATGGGCATGAAATCACAAGCCTACGGTCTTGGGAATCTCAAAATTGATCCTAGACATGTCAAATTTAAACTTGGGCATGTCAAATTAAATCTTGGGCATGGGCATGGAAGCAAAAGACTATGGTCTTGGGCATCTCAAAAATGATCCTAGACATGTCAAATTTAAAGTTGGGCATGTCAAATTAAATCTAGGGCATAGGCATGAAAGCACAAGCCTACGGTCTTGGGAATCTCAAAATTGATCCTAGACATGTCAAATTTAAACTTGGGCATGTCAAATTGAATCTTGGGCATGGGATTGAAATCACAAGCCTACGGTCTTGGGGATCTCAAAATTGATCATAGACATGTCAAATTTAAACTTCGAAATGTCAAATTGAATCTTGGGCATGTTTTTTTTTTTGTTTAGTCAAAAATTTTTTTTAATAAATAACCAAAAAGACATAACACGGTTTTAATCAAAAACATAGAGAAAAAGCCACAGACGGCTACCAACAGCACACCCCAACAACTCACCCCAACAGCACTACCCACTACTTAAACCGAAAGTATGATGTGTTTGGGAGTTCTAAATTCGCTAGGAAAGGTGGACGACCCATGTACTCTAGGCCCACTTCATTAGAATGAGAACAACCCCTTTTCGCCAAGTTGTTCGCCACAAAATTTGTTTCCCTGAAAGTGTGTTCAAAATTAATTGAATCATAGCTAGACCTTATGTATCTCCAACGCTCAACAGCAAACCATGGAATTGAGTTTCTTGTAAACGCAATCCTAGCCGCTTCTAAGTCAGTACAGACTGTCACTCTTCTCAACCTCCACTTGATCGCCCACTCCAGCTCAATGATGATCCCAAAAATCTCAGCTAAATAGCTTGTTGTATAACCAAGCCCAAAAGAAGTTTCTCCCAGCACAACACAATTTTCATCTCTTGCCACCACACCTGCACCTTCCCTCCCAGGATTCACCTTAGCCGCTCCATCACAACAAATGAGAAGCTCCCCCGGCCTTGGAGGTTCCCAAAAACACTCTATAACCTCCTGGATCTTCACCCTTCTATGCCGAACTCTAAAGTAATCTAGAATTGTAACATCTTCACATTTGTTGTTCATGTTTCCTTTTAGGCGAACCGAGTATTCTTGAATTTGGTTTAGCACTCGCTTGAAAAACAGGAGCCAATTTGGATTCCTATCTTCAAAAACCTTCTTGTTTGTAGTATACTACAGTTCTACTCTTATCACTAAGATAGACATCAACCACAAATATTGGATCATTCTACTTTTGTTCTTTGCTTCCTTGTAAGCCGTGACAAGACGCTGATGTGGCATCAGCCCAAAATCTTCAGCCAACCACGTCTAAGATTTCATAGCAAAATTATAGCCCCACATAATGTGACCAAACGATTCCTCAGCAGCACAACACAACACACACTTCGTCGGAATTTAAATTTTGAAACGAGAATGCACCTTATCTTGAGTAGCACAAGCTCCTCGTAAAATCTTCCAATTCTGAGCTGCAAGAGTAGGATGAATACACTTCCTCCAAAGAAGAGTCGCACCTTCAAAAGCCCCTAATATGGGACTAATAATACCCCTAGAAGAACGAACAGAGAAGAAACCCTTGTCCTCCGTCTTCCAAAATCTAATATCACTCCCTTCCACCGGCCTATGAAGATTATCCAGATCAATGCCAGCATCCACAAGCCTCTGTCTTTGTAAACCAGCAACCTGCCAAACCCCAGCCACTAATATATCACAAACTCTGACATTTATGTCTAGGTCTTGCTCCTGAAGAATACTAGCAATATTGTCAGCAGCACACCAAGCATCAAAATACAGAGAAGAGTTACGGCCATCACCAATTAAAAACCTTGTATTCTCCTCTACCTGGTCATAAACACAGCGAATCCAAGGCAGAATCGTGGACTTAATCCCAGAACGTTTCAAAGATCCATTTCTGCCAAACAATTTCGCTTTTATATATTTCGCCCAAATTTTCTGAGAATTTCTAATTTGCCACCAAAGTTTCATTATTAAATCCCTATTCATAGTCGCCATACTAGAAATACCCAGACCACCTTCTTCATAAGAAGTGCAGACCCCACCACAAAAGATCTTCTTGTATCCGCATCCCCGGACCAAATGAAATTCCTAATAGCTCTTTCACATTGCAAAACAAATTTCCGAGGCTACTTATAAATTGCCATGTTATGAATAGAGTAACTAGCAATGACAGACTTGACGAGCACCGTTCTATCCTAAAAATAAAGTAAACAACCCTTCCAACCATCCAACTAACTTTTTATCTTGTCAATGATATTACTAATATGTCTAAATCTAACTGTACCTGGCATTACTTGCACACCCAGATAACGGTCCGGGACAGTGGCAATAGACATACCCAAAAAAACCTTCAGATATCTACATCTGCTAAGAGTACCCCTCCATAATAGATTTTGCTTTTCTGGTGACAAACCGTTTGCCCCGAATCTCTTTGGTACCTACCCAACAAATCAACCAGATTATGAACACTATTTAAAGTGCCCTTACAAAAAATTATAATATCGTCCGCAAATAAAAGGTGGGTCGGAGAAATTCCCTTACGAGTGACCATATGAGCCATCTTGCCTGAACTGAACAACTTCAGAATATTCCTGCTCAAGACATCTTCAATTAGAACGAAAATCATCATAGACAGAGGGTCTCCCTGACGTAAGCCCCTATAAATACTGAAAAAAGCCTTCCGGACTCCCATTCAAAAGAACTGAAATACGGGCTGATTGAAAAATATTAAAAATCCAAGAACACCAGTTTTCTGAAAAACCATAACGCCTAAAAACTTCAAGAATAAAAGACCAGCTAACCGTATCAAAAGCTTGAGTAATATCAAGTTTCAAACCTAGGTTACCGTTTTTTATTTTGATGTGCAGCTCATTAATCATCTCTGAAGCCAACGCGATATTCTCATGAATATTTCTTCCCTTTATAAAAGCCACCTGCTATTCAGAGACCAACTTATCCAATACATTTCCCAAACGACCAGCTAGAATTTTGGTAAAGATTTTAAGGAAAAAGTTACTCAAACCTATTGGTCTAAAGTCGCGCAGACTGTTTGCCCCACGCACCTTGGCCAAAAGAATCAAAAAACTTGAGTTAGAACCCTTCGGAATATGTCTCGCAGTCCAATAGAAAATTATCGCTTTAATAAGATCCTGTTGAATAACATCCCAGCAGTGGCGGTAAAAACACCCGGAAAAACCGTCTGGACCTGGCATGCTGTCAGCACCCAAATCCCAGACATCCCTTTTAATTTCTTCAGACAAAGGAATGGAATCCATCTCAGTAATTTCCTCCACAGTAATGCACTCATGATCGTAATCAAATAAGACCTCATTAATATTGTCTTTTATCCCATTGAACTTATCCTCAAAGTAATCAACCACATGATCACGCAAGAGGGAGCTCTCACTAATAACTGTCCCCTCATTGTTGACCAGCTCTGAAATAACGTTGTTACTTCTCCGAGAGCGAATACTGTTAAGAAAATAGACCGTGTTAGTTGCCCCTTTTACCAGCCAATTATTCCTAGCCTTTTGCTTTAGCATTGTCAAGTGCTGAAGATTCGTATCATGAAGCATTGCCATAGAGTCTTTCATATCATTCAAATTCTTAATATTCGAGGGATCATCATCAGAAAGCATAGTTGCCATCTCAAACCTGAGTCTAGCTTGCTTAAGACGAGAATTAATGTTTCCAAAAACCCGCAGATTCCAAGCCTTCATCTCCATTTTTAATCTTTTCAACTTATGAGGAAAAATATAGTACCCATTACCAACCACAGGAAGATTCCAATTTTCAGTAACCATGAGCAAAAAATCATTATGTAAGAACCACATTTTTTGAATGCGAAACGGAGCACGCTGCGGTCTAGCCACCACAAAAGGATAACCAAGTAAATAATAATGATCCTAGACTTCCCTAGGAAGCGCTTTATAGCGCCAATTCTCGAACTTTGTTTGCCACGCCTGATTAATAATGGCTCAATCAAGCTTACTAATAATTCTTTGATTACCAGACTGCCCATTAGTCTAGGTGAAATTGGAGCCCAAGGAGTCAGCCTCAAATAGATTGTTGTTTTCCATCCAATCACTAAATTAATTAATGACCGAAGTTCTAGTTTCTAGGCCACCTTTTTTCTCTTCACTACGCAGAATACAGTTGAAATCACCTATAACTAACCACGGGATGTTATCATCAGTATTCTTGAGCTGATGCCAAAGCCTTCTTCTTGTAACTTGGAGATAGCTATCATGAACTAAAGAAAGGAGAACTCCATTCACGACCACTGTAATTGCCTTCCTACTCATATTAACAACCACCGGGTCATCAAACACGTCCAACAAGAAAATCCAAATATTGCCACACGAAGTATTATGAATAACCTTTTTTTTAAAACCATTCAATTTCATCCCAGCAATGAAAGACTCAGTACATCGAACCTTTGGCTCAGCTATACAAAGAATTTCTGGCTGGAAATCATGAACTAACTCTCTTAACTTAGGTTGCGCTTTAGGTTTCGCAACTCCATTTATATTCCAAAAGAGAACCCGCATTATGAACGCTTTGGAATGTTTTTAACTATCTTAGAAGAGTTAAACTCACCTTTCGAAGTACCAATTGACTCCGGAGAATCTGTATGCTTAGATTGCGGCCTAGGAGAAAATCCTTTCCTAGCACGATATCCTAAACTTTCTTCAGGTTCCGTATCAGACAAAGAATTTTCTACCGACTGCAGCTTAGAATTAGGATTTTGAGGCAAGCCCGAGTTTTGTTTCATTTTTCGTGTCACCCGAACTCTTCTAGCACTCCGTTTTTTTTTCTTAGTGGCTGAAGCTGCCAATTTTTCCGCATCATATCCTCCCCAGTCCTTTATTTTCTCAAAAGAGTTTTCCAAGTCTGTAGAGGCATCCGAAGCTTCCGAACCACTTGCTTCCTCATCACCAACCAGAGATGAGATCAAAATATTAAATTTATTTGAGTTCATACCCTGATCAGTTGTTGTTATAACATCACACAAGGGAGTATAATACGAGCATTCCTCATTCATCACAATAGCATCCCATTTAGTTCTTTCCAATTCAACAGGAGCACTTGACTTAGGTACTAAGGTGCTGGTTCTCTCTAACATAGTCCTTTTCGCTAAGGCTAATCTCGCCGATGCATCGATCTTAGTTCTTGCCAATTCAGCTTTTGCAGCACCTAAAGAAGCTTTGGAACGAGCAATGTCATTTTCAAGATGAGATATTTTCTCCACATCTCCCGCATTCTCCCCTTTTATTACCTCAACCTCAACTGGAATAGGTCTGTCCAAATCATTCGGTTTGGCAGCATCATCTAGAGCCAAATTAGTAGCCTCATTATCCTCTCCATTTGCTGAAGCATTTTTATTCTTATTACGTCTTCTTTTTTTAGCTTCCTGCCAAGTTTGGTTTGTGTCTCCCTTGTCTGTCTTTGTCTCTTGTTGAGTGTTAGTTTTTAACCACCTATATTCACTGTCTAGGTGACCTAGAATACCGCAATGTAAGCAGAATTTTGGCGATTTAGGAATATCGATGTACTTCCAGAAGCTACGACCCCCAGCTGTTATCTTTATCCTCGAAGGAATATGTTTCGCAAAGTCCATGTCCACCAGAACCGAAGCAAAGTATCCAAACTCCAGATTAAGAGTTCTTTGATCCACCACAATTGGGTTACCAAGAACCTTACCTAAATCCATGAGAGTTTTCTCATTCCATAATTCAACATGTGAACCTGGAAAGTGTACCCAAACAGCCGCATGGGAAGTTTTCTGTCTCTCTGAGTCGAAGCCAGGGTACCAATCTATGAGACAAAGCTCAATTTGGTTTACATACCATTTAGTATTACGTATCTTTTCCTTTGATTCTTCATCTTGTAGCATGATCACAAAAAACCCTTTACTCATCGGTATAAACCTAACACATTTGGGTGTTCAATTCCATTGTGTTTCTAAATTTTGTTTAACCTCAGCAAATTTCAAACCAGAGAAGTTTAGCCTAGCTATGAAGCTATGTTGAAAGGGTTTACAACCCTCTTGATAGATAAATCAGCAGGAATTACCAAAGAAGGTTCCCCATCAATGAGCGACGGGTTTGGTAGACTATTAAGATCTACCGTCGATGGTTGCAGAGTTTGCTTAGCTTTGAGTTTATTAGCAAAAGTAGAATTTCCTTTGTTTGGAACTAAATCAATAACTTCAACCATCTTTAATGTGTAAGAACATGATTAAGAAAAACACCTGAATTTGTGTTCCGCTAGTGAATTCCGGCTCAGATCCAATCACTTCGTGATCGCTAGTGAAATCGCCACACTTTCTCTCTCTTCATTTTGGAATCTTGGGCATGGGCATGGAAGCAAAAGCCTATGGTCTTGGGCATCTCAAAATTGATCCTAGACATGTCAAATCTAAACTTGGGCATATCAAATTGAATCTGCGGCATGGGCATGAAAGCACAAGCCTACGGTCTTGGGAATCTCAAAATTCATCCTAGACATGTCAAATTTAAACATGGGGATGTCAAATTAAATCTTGGGCATGGGCATGGAAGAAAAATACTATGGTCTTAGGCATCTCAAAAATGATCCTAGACATGTCAAATTTAAACTTTGGCATGTCAAGGATCAATTTTTATATTCCCAAGACCGTAGGTTTGTGCTTTCATTCCCAAGTCCAAGATTCAATTTGACATGCCCAAGTTTAAATTTGACATGTCTAGGATCAATTTTGGATACCGAAGACCGTAGGCTTGTGATTTTATTCCCATGCCGAAGATTCAATTTGACAAGCCCAAGTTTAAATTTGACAACCCTATGATCTATTTTGAAGTGCCTAAGAACGTAGGCTTGTGCTTTCATGCCCATGCCCAAGATTCAATTTGACATGGCCAAGTTTAAATTTGACATGTCTAGGATCAATTTTGAGATACCCAAGACCGTAGGCTTTTTCTTTCATGCCTATGCCCAAGATTCAATTTTACATGCCCAAGTTAAATTTGAAATGTCAAGGATCAATTTTGAGATTCCCAAGACCGTAGGCTTGTGCTTTCATACCCATCCCCAAGATTCAATTTTACATTCCCAAGTTTAAATTTGACATGTCTAGGTTCATTTTTGAGATTCCCAAGACCGTAGGCGTGTGTTTCCATGCACATGCCAAAGATTCAATTTGACATGCCCAAGTTTAAATTTGACATTTCTATGATCAATTTTGAAGTTCCCAAGACCGTAGGCTTGTGCTTTTATGCCCATGCCCAAGATTCAATTTGACATGCCCAAGTTTAAATTTGACATGTCTAGGATCATTTTTGAGATGCCCAAGACCATAGGCTTTTGCTTCCATAACCATGCCCAAGATTCATTTGACATGCCCAAGTTTAAATTTGACATGTCTAGGATCAATTTTGAGATTCCCTAGACCGCAGGCTTGTGCTTTCATGCCCATGACCAAGATTCAATTTTACATGCCCAAGTTTAAATATGACATGTCTAGGATCAATTTTGATATTCCGAAGACTGTCGGCTTGTGCTTTTATGCCCATGCCCAAGATTCAATTTTACATGCACAAGTTTAAATTTGACATGCCTATGATAAATTTTGAAGTGCCCAAGACCGTAGGCTTGTGCTTTCATGCCTAGGCCCAAGATTCAATTTGACACGCCCAAGTTTAAATTTGACATGTCTATGATCATTTTTGAGATGCCCAAGACCATAGGATTTTGCTTCCATGCCCATGCCCAAGATTCAATTTTACGTGCCCAAGTTTAAATTTGACATGTCTAGAATCAATTTTGAGATTCCCAAGACCTTAGGCTTGTGCTTTCATGCCCATGCCCAAGATTCAATTTTACATGCCCAAGTTTAAATTTGACATGTCTAGGATCAATTTTGAGATACCCAAGACCGTAGGCTTGTGCTTTCATGCCCATGCCCAAGATTCAATTTTAAATGCCCAAGTTAAATTTGACATGTCAAGGATGAATTTTGAGATTCCCAAGACCGTAGGCTTGTGCTTTCATGCCCAAGTTTAAATTTGACATGTCTAGGATCAATTTTGAGATACCCAAGACCGTAGGCTTGTGCTTTCATGCCCATGACCAAGATTCAATTTTACATGCCCAAGTTAAATTTGACATGTCAAGGATCAATTTTGAGATTCCATAGACCGTAGGCTTGTGCTTTCATGCCCATCCCCAAGATTCAATTTTACATGCCCAAGTTTAAATTTGACATGTTTAGGATCAATTTTGAGATACCCAAGACCGTAGGCTTGTGCTTTCATGCCCATGCCCAAGATTCAATTTTACATGCCCAAGTTAAATTTGACATGTCAAGGATAAATTTTGAGATTCCCAAGACCGTATGCTTGTGCTTTCATGCCCATGCCTAAGATTCAATTTGACATGCCCAAGTTTAAATTTGACATGCCTAGGCCCAAAACCGTAGGATTTTGCTTCCATGCCCATGCCCAAGATTCAATTTGACATGCCCAAGTGTAAATTTGGCATGTCTAGGATCAATTTTAAGATTCCCAAGACCGTAGGCTTGTGCTTTCTTTCCCATGTCCAAGATTCAATTTGACATGCCCAATTTTAAATTTGAGATTCCGAAGACCGTAGGCTTGTGATTTTATGCCCATGCCGAAGATTCAATTTGACATGCCCAAGTTTAAATTTGACAAGCTTATGATCTATTTTGAAATGCCCAAGACCGTAGGCTTGTGCTTTCATTCCCATGCCCAAGATTCAATTTGACATGGCCAAGTTTAAATTTTACATGTTTAGGTTCATTTTTGATATGCCCAAGACCGTAGGCTTGTGTTTCCACGCACATGCCAAAGATTCAATTTGACATGCCCAAGTTTAAATTTGACATGCCTATGATCAATTTTGAAGTTCCCAAGACCGTAGGCTTGTGCTTTCATGACCATGCCCAAGATTCATTTGACATGCCCAAGTTTAAATTTGACATGTCTAGGATCAATTTTGAGATTCCCTAGACCGCAGGCTTGTGCTTTCATGCCCATGACCAAGATTCAATTTTACATTCCCAAGTATAAATTTGACATGTCTAGGATCAATTTTGAGATTCCGAAGACTGTCGGCTTGTCTTTTATGCCCATGCCCAAGTTTAAATTTGACATGCCTATGATAAATTTTGAAGTGCCCAAGACCGTAGGCTTGTGCTTTCATGCCTAGGCCCAAGATTCAATTTGACACGCCCAAGTTTAAATTTGACATGTCTAGGATCATTTTTGAGATGCCCAAGACCATAGGATTTTGCTTCCATGCCCATGCCCAAGATTCAATTTTACGTGCCCAAGTTTAAATTTGACATGTCTAGGATCAATTTTGAGATTCCCAAGACCTTAGGCTTGTGCTTTCATGCCCATTCCCAAGATTCAATTTTACCTGCCCAAGTTTAAATTTGACATGTCTAGGATCAATTTTGAGATACCCAAGACCGTAGGCTTGTGCTTTCATGCCCATGCCCAAGATTCAATTTTACATGCCCAAGTTAAATTTGACATGTCAAGGATCAATTTTGAGATTCCCAAGACCGTAGGCTTGTGCTTTCATGCCCATCCCCAAGATTCAATTTTACATGCCCAAGTTTAAATTTGACATGTCTAGGATCAATTTTGAGATACCCAAGACCGTAGGCTTGTGCTTTCATGCCCATGACCAAGATTCAATTTTACATGCCCAAGTTAAATTTGACATGTCAAGGATCAATTTTGAGATTCCCAAGACCGTAGGCTTGTGCTTTCATGCCCATCCCCAAGATTCAATTTTACATGCCCAAGTTTAAATTTGACATGTCTAGGATCAATTTTGAGATACCCAAGACCGTAGGCTTGTGCCTTCATGCCCATGACCAAGATTCAATTTTACATGCCCAAGTTAAATTTGACATGTCAAGGAAAATTTTTGAGATTCCCAAGACCGTATGCTTGTGCTTTCATGCCCATGCCTAAGATTCAATTTGACATGCCCAAGTTTAAATTTGACATACCTAGGCCCAAAACCGTAGGATTTTGCTTCCATGCCCATGCCCAAGATTCCATTTGACATGCCCAAGTGTAAATTTGGCATGTCTAGGATCAATTTTAAGATTCCCAAGACCGTAGGCTTGTGCTTTCTTTCCCATGTCCAAGAATCAATTTGACATGCCCAATTTTAAATTTGAGATTCCGAAGACCGTAGGCTTGTGATTTTATGCCCATGCCGAAGATTCAATTTGACATTCCCAAGTTTAAATTTGACAAGCTTATGATCTATTTTGAAATGCCCAAGACCGTAGGCTTGTGCTTTCATTCCCATGCCCAAGATTCAATTTGACATGGCCAAGTTTAAATTTTACATGTTTAGGTTCATTTTTGAGATGCCCAAGACTACGGCTTGTGTTTCCATGCACATGCCAAAGATTCAATTTGACATGACCAAGTTTAAATTTGACATGCCTATGATCAATTTTGAAGTTCCCAAGACCGTAGGCTTGTGCTTTCATGACCATGCCCAAGATTCATTTGACATGCCCAAGTTTAAATTTGACATGTCTAGGATCAATTTTGAGATTCCCTAGACCGCAAGCTTGTGCTTTCATGCCCATGACCAAGATTCAATTTGACATGCCCAAGTTTAAATTTGACATGTCTAGGATCAATTTTGAGATTCCGAAGACTGTTGGCTTGTGCTTTCACGCCCAAGCCCAAGATTCAATTTTGCATGCCCAAGTTTAAATTTGACATGTCTAGGATCAATTTTGAGATTCCCAAGACCGAAGGCTTGTGCTTCCATGCCAAAGTTTAAATTTGACATGCCTAGGCCCAAGACCTAAGAATTTTGCTTCCATTCCCATGCCAAAGATTCAATTTGACATTCCCAAATGTAAATTTGACATGTCTAGGATCAATTTTGAGATTCCCAAGACTGTAGGCTTGTGCTTTCATGCCCATGCCCAAGATTCAATTTTACATGCCCAATTTAAATTTGACATGTGTAGGATCAATTTTGAGATTCCCAAGACCGTAGGCTTGTGATTTCATGCCCATGCCCAAGATTCAATTTTACATGCCCAATTTAAATTTGACATGTCTAGGATCAATTTTGAGATTCCCAAGACCGTAGGCTTGTGATTTCATGCCCATGCCTAAGATTCAATTTGACATTCCCAAGTGTTAATTTGACATGTCTAGGATCTATTTTCAGATTCCCAAGACCGTAGGCTTGTGATTTCATGCCCATGCCTAAGATTCAATTTTACATGCCCATGTTTAAATTTGACATGTCTAGGATCAATTTTGATATTCCCAAGACCTTAGGCTTTTGCTTCCATGCCCATGCCCAAGATTCAATTTGACATGCCCAAGTTTAAATTTGACATGTATAGGATCAATTTTGAGATTCCCAAGACCTTAGGCTTTCACTTCCATGCCCATGCCCAAGACTCAATTTGACATGCCCAAGTTTAAATTTAACATGTCTAGGATCAATTTTGAGATTCCCAAGACCGTAGGCTTGTGCTTTCATGCCCATGCCCAAGATTCAATTTGACATGCCGAAGTTGAAATTTGACTTGTCAAGGATCAATTTTGAGATTCCCAAGACCATAGGCTTGTGCTCTCATTCCTATCCTTAAGATTCAATTTTACATGCCCAAGTTTAAATTTGACATGTCTAGGATAAATTTTGAGATTCCAAAGACCGTACGCTTGTGCTTTCATGCCCATGCCCAAGAATCAATTTGACATGCCCAAGTTTAAATTTGACATGCCTAGGCCCAAGACCGTAGGATTTTTCTTCCATGCCCATTCCCAAGATTCAATTTGATATGCCCAAGTTTAAATTTGAAATGTCTAGGATTATTTTTTAGATACCCAAGACCGTAGGATTGGGCTTCCATGCCCATGCCAAAGATTCAATTTCAAATTTCCAAGTGTAAATTTGACATGTCTAGGTTCAATTTTGAGATTCCCAAGACCGTAGGCTTGTGCTTTCATGCCCATCCCCAAGATTCAATTTTACATGCCCAAGTTTAAATTTGACATGTCAAGGATCAATTTTGAGATACCCAAGACCGTAGGCTTGTGCTTTCATGCCCATGACCAAGATTCAATTTTACATGCCCAAGTTAAATTTGACATGTCAAGGAAAATTTTTGAGATTCCCAAGACCGTATGCTTGTGCTTTCATGCCCATGCCTAAGATTCAATTTGACATGCCCAAGTTTAAATTTGACATGCCTAGGCCCAAAACCGTAGGATTTTGCTTCCATGCCCATGCCCAAGATTCCATTTGACATGCCCAAGTGTAAATTTGGCATGTCTAGGATCAATTTTAAGATTCCCAAGACCGTAGGCTTGTGCTTTCTTTCCCATGTCCAAGAATCAATTTGACATGCCCAATTTTAAATTTGAGATTCCGAAGACCGTAGGCTTGTGATTTTATGCCCATGCCGAAGATTCAATTTGACATTCCCAAGTTTAAATTTGACAAGCTTATGATCTATTTTGAAATGCCCAAGACCGTAGGCTTGTGCTTTCATTCCCATGCCCAAGATTCAATTTGACATGGCCAAGTTTAAATTTTACATGTTTAGGTTCATTTTTGAGATGCCCAAGACTACGGCTTGTGTTTCCATGCACATGCCAAAGATTCAATTTGACATGACCAAGTTTAAATTTGACATGCCTATGATCAATTTTGAAGTTCCCAAGACCGTAGGCTTGTGCTTTCATGACCATGCCCAAGATTCATTTGACATGCCCAAGTTTAAATTTGACATGTCTAGGATCAATTTTGAGATTCCCTAGACCGCAGGCTTGTGCTTTCATGACCATGCCCAAGATTCATTTGACATGCCCAAGTTTAAATTTGACATGTCTAGGATCAATTTTGAGATTCCCTAGACCGTAGGCTTGTGCTTTCATGCCCATGACCAAGATTCAATTTGACATGCCCAAGTTTAAATTTGACCTGTCTAGGATCATTTTTGAGATGCCCAATACCATAGGCTTTTGCTTCCATGCCCATGCCCAAGATTCATTTGACATGTCTAGGATCAATTTTGAGATTCCCTAGACCGTAGGCTTGTGCTTTCATGCCCATGCCCAAGATTCAATTTTACATGCCCAAGTTTAAATTTGACATGTCTAGGATCAATTTTGAGATTCCGAAGACCGTTGGCTTGTGCTTTCACGCCCATGCCCAAGATTCAATTTTGCATGCCCAAGTTTAAATTTGACATGTCTAGGATCAATTTTGAGATTCCCAAGACCGAAGGCTTGTGCTTCCATGCACATGCCAAAGATTCAATTTGACATGCCCAAGTTTAAATTTGACATGCCTAGTATCAATTTTGATATTCTAAAGACCGTAGGCTTGTGCTTTCATGCCAAAGTTTAAATTTGACATGCCTAGGCCCAAGACCTAAGAATTTTGCTTCCATTCCCATGCCAAAGATTCAATTTGACATTCCCAAGTGTAAATTTGACATGTCTAGGATCAATTTTGAGATTCCCAAGACCGTAGGCTTGTGCTTTCATGCCCATGCCCAAGATTCAATTTTACATGCCCAATTTAAATTTGACATGTCTAGGATCAATTTTGAGATTCCCAAGACCGTAGGCTTGTGCTTTCATGCCCATGCCCAAGATTCAATTTTACATGCCCAATTTAAATTTGACATGTCTAGGATCAATTTTGAGATTCCTAAGACCGTAGGCTTGTGATTTCATGCCCATGCCTAAGATTCAATTTGACATTCCCAAGTGTTAATTTGACATGTCTAGGATCTATTTTGAGATTCCCAAGACCGTAGGCTTGTGATTTCATGCCCATGCCTAAGATTCAATTTTACATGCCCAAGTTTAAATTTGACATGTCTAGGATCAATTTTGATATTCCCAAGACCTTAGGCTTTTTCTTGCATGCCCATGCCCAAGATTCAATTTGACATGCCCAAGTTTAAATTTGACATGTATAGGATCAATTTTGAGATTCCCAAGACCTTAGGCTTTTGCTTCCATGCCCATGCCCAAGACTCAATTTGACATGCCCAAGTTTAAATTTAACATGTCTAGGATCAATTTTGTGATTCCCAAGACCGTAGGCTTGTGCTTTCATGCCCATGCCCAAGATTCAATTTTACAGGCCGAAGTTGAATTTGACTTGTCAAGGATCAATTTTGAGATTCCCAAGACCATAGGCTTGTGCTCTCATTCCTATCCTTAAGATTCAATTTTACATGCCCAAGTTTAAATTTGACATGTCTAGGATAAATTTTGAGATTCCAAAGACCGTACGCTTGTGCTTTCATGCCCATGCCCAAGAATCAATTTGACATGCCCAAGTTTAAATTTGACATGCCTAGGCCCAAGACCGTAGGATTTTTCTTCCATGCCCATTCCCAAGATTCAATTTGATATGCCCAAGTTTAAATTTGACATGTCTAGGATTATTTTTTAGATACCCAAAACCGTAGGATTGGGCTTCCATGCCCATGCCAAAGATTCAATTTGAAATTTCCAAGTGTAAATTTGATATGTCTAGGTTCAATTTTGAGATTCCCAAGACCGTAGGCTTGTGCTTTTATGCCCATGCCCAAGATTCAATTTTACATTCCCAAGTTTAAATTTGACATGTCTAGGATCAATTTTTAGATTCTCTAGACCGTAAGTAGGCTTGTGATTTCATGATCATGCCTAAGATTCAATTTTACATGCCCAAGTTTAAATTTGGCATGTCTAGGATCAATTTTTAAATTCCCAAGACCTTAGGCTTTTGCTTGCATGCCCATGCCCAAGATTCAATTTGACATGCGCAAGTTTAAATTTAACATGTCTAGGATCAATTTTGAGATTCCCAAGACCGTAGGCTTGTGCTTTCATGCCCATGCCCAAGATTCAATTTTACATGCACAAGTTAAATTTGACTTGTCAAGGATCAATTTTGAGATTCCCAAGACCGTAGGCTTGTGCTTTCATGCCCATCCCCAAGATTCAATTTTACATGCCCAAGTTTAAATTTGACATGTCTAGGATCAATTTTGAGATGCCCAAGACCGTAGGCTTGTGTTTCCATGCACATGCCAAAGATTCAATTTGACATGCCCAAGTTTAAATTTGACATGCCTATGATCAATTTTGAAGTTCCCAAGACCGTAGGCTTGTGCTTTTATGCCCATGCCCAAGATTCAATTTGACTTGCCCAAGTTTAAATTTGACCTGTCTAGGATCATTTTGAGATGCCCAATACCATAGGCTTTTGCTTCCATGCCCATGCCCAAGATTCATTTGACATGTCTAGGATCAATTTTGAGATTCCCTAGACCGTAGGCTTGTGCTTTCATGCCCATGCCCAAGATTCAATTTTACATGCCCAAGTTTAAATTTGACATGTCTAGGATCAATTTTGAGATTCCGAAGACTGTAGGCTTGTGCTTTCATGCCCATGCCCAAGATTCAATTTTACATGCCCAAGTTTAAATTTGACATGTCTAGGATCAATTTTGAGATTCCCAAGACCGTCGGCTTGTGCTTCCATGCACATGCCAAAGATTCAATTTGACATGCCCAAGTTTAAATTTGACATGCCTAGGATCAATTTTGATATTCTAAAGACCGTAGGCTTGTGCTTTCATGCCAAAGTTTAAATTTGACATGCCTAGGCCCAAGACCTAAGAATTTTGCTTCCATTCCCATGCCAAAGATTCAATTTGACATTCCCAAGTGTAAATTTGACATGTCTAGGATCAATTTTGAGATTCCCAAGACCGTAGGCTTGTGCTTTCATGCCCATGCCCAAGATTCAATTTTACATGCCCAATTTAAATTTGACATGTGTAGGATCAATTTTGAGATTCCCAAGACCGTAGGCTTGTGCTTTCATGCCCATGCCCAAGATTCAATTTTACATGCCCAATTTAAATTTGACATGTCTAGGATCAATTTTGAGATTCCTAAGACCGTAGGCTTGTGATTTCATGCCCATGCCTAAGATTCAATTTGACATTCCCAAGTGTTAATTTGACATGTCTAGGATCTATTTTGAGATTCCCAAGACCGTAGGCTTGTGATTTCATGCCCATGCCTAAGATTCAATTTTACATGCCCAAGTTTAAATTTGACATGTCTAGGATCAATTTTGATATTCCCAAGACCTTAGGCTTTTTCTTGCATGCCCATGCCCAAGATTCAATTTGACATGCCCAAGTTTAAATTTGACATGTATAGGATCAATTTTGAGATTCCCAAGACCTTAGGCTTTTGCTTCCATGCCCATGCCCAAGACTCAATTTGACATGCCCAAGTTTAAATTTAACATGTCTAGGATCAATTTTGTGATTCCCAAGACCGTAGGCTTGTGCTTTCATGCCCATGCCCAAGATTCAATTTTACAGGCCGAAGTTGAATTTGACTTGTCAAGGATCAATTTTGAGATTCCCAAGACCATAGGCTTGTGCTCTCATTCCTATCCTTAAGATTCAATTTTACATGCCCAAGTTTAAATTTGACATGTCTAGGATAAATTTTGAGATTCCAAAGACCGTACGCTTGTGCTTTCATGCCCATGCCCAAGAATCAATTTGACATGCCCAAGTTTAAATTTGACATGCCTAGGCCCAAGACCGTAGGATTTTTCTTCCATGCCCATTCCCAAGATTCAATTTGATATGCCCAAGTTTAAATTTGACATGTCTAGGATTATTTTTTAGATACCCAAACCGTAGGATTGGGCTTCCATGCCCATGCCAAAGATTCAATTTGAAATTTCCAAGTGTAAATTTGATATGTCTAGGTTCAATTTTGAGATTCCCAAGACCGTAGGCTTGTGCTTTTATGCCCATGCCCAAGATTCAATTTTACATTCCCAAGTTTAAATTTGACATGTCTAGGATCAATTTTTAGATTCTCTAGACCGTAAGTAGGCTTGTGATTTCATGATCATGCCTAAGATTCAATTTTACATGCCCAAGTTTAAATTTGACATGTCTAGGATCAATTTTGAAATTCCCAAGACCTTAGGCTTTTGCTTGCATGCCCATGCCCAAGATTCAATTTGACATGCGCAAGTTTAAATTTAACATGTCTAGGATCAATTTTGAGATTCCCAAGACCGTAGGCTTGTGCTTTCATGCCCATGCCCAAGATTCAATTTTACATGCACAAGTTAAATTTGACATGTCAAGGATCAATTTTGAGATTCCCAAGACCGTAGGCTTGTGCTTTCATGCCCATCCCCAAGATTCAATTTTACATGCCCAAGTTTAAATTTGACATGTCTAGGATCAATTTTGAGATGCCCAAGACCGTAGGCTTGTGTTTCCATGCACATGCCAAAGATTCAATTTGACATGCCCAAGTTTAAATTTGACATGCCTATGATCAATTTTGAAGTTCCCAAGACCGTAGGCTTGTGCTTTTATGCCCATGCCCAAGATTCAATTTGACATGCCCAAGTTTAAATTTGACATGTCTAGGATCATTTTTGAGATGCCCAATACCATAGGCTTTTGCTTCCATGCCCATGCCCAAGATTCATTTGACATGTCTAGGATCAATTTTGAGATTCCCAAGACCGTAGGCTTGTGCTTTCATGCCCATGCCCAAGATTCAATTTTACATGCCCAAGTTTAAATTTGACATGTCTAGGATCAATTTTGAGATTCCGAAGACCGTTGGCTTGTGCTTTTATGCCCATGCCCAAGATTCAATTTTATATGCCCAAGTTTAAATTTGACATGTCTAGGATCAATTTTGAGATTCCCAAGACCATAGGCTTGTGCTTCCATGCACATGCCAAAGATTCAATTTGACATGCCCAAGTTTAAATTTGACATGCCTAGTATCAATTTTGATATTCTAAAGACCGTAGGCTTGTGCTTTCATGCCAAAGTTTAAATTTGACATGCCTAGGCCCAAGACCTAAGAATTTTGCTTCCATGCCCATGCCAAAGATTCAATTTGACATTCCCAAGTGTAAATTTGACATGTCTAGGATCAATTTTGAGATTCCCAAGACCGTAGGCTTGTGCTTTCATGCCCATGCCCAAGATTCAATTTTACATGCCCAATTTAAATTTGACATGTGTAGGATCAATTTTGAGATTCCCAAGACCGTAGGCTTGTGCTTTCATGCCCATGCCCAAGATTCAATTTTACATGCCCAATTTAAATTTGACATGTCTAGGATCAATTTTGAGATTCCCAAGACCGTAGGCTTGTGATTTCATGCCCATGCCTAAGATTCAATTTGACATTCCCAAGTGTTAATTTGACATGTCTAGGATCTATTTTGAGATTCCCAAGACCGTAGGCTTGTGATTTCATGCCCATGCCTAAGATTCAATTTTACATGCCCAAGTTTAAATTTGACATGTCTAGGATCAATTTTGATATTCCCAAGACCTTAGGCTTTTTCTTGCATGCCCATGCCCAAGATTCAATTTGACATGCCCAAGTTTAAATTTGACATGTATAGGATCAATTTTGAGATTCCCAAGACCTTAGGCTTTTGCTTCCATGCCCATGCCCAAGATTCAATTTGACATGCCCAAGTTTAAATTTGACATGTCTAGGATCAATTTTGTGATTCCCAAGACCGTAGGCTTGTGCTTTCATGCCCATGCCCAAGATTCAATTTGACATGTCAAGGATCAATTTTGAGATTCCCAAGACCATAGGCTTGTGCTCTCATTCCTATCCTTAAGATTCAATTTTACATGCCCAAGTTTAAATTTGACATGTCTAGGATAAATTTTGAGATTCCCAAGACCGTACGCTTGTGCTTTCATGCCCATGCCCAAGATTCAATTTGACATGCCCAAGTTTAAATTTGACATGCCTAGGCCCAAGACCGTAGGATTTTTCTTCCATGCCCATTCCCAAGATTCAATTTGACATGCCCAAGTTTAAATTTGACATGTCTAGGATTATTTTTTAGATACCCAAAACCGTAGGATTGGGCTTCCATGCCCATGCCAAAGATTCAATTTGAAATTTCCAAGTGTAAATTTGATATGTCTAGGTTCAATTTTGAGATTCCCAAGACCGTAGGCTTGTGCTTTTATGCCCATGCCCAAGATTCAATTTTACATTCCCAAGTTTAAATTTGACATGTCTAGGATCAATTTTGAGATTCTCTAGACCGTAAGTAGGCTTGTGATTTCATGATCATGCCTAAGATTCAATTTTACATGCCCAAGTTTAAATTTGACATGTCTAGGATCAATTTTGAAATTCCCAAGACCTTAGGCTTTTGCTTGCATGCCCATGCCCAAGATTCAATTTGACATGCGCAAGTTTAAATTTAACATGTCTAGGATCAATTTTGAGATTCCCAAGACCGTAGGCTTGTGCTTTCATGCCCATGCCCAAGATTCAATTTTACATGCACAAGTTAAATTTGACTTGTCAAGGATCAATTTTGAGATTCCCAAGACCGTAGGCTTGTGCTTTCATGCCCATCCCCAAGATTCAATTTTACATGCCCAAGTTTAAATTTGACATGTCTAGGATCAATTTTGAGATGCCCAAGACCGTAGGCTTGTGTTTCCATGCACATGCCAAAGATTCAATTTGACATGCCCAAGTTTAAATTTGACATGCCTATGATCAATTTTGAAGTTCCCAAGACCGTAGGCTTGTGCTTTTATGCCCATGCCCAAGATTCAATTTGACTTGCCCAAGTTTAAATTTGACCTGTCTAGGATCATTTTTGAGATGCCCAATACCATAGGCTTTTGCTTCCATGCCCATGCCCAAGATTCATTTGACATGTCTAGGATCAATTTTGAGATTCCCTAGACCGTAGGCTTGTGCTTTCATGCCCATGCCCAAGATTCAATTTTACATGCCCAAGTTTAAATTTGACATGTCTAGGATCAATTTTGAGATTCCGAAGACTGTTGGCTTGTGCTTTCACGCCCATGCCCAAGATTCAATTTTGCATGCCCAAGTTTAAATTTGACATGTCTAGGATCAATTTTGAGATTCCCAAGACCGAAGGCTTGTGCTTCCATGCACATGCCAAAGATTCAATTTGACATGCCCAAGTTTAAATTTGACATGCCTAGTATCAATTTTGATATTCTAAAGACCGTAGGCTTGTGCTTTCATGCCAAAGTTTAAATTTGACATGCCTAGGCCCAAGACCTAAGAATTTTGCTTCCATTCCCATGCCAAAGATTCAATTTGACATTCCCAAGTGTAAATTTGACATGTCTAGGATCAATTTTGAGATTCCCAAGACCGTAGGCTTGTGCTTTCATGCCCATGCCCAAGATTCAATTTTACATGCCCAATTTAAATTTGACATGTGTAGGATCAATTTTGAGATTCCCAAGACCGTAGGCTTGTGCTTTCATGCCCATGCCCAAGATTCAATTTTACATGCCCAATTTAAATTTGACATGTCTAGGATCAATTTTGAGATTCCCAAGACCGTAGGCTTGTGATTTCATGCCCATGCCTAAGATTCAATTTGACATTCCCAAGTGTTAATTTGACATGTCTAGGATCTATTTTGAGATTCCCAAGACCGTAGGCTTGTGATTTCATGCCCATGCCTAAGATTCAATTTTACATGCCCAAGTTTAAATTTGACATGTCTAGGATCAATTTTGATATTCCCAAGACCTTAGGCTTTTTCTTCATGCCCATGCCCAAGATTCAATTTGACATGCCCAAGTTTAAATTTGACATGTATAGGATCAATTTTGAGATTCCCAAGACCTTAGGCTTTTGCTTCCATGCCCATGCCCAAGACTCAATTTGACATGCCCAAGTTTAAATTTAACATGTCTAGGATCAATTTTGTGATTCCCAAGACCGTAGGCTTGTGCTTTCATGCCCATGCCCAAGATTCAATTTTACATGCCCAAGTTGAATTTGACTTGTCAAGGATCAATTTTGAGATTCCCAAGACCATAGGCTTGTGCTCTCATTCCTATCCTTAAGATTCAATTTTACATGCCCAAGTTTAAATTTGACATGTCTAGGATAAATTTTGAGATTCCAAAGACCGTACGCTTGTGCTTTCATGCCCATGCCCAAGAATCAATTTGACATGCCCAAGTTTAAATTTGACATGCCTAGGCCCAAGACCGTAGGATTTTTCTTCCATGCCCATTCCCAAGATTCAATTTGATATGCCCAAGTTTAAATTTGACATGTCTAGGATTATTTTTTTAGATACCCAAAACCGTAGGATTGGGCTTCCATGCCCATGCCAAAGATTCAATTTGAAATTTCCAAGTGTAAATTTGATATGTCTAGGTTCAATTTTGAGATTCCCAAGACCGTAGGCTTGTGATTTTATGCCCATGCCCAAGATTCAATTTTACATTCCCAAGTTTAAATTTGACATGTCTAGGATCAATTTTTAGATTCTCTAGACCGTAAGTAGGCTTGTGATTTCATGATCATGCCTAAGATTCAATTTTACATGCCCAAGTTTAAATTTGGCATGTCTAGGATCAATTTTTAAATTCCCAAGACCTTAGGCTTTTGCTTGCATGCCCATGCCCAAGATTCAATTTGACATGCGCAAGTTTAAATTTAACATGTCTAGGATCAATTTTGAGATTCCCAAGACCGTAGGCTTGTGCTTTCATGCCCATGCCCAAGATTCAATTTTACATGCACAAGTTAAATTTGACTTGTCAAGGATCAATTTTGAGATTCCCAAGACCGTAGGCTTGTGCTTTCATGCCCATCCCCAAGATTCAATTTTACATGCCCAAGTTTAAATTTGACATGTCTAGGTTCATTTTTGAGATGCCCAAGACCGTAGGCTTGTGTTTCCATGCACATGCCAAAGATTCAATTTGACATGCCCAAGTTTAAATTTGACATGCCTATGATCAATTTTGAAGTTCCCAAGACCGTAGGCTTGTGCTTTTATGCCCATGCCCAAGATTCAATTTGACATGCCCAAGTTTAAATTTGACATGTCTAGGATCATTTTTGAGATGCCCAATACCATAGGCTTTTGCTTCCATGCCCATGCCCAAGATTCATTTGACATGTCTAGGATCAATTTTGAGATTCCCTGACCGTAGGCTTGTGCTTTCATGCCCATGCCCAAGATTCAATTTTACATGCCCAAGTTTAAATTTGACATGTCTAGGATCAATTTTGAGATTCCGAAGACTGTAGGCTTGTGCTTTCACGCCCATGCCCAAGATTCAATTTTACATGCCCAAGTTTAAATTTGACATGTCTAGGATCAATTTTGAGATTCCCAAGACCATAGGCTTGTGCTTCCATGCACATGCCAAAGATTCAATTTGACATGCCCAAGTTTAAATTTGACATGCCTAGGATCAATTTTGATATTCTAAAGACCGTAGGCTTGTGCTTTCATGCCAAAGTTTAAATTTGACATGCCTAGGCCCAAGACCTAAGAATTTTGCTTCCATGCCCATGCCAAAGATTCAATTTGACATTCCCAAGTGTAAATTTGACATGTCTAGGATCAATTTTGAGATTCCCAAGACCGTAGGCTTGTGCTTTCATGCCCATGCCCAAGATTCAATTTTACATGCCCAATTTAAATTTGACATGTGTAGGATCAATTTTGAGATTCCCAAGACCGTAGGCTTGTGCTTTCATGCCCATGCCCAAGATTCAATTTTACATGCCCAATTTAAATTTGACATGTCTAGGATCAATTTTGAGATTCCCAAGACCGTAGGCTTGTGATTTCATGCCCATGCCTAAGATTCAATTTGACATTCCCAAGTGTTAATTTGACATGTCTAGGATCTATTTTGAGATTCCCAAGACCGTAGGCTTGTGATTTCATGCCCATGCCTAAGATTCAATTTTACATGCCCATGTTTAAATTTGACATGTCTAGGATCAATTTTGATATTCCCAAGACCTTAGGCTTTTTCTTTCATGCCCATGCCCAAGATTCAATTTGACATGCCCAAGTTTAAATTTGACATGTATAGGATCAATTTTGAGATTCCCAAGACCTTAGGATTTTGCTTCCATGCCCATGCCCAAGACTCAATTTGACATGCCCAAGTTTAAATTTAACATGTCTAGGATCAATTTTGTGATTCCCAAGACCGTAGGCTTGTGCTTTCATGCCCATGCCCAAGATTCAATTTTACAGGCCGAAGTTGAATTTGACTTGTCAAGGATCAATTTTGAGATTCCCAAGACCATAGGCTTGTGCTCTCATTCCTATCCTTAAGATTCAATTTTACATGCCCAAGTTTAAATTTGACATGTCTAGGATAAATTTTGAGATTCCAAAGACCGTACGCTTGTGCTTTCATGCCCATGCCCAAGAATCAATTTGACATGCCCAAGTTTAAATTTGACATGCCTAGTCCCAAGACCGTAGGATTTTCTTCCATGCCCATTCTCAAGATTCAATTTGACATGCCCAAGTTTAAATTTGACATGTCTAGGATTATTTTTAGATACCCAAAACCGTAGGATTGGGCTTCCATGCCCATGCCAAAGATTCAATTTGAAATTTCCAAGTGTAAATTTGATATGTCTAGGTTCAATTTTGAGATTCCCAAGACCGTAGGCTTGTGCTTTTATGCCCATGCCCAAGATTCAATTTTACATTCCCAAAGTTTAAATTTGACATGTCTAGGATCAATTTTTGTGATTCTCTAGACCGTAAGTAGGCTTGTGATTTCATGATCATGCCTAAGATTCAATTTTACATGCCCAAGTTTAAATTTGGCATGTCTAGGATCAATTTTGAAATTCCCAAGACCTTAGGCTTTTGCTTGCATGCCCATGCCCAAGATTCAATTTGACATGCGCAAGTTTAAATTTGACATGTCTAGGATCAATTTTGAGATTCCCAAGACCGTAGGCTTGTGCTTTCATGCCCATGCCCAAGATTCAATTTTACATGCCCAAGTTAAATTTGACATGTCAAGGATCAATTTTGAGATTCCCAAGACCGTAGGATTTTGCTTTCACGCCCATCCCCAATATTCAATTTTACATGCCCAAGTTTAAATTTGACATGTCAAGGTTCATTTTTGAGATGCCCAAGACCGTAGGCTTGTGTTTCCATGCACATGCCAAAGATTCAATTTGACATGCCCAAGTTTAAATTTGACATGCCTATGATCAATTTTGAAGTTCCCAAGACCGTAGGCTTGTGCTTTTATGCCCATGCCCAAGATTCAATTTGACATGCCCAAGTTTAAATTTGACATGTCTAGGATCATTTTTGAGATGCCCAATACCATAGGCTTTTGCTTCCATGCCCATGCCCAAGATTCAATTTGACATGTCTAGGATCAATTTTGAGATTCCCAAGACCGTAGGCTTGTGCTTTCATGCCCATGCCCAAGATTCAATTTTACATGCCCAAGTTTAAATTTGACATGTCTAGGATCAATTTTGAGATTCCAAGACCGTTGGCTTGTGCTTTCACGCCCATGCCCAAGATTCATTTTGGCCCATACCCAAGTTTAAATTTGACATGTCTAGGATCAATTTTGAGATTCCCAAGACCATAGGCTTGTGCTTCCATGCACATGCCAAAGATTCAATTTGACATGCCCAAGTTTAAATTTGACATGCCTAGTATCAATTTTGATATTCTAAAGACCGTAGGCATTGTGCTTTCATGCCAAAGTTTAAATTTGACATGCCTAGGCCCAAGACCTAAGAATTTTGCTTCCATGCCCATGCCAAAGATTCAATTTGACATTCCCAAGTGTAAATTTGACATGTCTAGGATCAATTTTGAGATTCCCAAGACCGTAGGCTTGTGCTTTCATGCCCATGCCCAAGATTCAATTTTACATGCCCAAGTTTAAATTTGACATGTGTAGGATCAATTTTGAGATTCTAAACACAGTAGGCAGGATCAATTTAAATTTGACATGTCTAGGATCAATTTTGAGATTCCCAAGACCGTAGGCTTGTGATTTCATGCCCATGCCTAAGATTCAATTTGACATTCCCAAGTGTTAATTTGACATGTCTAGGATCTATTTTGAGATTCCCAAGACCGTAGGCTTGTGATTTCATGCCCATGCCTAAGATTCAATTTTACATGCCCAAGTTTAAATTTGACATGTCTAGGATCAATTTTGATATTCCCAAGACCTTAGGCTTTTTCTTGCATGCCCATGCCCAAGATTCAATTTGACATGCCCAAGTTTAAATTTGACATGTATAGGATCAATTTTGAGATTCCCAAGACCTTAGGCTTTTGCTTCCATGCCCATGCCCAAGACTCAATTTGACATGCCCAAGTTTAAATTTAACATGTCTAGGATCAATTTTGTGATTCCCAAGACCGTAGGCTTGTGCTTTCATGCCCATGCCCAAGATTCAATTTTACATGCCCAAGTTGAATTTGACTTGTCAAGGATCAATTTTGAGATTCCCAAGACCATAGGCTTGTGCTTTCATTCCTATCCTTAAGATTCAATTTTACATGCCCAAGTTTAAATTTGACATGTCTAGGATAAATTTTGAGATTCCAAAGACCGTACGCTTGTGCTTTCATGCCCATGTCCAAGATTCAGTTTGACATGCCCAAGTTTAAATTTGACATGCCTAGGCCCAAGACCGTAGGATTTTTCTTCCATGCCCATTCCCAAGATTCAATTTGATATGCCCAAGTTTAAATTTGACATGTCTAGGATTATTTTTTAGATACCCAAGACCGTAGGATTGGGCTTCCATGCCCATGCCAAAGATTCAATTTGAAATTTCCAAGTGTAAATTTGATATGTCTAGGTTCAATTTTGAGATTCCCAAGACCGTAGGCTTGTGCTTTTATGCCCATGCCCAAGATTCAATTTTACATTCCCAAGTTTAAATTTGACATGTCTAGGATCAATTTTTAGATTCTCTAGACCGTAAGTAGGCTTGTGATTTCATGATCATGCCTAAGATTCAATTTTACATGCCCAAGTTTAAATTTGGCATGTCTAGGATCAATTTTTAAATTCCCAAGACCTTAGGCTTTTGCTTGCATGCCCATGCCCAAGATTCAATTTGACATGCGCAAGTTTAAATTTAACATGTCTAGGATCAATTTTGAGATTCCCAAGACCGTAGGCTTGTGCTTTCATGCCCATGCCCAAGATTCAATTTTACATGCACAAGTTAAATTTGACTTGTCAAGGATCAATTTTGAGATTCCCAAGACCGTAGGCTTGTGCTTTCATGCCCATCCCCAAGATTCAATTTTACATGCCCAAGTTTAAATTTGACATGTCTAGGATCAATTTTGAGATGCCCAAGACCGTAGGCTTGTGTTTCCATGCACATGCCAAAGATTCAATTTGACATGCCCAAGTTTAAATTTGACATGCCTATGATCAATTTTGAAGTTCCCAAGACCGTAGGCTTGTGCTTTTATGCCCATGCCCAAGATTCAATTTGACATGCCCAAGTTTAAATTTGACCTGTCTAAGATCATTTTTGAGATGCCCAATACCATAGGCTTTTGCTTCCTTGCCCATGCCCAAGATTCATTTGACATGTCTAGGATCAATTTTGAGATTCCCTAGACCGTAGGCTTGTGCTTTCATGCCCATGCCCAAGATTCAATTTTACATGCCCAAGTTTAAATTTAACATGTCTAGGATCAATTTTGAGATTTCGAAGACTGTTGGCTTGTGCTTTCACGCCCATGCCCAAGATTCAATTTTGCATGCCCAAGTTTAAATTTGACATGTCTAGGATCAATTTTGAGATTCCCAAGACCGTCGGCTTATGCTTCCATGCACATGCCAAAGATTCAATTTGACATGCCCAAGTTTAAATTTGACATGCCTAGGATCAATTTTGATATTCCCAAGACCGTAGGCTTGTGCTTTCATGCCAAAGTTTAAATTTGACATGCCTAGGCCCAAGACCTAAGAATTTTGCTTCCATTCCCATGCCAAAGATTCAATTTGACATTCCCAAGTGTAAATTTGACATGTCTAGGATCAATTTTGAGATTCCCAAGACCGTAGGCTTGTGCTTTCATGCCCATGCCCAAGATTCAATTTTACATGCCCAATTTAAATTTGACATGTGTAGGATCAATTTTGAGATTCCCAAGACCGTAGGCTTGTGCTTTCATGCCCATGCCCAAGATTCAATTTTACATGCCCAATTTAAATTTGACATGTCTAGGATCAATTTTGAGATTCCCAAGACCGTAGGCTTGTGATTTCATGCCCATGCCTAAGATTCAATTTGACATTCCCAAGTGTTAATTTGACATGTCTAGGATCTATTTTGAGATTCCCAAGACCGTAGGCTTGTGATTTCATGCCCATGCCTAAGATTCAATTTTACATGCCCATGTTTAAATTTGACATGTCTAGGATCAATTTTGATATTCCCAAGACCTTAGGCTTTTTCTTGCATGCCCATGCCTAAGATTCAATTTTACATGCCCAAGTTTAAATTTGGCATGTCTAGGATCAATTTTGAAATTCCCAAGACCTTAGGCTTTTGCTTGCATGCCCATGCCCAAGATTCAATTTGACATGCGCAAGTTTAAATTTAACATGTCTAGGATCAATTTTGAGATTCCCAAGACCGTAGGCTTGTGCTTTCATGCCCATGCCCAAGATTCAATTTTACATGCACAAGTTAAATTTGATTTGTCAAGGATCAATTTTGAGATTCCCAAGACCGTAGGCGTGTGCTTTCATGCCCATCCCCAAGATTCAATTTTACATGCCCAAGTTTAAATTTGACATGTCTAGGATCAATTTTGAGGTTCCCAAGACCGTACGCTTGTGCTTTCATGCCCATGCCCAATATTCAATTTGACATGCCCAAGTTTAAATTTGACATGTCTAGGATCATTTTTTAGATGCCCAAGACCGTAGGCTTGGGCTTCCATGCCCATGCCAAATATTCAATTTGACATTCCCAATTGTAAATTTGACATGTATAGGATCAATTTTGAGATTCCCAAGACCGTAGGCTTGTACTTTCATGCCCATGTATAAGATTCAATTTGACATTCCCAAGTTTAAATTTGACATGTCTAGGATCAATTTTGAGATTCCGAAGACCGTAGGCTTGTGCTTTTATGCCCATGCCCAAGATTCAATTTGACATGCCCAAGTTTAAATTTCACAAGCCTATGATCTATTTTGAAGTGCCCAAGCCCGTAGGCTTGTGCTTTCATGCCCATGCCCAAGATTCAATTTGACATGGCCAAGTTTAAATTTGTCATGTCTAGGATCAATTTTGAGATTCCCAAGACCGTATGCTTGTGCTTTCATGCACATGCCTAAGATTCAATTTGACATTCCCAAGTTTAAATTTGACATGCCTAGGCCCAAGACCGTAGGATTTTGCTTCCATGCCCATGCCCAAGATTCAATTTGACATGCCCAAGTGTAAATTTGGCATGTCTAGGATCAATTTTAAGATTCCAAAGACCGTAGGCTTGTGCTTTCTTTCCCATGTCCAAGATTCAATTTGACATGCCCAATTTTAAATTTGACATTCCGAAGACCGTAGGCTTGTGATTTTATGCCCATGCCGAAGATTCAATTTGACATGCCCAAGTTTAAATTTGACAAGCCTATGATCTATTTTGAAATGCCCAAGACCGTAGGCTTGTGCTTTCATGCCCATGCCCAAGATTCAATTTGACATGGCCAAGTTTAATTTTAACATGTTTAGGTTCATTTTTGAGATTCCCAAGACCGTAGGCTTGTGTTTCCATGCACATGCCAAAGATTAAATTTGACATGCCCAACTTTAAATTTGACATGCCTATGATCAACTTTGAATTTCCCAAGACCGTAGGCTTGTACTTTTATGCCCATGCCCAAGATTCAATTTGACATGCCCAAGTTTAAATTTGACCTGTCTAGGATCATTTTTGAGATGCCCAATACCATAGGCTTTTGCTTCCATGCCCATGCCCAAGATTCATTTTACATGCCCAAGTTTAAATTTGACATGTCTAGGATCAATTTTGAGATTCCCTAGACCGTAGGCTTGTGTTTTCATGCCCATGCCCAAGATTCAATTTTACATGCCCAAGTTTAAATTTGACATGTCTAGGATCAATTTTGAGATTCCGAAGACTGTAGGCTTGTGATTTCACGCCCATGCCCAAGATTCAATTTTGCATGCCCAAGTTTAAATTTGACATGTCTAGGATCAATTTTGAGATTCCCAAGACCGAAGGCTTGTGCTTCCATGCACATGCCAAAGATTCAATTTGACATGCCCAAGTTTAAATTTGACATGCCTAGGATCAATTTTGAGATTCTCAAGAACGTAAGCTTGTGCTTTCATGCCCAAGTTTAAATTTGACATGCCTAGGCCCAAGGCTTAGGATTTTGCTTCCATTCCCATGCCAAAGATTCAATTTTACATGCCCAAGTTTAAATTTGACATGTCAAGGATCAATTTTAAGATTCCCAAGACCGTAGGATTGTGCTTTCATGCCCATGCCCAAGATTCAATTTGACATGCCCAAGTTTAAATTTGACATGCGTAGGCCCAAGACCGTCGGATTTTGCTTCCATGCCCATGCCCAAGATTCAATTTGACATGCCCAACTTTAAATTTGACATGTCAAGGATCATTTTTGAGATGCCCAAGACCGTAGGCTTGGGCTTCCATGCCCATGCCCAAGATTCAATTTGACATTCCCAAGTGTAAATTTGACATGTCTAGGATCAATTTTGAGATTCCCAAGACCGTAGGCTTGTGCTTTCATGCCCATGACCAATATTCAATTTTACATGCCCAATTTAAATTTGACATGTCTAGGATCAATTTTGAGATTCCCAAGACCGTAGGCATGTGCTTTTATGCCCATGCCCAAGATTCAATTTTACATTCCCAAGTTTAAATTTGACATGTCTAGGATCAATTTTGAGATTCTTAAGACCGTAAGTAGGCTTGTGATTTCATGATCATGCCTAAGATTCAATTTTACATGCCCAAGTTTACATTTGACATGTCTAGGATCAATTTTGAAATTCCCAAGACTTTAGGCTTTTGCTTGCATGCCCATGCCCAAGATTCAATTTGACATGCCCAAGTGTAAATTTGACATGTCTAGGATAAATTTTGAGATTCCCAAGACCGTAGGCTTGTGCTTTCATGCCCATGCCCAAGATTCAATTTTACATGCACAAGTTAAATTTGACTTGTCAAGGATCTATTTTGAGATTCCCAAGTCCGTAGGCTTGTGCTTTCATGCCCATCCCCAAGATTCAATTTGACATGCCCAAGTTTAAATTTGACATGTCTAGGGTCAATTTTGAGAATCCGAAGACCGTTGGCTTGTGCTTTTATGCCCATGGCCAAGATTCAATTTGACATGCCCAAGTTTAAATTTCACAAGCCTAAGATCTATTTTGAAGTGCCCAAGATCGTAGGCTTGTGCTTTCATGCCCATGCCCAAGATTCAATTTGACATGGCCAAGTTTAAATTTTACATGTCTAGGTTCATTTTTGAGATGCCCAAGACCGTAGGCTTGTGTTTCCATGGACATACCAAAGATTCAATTTGACATGCCCAAGTTTAAATTTGACATGCCTATGATCAATTTTGAAGTTCCCAAGACCGTAGGCTGGTGCTTTTATGCCCATGCCCAAATTTAAATTTGACATGTCTAAGATCATTTTTGAGATGCCCAAGACCATTGGCTTTTGCTTCCTTGCCCATGCTCGAGATTCAATTTTACATACCCACGTTTAAATTTGAAATGTCTAGGATCAATTTTGAGATTCCCAAGACCGTAGGCTTGTGATTTCATGCCCATGCCTAAGATTCAATTTGACATTCCCAAGTGTTAATTTGACATGTCTAGGATCAATTTTGAGATTCCCAAGACCGTAGGCTTGTGATTTCATGCCCATGCCTAAGATTCAATTTTACATGCCCATGTTTAAATTTGACATGTCTAGGATCAATTTTGATATTCCCAAGACCTTAGGCTTTTTCTTGCATGCCCATGCCCAAGATTCAATTTGACATGCCCAAGTTTAAATTTGACATGTATAGGATCAATTTTGAGATTCCCAAGACCTTAGGCTTTTGCTTCCATGCCCATGCCCAAGACTCAATTTGACATGCCCAAGTTTAAATTTAACATGTCTAGGATCAATTTTGTGATTCCCAAGACCGTAGGCTTGTTCTTTCATGCCCATGCCCAAGATTCAATTTTACAGGCCGAAGTTGAATTTGACTTGTCAAGGATCAATTTTGAGATTCCCAAGACCATAGGCTTGTGCTTTCATTCCTATCCTCAAGATTCAATTTTACATGCCCAAGTTTAAATTTGACATGTCTAGGATAAATTTTGAGATTCCAAAGACCGTACGCTTGTGCTTTCATGGCAATGCCCAAGATTCAATTTGACATGCCCAAGTTTAAATTTGACATGCCTAGGCCCAAGACCGTAGGATTTTTCTTCATGCCCATTCCCAAGATTCAATTTGACATGCCCAAGTTTAAATTTGACATGTCTAGGATTATTTTTTAGATACCCAAGACCGTAGGATTGGGCTTCCATGCCCATGCCAAAGATTCAATTTGAAATTTCCAAGTGTAAATTTGACATGTCTAGGTTCAATTTTGAGATTCCCAAGACCGTAGGCTTGTGCTTTTATGCCCATGCCCAAGATTCAATTTTACATTCCCAAGTTTAAATTTGACATGTCTAGGATCAATTTTGAGATTCTCTAGACCGTAAGTAGGCTTGTGATTTCATGATCATGCCTAAGATTCAATTTTACATGCCCAAGTTTAAATTTGGCATGTCTAGGATCAATTTTGAAATTCCCAAGACCTTAGGCTTTTGCTTGCATGCCCATGCCCAAGATTCAATTTGACATGCGCAAGTTTAAATTTAACATGTCTAGGATCAATTTTGAGATTCCCAAGACCGTAGGCTTGTGCTTTCATGCCCATGCCCAAGATTCAATTTTACATGCACAAGTTAAATTTGACTTGTCAAGGATCAATTTTGAGATTCCTAAGACCGTAGGCTTTTGCTTTCATGCCCATCCCCAAGATTCAATTTTACATGCCCAAGTTTAAATTTGACATGTCTAGGATCAATTTTGAGGTTCCCAAGACCGTACGCTTGTGCTTTCATGCCCATGCCCAATATTCAATTTGACATGCCCAAGTTTAAATTTGACATGTCTAGGATCATTTTTTAGATGCCCAAGACCGTAGGCTTGGGCTTCCATGCCCATGCCAAATATTCAATTTGACATTCCCAATTGTAAATTTGACATATATAGGATCAATTTTGAAATTCCCAAGACCGTAGGCTTGTACTTTCATGCCCATGTATAAGATTCAATTTGACATTCCCAAGTTTAAATTTGACATGTGTAGGATCAATTTTGAGATTACGAAGACCGTAGGCTTGTGCTTTTATGCCCATGCCCAAGATTCAATTTGACATGCCCAAGTTTAAATTTCACAAGCCTATGATCTATTTTGAAGTGCCCAAGCCCGTAGGCTTGTGCTTTCATGCCCATGCCCAAGATTCAATTTGACATGGCCAAGTTTAAATTTGACATGTCTAGGATCAATTTTGAGATTCCCAAGACCGTATGCTTGTGCTTTCATGCCCATGCCTAAGATTCAATTTGACATGCCCAAGTTTAAATTTGACATGCCTAGGCCCAAGACCGTAGGATTTTGCTTCCATGCCCATGCCCAAGATTCAATTTGACATGCCCAAGTGTAAATTTGGCATGTCTAGGATCAATTTTAAGATTCCCAAGACCGTAGGCTTGTGCTTTCTTTCCCATGTCCAAGATTCAATTTCACATCCCCAATTTTAAATTTGATATTCCGAAGACCGTAGGCTTGTGATTTTATGCCCATGCCGAAGATTCAATTTGACATGCCCAAGTTTAAATTTGACAAGCCTATGATCTATTTTGAAATGCCCAAGACCGTAGGCTTGTGCTTTCATGCCCATTCCCAAGATTCAATTTGACATGGCCAAGTTTAAATTTAACATGTTTAGGTTCATTTTTGAGATTCCCAAGACCGTAGGCTTGTGTTTCCATGCACATGCCAAAGATTAAATTTGACATGCCCAAGTTTAAATTTGACATGCCTATGATCAACTTTGAAGTTCCCAAGACCGTAGGCTTGTACTTTTATGCCCATGCCCAAGATTCAATTTGACATGCCCAAGTTTAAATTTGACCTGTCTAGGATCATTTTTGAGATGCCCAATACCATAGGCTTTTGCTTCCATGCCCATGCCCAAGATTCATTTTACATGCCCAAGTTTAAATTTGACATGTCTAGGATCAATTTTGAGATTCCCTAGACCGTAGGCTTGTGTTTTCATGCCCATGCCCAAGATTCAATTTTACATGCCCAAGTTTAAATTTGACATGTCTAGGATCAATTTTGAGATTCCGAAGACCGTAGGCTTGTGATTTCACGCCCATGCCCAAGATTCAATTTTGCATGCCCAAGTTTAAATTTGACATGTCTAGGATCAATTTTGAGATTCCCAAGACCGAAGGCTTGTGCTTCCATGCACATGCCAAAGATTCAATTTGACATGCCCAAGTTTAAATTTGACATGCCTAGGCCCAAGACCTTAGGATTTTGCTTCCATTCCCATGCCAAAGATTCAATTTTACATGCCCAAGTTTAAATTTGACATGTCAAGGATCAATTTTAAGATTCCGAAGACCGTAGGCTTGTGCTTTCATGCCCATGCCCAAGATTCAATTTGACATGCCCAAGTTTAAATTTGACATGCGTAGGCCCAAGACAGTAGGATTTTGCTTCCATGCCCATGCCCAAGATTCAATTTGACATGCCCAACTTTAAATTTGACATGTCAAGGATCATTTTTGAGATGCTCAAGACCGTAGGCTTGTGCTTCCATGCCCATGCCCAAGATTCAATTTGACATTCCCAAGTGTAAATTTGACATGTCTAGGATCAATTTTGAGATTCCCAAGATCGTAGGCTTGTGCTTTCATGCCCATGACCAATATTAAATTTTACATGCCCAATTTAAATTTGACATGTCTAGGATCAATTTTGAGATTCCCAAGACCGTAGGCTTGTGCTTTTATGCCCATGCCCAAGATTCAATTTTACATTCCCAAGTTTAAATTTGTCATGTCTAGGATCAATTTTGAGATTCTTAAGACCGTTAGTAGGCTTGTGATTTCATGATCATGCCTAAGATTCAATTTTACATGCCCAAGTTTACATTTGACATGTCTAGGATCAATTTTGAAATTCCCAAGACTTTAGGCTTTTGCTTGCATGCCCATGCCCAAGATTCAATTTGACATGCCCAAGTCTAAATTTAACATGTCTAGGATAAATTTTGAGATTCCCAAGACCGTAGGCTTGTGCTTTCATGCCCATGCCCAAGATTCAATTTTACATGCACAAGTTAAATTTGACTTGTCAAGGATCAATTTTGAGATTCCCAAGTCCGTAGGCTTGTGCTTTCATGCCCATCCCCAAGATTCAATTTGACATGCCCAAGTTTAAATTTGACATGTCTAGGGTCAATGTTGCGAATCCGAAGACCGTTGGCTTGTGCTTTTATGCCCATGGCCAGGATTCAATTTGCCATGCCCAAGTTTAAATTTCACAAGCCTAAGATCTATTTTGAAGTGCCCAAGATCGTAGGCTTGTGCTTTCATGCCCATGCCCAAGATTCAATTTGACATGCCCAAGTTTAAATTTTACATGTCTAGGTTCATTTTTGAGATGCCCAAGACCGTATGCTTGTGTTTCCATGGACATACCAAAGATTCAATTTGACATGCCCAAGTTTAAATTTGACATGCCTATGATCAATTTTGAAGTTCCCAAGACCGTAGGCTGGTGCTTTTATGCCCATGCCCAAATTTAAATTTGACATGTCTAAGATCATTTTTGAGATGCCCAAGACCATTGGCTTTTGCTTCCTTGCCCATGCCCGAGATTCAATTTTACATGCCCAAGTTTAAATTTGACATGCCTAGGATCAATTTTGAGATTCCCAAGACCGTAGGCTTGTGCTTTCATGCCCAAGTTTTAATTTGACATGCCAAGGCCCAAGACCGTAGGATTTTGCTTCCATGGCCATGCCCAAGATTCAATTTTACATGCCTAAGTTTAAATTTGACATGTCAAGGATCAATTTTGAGATTCCCAAGACTGTAGGCTTGTGCTTTCATGCCCATGCCCAAGATTCAATTTTACATGCCCAAGTTTAAATTTGACATGTCTAGGATTCAATTTTACATGCCCAAGCTTTCATGCCCATGCCCAAGAAAAAGTTAAAAAAACAACGAGACAGGTTGGATGATGTTGTTTTTGATATGAAAAATATTTTGTCTAGTGAGGAACTAGACGAGGCGAGCACTATTGAAAATGATCAAGTGCGTGGTAATTTTATTAGAAATCCAGACTTTAGAAAACAATACTACAAGGAAAAAAAGGAGTTAGTAGATAGAATGGCAACTAACAAAAAAGCTCAATCTCCTATTAAGCTTATTCCTGGTGGTAATTATGCTTCGGAGGAAGAAGAAGATGAATATGAAGATGAATACGAAAAGGATTCTGAAGATGAATACAACCAGCAAGATGATGATTTTGATTTGACAAAAACAATTGCTAGCCTTAAGAAGAGGAATTTTAGAGTTG